>CM066998.1:79741436-80429190 GCA_033977485.1 Hydrangea macrophylla | reverse complement strand
ACCCTAATATTGAAGAAAAAGAATGTGTTGCGGAAGAGAATGGTAAGGATTCTAGTACATGTACTTCACAAAATTTTAAATATCAAAATTCTTTGAGAGAGGACTTGGAAACTATTGGGCCAACATTGGTAGAGGCCCAAATAGATAGCTTTATCCAAGTCCAGTCCAAAACTATTTACATAGAACAGAAATTCAATTTCTATGATCATATCTCCATAGATTCTGTTCTAAGCCATGAGCAGGGTAAAAAAGCTAAATTAGAACATCACTTAGACCCTGCCACTCTTATTGAACCATGGCCTCCTCCTATTTTTAGTATTAAAATAAAGGTCGTTATAGGAAATACCAACACCAAAGATCATTTCTTGAATATAATTCCTAAGAAGTGTGGTATTCCTCTTATAACTGTCCACAACAAATTTGGAGGCCATAGGTTTTGCATCATCTCCTCTGACCTTGAGCCTGACATTAGTTGGGGGGAGTTGCATTTTTATGAGGATCCCAACGTTCTTCTCACTGTTAAATTATTTC
Source organism: Hydrangea macrophylla (assembly GCA_033977485.1). Classification (NCBI taxonomy): domain Eukaryota; kingdom Viridiplantae; phylum Streptophyta; class Magnoliopsida; order Cornales; family Hydrangeaceae; genus Hydrangea; species Hydrangea macrophylla. The sequence goes on along the minus strand of CM066998.1, from coordinate 80,428,659 downwards.
ATTAGGAGGATTCTCAAAAATTTTGGTCATTAATTTATGATAAAAATCTTGATTAACCGAATTTATTTACTGAGTAGTTGTATTATATTCTCTATTTTTCATTGTTGCTACTAATGATTTTGCAGGTAACTTGAAAAAAAAATGGATATTAACGCCTCGAGGTAACATCCTTCCTTCTCTCGCTTTTACATGTCCATGTGCTTCGCTTAGAACATTGAGGACGATGTTTAGTTTTAGTTGGGGGGAGTGAGTCATTGCATGCCTCGTTTCTTTCTTTTTATGCTTTAATGTCAATATACCTGCTTAGCAACATGTCTCAGTAAATTAAAATTGCAAATTTTTTTAAAAGTAAGTTAAAATTGCAATTTTTTTTTTTAAAAAAAAAAATTTAATTTTTTTTAATATAATAAAATGGTTCTTGTATTTCTCTCTTGTTAATATAGTTAGTTATGATGCATCAATGTTATTTTCTGTATGTTATTAGTATGTGATGCACTATGGTAGTTCGTTTACTATCTTAGTTATAGTATGTTTTATGCTTTGTAATCTTCAAACAACTTTGAGCACGTTGTGACAACCTTGTACATAACTTAAATGGATTAGTAAGCATAGCTTAAGTGTCTTGAGAGACTGTAGTGGAGACAAATAGAACCCAAGTGAGCTTTTGTGCCATTCTATGTATTTTAGGGCTTCATAATATTACTCTTACTTTATTAATTCGTTGAAAGTCTCAATTTTCTTCATTTTGACTGATCACTAGAAGAGAACGTTCAGGATTTACCAAACTTTAGAGCTCTTGAATTTACTGAAATGAATAATCCTGTTAACTTAGAAGATGATTTAGGCCATCTTTTGACCATATACGTATAATACAGCCTTGGCCTACCTCTATGCTATTCCTTTACTTCACCTCTTGAGCTTATCATAATCGCCTTGTCTTTACAATCCTAAAATCTATACCTAACTCTAAATTAGGAGTTCAAGCCTCAGTTCTTTATTTAGGTGTGATTGGAATGTGTTGCATTGACAAGAAGTGTTAGTGTGAATAAGGAAAGTTGGCAAAGAAAAAGAAATAAAAAGAAAAAGAAAAGCATGAAAAAAGAAAAGAAGAAAAAGAAAAAGAAAAAGAAAAAGAAAATTGCCAATGGTTGTTACAAAAGAAAAAGAAAAAAAAATAATAAAAAGAAGAGTGAAAAAAAAAAGAAAAAATAAATAAATACAAAGAAGAAGAGAGAGAGATTGGAGATGTGGGGGAAGTTTGAAAATTTATAATAGACATACCAATCACATCCTTTCACCCAATTGAATATTACGAGCCTCTTTCTTCTTAATCGAACACCTCTTTTTCAAAGTCCTAATGATTTTAAGTAAAGTGGATTTGAAGTTAAGGTAATGAGAGAGTTCTCCACGGTATCTCGCTCTTCTAGTGAAAAGTATCCTGTCATGAGACTTTATGCGCTAAAATGTCCATTTTTCAATTTAGATATGAGAAGCATTAAATTCCATTTACATTTACTCTTTATAGCTTCCATATCATGAGTGATAATCATTACACCTAATTCAGAGTGATTTCATCTTGAGAGTGTAATCCAGGTGAGAGTTGAGTCAAAATGAATGTCTTGATGGTGTCTTAGGTTATGCGAGCTTTGAAATTAAAGTTTTGTATTTTGGTTGTCCAATCACACACATACTTGATGATTAATAGGTATAGAATATTCTGATGACTTTGATAGTAGATTAATTATAATGTGTGTTACATGGCTATGGCATACTAGAGAGTTTCATGAGATTGTTGAACTTAACTATATTGCTAAATAGGAGGGAGAATTTCTTGAAAATATTTTAAACTAGAACCATTACCATAAACATGAATTTTGTGGGTAGATTCACTGCAAACCCTTACGAGACAACACTCGTCCACCAGAGAGAACCTAGGGGTTTAAAGGCTTGTTGCATACGCTAAATGCAATCGTGATTCCTGTGAAAGTGAGTTAGGACTTCTGCTTTCTTTTGTTTTCAATTTTTAGAGTTTAAATAAACATTGTTGTAATCCGCTTCATTGCTAGGGACTAGCAACGAGTTAGTTGGGGGGGTGTGATTCGAGGTGAAAAGTGCATATTGATAGCGTATTACATGTTCTTTTATACATACTTTTATCCCCAAGTCCCTAGATTTAGATGCATATCAATGATTAAGTGTTTTCTATGATGTTGAGACTCAAACATGTGTTTTCACATTATTTTATATGTCATGGAAAGCAATCGTTGCATAGAAAGTGATTATGGTGGAGAGAACAACAGAAGCAGCTGAGAAAACTCCATTTTTGACAATGAAGGCTTCAGATTTGGAAGATTTTCCAAGAAATATGAAATGTAGATCTTTGAGTTACGGTCGCATGGCTACAAACGAGAGGTCAATCCGAGGTCTGAGTGAAAAGTTATGGCTATTCTCCCATCGGTGCGCAGAGTTGTCAAAATCAGAGAAGTTCAAGCGATTGAGGAGAGTTCAATCGATTGAGAGTTCAAGTTCGATCGATCGAACTTTATTTTCACCCAAAAGTTGCGTACAGTCTACAGGAACCCTATAAATAAGTTGTTTTGATACCAGACGAAAGGAGGACGCTCCAGAACGCAAAAAACAGCAGTTCTAGGGTAGTTTTAGGGTTAGGTTAAGAGTAGAATAGGTCGAACTTTATTTTCACCCAAAAGTTGCGTACAGTCTATAGGAACCCTATAAATAAGTCATTTTGATACCAGACGAAAGGGGGACGCTCCAGAACGCAAAAAACAGCAGTTTTAGGGTAGTTTTAGGGATAGATTAGGAGTAGAATAGGTTAGATTCTTGTTTTTCTTCATCTTTTCCATTGTAAACTCAAGATTCAACTTGATTTCAAGTTTATTTCAAGGTTATATTCAGATTTATTCCAGGTTTTTCCTTTCCTTTATCTTATTTGATTGTTTATTGATATAGTTGTTATGATTGCTTTGGTTTACTGTTTCTGCACCTGTTCTATTATGTTTCTGTAGTTTAGACGTTGGAAATATGTGATGAAATATTGATTTCTAGCCTCTTCCATGCAGTCTTTAGAAACCTGGGCTTGATCGATCGAAGACATTTCGATCGATTGAAGGATGATACAGTTTGATCGATCGAAACTGTTAATTCTTGAGATGATTCTTGTAAGTATTCCATGACTTCCTGTTTTAGAAATCTATCATCAAATTGTCCCTATAAGCTCAGTTTGTCACAACAGTTTTTAGAACATAAAGCCTTCAGTCTATTTTCTTCAATGACTTTTGAAAACCACTTTGAATGCTAACACCATTTAGAGTGCAAGTATTAACCATTATTTTAAATTGTCTTCTACGTATTTTAAATCACTTGTGATGATATAGTCTCAGTCATGAAAAGGCTATTGATTCTTTATTTTTAGAAAAATACGGAATACTGAAGAGGAATGAACTCCATAGAACATTAATGAGTATGCATGATAGATAGTTAGGATCAATGTGGATTCACTATTTCTAACACCTTTAATTTATTTATTTCTTTAGTTATGTTTCTTTGTGCTTTAGTTTATTATTAGTTTAATTTAATTAATTGGGATTCGTTAGAACCTCCATTCTTATATATTCTTATTTTCTTTTTCTTTAGGTTATAACTTAATAGACATTCTCCCTATTCCTTCCCTGTGGGATCGACCTGGACTTATCTAGTATTACTTGTACGATCACCTACACTTGGGTGTTGTACAAGAGCGCACAACTTTTTAGTCGTGTCAATAGACTTGATGATTATGTGCGTATGAATGTAACAATAAGGACGATATGGGTCGGAGGAGAAACTATAGAACTTCTTGATGGGAAATAAATGGACGAAAATCAATAGTAATAAGATTTCCTGGGTGTTTTGAAGTGGTTTTTTAGAAGAAACATAATAAAGGAAGTAAGAATAGGAGATTAGAAGTAAAAGATAAGTGTGATTGAGTGAACGTGATAAGAGATTCTGAGGGACCAAAATGATAATTGGATATCATGGAGATAAGAGGATCTTGATAGGGGAACCCTATAGAGAAGGCTGTTATAATTATTGTCACGCCCCGACGTAGCATAAATTAGGAGAGTGTTTCATTTCCTTTATGGACTCATAGGTGGTGACAAGTGAGAGTAACCAATTGTTCCTGCAACAAATACTTAAACAGCATTTCTAAAGAGCAGGATGCTACTAAACATAAGCTCCCAAATATAAAATCTTACCAAACTATTACATCAGTCAAACTCTTAGGCATTTAGGCACAAACCGCCTTATTCAAAAATCTAATAAAGTGTTTATTACAACTCTGATTTATAAGACATAAGAAATATATAAAACAGACCTCTTGGAAAGTCTCCTGCCTCTAACTAGCATAGTTGAAATACTCTGGTTGCTCTTGACCTAGAAAATCTGGACATGGAGTCCAGGGAGCATCAACGTCGTCAGCTTATGAATGCTGGTGAGCAAAATAAACGTATGCTCGCAATGTATATATAACCATATATAACACCGTCACAAATTAATAAATCAAGGTAACAACTTCAACATGAATCACATGGGGATGTAGTAAGCAATACATATGTGATCGTGCATGAACAATGTATCATCTCATCTTTCCTACCCTTTCTCTCGACAAACTCGATTCAACCTTACCATTACCTCAGATGCCAGGAATACTATCCGCTCAGCATCCGGCTCGTACAACATATCATCGCTTCAGATACCTGGAATAATATCCGATCAGTATCCGAAACGCGCGCCTCAGATACTAGGAATAACATCTGCTCGATATCTGAGTCGTACACTACACTATCGCCTCTGATACCAGGAATAATATGCGCTCGATATTGGAGTCACACACAATACCATCACCTCCAATACCAAGAATAACATCCACTTGATATTGGAGTCGTACACTACGCTTTTGCTTCCGATACCAGGAATAATGTCTGCTCGATATTTGGTCTATCACTATACCGTCGCCTCCAATACCAGGAATAATATCCGCTCAGTATTGGGGTCGTACACAATACCATCGATTCAGATACTAGGAATAGTATCCGCTCAGTATTCGAATCGTGCGCCTCAGATACTATAATATCCGATCGATATCTGAGTCATACAACAGACCGCCGCTCTTTACTCTTTTCGCACTTTCTCACACACCATGCATGTCGACTCAACCTCGACCCTATCATGCATGTTGATGTCATGAATCGTAACATCCGTTACTAAGCACAAATCAGAATGTCCGTACAAATAAAAATCTCATTCTCAATTGTTCTTAATAATCAAATTCTTAAACGTGGGAATTTAAGACATTTTATCTTTCACAACAGTTCCTTAAAACTTTCAAAACCTTTTCGAAATAGTCCCTTACTAAAAAATATGCAAACTGTCCAAAATACCCTGTCGCACCAGCGGGCCGCGCTAACGATAAGGCTGTTTTTGCGAAATCTGTTAAAAATTCATTTTTGCCCAAAACAGCACAGGTTGCACCAGCGGGCCGAGCGAGCGAGCCTGGCGCGAGTGGCTTGCGCACGCGAGATGAAGCAAAGACTTCTTCTTCTTCGTTTTTCCCCTGTTTCAATTTTTAAAATTGAAATTGACCCATTTTTATATTCTGTTTCAAACGTGTCATGTAATATATGGATTTCTTCAATTTTTTACGTAGATTAAGAATACGCAATCGGATTAAACTGATACAGATTGAATCTCTCGAATTTTGCAATTAAAGTAAGAGTGACAAAATTTTAAATTGATAATATGTCACGATACAGATGAATTTCATCGTAGTATTCGAACCATAGTCTAATGGGACTAAGATCTTCCACTTTCAATTCACGGAATTGAATATGGCTAAGTTTCACAAAACTCTATTTTCCAAAACTTTAATGGTGTATGTATATACATACATATGTATACACCTATGCATACAGAATTATACTTATGTACACATTGGGAGTGAGTTTATAATACTCACAGAGGTTCTAGGACTGAGAATTCGGTGTCGAGAATTTCACTGTGAATTCTGACTTCTATGAATTTCTTCTCGGTCTCTCTCTTGATCTATATATATCTATATATAAGTATACGTATACATATATATAATCTGTATGTGTTTGTGTATGGAGAGAACAAGAGAGGAATTGAGAGAGTTGAGAGAATTGTGAGGCAAAGAGTGAGTTCGTAGAGAGAGTTAAGAGACTGATACACACATATACATGTACTGTATTTGTTTTAGGCTCCAAGAAAATGGGAGATCATCCCATTTGGTGAGCTCACGTGCTCCCACACCCAAGACGCGGTATAGTCACAACTTGAAATATAAACTGGTATATTATGATTGAAATAAGAATACATAAACTGGACGATCGGCATGCCTAGGTACTCTACATTCTTTAGCTCGATGACTGGGGATACCACAATTGAAACAGTTATTGTTGTTGTTCCCTCGTATTGCTCGAGGCGGGTACTACTGTACTGCCTGTGTCTGCTGAGGTTTTTTCCCTCCATCCTAAGTCCTTTTTTGTCCCTGAGGATACACAGGTTTCTTCCCGGGATTGCTTTTCTGCGGAGGTCAATTTCTAATGGTTTCAGATTCTGGCAACCATCATTTTCCAATCATGTAGCCAATCTCACTAGAGCTTCAAATGACTGGTTCAGGTGCCCTATAGTCAGATGTCGAAAAGACAAGTTGATACCCCGGTGATATTTCTTAATCTCCTTCTGGGGTGTGTCCACCATATGTGGAGCAAAGCGGGACAACCGTTCAAACCGAGTAGTGTACTCGCAGACTGTTTGATTTCCTTACGCTAATTCAATGAACTCTTTCTCTCTCTTGTCCCTTTCGTCTTCAGGAAAATACCTCTCAAGAAATCTTTCCTTGAACACCACCCAGGGCATTTGCCTTGTGGCTTCTTCCCCAATAGTTGCCTTTTCAGCATCCCACCAATCTACTGCGGCATATGACAACTGAAAAATTGCCAGACACTTCCTTTCCAGATCAGTGCACTTTATGCTCTCAAAAATACACTCCATCTGGCCTAACCATTGCTCTGCTTGCCAGGGCTCATCAGTCCCATCAACATACTCAGGTCACAGAGCACAAAATTCTTTAAGAAGCTTGTCCCCAGTATGGGTTCGCCTCTCATTCTCGTTACGATTACCATTTCTGTTATTGTTCCCTGTGTTGTGATCATTGACCTTTCCAACCGTCTTACAAAAGCCTCAAACATCCCAGTTGGATCTGCTACCAGGGGTGCAACTTCAATAGCAGTAGGACGAGGCCTGAGATTCCTTCTCTCAGTTATTCGTTCAAGAGAAATGTACCTATTCATCAATCAACAGAACTCAGTCAATCTCCAGATACGAAAGTTCACAACAATAGAAAGTAACAAAACATGGAATTAAGTTGAACTATCTTATCTTAATACTATCTTAACGGAAGATCCTATATGTCTTGGAAAATTGGTCGAGCCATAACCTGGCTCTGATACCAAAAAGCCAGTCACATATCGATGTAGCATAAATTAGGAAAGTATTTCATTTCCTTTATGGACTCGTAGGTCATGACAAGTGAGAGTAACCAATTGTCCCTGCAACAAATAACTTAAACAACATTTCTAAAGACAAGGATACTACTACAAATATAAAATCTTACCAAACTATTACATCAGTCAAAGTCTTGGGCACAAACTGCCTTATTCAAAAATCTAATAAAGTGTTTATTACAACTCTGAATTATAAGACATAAGAAATACATAAAACAGCCCTCCTGGAAAGTCTCCTACATCTAACTAGCATAGTCGAAATACTCTGGTTGCTCCTGAATTGGAAAATCTAGACATGGAGTCCAGGACACATCAACACCGTCAGCTTATACAAGCCGGTGAGCAACATAAACGTATGCTCGCACTGTATATATAAGCATATATAAAAACGTCATAAATTAATAAATCAAGGTAACAACTTCAACCTGAATCACATGGGGATGTAGTAATCGATAAATATGGGATCATGCATGAACAATGTATCATCTCATCTTTCCGACCCTTTTCTCTCGTCAAACTCAATTCAACCTTACCATTATCTCAAATGCTAGGAATAATATCCGCTCAGCATCTGGGTCATACAACATACCATCGCTTCGGATGCCAGGAGTAATATTCGATTAGTATCTGAAATGCGCGCCTCAGATACCAGGAATAATATCGGCTCGATATTTGAGTCGTACACTGCACTGTTGCCTCTGATACAAGGAATACCATCCGCTCGATATCGAAGTCGCACACAATACCGTCGCCTCCAATACCAGGAATAATATCCGTTCGATATTGGAGTCGTACACTACGCTCTTGCCTCAGATACCAGGAATAATATCCGCTCGATATCTGGGTCGATCACTACACCGTCGCCTCCAATATCAGGAATAATATCCGCTTAATATTAGGGTCGTGCACAATACCATTGATTCACATACCAGGAATAATATCCGCTCAGTATTCGAATCTTGCGCCTCAGATACCAGGAATAATATCCAATTGATATCTGAGTCGTACAACAGACCGCCGCTCTCTACTCTTTTCACACTTTCTCACACACCATGCATGTCGACTCAACCTTAACCCTATCATGCATGTCAATGTCATGAATCATAACATCAGTTATTAAGCACAAATCAGAATGTCCATACAAATATAAATCTCATTCTTATTAATCAAATTCTTAAACGTGGGAATTTAAGACAGTGTATCTTTCACAACAGTTCCTTTAACACTTTCAAAACCTTTTCGAAATAGTCCCTTACTAAAAAATATGCAAACTGTCCAAAATACCCTATCACACAAATGAGGAGTCACGCGAGCGAGCCGCATGAGCGATGGGTCGCACGAGCGGGCTGGGCGAGCGATAAGGCAGTTTTCACAAAATCGGTTAAAAATTCATTTCTGCCCAAAATAGCACAGGTCGCACGAGCGAGCCTTGCGTGAGCAGGTCGCGCGTGCGAGATGAAGCAGAGGCTTCTTCTTTTTTGTTTTTCCCCTGTTTCGATTTTCAAAACTGAAATTGACCCATTTTCATATTCTGTTTCAAACGTGTCATGTAATATATGGATTTTTCAGTTTTTTGCGTTGATTAAGAATACGCAATTGAATTAAACTGATATAGATTGTATCTTTCAATTTTTGCGATTAAAGTAAGAGTGACAAAACTTTAAATGTAATACGCCGCGATACAAATGAATTTCATCGTAGTATTCGAACCATAGTCTAATGGGACTAAGATCTTCCACTTTCATTTCACAGAATTGAATATGGTTAAGTTTCACAAAACTCCATTTTCCAAAGCTTTAATGGTGTATGTATATACATATATATATATATACACCTGTATGTACAAAATTATACGTATATACACGTTGGGAATGAGTTTATAATACTCACAGAGGTTCTAGGACTGAGAATTCGGTGCCCATAATTTTGCCGTGAATTCTGACTTCTATGAATTTCTTCTCGATCTCTCTCTTGATATATATATATATATATACATATAAGTATGTGTATATATAAAATCTTTATGTGTGTGTGTGGAAAGAACAAGAGAGGAATTGAAAGAGTTGAGAGAATTGAGAGGCAAAGAGTGAGTTTGTAGAGAAAGATGAGAGACTGAGATACATATATATATTGTATTTGTTTTAGGCTCCAAGAAAATGGGAGATCATCCCGTGTGGTGAGCTCACGTGTTCCTGCACCCAAGATGCGGTATAGTCGTAGCTTAAAATATAAACTGGCATATTACGGTTGAAATAAGAATATAGAAATTTATATTAATTAATGTAGGAAAATAAATTCCGGGTTGTATAAAACTACAATTACAGTTTGACCCTAAGCAAATCTATGTATATATAGATAAAATACATATTGCCCTAGGAAAGACATTTTGATTGTCTTAAATATAAAATGATGTTTGAAAATCACACCAAAGGATTTATTCAATGAAAGAAAATGAAGTATTTTATTTTCATTTAATAAATAAAATGAGATCGACACAACGGAGATCGACATGGCCATCCGTACAAGGCTTCGAATGGTGCCATCCCAATACTCGAGTGATTACAATTATTATATATAAATTTGACCAATGGCAAGTGCGTCTCGCAAGACTCTTCAAAGTCGATTACACAAGTTCTGAGCATATCTTTCATAATCTGATTAACACCCTCGGTCTGTCCATCGGTCTGAGGATGTAAGGTAGTACTCATATTAAGCAAAGTTCCCATAGCCTTCTACAGACTTTCCCAAAATCCCGAGGTAAAGCGTGCATCGCGACAAGAATATCATCGAATGCATCTGAATTTTCTAAAGAATTGAAAGTGCAAGCAAGAGAAGATCTTGGTGAGCCTGACGGCGTCATAGATAAAGGAGTGTAACTCCTCAGCTGTTCTTTCTCTTACAGCCGAGTACCAGGGGACCCTATGTGTGGTCCATGAAACAGTAAGTGCGGAAGGAACACTGGTATACCGTTGCGGTTCATAGTGATAATCCTGGACAAGGAAAAATAGAAGAAAACAAGAAGGAAAATAAGACAAGGAAAAACAAGAAATAGAAACAAATGAAGCAAATGAGTGGAAAATAAAGAAGAATATGACATTGTCCAAACCTCACTATTGGCATGAATTCCCAATGTGCACTAGCTGGTAAGGGACATTGAAGTCTGAACAACAAGTAGCTCAGGTGCACGTAGAGGTATGGGACCAGATCGAGAATGAGAAAGTCATCAACAAATGTAAAAACAGCATTGTGGCGTTCAGGCACAACATCTTGTAAGTCATTCTCGTCCCAATTGTTATGAGATCACATGCCCGAGGTACTTAACTTCCTGAAGCCAGAATTCACACTTGTTGAATTTAGCATACATGCAGTGATCTTTGAGAGTGTAATACCCTGTATTTTGGTATATTAATAAAACCTGGTATTTCATTTCTATACTCGTATAAACTTTCTCTTCCTTTTGGTAAACTTTGATACCAATCGATTGATAAGTTTCTCAATCGATTGACACTTTTCAGATACCAATCGATTGACATATTCCCAATCGATTGCCATCAGACCGACTAAAATTGACTACGTGTCAAACATCTCAATCGATTGCCATTCATCCCAATTGATTGACATTATTCCAATCGATTGACTACAAATATCTGTTACCAATCGATTGACTGGTGTCTCAATCGATTGACATAACCTGAGAAATATTTTCTTCTTTCCTTTAGCTTTGAACGTGTGGCACTCCCTTATCTCTATATATATGACCATGTTTGTGGCCTTGGGTCACTTTGGCAGCTTGAGAGAGAGAGAGACATACCTCTTGAGAGATATACATAGATATATACATATATCTATATCTACACATATATACACACTATATACACACACACACTGCTTTGGTAGCTGGGAGGAAGAAAAAGAAGAAGCAGAAAGAAGAAGAAAGAAGAAAGAAGGAGACAGAGAGGGAAGACAGAGACAGAGAAGAGGAGAAAGAGAGAGAGCTTGGAGGTTTAAAGTTTAAACACATCCAAACGCACCCTAGGTGAGTTTATAACTCACTTGGTCTCTTTATGTGATGTTTATGCAAGTTATTATGGAGCTTAGACGTGTATAAAGCTTGTAGTTTACGTTTATATATGCTGTTTTTACAATCTGCTGGAGAAGACGTAGTACCAATCGATTGACATAATCTCAATCGATTGATATCAGTCGTATCTCAATCGATTGGATAGGATTTCAATCGATTGACATTCCAATCGATTGACATGTTTCTCAATCGATTGACATTCCAATCGATTGACATGTTTCTCAATCGATTGATATAACTTTTTGTCCCAATCGATTGAACCTCTGTTCCAATCGATTGGCATGATCAGAACATGGGTTCCTTTGCCTGTTTATTTTATAAGAGGTTTAGTTGTTCGATTCCTGATTCGGAATTCCATTATGCGACTATGGGTTAGACAGGGGTAATGTGACACCAAAGATTTATGGATAATGGATAAATAAAACGAATATGAAGACATGGGTGACGTGTTGATTCTTGTATGAGTTTGATATCCGTTTTCTTTTTAATCCGAGTAGTCAGGCCACATTGGGAGTTGTCATGTGTCGATGTAGAATGGAACGTAAGTAGGTTTGGTAAGTTCTGGGAATGGTACGTGGATGGACGATTGGTCATGATATGCTCTGAAAGGCGGTGAACCGGGTACATGGTTCTTAAAAGCAGTGAGCTGGACCAAGAAGTCTCAAGATAGACTGGATGATCTTTGATATGCTCTTAAAAGCGGTGAACAGGACCATTGTTCTTAAAAGCGGTGAGCTGAGATCACTAGTAGATGACGTTGAGTCGTGGCAATAGATTGATATGCCTTATTCGAATCGTTATATCCCTGAAATGCGGTGAACAGGACCATTGTTCTTAAAAGCTGGGGACAGACTGACGTGGAGTCCATGACATGCGGTGAGCAGGATATATTGCTCTTAAAAGCGATGGACAGAATAAGGGTGTATCCCTAGAGTTAAACGATTGAGTCTGTTCATGAAATCTGAGTATGTTGAATTCGGTATTTGAGTAACAAGACGATAAGGGCCAGTTTACCAGGATGGATAAAGGAACAAGATAATGTTATTTTTATCATAAGATGTTAACTCGTGTTTTCATAAGCTTGTGTTTACTTCAGATAACTGGTACCTCGTTAGTTTTTGCTCACTCAGCTCTCAGTAAGCTGACGACCTTTTATTGCCTGGACTTTCCCCGTCCAGAATATCCTGTCCCTTATTCTGCAGGTAATGACCAGTACACTGATGACTATTATCCAGAGGAAGGCCCCACCGATGATGGTTACGCCAGGGAGGATTATCCTTATGCCAGTTGAAGACTGAAGATGTTATAGTTAGTTTACATTTCGGTTGTTCTGTTTAAACCTTTAGTTAACGGGTACTTGGGCATTTGTTGTCTCCAGACCTGTTGTGATCCTGTGGACCACACTCTGATATTATTTTTGTAATGGTTAGCACTGTGTGATATTCTCAGTTGTTTACAGTTGCTGTTCATTTGGACTAGTACTGCGTGGTGTGGATTATTAGTGACTTTCACCTGTCATTCCTTATGGACCCAAAAAGGAAATTTATTTTTCTCTATTTTTGCCGTTCCGGGGCGTGATAGGATTTTTTGGTATCAGAGCCTGAGTCCGGTACTCTAGGTGGTGATACTTTTGTTCACTAAGTATTTCCACACCATCTGGTCCTAGTGTTGTTAAGATTCTTTGAGATGAGATATGAATATAAGATAAGTTCGTCTTCCTGACGATAGATAGTTTCCTTTGCAGGATAGCATGGATCCGGAGTTTCACCAGTTTGTGACTGATGCTTATGGAGGACATATTATCCATGGGGATACCGTGGAGATAGCTGACCCAGAGTTTTATCGTGAGCGTGTATGCCAGATAGCTAGTCGACATTTGGAGGAAGACATGTGGAGAGCGCTGTATGTGACCGGGAGTACTCACCCGACACAGATGCGTGTGGACGCTTACCACTTAGCGAGAGTTGGCAAAGATATTTGCAAGGAGATGCTACGACTAGTTTTGAGTAAACCTGAGATGGATGAGATTGAGTTAAGAGCTATTGTAGCCGGCCCACCAGAGCCTATAACTGTACCGGCAGCAGCAGCAGCAGCAGCCCCACCATCACCAGTACCCGACGTACCCGTCCCAGAGCCAGAGCTTGAGCCGATTGAGGATGAGGAGGATCTAGAGCCTGAGGATGAGCATCCTGATGAGGACATGGACGGAGATGGAGAGGAGGAGCCGATAGATGACGAGGACCCAGTAGAGGATGAGCATGCAGACGATGCAGATGATGATGAACCTGAGGATGACCCCGAGGAGCCAGAGTTTGAGCCAGAGGCTGTTGAGGCAGACATTGTAGTAGATGAGGATGCGCCCGATGAGGAGGTAGTTGTGCCAGAGGTACCTGTTGTGCTTCAGATACCAGCAGGACCCATTATGCATATGGAAGCCATGGCCGATATGGCAGTAGGATGGATAGCTCAGATGATAGCACAGCCAGCAGATTTTGTTATGGGAGAGGTAGCTATAGCAGGAGCTCTTGATATAGCTGACGGTTTTGCCGCAGTAGCTATTGATGTCGCTAACCAGGCAATAGCAGATGTGATGGAAGACGATGATGCAGAGATAATAGAGGATTGGGATATCGGGGTAGTAGTCGGAGATCTTGTCGCACCCGTTGAGGATGATCCACTCGAGGAAATGGATATAGACCCAGAGGACGAGGCACCACCAGCAGGATCAGATGCTGACGACTGTTGAGTCAGGATCTGCAGGACATAGATTTTGTTAGTTTATATTAGGACATGTTGTCCACTAGATTTTTGGGAGCTTGAGAGATAGCTATTGACCATAGCTTTGTATAGTATTAGCTGACTTTAGTTGTTGTAACCCTTGTCCCATATGGTACACAGTTTGACTAGTGTGTACTATACGGTACATCTTTTGATATATATACAAGCAGTACTTTTGTTATTGTTTGGATGTTGCGTTGTACTGCGTTGTTTAGTTGAATTGTTAGTTTTGCTGCTTCTTGTTCTATCTTGAGTTCGTTTCTACGAGAAGACTTTCAGCTGATCAATATGTCTCTTGTAGGCGATACTCGTTATCATCATGGTAGGACCCTTGAGAAATCACCATGCGCGTAATGGAGCACCTATTCCAGAGGGAATGGACCCAATCGGAATTTTCGAAGCATTTATGCAGAGGATGGAACATGTGGGGGATACATATAATCACTCCACCCACCAGAGACCTCTTGCACCCCCGCCACCAAGACAGACTGGAGATAAGTTGTTAGCAAATTTTCGTGGGTTACGTCCCGAAAAGTTTGATGGACTAACAGAACCATGGAAAGCAGAGCAATGGATAAGAGAGATGGAGTTAATATTTGAAGCATTGGAATGCAGCGAACAAGAGAAACGTCGCCTTGCTACGTTTCAGCTCACTTATGCCGCCGTAGATTGGTGGGAAGCTGAGCGAGCCACTATTGGGATCAACGCTGCTAGAGCTATGTCATGGGAGACATTCAAAGGCAGATTTTTGGAGAAGTATTTTCCAGAAGATGAGAGAGATCAACAGGAAAGGAACTTTCTCAATTTGATCCAAGGAGGATGGAATGTACGGGAATACACAACACAGTTCGAGCGTCTATCCAGATTTGCTCAGCATATGATAGACACTCCGCAGAAGAAGGTTAAGAGATTTCACCAAGGACTGAACCCCCACCTCAGACATATGATGGTTGGTCATCTGAACCAGTCGTATGAGGAAATTGTTAGATTTGCTACAGGATTAGAAAAGGATGCTAATCCAGTACAACAACCACAGATAAATCGACCTCAGTCGTCACGAGGGTTTCAACAGAGGAATTTCCATAATCGACCACCGAGAAATACCCAAGGATGGAGACCTCAGGAAAACTTTCAAGGAAACAAGAGAACCTGGGAAGGAACCAGGAAACCGCAGCAGAGTTATAATCGACCTCAACAATATCACCAGCAGGGGTCACAGCCACAGGCATTACTAACAGCCCCACCCAGCAATAATGGAGGATGTTTTAACTGTGGAAAACCAGGACATATTGCAAGGAACTGCACTACCCATAGACCTAATCGCAGGCCGGATATTGTCTGCCGCAACTGCAACAAACCAGGGCATGTGAGCAGGGATTGTCGTGCACCACGAGGAGGACACTACGGAGTCCCAGTACAAGGACTCCAAGGACCTCCTGAGCAGACCAGAATGAATGCTATCATTCCAGGAGAAGTAGGCTTTAATGCTGATGAGCAGCAACATTTGGAAGGTACACTTGTACTCTTTCATAGTCCAGTTAAAGCTTTATTTGATACTGGAGCCGCACGTTCTTTTATTGCTGTTAAGATTGTGCGTCAGTTGGGTTTAGAACCCCAGACACTTGAGTCAACACTGAATGTTGTGTCACCATTGGGAGTGACAGTTAAGTTGAGTAAAGTGTGTAGAGATTGCCCATTGACTTTGGGAGATAGGAATCTTCCAGCAGACTTGGTAGTTCTGTCAATGTCAGAATTCGATGTTATCCTAGGGATGGATTGGTTAACTAAGTACAGTGCCAATCTGGATTGCCCTACTAGAACGATTGTATTTCCAATACAAGGAAAGCCGATGATCAGATTTCAGTGTCAACCGACAAGCGACATGTTCCTTACGAGTGGTTTAGCTACGATCATTAGTACGAGTACGGAGCTTACAATGGATCAAATTCCTATTGCACGAGACTTTCAGGATGTATTTCAGGATATTAAAAGACTTCCACCGAAAAGAGAAATAGACTTCTGTGTGGAATTAGTACCTGGTACATTGCCTATTTCTAAGACTCCATATAGGAAGGCACCAACCGAGATGTTAGAACTGAAGAAGCAAGTTCAAGAGCTTGAAGATTTAGGATTTGTTCGCCCGAGCACGTCACCTTGGGGAGCACCAGTTCTATTTGTAAAGAAGAAGGATGGAACACTTCGACTCTGTATAGACTACAGGGAGTTGAACAAGGTAACGATTAAGAATAGATATCCACTTCCCCGGATAGATGATTTGTTCGACCAAATACAAGGATCAAGGATCTTTTCCAAAATCGATCTGCGTTCTGGATATCACCAGCTGTTAGTTCGATCAGAAGATATATCAAAGACTGCTTTCAGGACGAGGTACGGGCATTACGAGTTTCTAGTTATGCCTTTTGGATTGACGAATGCGCCAGCAGTATTTATGGACTTAATGAATAGAGTATTCAGACTATATCTGGATAAATTCATTATAGTGTTCATTGATGATATACTGATCTACTCAAAGACAAAAGAGGATCACAAGGAGCATTTACAGGTTGCCTTGCAGACACTTCGAGATAGCAAGTTGTATGCAAAGTTCAGCAAGTGTGAGTTTTGGCTACAGGAAGTCAAATTCTTGGGACATGTTATATCTCAGGAAGGTATTTCGGTAGACTCATCTAAGATTAATGCAATCTTAAGTTAGAACAGACCGACGAATGTGACAGAAGTCAGAAGTTTTCTTGGGTTAGCAGGATATTACCGGAGATTCGTAGAAGGATTTTCCAAACTAGCAGGACCCTTGACAAACTTAACCAGGAAGGAGACGAAGTACGAATGGACCGACAAGCATAAGGGTGCATTTCAGGAGTTGAAAGAGAGATTGACTTCTGCACCAGTACTCGCATTACCTAAGAGTGGAGAAAAGTATGTGATCTACAGTGACGCATCGCACCAAGGACTTGGATGTGTGCTTATGCAAGATGGAAATGTTATCGCATATGGATCAAGACAATTGAAGGTACATGAGAAAAATTATCCTACGCATGATCTGGAATTAGCAGCAATAGTGTTTGCATTGAAAATTTGGAGACACTATCTCTATGGAGAAAAGTTTGACTTATTTTCCGATCATAAGAGTCTGAAGTATTTGTTCTCTCAAAAGGAGTTGAACATGCGACAGCGGAGATGGATGGAGTTACTCAAAGACTATGATTTTTCTTTGCAATACCATCCCGGTAAAGCAAATGTCGTAGCAGATGCTTTGAGCCGTAAACCTCGACTAGTGATCGCTGCATTACTAATTAGAGAATGGAGAACATTAGAAGAAATTGCTGAATTTGATCTTCAGCCAGTGGAACCAATGAAAGGACAACATTTTGGATGTCTTATGGTACAACCGACTTTGATCAGTCGTATCATAGAGGCTCAACAGATAGCAGATGATTTGAAGTTATGGTTCGCCAAGATGTCAGCCAAAGAACCAGAAGTCTGGAGTATTAGTACAGACGGAGCTTTACGATGTAAAGGTAGACTCTGTGTACCTAACGAAGAAAATCTCCGGAAAGAAATATTGGATGAAGCTCATAAGTCACGAATGACTATTCATCCCGGAAGTACAAAGATGTACAAGGATCTGAAGAGAAATTTTTGGTGGGAAGGAATGACAGAGAGTCTGCATTGCAATCCGCAGATGCTGTGCATGCTCTTCCTCTGACTTAGAATAGATCAAAATATTATCGATAAAGGCAATAACGAACTGATCCAAGTATGGCTTGAATGCTCTGTTCATCAAGTCCATAAACACCGCCGGAGCATTCTTCATCCCAAACGGCATCACTAAAACTCATAGTGTTCGTACCTCATCCTGAAAGCAGTCTTAGGTATGTCCTCCTTTCGTACCCTTAATTGATGATACCCCGATCGTAGATCAATTTTGGAAAAGGTTGTGGCTCCTTGCAGTTGATTAAATACATCGTCTATCCGGGGTAGGGGATACTTATTCTCGATAGTAACCTTATTTAGTTCCTAGTAGTCAATACACAACTGCATGGTCCCATCCTTTTTCTTCATAAATAACACCAGTGCTCCCCACGGTGACGTACTTGGACAGACAAAACCCAACCTCTCGAGTTCTTGAACTTGTTCTTTAAGCTCCAATAGTTCGGTAGGGGCCATCCTGTAGGGAACTTTGGTTGTAGGTCGAGTGCCTGGTACCAGTTCCACACAGAATTCTATGTCTATCTGATGCCGTAATCTAAAAATTTCTTAGAATACTTCCTTGAACTCTTTGATCACTAGTATTGACGACACCATCACTTCTATACTAATAACTTTGATGTTTGCTAGGCATCTGGTGAGGAACATATCACCTGAAGGGTTACATTGGAAATCAAAGGGTCGATTCCCATTGTCTACAAATGTGATCCTCTTCCTTACACAATCCAACTTCTCATGATTCCTTTTGAGCCAATCCATTCCCAGGATTACATCAAACTCCTTCATCAACAAAATCCCCAATTTCATAGAAAGTTCACGATCTCCTAAACGTAGAGGACAATCCTTACATACATGTACTAACTTGACAGTGGTATCGAGTGGTAAATAGCACTCAAAGCAATTTCTAAACAATCTTAATAGATATAAAGGAATGTGTAGCACCCGTGTCAATTAAAACTTTAACATGAGAATTAAATAATGTTAGAGTACCTTCCACTATTCATTGCTTGGGCGGTCCCTCCTCATAAGTACCTTCTTCGTACACTGTTTCCCCATAACCAACAGTCTCAAGAATAATAGCATTCAGGCAGGCTGGTCCTTGCTGAACATAATTACCTTTTTTGGGAGCCCTGCAGTCCTTACTTATGTGACCTAGTATGCCACAATTATAGCACACAACTCCTGGATGATCGGCACGCCTAGGTACTCTGCAATCTTTAGCTCGATGACCGGGAATACCACAATTGAAACAGTTATCATTGTTCCCTCGTGTTGCTCGAGGCAAGTACTATTGTACTGCCTGTGTCTACTGAGGTTTTTTTCTTCCATCCAAAGTCCTTTTTTTGTCTCTGAGGGTACATAGGTTTCTGCCTAGGATAGTCTTTTTGCGGATGTCAATTTCCAAATGGTTTTGAATTCTGGCAACCATCATTTTCCAATCCTATAGCTAATCTCACCAGAGCTTCAAATGACTCGTTCAGTTGCCCCATAGTCAGATGTCAAAGAGATAAGTTGAGACCCGGAGATATTTCTTAATTTCCGTCTGAGGTGTGTCCATCATATGTGGAGCAATGCGGGACAACCATTCAAATCGAGTAGTGTACTCGCGGACTGTCAGATTTCCTTGTGTTAATTCCATGAACTCTTTTTCTCTCTTGTCTTTTTCGTTTTCAGGGAAATACTTCTCAAGAAATCTTTCCTTGAACACCACCCAGGGCATTACCCTTGAGGCTTCTTCACATACAGAAGGGCAACATGATTCGCCCGAACGATCTTATGCTTGGTGGGCAACACCGTCGTCGTAAGAATAAGGTTGACTAGGTGAAAGAATTTAGTGAATGTGGAGGGGGCCAACTGGTCAGAAATCCATTGTGTGGGTTAGCCAACAAATCGAGTGGCTATATCATGGGAGTTCGGTCTTTGGCTTATGTCCTCTAAGATAGGTGTGTGGTTTTGAACATGTAGGACACCCATAAGTACTAACAGAGATGAGGCATCAACCGAAATGCAGGCACCACAGACAGAGGCCTCGAAAGCACTGGGGCCTGTGGTGACCACACTCGCATAAAACATCCGTATCCACATCTCGTTGTACCTATGTACACGCGACCTCTAGGGTCTTGTCAAAATCAAGATATAAGTATGCTTTACTTTTCAAAGATTTGTAGTGTGGAAGTAAAGGTCAAACCCATAGAGATTGATTATTTTTGTCCTTTAATTAAGAAAACCTAAATCTATTTAGTTATTGAAAATGGAAGTTTGATTTGTTGTTGATTTAATTACTACTATTAACTGAACTATGGAATTAAACTATAGAATTCTGGAAATAATATTCTAAAATTCAACTAAGTAAACGATTGCAAAATTTAAGATTGTTTTAATATTAGTGAATGAGATCTAGGATTATAAATCCACCACTAACTATGCATGGGGGGTCGATACTTTGTACTTTAAGTTTTATGATTGGATAGTTATGATATATCGTAGCTACAAGCCCAATAGTATCGACAAGAAGATATCACTAGTTTAACTTAAGCATTACTCATCTTTGGTTGGCATGAATTGTTTACCTATAAATAGGGTGTAGCACAACCCATGTTTCCTAAGCATGAATTATAAAAGTTATAAACATCGCAGACACTAAGTACCATTATATGTAAATATTCCTATCAATCACAGAAATTAAGGAATATTGGGTTCAATAAGCATAAGGAAGAATCTAAGACAAGAGTAAATCCAAAATACTATTGATTATTATCATTAAAGATCCGATTATATATAAATAATCCTCAAACATACAAATACTATCCAAATACATAAAATCCTAAAGTAAGAAAGTAAAGAATCCCCCTTTACATAGCTAGGGTTTCATTGAAACCCTAGAATGGAAGTTTAGTTGCACATAGTTGATGAAAACATGAAGATTGAGATGATGGTTGCCATTAGAGACCTTCAATCTAGATCTTCTCTTCCTCTTGCCTTCAAAGTTTATGACTGTAAGGATGTGTAACCTCCCAATAGCTTTTGATTCATCTACATATAGTTGTAGAGGGTTTAGGATTACTTTTGTAAACCTACTTCGACTGAAACTGCTGTGTTTTCCTTTCTGGACGTAATCAGGCAGTTTCGTTCACGTAGGAGTCTTCAGCACTTAAAAATACGCGTTTTAGATTTTTTGTACGGATCATGCTAGCGGGCCGTGCGAGCGCTATTTTGGGAGGTCGCGCGAGCAATATACTGGATTGTCATGTGAGTGGGCTGCTAGCGCAAAATGGCTTTTCTTGGTTCTTTTTTTTTTGCTTTTTCTCCTTATTTAGCCTGGAACTCTTGTTTTCTTCTACCTCCTGACAAAAAATGGAAAACAAAGTAAAAATACACAAAAATAGGATAAAAAGTGCTAACAAATGTGAATTAAGGCGTGTAATTAGGATTTGTTCTCTCTCGATCACACCCGCAAACCTACATTTTGCTAGTCCTGGAGCAAAAAGAATAGAAAAATAAAACTACTAACAATAAAATTCCTACTCCATTTTCGCATGGATAACGATTGCACTTAGCATATGCAACAAGCCTTTTAAAACCTCTAGGTGTCTCTAGTCGGACGAGTGAAGTCTCATGAGGGTTCTCGTCAACAAGTCACCCACAACCATCTTTATTAACTTGTAAAAAGAAAATTTAAAATTTCAATATTTCAACATCGACATCCTTCCTTGATAAAACCAAATTCAAGTAAACCTTAAATTATCAAGAGTAACATAATCGTACATCTACCCAAACCATGAAAATAATCCAAAAACATATATCAACGGAATCAATGGAACATATCAAAGACTCGCATGTGTGTGAATAGTAATCAAGTGGATACCCGGTGACTATGAACTTGGAATATACCCCGGATAACTATTTAGTGATGCCTCGACTACAAATCTCACGTTGTTAATTACACTCTAAAATAAAATCTCTCAGAAACATGTGTAATCACTCGAATATATGCGAGGGAGATGATTATATATAAAGCAAATAAATCTCGCATATGACACAGAACAACATATGACACGACAAAAAAATAGTCACATGAATAGATATTGATCGTCAAGTAAGTATTATTACTACCATACTTTTATTCCCTTTTTCTATCGGTTCCATATTCAAATCATGTTTCCCTAAAATCAACTAGGACTTTAAAAAGGTTAAAATATCAGTCAAGGGTTATAGCTAAGAAAAGAAAGGTAGAAGAGATTCAAAAAGTCCTTAAGTAGATATGAATAGCCTTAATGTGTAACACAAGGGCTTTACTATAACAACTATTTATTTCTCCTTTCTTTTTGTTTTTACTACTGCATATTCTTTTTTTTTTTCAAGAGATTCATCTTTTTTTTTCCAATCCTTTTCCGATATCTATTTTTTCTTTTTATATCTATCATTTTTTTTAGATATCTCTCTACTACTCAATACTCCACTTTATATTAGTCGTTATTAGCCTGATTTCTTTATGAAAAACTATTCTTCAACTACTCTTGGACATGGGTTAGGTAATTTTTTTTATATATCGGCGAACTCTATATTGGAGTGGGTAGGATAATAGGTGAACAAAGAAAAGGCTTACTTAAAAGCTCAAAGGGCTTAACAAAGAAATAAAATTTATTTAATTGAGTAAGTCAAAGGCCAAAGAGGGTTTATATAGAAAGACGGCCTAATATCATTTCCTAAAGTCACATGATTCTTCAATGTTACGATAACAAGGGAAATAGATTTATTTTTTTTAATAAACATGGTAATTACAATACTACTCAACTTTCAATCAAGATAAAGAAATGTTGAGACTAATCAACAAATTATTGCGCTTTGTCAAGGAGATTCGATAAAAGTAAATTTAAAACCCTAAAAAAAAAATGAAAGGCTCTAAAGCTCACCGGGTTTAGTCTCCACAATATTGCTATCTAGAAACCCAAGTTATGTTATAATCCAATATCAACAGGTTTCCACATGACTACGTGCCGTGCAAAAGTAAATATGCAAGTATAAGATATTAAACAATTATTCCAATGATATGTACTTTCAAGACATACCTTCATAACCTCAATAGACATTGGATTACATACTCTTTTAATCTCAAATTTCAATAAAATCTAGTCGAACAAGAAATAATGGCAAACATTGAACAATATTAAGAAAGCATATAAGCAAAAGTACTTTATTCATTATCACTACTACTAGAGTTAAGTTTCTTTTTAGTTTTTTACAACGAATTAAAAAAAATGAGTAACTAATAAACGAAATGAAAACAACTGAAACTATTAAAACTACTAAAAACTAAAAGACTAAATATAAAAGACTACTCCTAAAATACAAAAATCCAAAAATAGTCCCCCAAATAAAATCACCACATGTCCCTATGCAGGTGGGAACATGACAATGACATGGATATATGCCTCGTGGAAGACAACCAATACGTCCACCCCGCGAAAAATATCTGAAGGTGGTGGCACGTCAGAGCGGATGTAGACACCCCATTTTGTCGGCTATCAGATTTAGGAGACCCATAGTTTGGTAGTTCACGATGATCGAAAATGACTCAAAAGGACTCTTGGAAGTCAGCTT
This sequence comes from Hydrangea macrophylla, assembly GCA_033977485.1. Taxonomy (NCBI): domain Eukaryota; kingdom Viridiplantae; phylum Streptophyta; class Magnoliopsida; order Cornales; family Hydrangeaceae; genus Hydrangea; species Hydrangea macrophylla. Next base: position 80,404,887 of record CM066998.1, on the reverse strand, counting down.
TATATCTCAGAATGCTCAGAATGACCAAAATGCCCCTGAAAGTCATAAAACTCCCAGATTTGGTCCCAAAGTTCTGGAAACATGCTATGTCGTAAAAAAAGCGATAAAATGAGTTTTTAGGAGAAATCGGGTGAAATCATCAGCTCCCAGAGACCCCCGGAAGTCCCGAAAAGCTCCCGTTGACCGGTTTGACCAAGGTTTGACTAGGTTTGACCAAGGTTTGACTAGGTTTGACCAAGGTTTAACCAGGTTTGACCAAGTTTGACCAAGTTTGACCGAAATCGTCCAAATTCACCAGAATTATTTTAAATCATGAGAAAAGTGTTAAAACAAGTTCCAAAAGAAAATCGAGCGAAAACATCAGCTCCCGGGAACTCCCGGAGGTTTCCAGAACTTCTCAGGAATCCCAGGTTTGACCAGTTTGACCGAAATTTGACTTTGGAACCGAGGCGCCGAAACAATTTTCAAACATTTTTCATGGATACTAGAGGTCAATAGCTTTCCAACGGTATATTGCACGTAATTTCTGGATTTAAAACGAATTTATTATGAATTTCCAAAGGCGAAAAAGACGATCAAATCGGCTTTTATTGCGAATACCGTAAAACTTTTCAAAGTGACCTATCCCTAAACTATTTTTTATGTAAAGTAGACTCCATTACCCTTCCAACGGTATATCACAACCTCAATTTGGAGTTCGTATGCATTTTCTGTGAATTTCGGACAAAATAGGGCCTTTTCGCGAATACCGGAACCTCTGGGGGCCTAAACGTAAATTTCTGTGCGTCTGAGAAGCAGTGCCGCCGCGGTACTGGCCCACTGCCGCCGTAGCACTGGCCCAGTGCCGCCGCGGCACTCAACCCTCGCAGAGTCCATTTTTGTAATTTTTTTGGGAGTCCAATTTGATTAATTGAAAGTCCAAACGACATAGTTTTGTGTTCACAGTTGTTTGGGACCAATGGGAGTACTTCTAAAACCCCAAAACCACCCCAAATTGGCCTATATAAACCCCTCATTGCTCTTCATTTTGGGGGGGCCAAGTACAAAGCTTGAAAAGTTGTAGAGAAGAAGAGAGATAGAGATAGGTTTAGAAGAGAGAAAGGGAGCTTCTCCCATTGATTTTCCATAAAGAAAGTGAGTTTTAATCTTGTTTTCTTCCACTATCCTTCTATATACTTCACATTCCAAACACCCCCAATCACCATTCTTGAGCATTCTTGAGTTAGGAAGCTACTTCCATGTCCAAATGTCAAAATCTATGAGTGAAAAACCAAGCTACAAGTCCAAAATCACATTGATTATCATCTATTGATTGCTATTTACTTGCTTGTTTATATATGTGTTCATCTCTTCTTCCCTCATTTCTTTTTTTTATTTTCTTTATTTACTTATTAGTTCATCATCATCTAAGTGATGACATGAAGTTTGGGGTGAGTGAATCCTTATGGATAGTAGCTCTTGACCTCAAAAACATGTTTGATAGATGATGATCATAACCTCAATACCTCCAAGGTATTCTTGAAGTGTATTGAAGTTATGTTCAACAATAAATATAAATCTCTCCAACAATCTTGGAGGTTCTTAATGATGAGTTTGATGTTGGTGTTCTAAGTGGCTATAATCCTTATTGAGTATTGAAAATATGCTTTCAAAACATCTATTCCAAAACCCCTCTCAATCCCTTTCATTTTGGTTTCAAGAAACAAAACCATGTTTTCTCAAAATCTTCAAAATAATGAGTCAAAACAGTGAGTGAGTTGAGTTCAAAGATTTTTCTAGGACTCAATACTCAACATATGGATGCAAGGCCACTTGGAAAGTCTTCCCAACTCATTGGAGAATACCCATGATTTTTGGTTTGACTTGGAAGTACTTGGAAATGGTCCATTTGGACCCAAACATTCCTTCCAAACATTCTGTCTTTTCTGTCACAGCAGCTAGGTCCATTTCCAACCTCTTTTCCAGAAAACTTTTCCAAAGGGGGTGGTCCTAACTTATTTTTCCCTTAAATGTCAATGTCTTAGAAAACTTTCTGTATAAAATGGGCCTCTAGATCATTCGTTTTCATTTTCTAACATTTCAGTCGACAGTACGGACTCTGTTTCTGAGTGACCTTCATTGTTTATATGATTTCTCTCATTCTGTGGTAGTTATTCAAGATTGGACTTTGGGTAGTGTTCTAGACACAATAAGGAAGATCTCCATAAAAAAGCATGCATTGAAAACATTCCTAACCCCTCTTTTCAATTTCCACAAGATCATGCTACTGTTCTGTCCACTATTCACAGCAAGCACACCTTAACTTTCATTCTTTGATTTGATGCTTATATGCACTCCAAATTAGCTCATATCTTAGGAAATAGTTCATACTACATTTGTACATATTCCATGTTGATTTCATTCACTCATTCATACACCTTTTAGACTTCTAAGTCATTCTAGGAATCCATGAACACCAAAACACCCTACAACTTTGGCACATTCTAGATACATACATTGCATTCATGCAAGATTTGGGGTTTTTGTAACTCCTAATCTAAGAAGATTATAAGGAAATGAATTTGATCACACGTTCATGCTTCCCCTCGATCTAATCATCCTTTCTCATCCGTCCCGGGGATTGAGAGATCTTCTTTTCTCAAAGATTAACATGTATCATTCTAGCTTGCTAAGCATATTTTTGATTTCTTTATTTGTTTGTTTCAATAACAATTCATGTCCCCTTAGACTAGGAAAGCTTGATTACTTGATATGTGATTAGACAATTTTTCCTAGGTTTGTTTGTGTGACTTTTCACTTTACATTGCATGATATTTGACTTAGATCTTATGAATGATATTTTATCTTTAGATCTTCCATTTCAAGTTTCTTATGTGATGTAATATACTATCATAATATTAATTGTCGAACCAAACATAGTACAAGATGATTATTTGGATGCTAATTGAGGCCCGTCGAAAGACGGGGCGAGTTGAGGGTGTTTTAGTCGCGACAAAGGCTCCTTCCTCTCTCATACCAAAACCCCGAATCGAGTTCTTTGGTTATGAAGGGCCGGTGCCCTTATCCGCTTGGGTGAGTCAAATTTGGGTTTCTTGGTTCCTTAAAGACCAAGTGGCGACTCTGTATCTGTTTTCAACAGACCATTTTTCTTCCTTTGATTCAAAATCAAAAATCAAACAAGTTTTCAAAAACCCGACAACAAAAGCGGTAGAATCTCGGTATCCACAGCGGATATACCAATCAATCAACTCCCATTCTAGATGCTTAGGTGGATCAAACGGTGGCTCTATCTCCTCATCCTCATCCTCATCCTCAACAGTGATACCTGATCCCAAATCTACCTCATCATTCTCAGGACCGGCATAAGGTGCAAAAATAGAGGCTATGTCCTCAGGAGACCAATCAGGATGACCCGGACATTGTTCAACAACGTCCGGCACATAATCAAGTAAGTCTCTAGATGGATAGGTAACCTTAGGTGCAGGGGCAATGGTCGTAATAGGATCACTCAAAGAAATGGCATCTAGACTCGAAATAACTCCCTCATCATCCTCGGCCTCATCATCATCAGTTGAGTACTCAGCCGAATTCGATGAAGAAGAAGACTTAGAGGAAGTAGGTGGGGCACCATAGGGACCATCGATAACAGTAGGGTCATCGCCAAACAGATCGTCCTCGTCTGAAGAATCAGAACAACTAGTAAGAGGAATATGACGACGATGACAACACCAACCGGGGCGACCGACTGGACCGTAAGGTTTGGTTATCCTAGGACTCGGCGAAGTAACATCGGTGGATGAACCAGAGTCAGTACAACGACTCGTCAGACTCGAAGACCTATTGGGGGAAGAGGGTGGAGATAAAGGATGGTCCATCTACTAGTATGAAAACAATATCAAGGATCGAGATAAGAGGTGAGCTGGATGGAAAGTTTGAACCAATAAACCTGAAACCAAAATTAAATCACACTAAAACCTTATTAGTTATTGTTAACAAAACACAATCAGAATTAACGTTATTGGCTATGGATAGTGTAAATTGAGAATGTTTAGAAAATTGTTCTATTTTATTTTTTTATTTTTTTTAACACAAGTGACATAACTTTAAGAAGAATAAAATTTTGGGCAGCACCTCCCCCAAACCTGAACCAAATAAATTCCTGTATAGTGCAATGGGTTTGGCTTTGCTCTTGATTAATAATTTCTATAAAGTTTGCACAAGTGAATAATTCAAAACATTATGTAATTACTATGGATGTGAAAGCATAATGAATAAGTAGTACGTTAACTGTGCGACTAATATAGGAGATTCAGGAATATAATAAAACCAAAGAGAAAAGAAAAAGTGCAAAAAATAGAATAATACAGACCCAGAATGAAATAAAAGACAATAAATAAATAGACCGGTCGTAGCCATGGTACATCAACATCCTAATAAAAAAACAGAAAAGAAACCGAAACGTAAAAGCATAAACATAAAATAATACTCCCTCCGTCCCATAATAAGTGTCCACTTTTATTTTGCACATTGTTTAAGAAAGTTGTATTATTTTAGTTTTTTTGGTTCATTAAAGGGTCACTTTCCAATTTTACCCTTAGATGTGATGGGTGTTTGACTTTTTACTTGTTTTTAGGCCACAAATAAATGCTACTTTGTCTTTATTATAAGAGTAGTTTTGGAAAGTAAGTAAAAGCTATATGCCAATTTAGGAAAGTGGACACTTATTGTGGGACATCCAAAAAAGGAAATGTGGACACTTATTATGGGACGGAGGGAGTATATAAGCCAGATGTCTGAAAATCTCTAAATCCTCCCACCAATTACAACCAAAAGAGAAAAAGATAATGTCCAATCACCCCTACATCACCAACCTAATCATCATCCCCCTCGACCAACACCACCTCCAACTCGGTACTCCCCTGGCCAGTATCACCATTACCATCTCCATCGCCATCGCTCCTATCACCCCCATCATCCTCCTCCTCGCCAGCCTCCTCAGCAACCTACTACGCCGATCGTGGAAATGTCGACTGGTATGTAGCCTCGCCCTGTGCTAGGATGTCCACCAGTTGATCGGGATGAGCGAGCTAGAAATAAGAGCGCATGTAGAACTGTAGCCTGAGGGTCCCGTCGCAGAAAGTACACACGTCCCCATAGGTCCATGTGTACGGTGTATCCTCCGGTGGAGGTGGACTCTGTGCCTCTCGCTCCCAACGCGCCTGGGCCTGCTCCCTAGCCCTCCTAACCTCCAAATATAAGCGATCCAAGCTTAACTTCCAATCGGTAGAAGCGAACTCCAGGATACGTCTATTTATGAGCTCGTCAGTAGGTATAGGAAAGGCCTTGGACCGAAGGATCGCGGTAATGGTGCGAGGGTAAGGCAATAGGAGTTTGGTATCGGTAGCGTGATCAATGGTGTGGGTGGCAATACGCATACCCCGGCAAGTCACGGGGTACTTGCAGCGTGGTAAATAAGCCATGTAAATAAAATATATTCGCATATGTCGTATTCACTGGTTAAGAAAACGTATTGTGTCTGGAAGTTTAATACGCGTTAAAGAACTTCGAGAATTGAAATCCATTTAATCTAGTTCCATTTGAACTCAATTGTGTGAGATTTAGTGCAATTTGTACTTCTAGTATTGCGAGTGAATTACAAAATCCAAAATTTGAAAGTACACTATGAAGTAAGCCTTAGATTGAAAACACATTCGTATTACCGGATTCTTTTCAAAATTTGGAGAAGATGCACAAATTGAAACACAACCGAAAGCTAAGGTTTATGAATCTCCATATCAAATTGTATCATCTAAAACAACTTTGATAGAAATTAAGTTGAACCAAATCACTTTCAAACGGAGGCAAGGGCAAAAGATTTTATGTATTCATGCTTTGTAATACCCGCTCTTGCGATTAATCGTTAATTATGATTTAGCATGCATTAACATACATAACTAGTGCTTATTAGCACATGTTTAAGTGAGTTTTAACTCACTAGTTGATTGTGGGTGTCCAGTTTGGGAACCCAATGTTGGCCAATGTGGCAGTCCCAAATTAGGATATGGGTTGATGAAGTTCCATTGTGATGGGACAAGGTTGTGGAATTACTCTTATGTGCTTAAATGGGCATATGTGAAATATTTATATGTTGTGTAAAATATAATGTTTATTGCTAGAGACCAATTATGTGGTCATTTGGAATACCTTGGTGAGGACAAATTGAACACGCTACTTTATTAGTAGACTAATTAAAAACTTCATAAAATTATGTGGGATCACTTATGGGACCCACGCGAAATATAGACAAATACCCACTTAAAGTTTGGAGGACTAAATAGTTGGATATAAAACTAGTTGGGGGTAAATTTACAAATAAATGAAAAATAGGTGGGTTTCATAATAAAATTGTAAACCATATACATGAGCTGTGGATAGAAGAAGATGTTCATATCTTCTTCTTCTCCAAATTGGGTCGGTTAAAGAGGAAAAGAGACGGGGGTTTGCCGGAGCTTCTTGATGTCAATCGTTGCGCCGTTCGACAACCAATTTCAATTCCGAGACCGGATTTGGACTCATAGAGGTGAGTTCTACGTTTTGGTACTGATTTTATTGAGTTTAATTGTCATAATCTTTGAGACCCAATTCAGAGCGGTAATCCGTAGTTTGTCAAATTCATGTAGGATTTTAACCCAGAGTAGATTTGGGTTTCAATTTCTCAATTAGAAGTGAATTGCGAAGAGGTGAGTAGTTTAATCTTGTTTTTGGATGAGATTCATGATTATGTTCATGTGGATGTTAATTACATGTCTATTTAGCTTAATTACCCATGTTTAGATGTAATTATGTGAAAAGAATGGTGTTATGTTTATGTGAGCATGTTTAGTTGATTATTTGGATCAAAGGAAAGCTTGTATGAATCCACCATGAGATTGTTCCGTGGTGACGACCACTTGTTGCCGACAATGGCATTAGACCCCATGTATGTGGCGTGGGTCATTGGCTTGTGCCGTGGACTATTGGAGGAGTCGCGGACTTGCAGGTAGTGGCGGAGGAAATACTTGCTTATCCGGAGATCATTTTATATGTCATATGTGTGCTTGATTGATATCTCTCACTAAGCATATAGCTTATATATTGTAGTGGTTATTGAATAACCATTGTAGGTGAGCACGGCGGCGAGAATCCAGGGAGATGAACGTGGGGTTCGTAGTGGCGAGGAAGCTTGTAAATGTAGTAGCTTATATCCATAGTTGTTTTTGAGTAAAATTTGTAGTTTGTAATAGCTAACTTGGGTTTGTACTAAAACTTAGTAGATTAGGTTAGTTTTAGTTTAATAGTTCCAAAACTCATGTAAATCTTGTAACCGGAGCTTAAAATGTTGTTGGTACATTCCACACTTTGCTAATATAGGTTTGGAGCATGTTTAAGTGGAAGTTTGGTTTAAGAAAACATGTTTTGGGTTGATCTTGAAGGAATTGGGAGTATTTGGGAGAGATTTGACAGTATTTGGGAGAGAAATGAGAGTATTTGAGAGAGAGCATTGCACATCTTGTTCATGGTTTAAAATCATGTTGGGACTTTCAAACTCTTGTTTCTATGATTTGGTTATGTTAGTTATGAGTTTGGAGCAAGACTCTTGTGTTTTGGGTTGATTTTGTGAAAATTGGGGATATTCAAGTGTGATAGCATTAGTGGATCTTGTTTCATGTTTAAAATTATGTTAATATATCTTGGGAATGGTTTGGAATGATTTTATAATGGTTTTAAAATGATTTTCGAAAGTTTCATGAAGTTTGGTTTGGTTTTGGAAGTGTTTGGATGTGTTTTTGGATCTGCAGAACAGGAAAATCTGCTATCAAAATGAGTGCTTTAGAATCCGGATCGATCTGGGTCTTGACCGGATCGACCGGTGCATCTGGAGGGCAAAAAATGAGGTTCTGTTAAAACCGGATCGATCCAGTTTTGGGACAGATCGATCCGCAGGTCATTTTGCTGCACTATCAACTTTTACAGAAACGGACATAACTCTCTCTAGAAATCTTGGTTTCGCACGCCATTTTTTGCGTTGGAACCGAGACTCGAAAATCTATCTTTTGGTATAAAATTTTATATACTTTATTAATGACCATTTTGCCTTTGGGCTTGATTTGTCTAACGTAATGGTATAAAAGTACTTGTTTTCTTTCCTTTTCATTTCTAACTTGGTGTTTGAAGGCTTGGTGGCGTGCCACGTGTCCTAGGTTCACATGTGTGGATCCAAGGCATGCCATTTAGTGGTATCAGAGCAATAGTTTAGAAACTTTGGGACAAGAGACGACGACTTGAGAGTAACGTGTAGATATTGTGTATATAGATGCATTACATGTATGCATATGATTATTGATGCTATGTTATGATTGCTTTATCATTTATATCATATGATATATGGCATAGCATGCATAGTATTTATGCATATTTGACTGGCAGGCAAGAATTTGGGGAAAAATGGACTAAAACCGAGAACTTGATGCAAGAATGGATCGGTTGGTGGACTTGGTAACTAATTTTACGGGTGCCGTTGGTGATCGAGTACCACCAGTAGATGTAAGGCATGCGAATCCAAATCCTGAACCAAGGGTGGACCGTATTACTATTGAGTAATTCTATAAGAGAAAACCAACTATGTTTGTTGGGGGGTCCGGATCCGATGACAGCTATTCACTGGGTATCGGATATGGAATGAATATTCTGTGCCATAGAATGGACTGAAGACCAAAAGATTATGTTTTCCACTGATACTCTAAAAGAAGGTGCCCAGAATTGGTGGGTGAATTTGCTTAAGCAAAGTTGGCTGACCACTTGGGATAAGTTTGTGGAGGATCTTTACAAACGATATTTTCCTCGGGCGGCTAAAGCACAGAAGCGTCGAGAATTCATGAATTTCCAATAGGGGGATATGACGGTGAATGAATATATCTCCAAGTATAGTGAATTGCTCCGATTTGCGAAGGATACAGTGATAACCGAGGAGGACAAAGCTCAAAAGTTTGAAGAGGGGTTAAGGGATAACATCCAATGTAGGGTGGATACTCACGAATTTGGAACTGTGGCTCAAGTCTAGAACGCAATTCTCATAGCTGAACGGGATATTAACAAATACAAGCAGGGCCAGCAAGGGAACCGAAAAGTGAAGATAAAGGGAAGGGACAAGGCGCCTTCAAGAAACCATTTTCACGAGGGCTTGAGTCAAGTTCAGGTAGTCAAAGGTGGAAGTTCATTTTCTGAGGGGGCTCGACCGTTGTGTCCTACGTGCAATCGATGACATGGGGGAGTTTGTTACTTGCTCAGCACATGCAACATTTGTAAGCAAGTGGGGCACATATCCAAGAATTATCCGCAAGCTAGACCGCGACCATCGAGTTCTGTGAGCTCAACTCCGGATATGAGGGGTAAATGCTTTGATTATGGGCAGCCGGGACACTTTTCTAAAGATTGTCCAAAGAGGCGACAGCAAGGGGCAAGTTCTATGGCGTCCAGCGGGGCAAGATCGGGACCGCCCACTGATAAAGGGAAAGGCGTGGAGCAGAAGCAAGGGAAGTCTTTTCAACTTGCACCAGAAAATGTATCAGCTACAGACTCCGTGGTGTCAGGTATACTTCATCTCTATTTACATCCAGCACGAATTTTGATAGATTCAGGGTCAACACATTTGTTTGTCTCACATGAATTTGTCAAACATTTGAATAACATGTCGGAACCCTTAGGGTATGATTTATCTGTATCATTTCCTTTAAGTAAACCGTTAGTGACCTCTTCAGTGTTCAAAGCATGTGAAATCAGAGTAGGTGATAGAGTATTGACTGTTGACTTAATTTCATTAATCGTTAACTACTTTGACGTAATCTTGGGCATGGACTAGTTGTCTACAAATCAGGCTATAATTAATTGTGAACAGAAAAGGGTTAATTTCCAGCTACCGGGACGAAAATAGTTTACCTTCCAAGGGGTTGGGGTAACAGCGTCACCGTATATGATATCGATAATTCAGACTAGAAGTTGTTTAAAAAGGGTTGTCAAGGGTTTCTATATACTATAATTGATACATGTGTCACAAAGATCGAGTTGAGGATATTTCGATAGTACTAGAGTTTTCAGATGTATTTCCTGAGGATCTACCAGACGTGTTGATCGAGCGGGAGACTGAGTTTACGATTGAGGTACACTTGGATCGCAACCGGTATCAAAGACACCATACAGAATGGCACCTGTGGAACTGAAAGAGTTATAGAACTAGTTACAAGAGTTGCTCGACAAGGGATTTATTCCACCTAGTGTTTCTCCGTGGGGAGCACCGATTTTATTTGTCAAGAAGAAAGATGGAACCATGCGAATGTGTATTGATTATCGGGGGTTGAACAAGTTGACTATTAAAAACAAGTATCCATTACCGAGGATTGATGATTTGTTTGATCAGCTTCAAGGAGCTCAAGTTTTCTCAAAGATCGACTTGAGATCAGGCTACCATCAGCTGGAGGTTAAAGAGGAAGATGTGGAGACGACAGCATTCAGGACTCGATACAGACATTATGAGTTTATGCTCATGCTATTCAGAGTTACCAATGCACCAGCAGCTTTAATAGATTTGATGAACTGGGTATTCAAGGAATACTTAGATGTATTTGTAATTGGCTTCATTGACGATATTTTGGTCTACTCTAAAAGTGTTGATGTAGCACCCTGAATTTCTCCAAAAATTCCATGTTCTTGATTAGGAACCCTTGGATAGGATCCTTAGTCAACGCCTTGACGACAACGGCGATACTTTTAAACTAGAGTCTATTAGGATGATCGTAACCCCAGCGTTTATAGTTTTTATTTTAGAAACCTTAGGTAGACTCGCATTTAGACCCGTACACATCCTGGTACACGTTTACATTTTCAGTTTCACTTATAGTCAGTAGTGCACATACCTTAGGACTCTGGAACACATCCCAGTGTACCTACCCGAGAGTGGGAGCCACACCACCCTTATGTGGACCCCAACCAATATCTAACCTTGGACACACACGAGCCTACACTTGTACACATTTTGGTGCAACCTTGCAGATGGTCACACCCTAACACTTCCCTCCCATTCCCCTCTATATATATGGCCCCTCTCCCTCATTTTTACTCCTTCATTTTACACAGCATCTCACCCCCACAAACTGCCTATACAGTTTGTATATAGAGAGAGAGGCCCGAGAGTGAGTACACCCTCACACTTTCGGTGAACACACAAATACACCCCCACACGTTGTCCACACCCTCACACCCCTCTCTATACCATCTCTGTCTCATCCCTATCAACACATACATACACACACACACACACACACACGCTGGAGGCCAGAGGGAGAAGAAGTCGTAGAGAAAAGAGAAGAAGATAATCAGAGAAGATAGAGAGAATTGAGACAACCGGAGGTATAACCCAGCCTCCCCATTACTCTCTGACCTTTTGCATATCACACACATACCCATAAATCACACATACACGCAACCAAACAGAGCTTTAAGCTCTGTGTATACTCCGACAACCATTAGAGGACCACCTTGAAGCTTGATTCTTCCAACATCAACCAAACAACCTCTAAGTGGTACCAATCTGACCGGAATGACACCCTCACACCTTCCTTTGATCAGTTTTGCATTTGAGACACGTTTGGATAGCCATGCATGAGATTATTCTTATTTTGGCCAAAAGAATAATCTTATAGTTGGAACCCAAAATGAGATAACCCAACTTCCAGCTTCTAGTATGTTGAAGGGGACCACGAACCAGTCATTTTGGCATTGATCTCATCCATTTTCATGGAGAGATGAGAGAGAAACGGGCATTGCAAGTTTTCAGGCGAGGTTGAGGTTTTGCAGTGGCGTTGCTTCACCGGAGAAGAAAATATCTTTAGAGTTATAACACCCGGGTTTGGGCCGGGCCGGGCCGGGTCGGGTTTAGGTTAGGGTGGGTCTGTGTGTGAGTGGGAATGGGTAAGGATCCAGGTAGGGTCGGGTTTTAATAAACCCGTGTGTCCTTTTAAGTGGGACGACGTCGTTTTGGGCGTCGGGTTGGAGTTCGGGTCGGGCTATGCATTTGGAGCAGGTCGTGTTGAGTCTGTAGTTGGTTTAGGGTTTGGGTCAAGTCCGAGTTCGAGTATGGGTTATGGGTAGGATTAGTTGTGAGTAGAATTGGGTTGCGATTTCGGGTATGGTTTAACCCGAATGGGTTTTCAGTTCGGGTTCAGTTGTTAGTATAAGTGAGTAGTCCCAATTAGTTTTGGGTCGGGTCGGGTTTGACCTAGTGGGCCACCCATTTGGGTTATGTTGTGAGTCTAAACGAGTTACCCGTTTAGCTTAGGGTTGATTCGGGTTGACCCGTCGGGTTTGGTTTATTACTAATGATGCCAAAAATTGGCAAGGGTAAAGTAAAGCAGTTTTAGGAGAGAGAGAGAGTGACAGACTTTTTTTTGTATGTGGTTCGGCCCTGTTAATGAAGGTACCTACGTCCACGGGTGTGTCTGAGCACGTTCACTAGCAGATCACCGGCGGGCCTGGTGAGCCAACAAAGAGGGGCGGCACTACCAGTAATACCGGCCGGGTGTGTGCTTATAATGGTGAATTTTATAGAGGTGCTGTGTAGACTAAAGAGTTGGCCCCTTCCATGGGGGGTGAGAGGTCTTTTTTATAGATGTAAGAGACCTACTCATACATGGATAAGGAAATATAATCCTATTGATATAGATTGACACCAATCAAGTAAGTTTCCTAATTGTATTAGGATTGATTGACATTAATTTTGGGGGTTTCCTAATTGGATTAGGAAATAGTTTGCACTTTCCATTAGTCTTCTAGCTTGAGTAGGAAACTGCCTGGAATGCTTAGGATCATGCCTGTGGGCCCGGATGAGCCGTTCCCGTAGTGGGATATGCCTGTGTGGTCTTCTCGACCTGTTGGCCGGGTCATGGACGAACCATTCGGGAGGCATCAGGTGGATCTAACCGCTCGGGATGATGCTTGTCAGTAGTTGTAGAATAGAACCACTCGGGCATGGGCTGAATTTGGGTGTATCAGTTGCCCCCCATTTCCAAGATTGGCCAGATGCTATATCGGGGCAAGTTTGGAAATCAGTTTGATGTTACTTGCCGCTGTCTGAGTGCTTGTGGAAGCTGCCTCGGGGCTTCTGAGCTTGGTGAGTCCTCGAGAACTGGCTGAGAGTTGAGATCCAGCCTAGCTCTAGACCTTTAAGTGCTCGGGAACTGACCGGGAGTTGAGACCCTACCTAATTCGGAGTCTTTGAGTGCTCGGGAAGTGACCGAGAGTTGAGACTCGGCCTACTTCGGAGTCTTTTTTGCTTGAGTTAGCTCCCAGGATGGTTATCTTCTGCTCGCAAACCTTCGTCAAGGCTGTGGGTAGAAGGATTTTACCATGTTGGAAAAGCCGACCTAAAGCGTATTGCTCTAGGGTCCTTTTTTATGTTAGCTCCCCAGGATGGTTGTCTTCCGCCCAGCCAGCCTTCGTCAAGACTGTTGGGAGAAGAGCTTGACCATGTTGGTGGAGCCGACCTAAATCACGTCACTTTAGGGTCTTTTTGCTCCTCTATCGTCGGCCAACCTAAGAGATTTTAGTCACCTCTATCGTCGGTTTGGATCTAAGTGGAGTTAATGCCTCTGAGTACTATAGGTGCTCGGGTTGTCCAAGATTTTGACTTGGTTATCCGTGAGGCCTGTAAATACCCGGTGTGATTACCTGTTTAGTTCACTACGCCATCTTGCCCCCCAAGCTTTCGCTAAGACGAGGGTCTTAAAGAGGCTATGATCTGTAGGTAACCGACTGTGGATACCGGGAATCGGACCACTTCTCTTGTTTGAGATTGTTTTGAAATTGATTTGAATCAAAGAAAGAAAATAGGTCTGTTGAAAACAGATACAGAGTCGCCACTTGGTCTTTAAGGAACCAAGAAACCTAATTTTGACTCACCCAAGCGGATAAGGGCACCGGCCCTTCATAACCAAAGAACTTGGTTCGGGGTTTTGGTACGAGAGAGGAAGGAGCCTTTGTCGCGACTAAAACACCCTCAACTCGCCCCGTCTTTCGACGGGCCTCAATTAGCATCCAAATAATCATCTTATACTATGTATGGTTCGGCAATTAATACTATGATAGTATATTACATCACATAAGAAACTTGAAATGGAAGATCTAAAGATAAGATATCATTCATAAGATCTAAGTCAAATATCATACAATGTAAAGTGAAAGATCACACAAATAAACTTAGGAAAAATAGTCTAATCATGTATCAAATAATCAAGACTTCCTAATCTAAAGGGGGACATGAATTGTTCTTGAAACAAATAGTCAAAGAAAACAAGGATGCTTAGCAAGCTAGTATGATGCATGTTATTCTTTGATAAAAGAAGACCTCTCAATCCCCGGGACGGATGAGAAAGGATGATTAGATCAAAGGGGAAGCATGAATATGTGATCAAGTTCATTCCTTATAATCTTCTTGGATTAAGAGTTACAAAAACCCCAAATCTTGCATGAATGCAATGTATGTATCTAAAATGTGCAAAGGTTGTAGTGTGTTTTGTGTACATGGATTCCTAGAATGACTTAGAAGTCTAAAATGTGCATGAATGAATGAATGAAATTAACATGGGATGTGTACAAATGTAGTATGAACTACTTCCTAAGATATGAACTAATTTGGAATGCATATAAGCATCAAATCAAAGAATGCAAGTTAAAGTATGCTTGCTGTGAATAGTGGACAGAACAGTAGCATGATCTTTTGGAATTTGAAAAGAGGGGTTAGGAATGTTTTCAATGCATGATTTTTTATGGAGCTGTTACTTATTGTGTCTAGAACACAACCCAAAAGGCCAATCTTGAATAGCTATCACAGATTGAGAGAAATTGTATAAACAATAGAGGTCACTCAGAAACAGAGTTCGTACTGTCGTCTGAAATGTTAGAAAATCTTAGAAAATGAAAAAGAATGATCTAGAGGCCCATTTTATACAGAAAGTTTCCTAAGACATTGAATTTTAAGGGAAAAATAAGTTAGGACCACCCCTTTTGGAAAAGTTTTCTGGAAAAGAGGTCGTAAGTTGACCTAGCTGCTGTGACAGCAAAATCAGAATGTTTGGAAGGAATATTGGGATCCAAATGGACCATTTCCAAGTACTTCCAAGTCAAACCAAAAATCATGGGTGTTCTCCAATGAGTTAGGAAGACTTTCCAAGTGGCCTTGCATCCATATGTTGAGTATTGAGTTCTAGAGAAATCTTTGAACTCAACTCACTCACTGTTTTGACTCATTGTTTTGAAGATTTTGGAGAAAACAAAGTTTTGTTTCTTGAAACCAAATGAGAGGGATTGAGAGGGGTTTTGAAATAGATGTTTTGAAAGCACATTTTCAATACTCAATAAGGATTATAGCCACTTAAAATGTCAACATTAAACTCATCATCAAGAACCTCCAAGATTGTTGGAGAGATTTATTTTTATTTGAACATAACTTCAATACATTTCAAGAATACCTTGGAAGTATTGAGGTTATGATCATCATCTATCAAACATGTTTTTGAGGTCAAGAGCTACTATCCATAAGGATTCACTCACCCCAAACTTCATGTCATCACTTAGATGATGATGAACTAGTAAGTAAATAAAGAAAAGAAAAAGAAATGAGATAAGGAGAGATGAACATATATATAATCAAAGCAAGTAAATAGCAATCAATAGATGATAATCAATGTGATTTTGGACTTGTAGCTTGGTGTTTCACTCATAGATTTTGACATTTGGACATGGAAGTAGCTTCCTATCTCATGAATGCTCAAGAATGAGGGTTGGAGTGGACTTTGAATGTGAAGTATATAGAAGGATGATGGAAGAAAATAAGAATAAAACTCACTTTCTTATGGAAAATCAATGGGAGAAGCTCCCTTTCTCTCTTCTAAACCTATCTATATCTCTCTTCTTCTCTACAACTTTTTAAGCTTTGCACTTGGCCCCCCCAAAATGAAGAGCAATGGGGGGTTTAAATAGGCCAATTTGGGGTGGTTTTGGGGTTTTAGAAGTACTCCCATTGGTCCCAAACAACTGTGAACATAAAACTATGTCGTTTTGGCTTTCAATTAATCAAATTGGACCCCCAAAAAAATTACAAAAATGGAATCTGCGAGGTTTGAGTGCCGCGGCGGCACTGGGCCAGTGCCGCGGCGGCAGTGGGCCAGTGCCGCGGCGGCACTGCTCCTCAGAAGCCCAGAAAATTACGTTTAGGCCCCCAGAGGTTCCGGTATTCGCGAAAAGGCCCTATTTCGTCCGAAATTCACAGAAAATGTATACGAACTCCAAATTGAGGTTGTGATATACCGTTGGAAAGGTAATGGAGTCTAATTTACATAAAAAATAGTTCGGGGATAGGTCACTTTGAAAAGTTTTACAATATTCGTGATAAAAGCCGATTTGATCGCCTTTTTCGCCTTTGGAAATTCATAATAAACTCGTTTTAAATCTGAAAATTATGTGCGATATACTGTCGAAAAGCTGTTGACCTCTAGTATCCATGAAAAATATTTGAAAATTGTTTCGGTGCCCCGATTCCAAAGTCAAATCTTGGTCAAACTGGTCAAACCTGGGATTCCCGGGAAGTCCTGGGAACCTCCGGGAGCTCCCAGGAGCCGACGTTTTCACTCGATTCTCTTTTAAAACTCATTTTAATACTTTTCTAATGATTCTGGTGAATTCGGAAGATTTCGGTCAAACCTTGGTCAAACCTAGTCAAACCTTGGTCAAACCAGTCAACGGGGACTTTCGGGGAACTTCCGGGGGTCTCTGGGAGCTGACGATTTCATCCAGTTTTACTTAAAAACTCATTTTATCATTTTTCTTACGACATAGCATGTTTTCAGAACTTCGAGACCAAATCTGGGAGTCTTCGGGCATTCAGGGGCATTTTGGTCAATCTGAGCATTCTGAGAGATAGAGCTGACTTCCAGGAGTCCTTTTGAGTCTTTTACGATCATTGTGAACCACCAAGCTATGGGTCTCCTAAATCTGATAGCCGACAAAATGGGGTGTCTACAGTTTGCCCCTCTTTGGCATGAACTTGCGAGGCAACGCATGTCGCAAGCGAGTGCCAAAGTTTTGAAGAGACAGGTCTTTTGGAGGTTATAGATTTAGGATAAAAAGCGTTGCAAAAGATGCAATGATGCTGAGGCTAGTGCTGGTCGTGCTCTGTGTGAGCTGCCTACGTATCCCAAGGGGAATCAGACCAGGACGTAGTTCAGGGCACAAAGGAATAAATCACACATGCACATACACAACAATCAAGCGGATGCTATGCTATAAGAGTGATATGCTATGCATGGATGTGATATGAATCTTGTCCTAAGTCCTATCATGTCTAGTGTTCTGATCCTAGCATGAATTGGTGCTGTGGGGTGTACCACTCCGAGTGGACTTGTGTCGTGCCTGTATTGTGTTCTAAAATGCTTGTGGTCCTAGTACATGTGTTCAGTGTATTTGCCACTCTCAGTGGGCTTGGTGATCTATGCTTCGCTACGACTAATAGACTTGTGAGGGAGCTCGACCTGGAGGTCTTACTCAAGGAAGAGCGTGGTGCTCAAAGGAACGCTGTGGTGCTCAAAAGAACGCTTATGGTGTGTTTGCCACTCCTAGTGGGCTTTGTGATTTGTATGTGCTGCGACCGATGGGCTATGTGTCATGTTATGGCCAATTTGTTGTGTTGGGCGAAGTGACTCTCTAGACTCGTGCTCCCCTTAATCGTGATACTATGGACCTGGTGACTCTCAAAGTCTCAACAGTGCTTCTCAAATTTCAATGAAGATCCTCGATTCTTGACGGCGCTTATGTTGTTCCTCAAATCTTCGATGGTGCTTTCTCAAATCTTAACGATGCTTCTCGACTTTTCCATGATGCTTCTCAACAAATCTGATGTTCCTCAACTCATCCGATATTCCTCATCTCTTCAATGACGTTTCTCAACAAATCTGATGTTTCTCAACTCATCCGATATTCCTCAACTCTTCAACGACGCTTCTCAACAAATCTGATGTTCCTCAACCCATCCGATATTCCTCAACTCTTCAACGACGCTTCTCAACAAATCTGATGTTCCTCAACGACGCTTCTCAACAAATCTGATGTTCCTCAACACATCCGATGTTCTCTTCAACTCTTCAACGACGCTTCTCAACAAATCTGATGTTCCTCAACGACGCTTCTCAACAAATCTGATGTTCCTCAACACATCCGATGTTCTCTTCAACTTTTCAACGACGCTTCTCAACAAATCTGATGTTCCTCAACTCATCCGATATTCCTCAATTCTTCAACGACGCTTCTCAACAAATCTGATGTTCCTCAATACATCCGATGTTCTCTTCAACTCTTCAACGACGCTTGGACTTTGGGCACTAAAACACATCTTATCAACACTCCTCATCAACACATCTAGACTTTGGGCCCTAAAACACCTCAACAACACGTCTCATCGACACACCTTATCAGCAATAGTTTCTCGGTGTTGGCGATATTTCCTCCGATCGGCCGCCTTGAGAAACAACTGTCGGTTTGTAGTTTGCAACCACTTACGAGTTTATGCCACTCGTACCTAGGACATTCTCATGTTGTGACCTTGACTGGTGTAGTAATAATGTTTGGCACTTCTGCTTATATCCAAAGTTTATTTTTTTTATTTTTATAAATCTCTCCCTACTGATCTAATCAATTTCTTTGCTTCTCCCAAGATGTGCTTTGAATTAGTGCCTTAGCTTATAGAATAAAAGATGCTCCATTTCCATCTGTCCAAGACAATGTTTGTGACTTGAAGGCTTACCATTGGTGTATAGGGATCGGGTGGCAAACGAAGTTTGCCCCTAGTTTGAAGGGCATGAAGTGGGATTGGTAGGCAAACGAGGTAAATGACCGAAGTTTGCCCCTAGTTTGGAGGAAGGTTCATTGGAGGTTTTGGGCAAACGAGGTAGGTGACCGAAGTTTGCCCCTTGTGTGAAGGGTAGATAGTAAAAGTCAGGCAAACGAGGCGGGTAGCCGAAGTTTGCCCCTAGTGTGGAAGGTGATTTTCTGGTTTGAGGCATGGACCGTGACTTTAATCTCTCAAATGCTCATAATTTTTTGCCTAGGCACCAGTGAGGTAACCTAGCGAGCTCTTTTCTCTCTTTTGTTATTGCTCACCTTAGATTTAGCTCTAACTTTTGCCTAGGCGTCCTTTCGAATTTTCGACCTAGCGAGCCATCCTTCTTTTCTTTTTGAAAGTCTGCCTACGTACCCCCAAGTGGGGATCAGGTCCAACGTAGTTCGGGCCATGGTTGAAAAGAAAGCGGGTTGATTTTTAGGTAGGTGGGGTGACCGAACCGTTGTGGTTACCTACGTATCCCCGAGCGGGAATCAGGTCGAGCGTAGTTCAAGGCAAGGCTTGAAATAAGGGGTTTGAGGTATGAGGGTTTTTCAAACCAATCGTCAAAGAAGTTCAGACTTGAGCCACTTGTGGTAGTCTTAGAATAAAAGGATTCAGTTTCAATCTCCCTTTCTTTTCTTTTTCTTTTTCTTTTTGTTTTGATTTGAGGATTGATCCTTTTCACTTTCGCCTAGCCAGTCAATTTTGCTTTTTATTGTAGTTGATTCTTGTGAGATCTTTCAATCGCAATCTCAGAATTCCAGAATGTGCATGTCAGCTCTCGGAATTTATTTGTGGTCATTCCGTGCCTTTTGAAATGTGATCTTGGCACGTTCTTAAGATGTATCTTGAGGCGTATGATTCTCTCATTTGTTTCATCAAAATTTTCTCCAACGTTTTGACTGGCTAGGGTCAGATTTTGGAAATCAACATCTTTTTCAGCTCTAACTTTTGCCTAGGTGCCCTTTCGGGTTTTCAACCTAGCGAGCTTTTCTTTTTCTTTCCTTTTTTTTGTTTTTTTGTTTTTTTTTTTTTTTTTGAAAGTGGAGATGAAACTCACTGAAATGTTTGGCTACCATCAAGGGCTAAGTTTGCATTGCTTTCAATCGGATAGATTGTGTGGCTCCCAATTGGATTGGGCATAAGGCTTTGAAATGGTGGAAAAAAGGGTGTTGGACAAGCCCCAAGTCAGTTTCAAGTATGTCTTTTCAAGATTGAGGCAAGAGCATCTTTAAATTCTTAAAGTAAGACTATTCAATTCTCAGCTCTTTATCAGTGTCAGCGTGAAATCGACTTTAACCTTTCAGGATTTTTTTGTTTTGTTGTAGAAAAATTATTAGCAGAGTAATATCCATAGTAATTTGAAAAGTGACACTTCAGTTTAGTGATTCATGCATTTATGACTAGGCACATCAGATTAAGCAAATTGAGACTTCATTCCATTCAGAAGAGAAGGATTACATTACTCGATACAGACTCACAACAACTCGATGACGGACGAACTTGACCATAAGACTAAACTTGAAATATACTCAAAACATAGAACAGACTCGACTTGGTCTCAAATGGAGTGTCTTTGTGACCCATTTATTATTATTATTATTTTAGCAGAAGTTCCAAACACTATCGCTCCACTGCACGGATTCAACATTCATGGGTGTCAATGACAGGGATCATTTGAGAGGATAGGCCATGGGCTTAGGTGATATGGGGTTGAATGGGTGGTGGCTCGATGATTCCTCGATCAATGAGGTCTTGGATATCATGGCGGAGACGTATGCACCGGTCGGTGTCATGGTCTGGGCCTTGGTGGTAGGCACATCGTTTGGACACGTCACAGTTAGGTGGTGGGGGATCGGCACGAGGCTGAAGGAGTTGGAGGTGTCCCTTTCTTAGCAGGCGGCCCAAGGCTACAGAGGGAGAGATATCTAGCTTGGAAAATTCACGGGGTACCCTATTTTGGTAAGGGCGGCTAGGCGAGCTGGTTTGGTTTGTGAGCTGGTATGATTGGGGAGAATAGGCCATGGGTTGGTTACTAAGGGCGTTGACATCCGAAGAGTTTCGGGAGTAGTCTGGCCTCTTGGACTGGCTTTGTGATCCTTCATTCTTGATTTTCCCTTCCCTGATTGCATCCTCAATTCTAGTCCCAATCTCAAACAGTTCTTCAAATGTTGAGATGGACTGGTAGAATAGTTTCTCATGGTACAGCGGCTGTAGATTCTTGATCAACATCCGGACTTGTTCCTTTTCGACTGGTCGGTGGGTCATTTGGGCCACTTTGTTCCTCCATCTGCTCAAGAATGCAGCGAATGACTCATTGAAGTTCTGCCGGGTAGTCTCCAGATCCCGAATGGTGACATCGAGCTCTTGGTTGTAGGAGTAATGATCAACGAAGACCTGGACTATATCTTCCCAAGTCCGCGTCTTAGAAACCTCCAAGGTCAGAAACCAAGATAGAGCAGCCTTGGCGAGGGTTTGAGGGAACAACATTGCGATGTGCTCATGGCTGTAGCCCATTGATTGGAAAACACTCATGCAGAACTTTACATGGCTCTTCGGATTCCCAGTTCCATCAAAACGATCAATTTCAGGCATCTTGAAGTTTTCCGGCAGTTTCAGCTTAACAGGCTCAAAAAGGCCTTCCAGATCTAGCATGTAGTCATCGATCCCTTTACTCTTCCTTAGTATGTTCTCGAGCTTGTCGACCTTATCCATTTTCTCTTGGAGCTTTTTCTCATATGCAGGCGGCGGGACCCCTTGAAACCATACTTCTTCTCCGTCGTTCTCATGTAGGGGTGGTTCAAACCCAGGTGGAGGCTGCGGCCGCTGCTGCTTCAATTCCTCCATGAAGGATAAAACTTGGGCCAACCGTTCAGACTGTTGGTTGATCATTTCTGTCATTCTTGCTTCCAAACCTTCTGGATCCATAAAGCTGACTTTCGGCTGAGTGATTCTGACAAGGTGACTCCTTAATCCTCTGACTCACAAATGCAGATCCTGGGTGCTCAAAACTTGTACTGACATATAGGTGTGAAAAGACTGTGTTAGACTTGTAACAGTGATGATTGAGATGACAACTATAGTGATGTTAACAGACGTGGACTGACTCGTGTACAGCATGACTGAAACAGTGCGTACAGATTGATAGGAACGGTGTATGCAAATGAGACAAGCATGCGGATGCAAGCCCTAATCTATATGATGCCCCTACTTCTAACAGATAGCAGTTAAACAAATAAGGTCCTAGCCATACAGAGTGTGCTAACCTTACTCTCCAGTATGATCACCAAGGGGATAACAGGGATTTCCGGGATACTTTGGGAATTTCGGATAGAGTTTCTGGGAGAAACATGGTTTTGGAAGATTCGGAGAAATTTCTAGAAGTCATTTGAGTTTCTAGGAGAAATAGGGATTTCTGGTTGATTTGGACTGAGCTTCTAGGAGAAACTGGTATTTTTGGGTATTTTTGAGGTATATGGATAGAGTTTCTAGGAGAAACAAGTATATCTGGGAAGATAGGACAGAGTTTCTGGGAGAAACTGGTATATCTGGGAAATCAGGGAGATTTAGACAGAGTTTCTGGGAAGAACGGGTTAGTACGGTTATATATGGGATATCTAGACAGAGTTTCTGGGAGAAACAGGTTAATATGTATCTGGGATGTCTGGACAAAGTTTCGGGGAAAGACTGGTTAATATGGTTATATCTGGGATATCTGGACAGAGTTTCTAGGAGAAACTGGTTAATATGTGGTGATAGTGATCATACTGTCTAGCAGGTTTTCATACTCCTATGTCTTAGGACCGATAAACAAGGTTTGCGGTGTATATCTTTGTGAGCATGGAGCAGACATCCTTGTCATGGTGCCAGGCAGGTCAACTCAATGTAATCACATATGAGTGATTGCCTTGGGAATCATAAGAAAGAGGTTCTGTTCTATGCCACATAAGCGTCTACACTGCTCAGGTAATCCCATCAGGACATACAGCAGTTATATCACATTGTCCTATCTGAAAAGATAAATGAACAGTCCTATGAAAGGTTCTACAGGAATCTATATGCAAAAGCTGGGTTTAGTCAAAGAGGGTCCGTTGACGAGAGTTCCAATATACCGTCGGAGAGACAGTACAGAGGTTTTTACTCTTTTTGATATACCTTGGAAGGTACAGTATCAACGGTGACTTGTGCCCTGGCACAGCAAGACCTGAACAATGTCAGCGCCGCGTTTCAGACACAGTCGGAGGGGGAAAATGCAAGAGTGCAATGCGATGAACCAAACACAGTAAAAAGATGATTTTAAGGATGCTTCTTATGAGTCAAACCTCTGTATTATTTTGTTTTTAAAATAAAAATCCCCAGCAGAGTCGCCAGATTGTGGATACCGGGCTTCGGACCACTTCTCTCGTTCGAGATTGTTTTGAAATTGATTTGAATCAAAGAAAGAAAATAGGTCTGTTGAAAACAGATACAGAGTCGCCACTTGGTCTTTAAGGAACCAAGAAACCTAATTTTGACTCACCCAAGCGGATAAGGGCACCGGCCCTTCATAACCAAAGAACTTGGTTCGGGGTTTTGGTACGAGAGAGGAAGGAGCCTTTGTCGCGACTAAAACACCCTCAACTCGCCCCGTCTTTCGACGGGCCTCAATTAGCATCCAAATAATCATCTTATACTATGTATGGTTCGGCAATTAATACTATGATAGTATATTACATCACATAAGAAACTTGAAATGGAAGATCTAAAGATAAGATATCATTCATAAGATCTAAGTCAAATATCATACAATGTAAAGTGAAAGATCACACAAATAAACTTAGGAAAAATAGTCTAATCATGTATCAAATAATCAAGACTTCCTAATCTAAAGGGGGACATGAATTGTTCTTGAAACAAATAGTCAAAGAAAACAAGGATGCTTAGCAAGCTAGTATGATGCATGTTATTCTTTGATAAAAGAAGACCTCTCAATCCCCGGGACGGATGAGAAAGGATGATTAGATCAAAGGGGAAGCATGAATATGTGATCAAGTTCATTCCTTATAATCTTCTTGGATTAAGAGTTACAAAAACCCCAAATCTTGCATGAATGCAATGTATGTATCTAAAATGTGCAAAGGTTGTAGTGTGTTTTGTGTACATGGATTCCTAGAATGACTTAGAAGTCTAAAATGTGCATGAATGAATGAATGAAATTAACATGGGATGTGTACAAATGTAGTATGAACTACTTCCTAAGATATGAACTAATTTGGAATGCATATAAGCATCAAATCAAAGAATGCAAGTTAAAGTATGCTTGCTGTGAATAGTGGACAGAACAGTAGCATGCTCTTTTGGAATTTGAAAAGAGGGGTTAGGAATGTTTTCAATGCATGATTTTTTATGGAGATGTTCCTTATTGTGTCTAGAACACAACCCAAAAGGCCAATCTTGAATAACTATCACAGATTGAGAGAAATTGTATAAACAATAGAGGTCACTCAGAAACAGATTTCGTACTGTCGTCTGAAATGTTAGAAAATCTTAGAAAATGAAAAAGAATGATCTAGAGGCCCATTTTATACAGAAAGTTTCCTAAGACATTGAATTTTAAGGGAAAAATAAGTTAGGACCACCCCTTTTGGAAAAGTTTTCTGGAAAAGAGGTCGTAAGTTGACCTAGCTGCTGTGATAGCAAAATCAGAATGTTTGGAAGGAATATTGGGATCCAAATGGACCATTTCCAAGTACTTCCAAGTCAAACCAAAAATCATGGGTGTTCTCCAATGAGTTAGGAAGACTTTCCAAGTGGCCTTGCATCCATATGTTGAGTATTGAGTTCTAGAGAAATCTTTGAACTCAACTCACTCACTGTTTTGACTCATTGTTTTGAAGATTTTGGAGAAAACAAAGTTTTGTTTCTTGAAACCAAATGAGAGGGATTGAGAGGGGTTTTGAAATAGATGTTTTGAAAGCACATTTTCAATACTCAATAAGGATTATAGCCACTTAAAATGTCAACATTAAACTCATCATCAAGAACCTCCAAGATTGTTGGAGAGATTTATTTTTATTTGAACATAACTTCAATACATTTCAAGAATACCTTGGAAGTATTGAGGTTATGATCATCATCTATCAAACATGTTTTTGAGGTCAAGAGCTACTATCCATAAGGATTCACTCACCCCAAACTTCATGTCATCACTTAGATGATGATGAACTAGTAAGTAAATAAAGAAAAGAAAAAGAAATGAGATAAGGAGAGATGAACATATATATAATCAAAGCAAGTAAATAGCAATCAATAGATGATAATCAATGTGATTTTGGACTTGTAGCTTGGTGTTTCACTCATAGATTTTGACATTTGGACATGGAAGTAGCTTCCTATCTCATGAATGCTCAAGAATGAGGGTTGGAGTGGACTTTGAATGTGAAGTATATAGAAGGATGATGGAAGAAAATAAGAATAAAACTCACTTTCTTATGGAAAATCAATGGGAGAAGCTCCCTTTCTCTCTTCTAAACCTATCTCTATCTCTCTTCTTCTCTACAACTTTTTAAGCTTTGCACTTGGCCCCCCCAAAATGAAGAGCAATGGGGGGTTTAAATAGGCCAATTTGGGGTGGTTTTGGGGTTTTAGAAGTACTCCCATTGGTCCCAAACAACTGTGAACATAAAACTATGTCGTTTTGGCTTTCAATTAATCAAATTGGACCCCCAAAAAAATTACAAAAATGGACTCTGCGAGGTTTGAGTGCCGCGGCGGCAGTGGGCCAGTGCCGCGGCGGCAGTGGGCCAGTGCCGCGGCGGCACTGCTCCTCAGAAGCCCAAAAAATTACGTTTAGGCCCCCAGAGGTTCCGGTATTCGCGAAAAGGCCCTATTTCGTCCGAAATTCACAGAAAATGTATACGAACTCCAAATTGAGGTTGTGATATACCGTTGGAAAGGTAATAGAGTCTACTTTACATAAAAAATAGTTCGGGGATAGGTCACTTTGAAAAGTTTTACAGTATTCGTGATAAAAGCCGATTTGATCGCCTTTTTCGCCTTTGGAAATTCATAATAAACTCGTTTTAAATCTGAAAATTATGTGCGATATACTGTCGAAAAGCTGTTGACCTCTAGTATCCATGAAAAATATTTGAAAATTGTTTCGGTGCCCCGATTCCAAAGTCAAATCTTGGTCAAACTGGTCAAACCTGGGATTCCCGGGAAGTCCTGGGAACCTCCGGAAGCTCCCAGGAGCCGACGTTTTCACTCGATTCTCTTTTAAAACTCATTTTAATACTTTTCTAATGATTCTGGTGAATTCGGAAGATTTCGGTCAAACCTTGGTCAAACCTAGTCAAACCTTGGTCAAACCAGTCAACGGGGACTTTCGGGGAACTTCCGGGGGTCTCTGGGAGCTGACGATTTCATCCAGTTTTACTTAAAAACTCATTTTATCATTTTTCTTACGACATAGCATGTTTTCAGAACTTCGAGACCAAATCTGGGAGTCTTCGGGCATTCAGGGGCATTTTGGTCAATCTGAGCATTCTGAGAGATAGAGCTGACTTCCAGGAGTCCTTTTGAGTCTTTTACGATCATTGTGAACCACCAAGCTATGGGTCTCCTAAATCTGATAGCCGACAAAATGGGGTGTCTACACCGACCTGGAACATAGTGGTTGCAGGGTCTTTTGAAGCTTGCCATCATCAGCCACCTAGGGGGTTTGCCCCCATCGTCGGTTGGACCTAAGCGAAGCCAGTGCCTCGGGCGTGACCCCGAGGTCTTTGGTGTCTGGGTTCGGAGACCGAGGTCTTTTTAGTGCCTGATCTTGGAGCTCGAGGTCTTTTAAGTGCCTGAGTTCAGAGCTCGAGGTCTTTTTCGTGCCTCGGGGTTAGGCCCGAGGTCTTTGGATGCCTCGGGGTTAGGCCCGAGGTCTTTGGATGAGTTCTCTGACAATCGGTGGAGCCTCATGTGGTGATCAAGCAAGTACCACTGTAGTCGAGCTCGTCTAGACCGATGAAAATAGGAGGTCGGATCAGGATCGTCGGGCTCCAGATTTCTCTGTGCTGGAGGCAAAGTTGGAACTGCTTGATCCTGACCTATGTGAAATGGAGGTCGGGTCGGGGCTGCCGGACTCTACTTGCTGTGAGCTGGAGGTCGGGTCGGGGCTGCCTGACCCGGACTGCTGTGAACTGGAAGAACTGTCAGAACTCCCGGGCTGATCTCGCTTTTGCTTGCTTCTGGAAGACTTGTTGCTTTCTTGCCAGGGGTCTTTGATCTTTAGAAATTCTTCAGTGTCGATGTATTTTCCAACCCTCTCTGTGAGTTCGACCAAGGTTACCGGTCGGTTTCTGTGGAACGACGCGGTGCACTTGGTGTGTTGAACTCCCGAGCAGAAGGCTATGATGGCAATTGTCTTGTTCAGATTGCGGATTTGAAGCTTCTGTTGGTTGAACCGGTCGGTGAACTCCTTGAGGGACTCATTATTCCGTTGTCTGACTGTCAGTAGCTGCATGTCTGGCTTTGGCCGCTCATGCATACCGGCGAACTGGTTGATGAACTGCTCGTTGAGTTGTTTGAAACTGCAGACTGATCGGGGCTCCAAGGAGTAGAACCACTGCATGGCCGGGCCTTTTCAAAGTGCTGGGGAAGGCTAGGCAGTGTAATTCATCGGAGTTGGTGGCTAGGGCCATCTGAACCTTATAGGTCCGGACGTGGTCGACCGGGCTTCCCGAGCCGTTGTATGAATCTAGCTGAGGTTGCTTAAATTTGCGCGGGATGGAGAACCTCGTGATCTGGCTGGAGAATGGTGACTCTGTCTCGGTATTGGCTTGATTTTGAGCATGGTTTTGACCAAGCTTTTTGGCCACTCCGTCGATCTGCTTCTGTAAGTCCTTAATTTGGGCTTCCACTCCTTCCTGGTCGGTATCTAAGGAACTGGTCGGGATGGTGGAAGAGGCTTCTTCTTCATGACGGGGTACTGTCCTCTGGGATCGGGCTCGGCTATGACTCCGGGTAACCGTTCGCCTAGGGACAACTCGGCTCTTGACCGAGTGACCCTGGACTAATTCCCAGGCCATATGCTCCTGCCTTTCCTCTCGAGCAACACGCCCATTGTTGATGTCTCTGGCATCCTCAACACGGGACGGGTTGGCTCGGGCACGTTGTCTGGTCAAGATCAGTTCCCGACCGTTCGCAACGTTCCCGGGTCGTTTCCCGGCCACTGGAGGATTGCTTTGCTGGGCTAGCAGGGCTTCGATCTGTTGCTGGATTTGACGCTGGCCCTCTAGGAGTTGTGTGAGGGTTGCGGTGATTTGCTCAGATGTCATGACTGCCGCAGCCATTGCCGGGGCCAGAGGAACATTCCGGGCGGACTGCTGGTCAGTCTTCTTACCCTTCTTCGGTGGCATGATGATCAGTCAAGAGATTTGTTGATGAGAAGACTTGTCGTTTCCCACAGACGGCGCCAAGCTGATGATGCCAAAAATTGGTAAGGGTAAAGTAAAGCAGTTTTAGGAGAGAGAGAGAGAGTGAAAGACTATTTTTTGTATGTGGTTCGGCCCTGTTAATGAAGGTACCTACGTCCACGGGTGTGTCTGAGCACGTTCACTAGCAGATCACCGGCGGGCCTGGTGAGCCAACAAAGAGGGGCGACACTACCAGTAATACCGGCCAGGTGTATGCGTATATTGGTGAATTTTATAGAGGTGCTGTGTAGACTAAAGAGTTGGCCCCTTCCATGGGGGGTGAGAGGTCTCTTTTATAGATGTAAGAGACCTACTCATACATGGATAAGGAAATATAATCCTATTGATATAGATTGACACCAATCAAGTAAGTTTCCTAATTGTATTAGGATTGATTGACATTAATTGTGGGGGTTTCCTAATTGGATTAGGAAATAGTTTGCACTTTCCATTAGTCTTCTAGCTTGAGTAGGAAACTGCCCGGAATGCTTAGGATCATGCATGTGGGCCCGAATGAGCTGTTCCCGTAGTGGGATATGCTTGTGTGGTCTTCCCGACCTGTTGGCCGGGTCATGGACGAACCGTTCGAGAGGCATCAGGTGGACCTAACCGCTCGGGATGATGCTTATCAGTAGTTGTAGAATAGAACCGCTCGGGCATGGGCTGAATTTGGGTGTATCAATTACTAATATTAATATTGTTAATATTAATAGATTCAAATGGTTTTAATTATGCATAAATGGTTTAATTGTATTATTAAATACTCTTAGGCTATTGAATATTATTATATAATATTCTAAATATTCTGTATACCATTATTATATTATATGTTATTTATAATTATTATTTATATGGTTAATATAAATAATAAATATTAGTTTTAAAAGGTATTTAAATAGTTAATAAATGCCTATACGTATTCATAAATTCCAGAAAATCAGGGATGTCCCCGGTGATATTTTATACAATATTATTAATTAGTATTTCATATACTTTGTATATTATGGTTATATAATAACAAATGTTTATTATTTATATGTATTATATAAATAATAAAAATTGATTTTCTATGGTATTTAAATAGTAATTAAATACCTAGTTATATTATTAATTCTAGAAAATTTGGGATATATTCCCAAGGCCAATTTATACTATGCCATAGGTTATAAAGTTATAACACTATATCTTAGTATTTCTAATAATTAAGAAGGAGCTATTTTACTAGTATACTAATCATTAAAAATAAAAAAACGAGCTCTGAAAATTAGGAAATAAATACTAGGAGTATACTTTGATGTATATTACTTATTCAAAATACTTCTAAGTACTGATTTCTCAGTATAATTATAATTATGTATTTAAATCCCTTTTTCGAGTATTTTCTGATGTATATATATATATATTATCTTCAATAATTCATATTAATTAATCTAGGACTACGAAAAATACGCGGTCAGTGCCCAGAGTCTTAGAATAATGTCTAGAACATCCCCTTAAAGTTTGGTGACTTTTGACTCGGTCAAAAATACAGCTCGTCCTTAGGGCCCGCATTAGTGTAGTAAGTCCTACCTTTCACCTCGTAGAACGCGACGAACTCCGATTTAAGTCTAGTCAATGACATTGGATTTAGAATGACACGTAGATCACTATCTTGAGGTTTATATCCTCGTTTGGTATAATTACCATAATGCCCCTATAGTTGGTATTCATTCTTTATTATTGTTTCTTCTGTTTATTATTGTAGCACTTGACGGTTAGCTGCTACCTAGGATCGGCGACTCGAAGTGAGTTTCCTAACCTCACTCTAATCCTAGTAAGATTAATATAAGATAAATATCAGTTATCTGTATGATGTATGGTATTAGTAATGTGTTGATTATGGTGATATGCGTTCCCGGAATCTGTATCGCTATGATTAATCATGCCATGAAGTATTATCGTATATGCAAGCCTGTTAAGGGTTTTATCTATATGATTACTGGTATCAAATCCTGGTTATGTGATCCATGTTTATATAATGATGTTTCCGCTATTAAGATGATGGATGCACATTTTTGTGATGATAGCTAACCAGAGTAAGGGATGCATGAAATGTTAACAAAGTAAATAAAAGAAGTAGAGACGTATACGAGTAAATGAGAATGAACGCTTATATTTCATGACATGAGGTAGTATGCATTGCATGAAGGATTGAATGAGAAATGTGATCGAGAAAGAGAAGTGAATTTTAGTAGAGTGCCAATTGGGCGATAGTTTGAGTGTCAGTTGGGCGATTGTTTGAGTGCCAGTTGAGTGACAGTTAATGTTCCAGTTGGGCGATAGTTTGAGTGCCACTTGGGGAACAGTTAATGTGCCAGTTGGGGGATAGTTTGAGTGCCAGATAGGCGACAGTTAATATGCCAGTTGGGCAACAGTCAGTGTGCCAGTTGGGCTACAGTTTGAGTTCTAGTTGGGCGACAGTTAATGTGCCAGTTGGGCGATAGTCAGCGTGCCAATTGGGCAACGGTTTGAGTGCTAATTGGGCGATAGTGTGAATGCTAGTTGGGCGACAGTTAGAGTGCCTGTTAGGGAGACAATTAGATTGTTAGTTGGACGACAGAGGGACAAGAAAGAGGAAGTGATGAGAAAGGGTTGACGAGTGAGACGTTTGGTTCCGGACGAGTGTTGTGAGTTCATTGTTCAGGTCATGGATTCTATGTCCCAACGTGAAGGTAGTGGTATTGGTCATGCATTGACACGCATGAGCACATTAAAAAAAGGAGAATGTATTCTATGAGGAGTATGATATTGCATTTAATTGTTTACATGTCTTTGTTGAGACCTTTACATGTAATAATATGCTTACTTATTTACATGTTTTTGTTGAGACCATTGCTATGCCCGTGAAAGAATGCATCTTTTGATAAGAGATTAACCGTATCCTAAGATACAGAACGATAACGTGAGTTGAGAGATATTTGTATTTATTGATTATTGTGCGGTTGGACTCTCACTCAGCTTTGTTCCAAAGCTGACGGCATGTTACGCCCTGGGCATTCCTATGTCCAGAGTGATGCAGGTTATGTTAAACAGGGAGGCAAACTCAAAATACAAGGTCGAGGAGCTAAGAAGGATTGAGCCGAGCTGGAGATTGAAGAGAGTTATCTCAGTTGTTTCTTATGTTCAAGTTTATGTAACAAGTGTAGTATTGTCCTTTTGTAATAGGATGGATGTTATTATAACTTGAGTTTTGGTTTTCGTTGCATATTTATATTCTATTAAGTTTAAGTTATGCTTATACTTTAGCATTGCCTTATGAATGTTGTTCGGAGTTAGAAGGATAGATCGGTATTTTCAACTATCACGTATCCACGGGTCGAAAAATGGAAAATTCAAAATATTTCCCTATTTTGCTACGCGGGGGCGTGATAGGTTTTGTGGTATCAGAGCTTAGGTTTAGGCTTTCACTGTCTGTCCAACACTCTTAAGCTATGCACCTTAAGACATTTCTTTTCTTTAGCACCAGTACTAAGATAATATCTATTTTACGGAGATCAGCCACTAGATGATTGATGTTTACTATTCATGGATAAATAGCTTCGTCAGATGCTTTGCTGGAACGACTCATCATATCGACGAGAAGTTTTGGCACTGACTAACTTCCTGAGATGGATCACGAAATAGTAAGCTAGCCTAGGGTTTAGAAAGACCAAGGATTGGAAGGCTTTGTCCTTATGATTCTCATGATGGATGTGATTACCTGTTGATTGGATTTAACTATTGTTTGCTACGTGTCTTTCCTAAGATAAGATAAGGTAATGATTAACGGTTGTTTACGTTAATACGCTTAAACACAGATTATAGATGGCTTATGACACTAGAGGAGCAAGGAACGGAAATGGAGCAGGACCATCGAATCCAGTTCTGCCAGAGATTGATCCGACCGGACTTTTGGAAGCTTTAGTAGGAAGAATTGACAGGGCTAATGCTGCAGTGGGGAATATGGAGAATCGAGAAAACAACAATGGGAATAACCACCATTGTGCCTATCACATGAAAACGGGAGACAAATTACTAAGGGCGTTTCTGTGCTCTGAGACCTAAGAAATTTGATGGATTAATGGAACCATGGAAGGCCAAGCAATGGCTAAGGGAAATGGACCTTATTTTCAGAGCTATTGATTGTAATAAAGTGAAGAAATGTCGACTAGCAACCTTTCAGCTAACGTATACAGCTGCTAATTGGTGGGAGGCGGAAGAAGCTGCTATGGGAGAAGCAGTAGTCAGAGGACTTACTTGGGCCGCATTCAAAGAAAAGTTTTTAACCAATTATTTTCTGCTGGTGGAGAGGAACTTGAAGAAGAAGAGTAGACACCTCATTTTGTCGGCTATCAGATTTAGGAGACCCATAGCTTGGTGGTTCATAATGATCAAAAAAGACTCAAAAGGACTCTTGGAAGTTAGTTCTATCTCTCAAAATGCTCAGAATGACCAAAATACCCCTGAAAGCCCAAACACTCCCAGATTTGAACCAAATGTTCTGGAAACACGCTGCGTCATAAGAAAAGCAATAAAATGAGTTTTAAAGAAAACCAGATGAAATCGTTGTCTCCCAGAGACCCCCGGAAGTCCCGGAAGTTCCCAGAAAGTCCTTGTTGACCGGTTTGACCAATGTTTGACCAAGTTTGACCAAGGTTTGACCAAAATCGTCCAAATTCGCCCGAATATTTTGAGATCATTCTTCATCATGTGAAAAGTACTAAAATGAGTTTTAAAAGAAAATCGGATGAAAACGTCAGCTCCTGGGAGCTCCCAGAATTCCCCAAAACTTCCTGGAGGTCCCTGATTTGACCAGTTTGACCAAAAGTTGACTTTGAAACCAGAGCACTGTATCATTTTTCAAACATTTTTCATGGATTCTAGAGGTCAATCGCTTTCTAACGGTATATCGCACATAATTTTCTGGATTTAAAACGAATTTATTATGAATTTCCGAAGGTGGAAAAGGCGATCAAATCGGCTTTTATCGCAAATACCGTAAAACTTTTCAAAGTGACCTAACTCCGAAACATTTTTTTATAGGAAATAGACTCCAATACCTTTCCAACTGTATATCACAACCTCAGTTTGGAGTTCATGAGCATTTTCTGTGAATTTTGGACGAAATAGGGCCTTTTCGCGAATACCGGAACCTCAAGGGGCCTAAACAGCATTATCTGGACAATGGAGGAGCAGTGCCGCCGCGGCACTAGCCCACTGCCGCCGCGGCACAGACCCAGTGCCGTCGCAGCACTTTCCTCCAGAACAGTATGTTTTTGTAATTTCTTTTGGGGGTCCATTTTGATTAATTAAAAATCAAAACGACGTAGTTTTGGTTCCCAGCTTATTTTGGACCAATGGGAGACCATTTTAAACTTTTTAAAACTACATTTACCACCCGTCCTTTGCCTATAAAAGAAGCCATTTACTTCCATTTAGAGAGGGACATGGAAGCTTAGAGAGAGCTTAGGAAGAAACTGTAGAGAAATATAGAGAGAGAAAGAGAAAAAATAGTCTTCTTCTTCCACTTTTTCCAATCAAAGTGAGTTTTAATCTTATTTTCTTCCATTACCTCTCATATACTCCACATTCAAATCATCTCCAACCACCATTCTTGAGTATCTATGAGATAGGAAGCTACTTCCAAGTCCAAATGTCACCACATATGAGTGAAACACCAAGCTACAAGTCCAATATCTCAATGAATATCAACGATTGATTGCTATTTGAATGTTTTTTTACTTTGATGTTCATCTCTCTCTCAACCTCATTTCTTTTGACTTTTCTTTGATTATTTAATTGTTCATCATCATCTAGATGACATGTTGTTTGAGGAGAGTGAATCCTTATGGATAGTAGCTCTTGACCTCAAAGACATGTTTGATGGATGATGATTCTACCTTCAATAAATTCATATGTATTCTTGAAGTCATATTCTCAAACAAAACTATGTTTGTGCAAATAATATTGGGAGTTCTTTGATGATTCAAGGTTGGACGAGGTTCTAAGTGGTCACATGGTCATCTCAAGAGTTTAAGTTCATGCTTTGAACATCTATTTCAAAACCCCCAATCAAGAACTCAAACACTATTTCAAAACCCAAATCCATTTTCTTCAAGAATGATCTAAAACAGTGAGCTGTTCAGATTCAAAGATTTGTTTTGAATTAAATACTTGAGTTATGATGATTAAACCACTTGGAAAATCTTTCTAAGACATCATAGTTTGTCTCCAATTTTTCCCATCAATTATAGAGATGTCAAAGTATTATTTTTGGATGTGAGAATTTCATATTCATAATCTGCCTCTGTTCTCACAGAATGTTCACCCGACTTCTTGCACTTATTCTGGATGTTTTCCTCACTGTATATATATCTTTTCTATTTTTTTTTATGAAACTTGGGTGTCTTAGGAAACTTTTGGTATATAATGGGTCATCATAAACCCTTTCTTTGATTTATAAAAAATCATACAAAATCAGTCAACAGTGCAGCTTTTGTTTCTGAGTCATGTGTACATTCTGATTTATTTCTTTTAATCTGTGATAGCTATTGAGGTTTGGCTCCATGTTCACAAAGATATACACCGTAAACCTTGTTTGTCGGTCCTAAGACATAGGAGTATGAAAACTTGCTAGAAAGTATGATCACTATCATCGCTTGCTCTTACCATATATCCCCGTTTCTCCCAGAAACTCTGCCCAAATCTCCCAGATTTTCCAGAAAATACAGAGACTCTGTCCAAATCTCCCAGATTTACCAAAAAAAAATTGTTTCTCCCTGAAACTCTGTCCAAATCTCCTAGATCACCCAGAAACCCCAATTTCACCTAGAAACTCTGATTTCCCAGTTTCTCCCAGAAACTCTGTCCAAATATACCTGTTTTCCCCAGAAACTCTGCCAAAGTTCCCTAAGACTTTCCAGAAATCCCTATTTCCCGAAAACTCTGTTCCCTAGAAACTCTGTCAAAATCTCCCAGATTTCCCTTATATATACCAACTCCTTCCAGAAACTCTGTCCAAATCTCCCTGATTTCCAAAATATATACCAGTTCCTCCTCTCTGTCCAAACCTCCTGAAATATCCTGGAAATCCCTGTTATCCCTTGGTGATCGTACTGGAACATAAAGTTAGCACACTCTGTATGGCTAGGACCTTACTTGTTTAACTGCTATCTATTAGGGGTAAGAGCATCATATAGATTAGGGCTTACATCCGCATGCTTGTCTCATGTGCATGCACCATTCTCATCAGTCTGCACGCACTATCCTAGTCAGTCTGTACACAAGTCAGTCCACGTATGTTAAAATCACTGTCATTGTCTCTCCAGTCATCACTATGAGAATCTAATACACTCTTCTCGAATCTATAGGTCATTATAGATTCCCAAAGTCAGCCACTGAGATCCCCATCCTGGGTCAGAAGTTCGAACAGTCATTTGGTTAGAATCAGTCCGCTGAGAAAATTCAACATGAATCAGGAAACTTTGGAAGCCAAGGTCACTAAATTAATCAATCAACAGTCAGATCGGCTGACTCAAGTTATGAAATTTATGGAAGAGTTCCGACAACAACAACCACAGTACCCACCTGGGTTCCCACCACCACCAGGGTTCATGCCACCACCACTCCCCGGATTTGGACCGCCTCCCGAGAACAATGGGGAAGAAGAATGGTTTCAAGGGGTCCCGCCGCCTGTATATGAGAAAAAGCTCCAAGACAAAATGGACAAGGTTGACAAGCTTGAGAACATACTAAGGAAGAGTAAGGGAGTCGACGATTACATGTTAGATCTGGAAGGATTGTTTGAGCCCAACAAGGTGAGGCTACCCGAGAACTTCAAGATGCCTGAAATTGACCGTTTTGATGGAACTAGAAATCCGAAGAGCCACGTGAAGTTTTGTATGAGCATTTTCCAGTCAATGTGCTGCACCCATGAGCACATAGATATGCTGTTCCCTCAAACCCTCTAGAAAGTCGCACTATCCTGGTTCCTAACCCTTGAAACTTCCAAGACCCGAGTTTGGGAAGATGATGCTAGAACTTTCATTGATCACTACTCCTACAACCAAGAGCTTGATGTCACCATTCGAGATCTGGAAACTACCAGGCAGAATTTCAATGAGTCCTTCGCTGCATTCTTGAGCAGATGGAGGAATAAAGTAGCCCAAATGATCCACAAGCCTGTTGAGAAAGAGCAAGTACGTATGCTGGTCAAGAACCTGCAACCAGTATACCATGAAAAACTATTCTACCAGTCCATCTCAACATTTGAAGAGTTGTTTGAGGTTGGGACTAGAATCGAGGATGCTATCTGTGAAGGCAAGATCAATGGAGCTGGGTCACTAAAAAAGGAGAAGAGATCCAATACCTTTGGTAAAGATCAAGAGAGCCTAGATGTCAATGCCTTGAGCCCATCATCAAGCCAAAATGACTGCAGTAAGAGGCACAAGAAAGGAAACCAAAGAGTCTTTATACCACTTGACATGAGCTTATCCTCCGCTCTCAATCACCTTGTTCAAAAGGGCCACCTTGTACCTTTGGAGCCCAGTAAGCCTCCTAATCACCCACCTCCTGGGTACAATGAATCCAAGTATTGTGATTACCACCAAGACCAAGGCCATGAGATCGACAACTGTAAGAGGCTCTGTCACTCAATTTAGGATCTCTTAGATGATGCGCCGCACCCCAATCCAATCCACTACCTCGGTCTCGACCAACCCTTGAACTATCTGTTTAAATGATCCCCTTCACTGAGGACCATGAATGTTGAACCTGTGTAAGTGAATTGATGGTGTTTGGGACTTTTGCTAGCAAAACAAATGAGGATGCTCTTTTAAAAAAAAAAGAGAAGACTAAGCGAGTCACTGTGACATTCCATTTGAGACCAGGTCAAGTCTAGTAGAGTCTGTTCTATGTTTCGAGTCTATTTCAAGAGTAGTCTTGTTGTCAAGTCTGCCTGTCATCGAGTTGTGTTGAGTCTGTAATCTTTCTCTTTTGATGGAATGAAATCTCGTTTTGCTTAATCTGATGTGTGTAGTCATAAGTGCATGAATCGCTGAACTGAAAATGTCACTTTTCAAATTACCATTACTCTGCTAATAAATTTTTACATCAAACATAAAATAGAATCCTGAAAAGGTCAAAGTCAATTTCGCATTGGCACCAATGAGGAGCCAAGAATTGAATAGTCTTACTTTAAGAATTCAAAGATGCTTTTGCTCAAATCTCGAAAAGACATACCTGGAACAGATTTAGGGCTTGCCCAACACCCTTTTTTACCATTTTAAAGCCTTGAGCCCATTCCAATCAAGAGCCATACAAACCTGTCCAATGCAGACTTAGTCCTTGTTGGTAGCCAAACATTTCAATGAGTTTCTTCTCCCTTCAAAAAAAAAAAAGAAAAGAAAAAGAAAAGCTCGCTAGGTTGAAAACCCAAAAAGGGCACCTAGGCAAAAGTTAGAGCTAAAAAGGTGTTGATTTCCAAAATCTGACCCTAGCCAGTCAAAAGGTTGGAGAAAATTTTTGATGAAACAAATGAGAAAATTGTACACTTCAAGGTACATCATTAGAACGTGCCTAGATCATGTTTCAAAGGGCTCGAAACAACCACAAACAAATTCTGAGAGCTGACACGCACATCATGAAATTTCGAGATTGCGATTGAAAGATCTCACATGAATCAACTATAAATTGACTGGCTAGGCAAAAGTGAAAAGGATAAATCCTCAATACAAAACAAAAAGAAAAAGAAAAAGAAAAGAAAGGGAGATTAAAACTTAATCCTTTTATTCAAAGCTACCACAAGTGGCTCAAGTTTAAACTTATTTGACGATTGGTTTGAAAAACCCTCATAGCCCATCTCTTTCAAGCCCTGCCTTGAACTACGTTCGACCTGATTCCCGCTCGGGGGTACGTAGGCAACCACAACAGTTCGGTCACCCCACCTACCTAAAAATCAACCCGCTTCTTTCCGACCATGGCCCGAACTACGTTGGACCTGATCCCCACTTGGGGGTACGTAGGCAGACTTTCAAAAAAGAAAAGGAAGGATGGCTCGCTAGGTCGAAAATCTGAAAGGACGGCTAGGCAAAAATTAGAGCTAAATCCAAAGTGAGCAATAACAAAAGAGAGAAAAGAGCTCGTTAGGTCACCTCACTGGTGCCTAGGCAAAAGTTATGAGCATTTGAGAGATTAAAGTCATGGTCCTTGCCTCAAGCCAGAAATCACCTTCCACACTAGGGGCAAACTTTGGCTACTCGCCTCGTTTGCCTAAATTTTACTATCTACCCTTCATACAAGGGGCAAACTTCGGTCACCTACCTCGTTTGTCCAAAACCTCCAATGAACCTTCCTTCAAACTAGGGGCAAATTTCGGTCATTTACCTCGTTTACCTACCGATCCCACTTCATGCCCTTCAAACTAGGGGCAAACTTCGTTTGCCACCCGATCCCTATACACCAATGGTAAGCCGTTAAGTCACAAACATTGTCTTGAACAGATGGAAATGGAGCATCTTTTATTCTATAAGCTAAGGCACTAATTCAAAGCACATCTTTGGAGAAGCAAAGAAATTGATTAGATCAGTAGGGAGGAATTTTCAAAAATAAGATTCACCATCAAAGTGATGCCACGTTAAGGTGAGAAGTAAACACAAAAGAGAAATGGTACATCATTTATGAAAAGAGCACATTAAGTTTTGGCAAGTCGAGCTTGTTTCATTTCAGTGTCGAATGTGTCGTCCTTGTGTGTCGATGTCTATTAGTCGTCAAGTCTGTTATAGTCTCAAATAAGTGAGTTGACAATGACTAATAATGAATTTTCCAAATAAAGTTATAAATTGTTTTTAAGAGTGTTCCAAGGACAATGCAAGCAGGAGTACCAAACAATATTACTGCACCAGTCAAGGTGTCAGCATGAGAAGCGTCCAAACTTGGGGAAAATTTCATCCCTTTCCAAACCGTCGAAAGTTGACCATCATCTTTCTTCGTTCATGCAACATAAGTCCATGTGTGGCTGTTGATCTTCCTTCCTCCTAGCAACATAAGTCAATGAGTGGCTGTTGATGATCTTCCTTTGTCCATGCAACATAAGTCCATGTGTGGCTGTTGATCTTCCTTCCTCCTAGCAACATAAGTCCATGAGTGGTTGTTGGTCATCCTCCTTCATTCATACAACATAAGTCCATGAGTGGTTGTTGATGATCTTCTTTTGTCCATACAACATAAGTCCACGAATGGCTGTTGACGATCTTCCTTCGTCCTAGCAACATAAGTCCATGAGTGGCTGTTGACTGTCTTCCTTCGCTCATGCAACATAAGTCCATGAGTGGCTGTTGACTGTCTTCCTTCGTTTATGCAACATAAGTCCATGAGTGGCAGTTGATGATCTTCTTTCATCCTAGCAACATAAGTCCATGAGTGGCTGTTGACCATCTTTCTTCGTTCATGCAACATAAGTCCATGAGTGGCTGTTGATGATCTTCCTTCATCCTAGCAACATAAGTCCATGAGTGGCTGTTGATTATCACCCTCCATCAGTGTCAAACCACCGCAAATCATCTCTGTCATAAATAGAATGATACCTTTACTCCCATTTAATGGACGTATTTCCTTCTTCCTAGCAGAGTACATTATCCTTTAGCTCCCGAAGGCCCTAACCGTCTCTTTTGGATTGAGCATTACAGAATCTGACCAACCACGAGAGATTCAGAGATGGATCCTGGTTCTAGGTCAAGAATTGAAGAGAGATTTTTAGAGAGTCCATTAGCTTCCGAAGGCCCTAACCGGTTCTTTTGGATTGAGCATTACAGAATCTGACCAACCACGAGAGATTCAGAGATGGATCCTGGTTCTAGGTCAAGAATTGAAGAGAGATTCTCAGAGAGTCCATCAGCTCCCGAAGGCCCTAACCGGTTCTTTTGGATTGAGCATTACAGAATCTGACCAACTACGAGAGATTCAGAAATGGATCCTGGTACTAGGTCAAGAATTGAAGAGAGATTCTCAGAGAGTCCATTAGCTCCCGAAGTCCCTAACCGGCTCTTTTGGATTGAGCATTACAAAATCTGACCAACCACGAGAGATTCAGAGATGGATCCTGGTTCTAGGTCAAGAATTGAAGAGAGATTCTCAGAGAGTCCCCAACCATCCCCACCAGAAGATAACAGAAGTCCGAACCGATTCTCCGGACTTGTCATCATAAGGATCGGCCAACGATTGAGAACATCACCTGCAGTCAATTCACCCCGATTCCCAGGGCAAGCACTGTCTATTCACAATTCAAGGATCCGTGTCCACTGATTATCATGAGCTTTCTTACCTGTCAGTCATTATGAGTTTCCTCACTTATCGTGAGCTTCTTCACTCCGGTTATCTCACCTGTCAATTATCGTGAGCTACCCCACTTATTATGAGCCTCCTCACTTTGGTTATTATAAAACTGTCGGTTATCATGAACTCCCTCACCTATGGGTTATCCTTAGTTGTCATCCTCAAAGACCCCACATCCGATCCCATTCGCTTGTAAAGCACACTTTTCGTAATTTGAGAAGTTTGCCCCGAAACCCAGAGTCTTTTCAGACCGTGGTCGGCCACTGCATCGTAGTCAGAAGCACTAGCACAACACAAGTCCACTAAAAATGGCACACACCCCACAACACCAGCTCATGCTGAGATCAGAATGTTAGGCATGATAGGACTCATGTACACAATCATATCACATCCATGCATTGCATATCATCCTCATAGCATAGTATCCGCCTGTCTTATTGTGCATGTGTGATTTGTTCCTTTGTGCCCTGAACTACATCCTGGTCTGATTCCCCTTGGGATACGTAGGCAGCTCATGCGGAGCGCAACCAGCACTGACCTCAGCATTTTTTTTCTTCTCATCATTGCATCTTTTGTAATGCTTTCTTTTCCCTAAATCTATAGCCTCCAAAAGACCTGTTTCTTCAAAGCTTTGGCACTCACTTGTGACATGCGTTGCTTTGCAAGTTCATGCCAAAGAGGGGCAAACTATAGACACCTCATTTTGTCGGCTATCAGATTTAGGAGACCCATAGCTTGGTGGTTCACAATGATCGAAAAAGACTCAAAAGGACTCCTAGAAGTTAGTTCTATCTCTCAAAATGCTCAGAATGACCAAAATACCCCTGAAAGCCCAAACACTCCCATATTTGAACCAAATGTTCTGGAAACACGCTACATCATAAGAAAAGTAATAAAATGAGTTTTAAAGCAAAACCAGATGAAATCGTCGGCTCCCAGAGACCCCCGGAAGTCCCGGAAGTTCCCAGAAAGTCCTTGTTGACCGGTTTGACCAAGGTTTGACCAGGTTTGACCAAGGTTTGACCAAAATCGTCCAAATTCGCCCGAAAATTCTGAGATCATTCTTCATCATGTGAAAAGTACTAAAATAAGTTTTAAAAGAAAATCGGATGAAAACGTCAGCTCCTGGGAGCTCCCAGAAGTCCCCAGAACTTCTTGGAGGTCCCTGATTTGACCAGTTTGACCAAAAGTTGACTTTGAAACTGGAGCACCGTATCATTTTTCAAACATTTTTCATGGATACTAGAGGTCAATTGCTTTCCAACGGTATATCGCACATAATTTCTGGATTTAAAACGAATTT
This sequence comes from Hydrangea macrophylla, assembly GCA_033977485.1. Taxonomy (NCBI): domain Eukaryota; kingdom Viridiplantae; phylum Streptophyta; class Magnoliopsida; order Cornales; family Hydrangeaceae; genus Hydrangea; species Hydrangea macrophylla. The sequence continues at coordinate 80,362,829 of CM066998.1, read as the reverse complement.
ATTATGAATTTCCGAAGGTGGAAAAGGCGATCAAATCGACTTTTATCGCAAATACCGTAAAACTTTTCAAAGTGACCTAACTCTGAAACATTTGTTATAGGAAATAGACTCCAATACCTTTCCAACGGTATATCACAACCTCATTTTGGAGTTCATGCGCATTTTCTGTGAATTTCGGACGAAATAGGGCCTTTTAGCGAATACCGGAACCTCAGGGGGCCTAAATAGCATTATCTGGACAATGGAGGAGCAGTGCCGCCACGGCACTGGCCCACTGCCGCCGTGGCACAGGCCCAATTCCGCCGCGGTACTCTTCTCCAGAACAGTATATTTTTGTAATTTCTTTTGGGGGTCCATTTTGATTAATTAAAAATCAAAACGACGTAGTTTTGGTTCCCAGCTTATTTTGGACCAATGGAAGACCATTTTAAACTTTTTAATACTCCATTTACCACCCCTCTTTTGTTTATAAAAGAAGCCATTTACTTCCATTTAGAGAGGGACATGGAAGCTTAGAGAGAGCTTAGGAAGAAACTCTAGAGAAATATAGAGAGAGAAAGAGAAGAAGTAGTCTTCTTCTTCCACTTTTTCCAATCAAAGTGAGTTTTAATCTTATTTTCTTCCATTACCTCTCATATACTCCACATTCAAATCATCTCCAACCACCATTCTTGAGTATCTACGAGATAGGAAGCTACTTCCATGTCCAAATGTCACCACATATGAGTGAAACACCAAGCTACAAGTCCAATATCTCAATGAATATCAACTATTGATTGCTATTTGAATGTTTGTTTACTTTGATGTTCATCTCTCTCTTAACCTCATTTGTTTTGACTTTTCTTTGATTATTTAGTTGTTCATCATCATCTAGATGACATGTTGTTTCAGGAGAGTGAATCCTTATGGATAGTAGCTCTTGACCTCAAAGACATGTTTGATGGATGATGATTCTACCTTCAATACATTCATATGTATTCTTGAAGTCATATTCTCAAACAAAACTATGTTTGTGCAAATAATATTGGGAGTTCTTTGATGATTCCAGGTTGGATGAGGTTCTAAGTTGTCACATGGTCATCTCAAGAGTTTAAGTTCATGCTTTGAACATCTGTTTAAAAACCCCCAATCAAGAACTCAAACTCTATTTCAAAACCCAAATCCATTTTCTTCAAGAATGATCCAAAACAGTGAGCTGTTCAGATTCAAAGATTTGTTTTGAATTAAATACTTGAGTTATGATGATTAAACCACTTGGAAAATCTTCCTAAGACATCATAGTTTGTCTCCAATTTTTCCCATCAATTATAGAGATGTAAAGTATTATTTTTTATTGTGAGAAGTTCATATTCATAATCTGCCTCTGTTCTCACAGAATGTTCACCCTACTTCTTGCACTTATTCTGGATGTTTTCGTCACTGTACATATATCTTTTCTATTTTTTTTATGAAACTTGGGTGTCTTAGGAAACATTTGGTATACAATGGTTCATCATAAACCCTTTCTTTGATTTATGAAAAATCATACAAAATCAGTCAGCAGTGCAGCTTTTGTTTCTGAGTCATGTGTACATTCTGATTTATTTCTTTTAATCTGTGATAGCTATTGAGGTTTGGCTTTTTGGGTTATTTTGTAGACACAATAAGGATGATCTCTGATTCTTTCCATATTTTTCTAGGCATGTTGACCTCCCATTATGATGTTATAACGTAATGCATACAGTCTGTCCACTATTCACAGCATGTCACTTTTTGACTTTCACACTTTGATGCAACACTCTCTTGTATCTAGATGAACCCATATCCCATGAACATGTTCTTTACCACTTTTAGCATGCTATATCATATCATGTATCATCTATCCTCTCATGTATCATGCTTCCATAGATTCTTGAGTTTGGTTTCCAAATAAAACCATGTTTTGCAAATACTTGGGAAGTTCTTGAAATGAGTTAGGAATTGATATTCCAAGTGGTTAAAATATTCATCCAAGTTCTGGAAGTATACTTTCAAAACCCCCCATTTCAAAACCCCCCTTTTAAACCCCTCATTTTGATTTCAAGAAATAAACTTGTTTTTCTCAAACCCTCAAAACAGTGAGTCATTTAACTTCAAGGAATTATTTTGAGTTCAACACTCAATGTATGAATGCAAGTCCACTTGGAAAGTCTTTCTAACTCATTATAGAACATCCATGATTTTTGACTTGACTTGGAAGCACTTGATAAGGCTCCATTCTTGCCCAAGCATTCTCTCCAGATATTCTGTTTTTGCTGTCACAGCAGCTTGGTCTACTTTCAACTTGTTTTACAGAAAACTTTTCCAAAACGAGTGGTCCTAACTTATTTTTCCCTTGAATTAAATGTCTTAGGAAATTTTCTGTATAAAATGGGCCTCTAGATCATTTGTTTTCATTTTCTAAGATTTTCTAACATTTCAGTCGACAGTACGAACTCTGTTTCTGAGTAACCTCCATTGTTCATATGATTTCTCTCAATCTGTAATAGTTATTAAAGATTGGCCTTTTGGGTTGTGTTCTAGACACAATAAGAAAGATTTTGATAAAAAGTCATGCATTGAAAACATTTCTAACCCCTCTTTTCCATTTTTACAAGATCATGTTACTATTCTGTCCACTATTCACAGCAAGCACATTTTTACTTTTCCCCTTTGATTTGATGCTTATATGCACTCCAAATTAGTTCATATCTTACAAAGTAGTTCATACTACATTTGTACATATCTCATGATGATTTCATTCATCCATTCATACACATTCTAGACTTCCAAGTCATTTTAGGAATCCATGAACACAAGGCACACTACAACCTTAGCACATTCTAGGTACATACATTGCATCCATGCAAAGATTTGGGGCTTTTGTGACTCCTAATCTAAGAAGATTATAAGGAATGATCATGACCACACGTTCATACTTCTCCTCGATCTAATCCTCCATTCTCATCCGTCCCGGGGATTGAGAGATCTTCTTTTCTCAAAGAATAACATGCATCATACTAGCTTGCTAAGCATATTTTGTTTTCTTTGATTTATTTGTTTCAAGAACAATCCATGTCCCCTTTTAGATTAAGAAAACTTGATTACTTGATATGTGATTAGACGATTTTTTCCTAGGTTTGTTTGTGTGATCTTTCACCTTTGCATTGTGTGATACTTGGCTTAGATCTTATGAATGATATTTTATCTTTAGATCTTCCATTTCAAGTTTCTTATGTGATGTAATATACTATCATAGTATTAATTGTCGAACCATACATAGTATAAGATGATTATTTGGATGCTAATTGAGGCCCGTCGAAAGACGGGGCGAGTTGGGGGTGTTTTAGTCGCGACAAAGGCTCCTTCCTCTCTCGTACCAAAACCCCGAGTCAAGTTCTTTGGTTATGAAGGGCCGGTGCCCTTTATCCGTTTGGGTGAGTCAAAATTAGGTTTCTTGGTTCCTTAAAGACCAAGTGGCGACTCTGTATCTGTTTTTAACAGACCTTTTCTCTCTCTTTTCAAAATGATTTCAAAACAAACAAAAGAGGTGGAACGCCGCGTGTCCATAAGAAGGAGTTTATGGAATTGACTTAGGGTAACATGATAGTGCATGAGTACACTACTCAGTTTGAGCGTCTGTCGTGCTTTACTTATCATATGATTGACACCCCAACAAAGAAGAATGAACAGTATCACCAAGGATTGTCCTAGGAGACAACTGCGGTGTATGTACACCAGTCGTTTGAGTCACTAGTCGGGTTGGCTGTTCAAATGGAGAACATATATAGGAAGAGGCAAGCAAGTTCTGCTCAAAGATTTCCACCGAGATTCAATCCAGGTCCAAGAACCCTAGTGCCCTATCAAGGAAACAAGCGCACAAGGACAGGAGAATTGAAACCCTAGAGTGTTTACCCTCAACATCAGCAAGCTCTACCTACTTTACCTTAGGCACCACCCGAACAGATAGCACCCGTCGTTGTGGAAGGATATCATGGACCCCTAGCTGCTCAAGGAAGGTACAAAGGAGAATGTTTCAGATGCCGAATGCCTGCACACTAGGCTAGAGACTGTCACATGCCTAAAGTGCACCAACAATAAGGAGTCATCTGCTATAATTGTGATAAGCCAGGTCACGTAAGCAAGAACTGCAACACACCTCATCATGGCTACCATGGGCCACCTGCTCAAGGATAAGCTGCTCGTGCGTAATTGAATACAATCATCCTAGAAAGAGCAGGCTTTAAGGAAGAAGGCCAACAGAATATGGAAGGTAAGCCTGCCCTTCTAAAGTTGGATTAGTATGTCATATGAAATTAAGAGCATCGATGATGATTATAGCAAAGAGGATTTGAAGATTCGAGGAGTGAGGACAACATATTATCCAAAGAGTATCAAGCATTCAGAAGAACTTGTGTGAAGATCTGATTAGTTAACTAGTGAGAACCTCACAACCTTAGAAATTGAGATAAGGTTAGAACTATGTCTATTCTAAGACCTAGCAAACTCTAGATTTCGAGGATGAAATCCTCTAATAAGATGGGTAGAGATGTAGCACCCTGAATTTCTCCATAAATTCCATATAGGAATATAAAATGATGACATCACTCTAATTAGGGTTACAAAAGATCCATTAGGATTTTCTTGATTAGGAACCCTTGGATAGGATCCTTAGTCAACGCCTTGATGGCAACGATGATACTTTTAAACTAGAGTCTATTAGGATGATCGTAACCGTAGCGTTTACAGTTTTTATTTTAGAAACCTTAGGTAGACTCGCATTTAGACCCGTACACATCCTGGTACACGTTTACATTTTCAATTTCACTTATAGTCAATAGTACACGTACCTTCGGACTCAGGCATACATCCCAGTGTACCTACCCAAGAGTGGGACCCATACCACCCTCATGTGTACCCCAACCTATATCTAACCTTAGACACACACGAGCCTAGACTTGTACACATTTTTGTACACCCTTACAGATGGTCACACCCTAACACTTCCCTCCCATTCCCCTCTATATATATGGCCCATCTCCCTCATTTTTACTCCTCATTTTACACAGCATCTCACCCCCACAAACTGCCTACACAGTTTGTATATAGAGAGAGAGAGACCCGAGAGTGAGTACACCCTCACACTTTCGGTGTACACATAAATACACCCCCACACTTTGTCCATACCCTCACACCCCTCTCTATACCATCTCTGTCTCATCCCCGTCAATATACACACACACACACACGCTAGAGGCCAAAGGGAGAAGAAGTCGTGGAGGAGAGAAAAGAAGATAATTAGAGAAGATAGAGAGAGTTGAGACAACCGGAGGTATAACCCAACCTCTCCATTACTCTCTGACCTTCTACATGTCACACATACACCCATAAATCATACATGCACGCAACCAAACAGAGCTTTAAGCTCTGTGCATACTCTGACAGCCATTAGAGGACCACCTTGAAGCTTGATTCTTCCAACATCAACCAAACAGCCTCTAAGTGGTACCAATCTGATCGGAATGACATCCTCACACCTCCCTTTGATCAGTTTTGCATTGAGACAAGTTTGGATAGCCATGCATGAGATTATTCTTATTTTGGCCAAAAGAATAATCTTATAGTTGGAACCCAAAATGAGATAACCTACTTCCAGCTTCTAGTATGTTAAAGGTGACCACGAACCGGTCACTTTGGCATTGATCTCGTCCATTTTCATGGAGAGATGAGAGAGAAATGGGCATTGCAAGTTTTCCGGCGAGGTTGTAGTTTTCCTACGGCGTTGCTTAGCCGGAGAAGAAAATATCTTTAAGGTTATAACACCCGAGTTTGGGCCGGGTCAGGTTTAGGTTAGGGTGGGTTTGTGTGTGAGTGGGAATGGGTAAGGATCCGTGTAGCGTCGGGTTTTAATAAACCCGTGGGTCCTTTTATGTGGGACGATGCCGTTTGGGCGTCGGGTTGGAGTTTGGGTCGGGCAGTACATTTGGAGCATGTCGTGTTGAGTCTGTAGTTGGTTTAGGGTTTGGGTCAAGCCTGGGTTCGAGTATGGGTTATGGGTAGGATTAGTTGTGAGTAGAATTGGGTTGCAGTTTTGGGTATGGTTTAACCCGAATGGGTTTTCAGTTTGGGTTTAGTTATTTGTATAAGTAGGTAGTCCAATTAGTTTTGGGTCGGGTCGGGTTTAACCCAATGGGTCACCCATTTGGGTTATGTTGTGAGTCTAAACGAGTTACCCGTTTAGCTTAAGGTCGGTTCGGGTTGACCCGTCGAGTTTGGTTTATTACTAATATTAATATTGTTAATATTAATAGATTCAAATGGTTTTAATTATGTATAAATGGTTTAATTGTATTATTAAATACTCTTAGGCTATTGAAAATTATTATACAATATTCTAAATATTCTGTATACCATTATTATATTATATGTTATTTACAATTATTATTTATATGGTTAATATAAATAATAAATATTAGTTTGGTGACCTTTCGACTGGGTCGAAAATACAGCTTGTCCTTAGGGCCTGCATTAGTGTAGTAAGCTCTACCTTTCACCTCGTAGAATGCGACAGACTCCGATTTAAGTCTAGTCAATGGCATTGCACTTAGAATGACACGTAGATCACTACCTTGAGGTTTATATCCTCATTTAGTATAATTACCATAATGCCCCTATTATTGGTACTCATTCTTTATTATTGTTTCTTCTGTCTATTGTTGTAGCACTTGACGGTTAGCTACTACTGAGGATCGGTGACTCAAAGTGAGTTTTAACCTCACTCTAATCCTAGTAAGATTAATATAAGATAAATGTAAGTTATTTATATGATTTATGGTATTAGTAATGTTTTGATTATTGTGCTATGCGTTCTCAGAATCTGTATCGCTATAATTAATCGTGCTATGAAGTATTATCGTATATGCAAGCCTGTTAAGAGTTTTATCTATATGATTACTGGTATCAAATCCTGGTTATGTGATCTATGTTTATGTAATGATGTTTCCGCTATTAAGATGATGGATGCATATTTTTGTGATGATAGCTAATCAGAGTAGGGGATGCATGAAATGTTAATGAAGTAAATAAAAGAAGTAGAGACGTATACAAGTAAATGAGAATGAACGCTTGCCTTTCATGACATGAGTTAGCATGTATTGCATGAAGGATTGAATGAGAAATGTGATCGAGAAAGAGAAGTGAATTTTAGTAGAGTGCCAATTGAGCAATAGTTTGAGTGCCAGTTGGGCGACAGTTAATGTGCTAGTTGGGTGATTGTTTGAGTGGCAGTTGGGCGACAGTTAATGTGCTAGTTAGCGATAGTTTCAGTGCCAGTTGGGAGATAATTAATGTGCCTGTAGGGTAACAATTTGAGTGCCAGATGAACGACAGTTAATGTGCCAGTTGGGCGATAGTTTGAGTGTGAGCAGTTAATGTGCCAGTTGGGCGATAGTCAGTGTGTCAGTTGGGCGATGGTTTGAGTGCCAATTGGGCGATAGTGTGAATGCCAATTGGGCGACAGTTAGAGTGCATGTTAGGGTGACAGTTAGATTGTTAGTCGGACGACAGACGGATGAGAAAGTGGAAGTGATGAGAAAGGGTTAACGAGTGAGACGTTTGGTTCTAGACAAGTGTTGTGTGTTCATTGTTCAGGTCATGGAGTCTATGTCCCAACGTGAAGGTAGTGGTACTGGTCATGCATTGACACGTATGAGCACATTAAAGAAAGGAGAGTGTATTCTATGAAGGAGTGTGATATTGCGTTTAATTGTTTACATGTCTTTGTTGAGACCTTTACATGTGATAATATGCTTACTTGTTTACATGTTTTTGTTGAGACCTTTGCTATGCCCGTGAAAGAATGCGTCTTTTGATAAGAGATTAACTGTATATTAAGATACAGAATGATAACGTGAGTTGAGAGATATTTGTATTTATTGATTATTGTGCGGTTGGACTCTCACTCAGCTTTGTTCCAAATCTGACGGCATGTTACGCCCTGGGCATTCCTATGTCTAGAGTGATGCAGGTTTTGTTAAATAGGGAGGCAAACTCAAGATACAAGGTCGAGGAGCTAAGAAGGATAGAGCCAAGCTGGAGATTGAAGAGAGTTATCTCAGTTGTTTCTTATGTTTAAGTTTATGTAACAAGTGTAGTATTGTCCTTTTGTAATAGGCTGGATGTTATTATAACTTGTGTTTTGGTTTCCGTTGCTATATTTATATTCTGATAAGTTTATGTTATGCTTATACTTTAGCATTGCCTTGTGAATGTTGTTCAGAGTTAGAAGGACAGATCGGTATTTTCAACTGTTACGTATCCACGGGTCCAAAAATTGAAAATTTAAAATTTTTCCCTACTTTGCTACGCCGGAGCGTGACAGTTGAAGATCACGAGAAACATTTACGACCAGTATTGCAACGACTTCGCGAGAAGAAGTTATTCGGTAAATTAAAGAAATGTGAGTTCTGGATTACTGAGATAGCATTTTGGGTCAGGTAATTTCTAAAGCAGGAGTTGCAGTGGACCTACAGAAAATTGAAGCTGTAGCCAATTGGAATCCACCAAAAGATGTGTCAGAAGTTCAAAGTTTCTTGGGTTTGGCAGGGTATTACCGAAGGTTAGTAGAGAATTTCTCAAGAATTGCGATGCCGATGATGCAGTTAATGAGATAAGATGTTCCTTTTGTTTGGAGTTTTGAATGTGAAGAAAGTTTTAAAGAATTGAAGACTAGATTTATGACAGCACTGATATTGACAATTCCTTCAGGGACTGAGGGGTTTGTCATATTCAGCGATGCTTCTCATTAAGGTTTAGGATGTGTCCTTATGCAAAATGGCAAAGTAATTGCGTACACTTCACGGCAACTGAGACCACACGAAACCAACTACCCAACACATGACCTGGAATTAGCGGCGGTAATCTTTTGCCTTAAAGATTTGGAGGCATTATCTATATAGGAAGCGGTGCAAAATTTACACAGATCATAAGAGCCTGAAGTACATATTCACTCAGAGGAATTTGAATATGAGACACAAACGGTGGTTGGAGTTGATGAAAGATTACGATTTGTTGATGCAATATCATCTAGGAAAGGCCAACGTGGTGGCTGATGCATTGAGCCAAAAGTCAACTAGTAACTTAGCCTATATTTTGACTTCTCAAGAAAAGCTAATTCATGAAATGGAGCAATTGGAACTCGAAGTAATTTCAAGAACTGAGGGAGCTTTGATGGCAGCTATTATAGCACAATCGACACTTGTGGATGAAATTAGAATGAAACAACTTCAAGATCCAAATTTGAGGAAGATTTATGATGGAATACCTGAGGGTAAGCAACCAGATTTTACTTACGTGGATGATGTATTGAAATACAGAAATCGAATTTGTGTACCCGATGTTAATGGGATTAAAGAGACGATTCTAGAAGAGGCACACAATACCAAATATTCTATTCATCCGGGGAGTACCATATTGTGATCTACGAGAAAATTATTGGTGGTCTGGAATGAAGCGGGAAATAGCCAAACACATGGCAAAATATATGATATGTCAACGAGTAAAAGCGGAACATCAAAGATCAGTGGGATTATTACAACCATTGCCAGTACTGGAATGGAAATGGGAAAACATCATGATGGATTTTGTAGCAGGTTTACCAAAATCTAGAAGATCAAATGATAGTATTTGGGTAATCGTTGATCGATTAACCAAGTTTGCACATTTCCTACCGATTAAGACGAATGATTCGATGAAGTTGGCGGAGTTATATGTTCAAGAAATTGTAAGGCTTCATGGGGTTCTAGTGTCTATTATCTCGGATAGAGATAGTAGATTTACATTAAGATTTTGGAATGGTTTACAAGAGGCTATGGGCACAAAGTTAAATTTTAGCACAGCTTTTCATCCCCAGATTGACGGACAATCAGAGCGGGTAATTCAGATATTAGAAGATATGCTTAGATCATGTGTTCTTGATTTTAAAGATGATTGGGAACAACACTTGTCATTGGCTGAATTTACTTATAATAATAGTTTTCAATCCAGCATTGGGATGGCACCTTTTGAGGCTTTATATGGGCGTAGATGTCGTTCGCCGATCTATGGGACTGAGGTAGGAGAACAAAAATTGTTGGGACTTGAGATAGTTCAGCAGACCACCGAGAAAGTTAAGTTGATATAGCAACGGTTGCAAATGGCTCAAAGTTGTAACAAGAGCTATGCGGATTTGAAAAGGAGATTAATAGAGTTTGAAGTTGGTGATTATGTGTTTCTAAAGTTGTCACCGACCAAGGGAATTATAAGGTTTGGAAAACGTGGAAAACTGAATCCGAGGTACGTTGTACCATTTGAGGCCATTAGTAGAGTTGGACCAGTGGGTTACCGATTAGAGCTACCACAAAAAATGGAAAACGTGCATAATGTATTCCAAGTCAGATTCACGCCACATCATTATGCCAGAACCGTTGGAGATTAGAGAAGATCTGACTTACATAGAACATCCAATGAGAATTCTCGATGCAAAACTTCAAGTTCTAAGGACCAAGACTATTCCATTGGTTATGGTTTTGTGGCGGAATCACTTCGTTGAAGAGGCTGCGTGGGAACGGGAAGATGAAATGCGTGAGAAGTATCCATACCTATTCGAAACTTGAGGTACTTTAAGTTTGGGGACAAACTTATTTTAAGGAGGGGAGAGATGTAACACCCGCTCCCACGCTTAATCGTTAATTATGATTTAGCATGCGTTAACATACATAATTGGTGCTTATTAGCACATGTTTAAGTGAGTTTTAACTCACTACTTGATTGTGGGTGTCTAGTTTGGGAACCTAATGTTGGCCAATGTGACAGTCCCAAATTGGGACATAGGTTGATGAAGTTCCATTGTGATGGGACAAGGTTGTGGAATTTCCCTTATGTGCTTAAATGCTTATTAAGGCATATGTGAAATATTTATATGTTGTGTAGAATATAATGTTTATTGCTAGAGACCAATTATGTGGTCATTTGGAATACCTTGGTGAGGACGAATTGAACACGCTACTTGATTAGTAGACTAATTAGAAACTTCATAAAATTATGTGGGACCACTGATGGGACCCACGCGAATCATAGACAAATACCCACTTAAGTTTTGGAGGACTAAATAGTTGGATGTAAAACTAGTTGGGGGTAAATTTGCAAATAAATGAAAAATAGGTGGGTTTCATAATAAAATTGTAAACCATGTACATGAGCTGTGGATATAAGAAGATGTTCATATCTTCTTATTCTCCAAATTGGGTCGATTAGAGAGGAAAAGAGACGGGGGTTTGCCGGAGCTTCTCGAAGTCAATCGACGCGCCGTTCGACAACCAATTTCAATTTCGAGACCAGATTTGGACTCGTAGAGGTGAGTTCTACGTTTTGGTACTAATTTTTTTTTAGTTAATAGTCATAATCTTTGAGACCCAATTCGGAGCGGTAATCTGTAGTTGGTCGAATTCATGTAGGATTTTAACCCGAAGTAGATTTGGACTTCAATTTCTCAACTAGAAGTGAATTACGAAGAGGTGAGTGGTTTCAATCTTGTTTTTGGTTGAGATTCATGGTTATGTTCATGTGGATGTTAATTACATGTCTATTTAGCTTAATTACCCATGTTTAGTTGTAATTAGGTGAAAAGTATGGTGTCATGTTTAGTTGATTATTTAGATCAAAGGAAAGCTTGTATGAATCCGCCATGAGATTGTTATGTGGTGACGACCACTTGTTGCCGACAACAGCATTAGACAACACGTATGTGGCGTGGGTCATTGGCTTGTACCGTGGACTATTTGGGGAGTAGCGGACTTGCAGGTAGTGGCGGAGGAAATACTTGCTTATCTGGAGATCATTTTATTTGTTGAGTTGAATATAAACATAATATATCATCCGTGTGCTTGATTGATATCTCTCACTAAGTATATAGCTTATACATTGTAGTGGTTATTGAATAGCCATTGTAGGTGAGCACGACAGCGAGGATCCGGGGAGATGAACGTGGGGTTCGTAGTGGCGAGGAAGCTTGTAAATGTAGTAGCTTATATCCATAGTTGTTTTTAAGTAAAATTTTTAGTTTGTAATAGCTAACTTGGGTTTGAACTAAAACTTAGTAGATAAATGTTAGTTTTGGTTTAATCGCTCCAAGACTCGTGTAAATCTTGTAATAGGAGCTTAAGATGTTGTTGGTACATTCCATACTTTGCTAATGTAGGTTTGGAGCATGTTTGAGTGGAAGTTTGGTTTAAGAAAACATGTTTTGGGTTGATCTTGAGGGAATTGGGAGTATTTGGGAGAGATTTGAGAGTATTTGGGAGAGAAATGAGAGTATTTGAGAGAGACGACATTGCACATCTTGTTCATCGTTTTAAATCATGTTGGGACTTTTCAAACTCTTGTTTCTATGATTTGATTATGTTAGTTATGAGTTTGGATCCAGACTCTTATGTTTTGGGTTGATTTTGTGAAAATTGGGGAGATTCAAGTGTGATAGCTTTAGTAGATCTTGTTTTATGTTTAAAATCATGTTAATATATCTTGGGAATGGCTTGGAATGATTTTAGAATGGTTTTGAAATGATTTTAGAAAGTTTCATGAAGCTTGGTTTGGTTTGGTTTGGTTTTGGAAGTGTTTGGATGTGTTTTGGATCTGCATAACAGGGAAAACTATTGTCAAAATGAGTGTTGCAGAATCCGGATCGATCCGGGTCTTGAGCGGATCGATCCGGTGCATTTGGAGGGCCAAAAATGAGGTTATATTAAAACCGGATCGATCTAGTTTTGGGGCGGATCGATCAGCAGGTCATTTTGCTGCACTGTCGACTTTTACGGAAACAGACATAACTCTCTCTAGAAAACTCGGTTTCACGTGCCGTATTTTTCGTTGGAACCGGGACTCAAAAACCTATATTTCGGTATAAAATTTGCTATACTTTATTAATGACCATTTTTCCTTTGGGCTTGATTTGTCTAACGTAATGGTAAAAAGTGCTTGTTTTCCTTCCTTTTCATTCCTAACTTGGTGTTTGAAGGCCTTGGTGGCGTGCCACATGTCCTAGGTTCACATGTGTGGATTTGAGGCATGACATGCTTAGCACAAATGGACCCTAAATCCAATTGGTTTGAATTCAATGTGCTATCGAGACAAAATCAACTTCCTAACAGGGTCAGGAATTAAATTTAGGGTCATAATTTTGTGGTACGAGTGATATGTTAATTCGACCTAGGGTTAAGGTTAGGGTCTTCAAGATTCAGTGCTAGTGTGTGGGAATTTGTGTGTGTAAGTATGTGGATTAATCTACAAATCTCAATCAATATCGTCTAATCAAACCCTAATCAAAAATTAATCTCAAATCAACCACATATGTTCTCAAAACAGTGTATGTGTGTTTAGCTATGTGTGAAAAATGAGTGTAGATATAGACATCTATATTGGTATATATTCAGATACATATATATGTTGTATAGAAAATTACTCGAAATCAACCCACAATATGACCAATATATGTATGTGTCAGTACGTGTGATTCCATGAATAACTATATAGGCCTACATCCATATACATAGAAATCCCCAAAATCAAAAACCCTTACAGTGTGTCAGGGATTAGGGTTTATAAGAATCATAATGTGAATAGATATATGCACATATCTATCTGCGTGTGGGTGAACATATGTGAATATGTATACAATAATATGTATGAATATATATAGCCTGAAATTGAGGGTTTGGGAGATTGAATTTTAGGGTTTAGGTTTTAATTCTATGAATGTGTATGTGAATCCATGTGTGAATCTCAATATCTAATGTGTCTATCACTAAACTGAAATATGTGTCTCTATATATATATACCTGTATATAGAGAGAAAACCGGTGTGAGAATCAAGCCGCGATTTGCGGCGGTGGTTGGGTGTGTGCAGCGGCGGCGTGTGGTGGTTGTGGTCCGGTGGTCACGGCGGTGCCGTAGTGGTGGGGGGTGGTGGTTGGTGGGGGGGAAGAGGGAGAGAGAGATCTCGAGAGAGAGAGAGAGAGAGAGAGAGAGAGAGAGAGAGAGAGAGAGAGAAAGAAGACGAAGAGAGAGAGAGAGAAGACTAAAAAAAATTAGGGCTCAACCCTATTTATATGGAAAAAAGGACCTCGCCCGCGCGGAGGCAAGGTGAAGCTGAGGCCTTGATTTTGTGTTTCATAAATTTTTTCTAAGTTGGAAAATCAGTCGAGTGGGCCGCTCGAGCGAGGGCCTCGCGCGAGCGATATCAGACGCGAGCAGAAGCTGAGGCTTTTATAAAAAAATTTCAAAAAATTTTCCCAAGGCACAAACTCGCGCGAGCGACCGTCTCGCGCGCGCGAGTTTAAGCGCGAGTAAATGCTGAGGGTTCTTTTAAAAAGTTTCAAAAACTTTTGTCTAATGCGAGATGCCATTTTTCTCATTTTTCTCTTTTGTTTTCTTGTATAGGGGTTTAAATAAGGGACCTTCGGCCATAGCCCCTTCAAATAAAACTCTTCAAAACTAAAACACATGCTACTTTTCTTTATCGCATTAGGCCCTTTTTACACTCAAATTGCTATAACTTTTGTTATACAAGTCCGTTTTTCGTAAAATTTGATGTTTTGAAATCAGCAAAATGAGATCTATTAAACGATTTCAATATTGACCATGAAATATTGGGACAAAAAAAAAACTAGCATCAAACAAATATGAAAAATTGCATTTTTTCGCATACATATAATAAAAACATATTTCTTTCGTACAATTGGCACCATAGATGCATAGATCTTAAAAAAATACACGAAACAAAAAAAATCACCCAAAAAACCCAAGAATTGATAAAGTTATGGTAGTTTAAAGTTGACGGATAATATTATCTGTTAGACACACAGATAACAGATAATATTATCTGTAAGATAGATACAATCTCAAAATTAGGCTGCAACATAACTTTTGTTTGTAAAATTTCCACGCCTATTGCGTAGATCTCAAAGAAATACATGAAATCAAAAAAAATTTACCCAAAAAGCCCAAGAATTGATAAAGTTATGGTGGTTTAAAGTTGACAAATAATATTATCTGTTAGTGTAAACAGATAATATTATATGTCTGAAAGATAGAAATGAAAAACGAAGTTCCAAAATACTTTTTTGTTGTACAACTTTCAAGTCCGATGCGTAGATCTCAAAGAAATACATGAAATCAAAAAAAAAATAAAAAATCACCCAAAAAGCCCAAGAATTGATAAAGTAATGGTGGTTTAAAGTTGACAAATAATATTATCTGTTAGTGTAAACAGAGTAAACAGATAATATTATATGTCTGAAAGATAAAAATGAAAAACGAAGTTCTAAATTACTTTTTTTTGTACAATTTTCAAGTCCAATGCGTAGATCTCAAAGAAATACATGAAATCAAAAAAATCACCCAAAAAGCCCAAGATTTGATAAAGTTATGGTGGTTTAAAGTTGACAAATAATGTTATCTGTTAGTGTAAACAGATAATATTATATGTCTGAAAGATAAAAATGAAAAACGAAGTTCCAAATTACTTTTTTTTGTACAACTTTCAAGTCCAATGCGTAGATCTCAAAGAAATACATGAAATCAAAAAATAAAATCACCCAAAAAGCCTAAGAATTGATAAAGTTATGGTGGTATAAAGTTGATAAATAATGTTATCTGTTAGTGTAAATAGATAATATTATATATCTGAAAGATAAAAATGAAAAATGAAGTTCCGAATTACTTTTTTTTGTACAACTTTCAAGTCTAATGCGTAGATCTCCAAAAATACATGATATCAATAAAAAATCACCCAAAAAGGCCAAAAAATGAGTGAGTTATGATGATTTAAAGTTCACAGATAATATAACATAATCTGTGAGCGGAGGGGCTTTTCACCAAATACAAAAGGTAGCGAGGACTTTTCATAAAATTGTAAAAAAAGGTGGATTTTTTTTTACTAAAACACATAATTTTAAGGGGTCTATGACCTAATATTCCTTTAAATAATCAATTTTTCGTCTTTTTGGGTATTCAAAATCTGACATTGGCAGAGCAGCTCCTAAAAAGTGAACAAAACTAAAGAAAACTCTAACAAATGCTTGGGTTGCCTCCCAAGAAGCGCTAAGTTTTACGTCGCCAGCTCGACCGATGCATGTGCTTAGTCAAAATAGATCGGATCTACCAGATCTATAGACTCAATTTATCTTTCATCAGTTTCCTCAGTCCGATACGGCTTAAGCCGTTGGCCATTTAACTTAAAAGGTGTTCCACCGTTTGTATTTTGAATTTCGATCGCTCCATGTAGAAACACCTGCGTTATTACGAATGGACCGTCCCAACGGGAACGTAACTTCCCCGGGAATAACCTTAGTTTTGAATTAAATAACCATACGCGTTGTCCGACCTCAAAATTTTTTCTTATGATTATTTTGTCATGAAAAGCTTTTGATCGTTATTTATAGATTCTCGAATTCTCATAAGCCTCATTTCTTAATTCCTCAAGTTCATGTATTTGAAGTTTACGGTAGCATCCTGCCACTTTTATATCTTGGTTAAGCTATTTTACGGCCCAGTAGGATTTATGTTCAAGTTTTACCAGTAGGTGGCAAACTTTTTCAAAAACTAGTCGATATGGAGACATTCCAATAGGTGTTTTATAAGCTGTTCGGTATGCCCAAAGTGCTTCAGTAAGTCGTAAGGACCAATCTTTGCGATCTCGACGTACCATTTTTTTTAATATGCTTTTCACTTCCTTGTTGGACACTTCAACCTGGCCCTGGGTTTGCGGATGATACGCGGTTCCTACCTTATGAGTGACAGAATATTTTTGAACGAGTGCCTCAAAGTGATGATTACAGAAATGTTTTCTTCCGTCGCTTATAATTGCTCGTGGTGTACCAAAATGACAAAATATGTTATCTTTAATAAATTGAACCACAACTTTGTGGTCGTTCGTTTTTGTCGCAACTGCCTCCACCCACTTAGAAACATAGTCGACCACGACTAATATATACTCAAACCCAAAGGACGACAGAAACGGACCCATAAAGTCGATGCCCCACACATCAAATGTTTCAATAATAAGGATTGGGGTAAGGGGCATCACACCTCGTCGTGACATGTTACCTATTTGTTGACAACGTACGCATTTTTGACAAACTCGTGAGCGTCCTTAAACAAGGTTGGCTAATATAACCTGCTTTGGAGGACTTTAACGGCTGTACGACGACCTCCAAAATGACCTCCGCATTCTAAAGAGTGATTTGATCAGAACAATGTTTAAACAGAAGTGGGTCGTCCCAATAGTAATGTTTAATTTGTGAAAAGAAACGATCGCCGAGACTACGTATGTAGGGTATACCCCGTAGCTAAAAAGTTTACAATGTCACTGAACTACGGACGATTCAGGGCAGATAACGCAAATAATTAATCGTCTGGAAACGAATCCTTGAGAGGGGTAATATCGTTAGATTTGACAAGAATTCGTGACAAGTGGTCGGCTACAACATTTTCAGAACCCTTTTTATCTCGTATTTCATAATTGAATTCCTATAGGAGTAAAATCCATCAGATTAAATGAGGTTTCATTTTTTCTTGTTCAAGAGATGACGCAATGCGCCATGGTCGGTATAAACAATGACCTTGGACCCTAACAAATATGAACGAAACTTATCGAGGGCAAACACGACCGCTAGTAATTCATTTTCAGTTGTCGTGTAATTTAATTGCGCATCATTAAGGGTTTTACTCGCATAATAAATTACGTGAGGGATTTTATTCACTTTTTAACCTAAAACCGTTCCAATAGCGTAATCGGAAGCATCGCACATTAGTTCAAACGATAGCGACCAATCGGGGGATTGGATTACCGGAGCCGTGGAAAGTAAAGTTCTCAACATTGCAAATGATTTAAGGCATTCATTATCAAAGACGAACGGGACATCGTTGACAAGCAGGTTGCACAAGGGTCTTGAAATCTTACTAAAATCTTTGATAAACCTATGGTAGAATCTGGCATGAAAGAGAAATGAGCGGATTTGACGGGTGGAAGATGGCGGTGGAAGTTTGTCAATTAACTCAATTTTTGCTTTATCGACCTCTATACCCCGTTTCGATACAACATGACCCAATACTATTCCTTCTTGAACCATAAAATGGCTCTTTTCCCAACTCAAAACCAAATTCACTTCCTCGCACACAGGAGAGGACTTTCGTAAGGTATTGGAGACATTTGTCAAATGTAGGACCAAAAATCGAGAAATCATCCATAAATACCTCAAGAAACTTTTCAACCATGTCCGAGAAAATTGCCATCATACACCGTTAAAAAGTGGCCGGTGCATTGCACAAACCAAACGGCTTACGACGATAAGCAAAGGTACCAAACGGACATGTGAACGTCATTTTTTCTTGGTCATCGGGATAGACAGGCACTTGGTTATAACCAGAGTATCCATCTAGGAAACATTAGTAACTTTGACCGGACAGACGTTCTAGGATTTGATCAATGAATGGAAGAAGAAAATGATCTTTACGAGTCATAGTATTAAGTTTACGATAGTCAATGCATACCCGCCAACCAGTAGTTTGACGGGTGGGTATGAGAACTCCTTTTTTGTTTGGCACTACTGTAATACCCGATTTCTTTGGAACAACCTGCGTGGGGCTGACCCAATTACTATCAGAGATCAGATAAATAATACCTGCGTCTAAGAATTTAACGACTTCTTTCATTACTACCTCCTTCATATTAGGGTTGAGGCGTCATTGCATCTCTCTAGATGGTTTAGCGTTTTTCTCTAAATTTATTCGATGCATGTAAACAGACGGATCAATCCCTTTTAAATCGGCAACCATCCACCCAATCGCTTTCTTATGATATTCTAAGACTTGCAATAATTATATTTCATGATTCTTAGATAAGTTAGACGCAATTATTACAAGAAGTGTAGCATTAGGTCCTAGAAATGCATACTTCAGAGAGTCTGGTAATGGTTTAAGTTTAAGTGTTGGGGGACACTCGATGAATGGTAATGCTGGTTCATGTGCGAGAGGTGGCAGGGCCTCTATTTTAGGCGTCCATGGAAGTACACTAGTCGTGTTTACTGATTCTAATAAATTATTCAATTCTTCGATATTCGTATCAATGTTGAAATCATTAAAATTGAAATGAGATAGACATGCTTCCAAGGCTTCTTTAGTCAATATAAAAGGCACTGCCACTTCGACCAATTCGTCAATTAAATCTATTGCATAACAGTCTGCATCCTCGTCATCCCTATAAGGTTGATTTACTGCATTAAATACATTCAAACGGACGGTCATATTTCCAAACATTATATCCATAACCCTAGTCCTACAATTAAAAATAGAATTAGCTATAGCTAGGAAAGGACGTCCTAGGATAACTGGGACGTGTTTACTAGCATCTAGGACTAGTTCTGTGTCCAACACAATGAAATCAATCGGATAATAGCATCTATCTACCTTTACCAGCATGTCTTCTACCACCCCACGTGGAACTTTAATAGACCTATCTGCTAATTATAAAGTAGCTGTAGTTGGTTTTAGTTCTCCTAGGCGCAAACGTTCGTACACTGAATAGGGAAGTAGATTCACACTCGTTCCAAAGTCAAGAAGAGCCCGGTGGATATATTTGTCCCCGATGTGACATGCAATAGTTGGAATACCCGGGTCCTTGTATTTGAGTGTGTTGTGTTAAAACATAGAGCTAACCTTCTCCGTTAAAAAGACTTTTTTAGATAAATGAACATAGAGCTAACCTTCTCCGTTAAAAAGACTTTTTTAGATAAATGATTTCTAGATTTCCTCTTTTGGGTACATAAGTCTTTTAAAAATTTAGCATATGGAGGTATTTGCTTAATGGCATCGAGCAATGGAATGTTAATTTTTATTTCTTTAAACGTCTCTAGAATATCCTCCAATCGTGTTCCCTTTTTCAAAAAGTGAGATGGGACATCCACGCTTGGGGGAAACGGCATCCTAGGCACGTAAGTCGATGGGTTCGCTGCTTTAGATGTAGTAGGTACTGCATGGGTAGAGTCCGTCGTAACTTTATTCTTATTCTCATCATATTCTTTACTTTTTTTTTACCCTTATCTTTTCTAGGTGTAGGAGGGGTATGACCTCCTCAGGACGTTCAATTGTTCTTATCAACACCGCATTTACTTGGTCACTCGCCATACCTACATCATATTGCCCTTTAGGGTTTTGAACCGGTCAACTTGGTAACTTCCCTTCATTAGGACGATTTAATGTATTAGCAAGTTGCCCCATTTGGGATTCTAAATTAGCTATCGATTGCATATGGGAGTTAACGAGCTGCAACTGTGATTGCAATTGGGCCTCTAAGTTTTTTAAAGATGCCAACACACTTTCCTCAAAAGTTTTATCCCTAGGAGGATTAGCACGGAAGGGAGGTTGTTGGTATTGATTATGTTGAGGTCTGTATGCATTTGGAAAATTTGTCATCTCAGGTTTTGAATACGGTCCTTCACGATTAGATTTCCATGAGAGGTTTGGGTAAGGTCCCCATGTCGTATCCAGTTTATAACCAACGGGGTTATAATTGGGTCTTTGGAACTGTTGAACGACATTAATATGTTGCTCCACAAATTTTGGAAACCGTGAAGCAGACGGACATGCCAATGTAGAATGAGACAGATCAGAGCATAACTGGCATATTTCGGCAGGAGGAGGTGGACCCTGCATGTGGCCCATCATCATGAGTTGGTTCATTTTTCTATTTAATTCTTGAATTTCAACTGAATGGCTTGACTCAACTTTAGCCTCTCTTTTTGGTTGTGGTGGAAGTTGTCTCTCGGAGCGTACAGACACAGCTTGGTGCATTGAATTTTCACTTAAACTTTCGAAGATCTTCCAAGCTTCGTCGGCACTTTTGTGGAGAAACATCCCCGCACAAATAGCATCGACTGTGTTTCGAACAGTGGGCATAAGCCCTTCATAGAAAACTTGTACTAGTTTCCATTTAGGTATTTGATGATGATGGCAAGAGCGTAGAAGTTCCTTAAATTGTTCCCACATATCATAAAGTGTTTCACCATCTTGCATCGTGAAATTCATTATAGATTTTCTAATTTGATTTGTTCGAGTGATGGGGAAAAACTTTTGTAGGAACGCGGTATGCAACCCCTCCCATGTTCTTATAGAGTTTGGCACCAAAGATTGGAGCCAATACTTTGCTTTATCCTTAAGGGAAAACGGGAAAAGAGGCAATTTCAACTCATCATCAGTTAAGTTTTGAATTTTTAAAGTAGCACAGATACCCTGAAATTCTCCCAAATGGTGGTAGGGATCTTCCTTAGCGCGACCATGAAAAGATGGGAGAAGTGCAATGGTTGATGACTTGATCTCGAAGTGAGACGCAGTCACCTATGGGAATTCTATGCATGACGGTGGCGTGTATGCTGTTGATGTTGTCAGAATCAAGATATAAAAAGTATTCTTTACTTTTCTAAAGATTTGTAGTGTGAAAGTAAAGGTCGAACCCACAGAGATTGATTTACTACAGCGACTTAATTTTAAAACCTAATTTTAGTTAATTAAGGAAACGGATTTGATTTTAATTTGAATTAAACTAAGAACATAAAAATAAATCTAAACTATGAAAGCAATTTAAATAATAGTTTTTAAATAATGTTTAAGGAAACCTATGATTGCAAATCCACCACTAGCTTCATAATAGGAATATTTATGAATTACTTTAGTTTATTACGTTGGATGATAATGGGGAATTGTAGCTACAAGCCCAATTCCTCCTACAAGAAGATAATCATGGTTCAAGCACCAACATAATCCATCTGCGGTTAGCACGAATTATCCCACACTAAACTAGGGTTGTGACATAATTCATCTAATCTAGGCATGGACTATTCGGATACTTGATAGCACGAATCAATAAAGCACCATCACATGTAAACAATCTAAACAAGCACAGCAAGAATAGATCATTGAGCACATCACAGTCAAAATAGATCTAAGACAAGAATAGACTTTGAAAGCAATGATTTAATCAATAGAAGTACGATTTATTTATAAAAATCCTCTAAACATGTGACTGTCATCCATACATAATAAAACTAAAATAAAAACATAAATAAAACCCTATTACTCGTCTAGGGCTTCATTGAAACCCTAGATCTAAGATCTAGCCGTCCATGGAAGTGATAGATAGCAAGAGGTTGATGGAGGAGGCCATGGGAATCCTTGGTCTTCTTCTTCTTTTCCTTGCTTCCCTCCCTTCAATGGCTGAAAGTGTGTATGTATATGTGTGTATAATAGTTGTCTAATGAGGTGTGTAACTCTTTAATTGAAGTAAAATAAAGTATATATAGATTACAACAAGTTTTTGGAAGCCTTTCTAACTCGAAACGCACTAAAACTGCTGTATTTTACAATCTGGACGCAGTCAGGACATCTCGTTTGTACAGGAGTCTTCAGTATACTGAAATACGCAACTTTGATTTTTCCACATATCGCGCGAGCGGGTCGCGCGAGCGCGACTTTTAGGACTTCGCGCGCGTGGATCGCGCGAGCGATTCTGGGATCTCGCGCGAGCGGATCGCGCGAGCGATTCTCGGATTTTCGCGGGCGCGGGTCGCGCGCGCGACTTGGCTTTTTCAGCGTCTTTTCTTCTGCTTTTTCACCCTGTTTAGCCTGGTTTAGTTGATTTCTTCCAAAACCTGTCAGAAACTAGAAAACAAAGTAAAAATATACAAAAACAAGATAAAGCGGTCTAACAAATGCACATTAAGGCATATAATTAGGATTAGTTCTCTCCCGATCAGCTGTCGGAGTAAAATAATCTTTTAAGGTGGAGGCGGAGGTATGTTAGGGTTACCTCCATTATTTTGATTAGTTACATTATTCACGTTATTTCCAAAATCAGCCATTGGAATAGGTTTGATTTGAATAGTTCTAGTTTTTCTTAGAAGTTTAAGAGTACTTTGAATTTCAGATTCAAACAAAGACGACGGTTTAGGTGTTGATTCATCGTATAACATCAACCGAGCTCTAGAAGCTTGGGTTGAGGACCTAAGGACTCTAAGGGTGCGTTCAAGTTCAAAATCTAGCGGATTTAATTTAGGTTTACTCGAACAGGTACCAAATATAAACTAACGAACTGACATGACTATAAAGACTGACTCAAACAAATAAGAAAAAAAATTACGCAAATAATCAAGCACGCAAGCACACAACACTACTATGATGCATGTAATTATCCTGATATGCAGTGATTCGCGTCAAAGCTCAGCGCCCCGGGTTTCCTAGCTAATGCAGTGCTCACTTCACACCTACCCTAATGCTAATAATGCGTCCCAGCACCCTGACTTATTGTGATTTGATGCGAAATTTAAAGCAAAGCGGTTTTACTTGATATTTTTAAATTGATTGCAATTTAATTATTTCAGGTCCACGTAAGCTCCGTTGACATGCACTGCTGCTCCACTCCAATTTGCTAGAATATGATGACTTGTAAGTTACAAAACACGGATAATTTTAGCGACTTGAAAATTAAACTAAAAATTAATGAAATAAAATCTAAGCTATAATTTACTAACTATCTAAATTAAGATTCTGAAAATTAATGGCAAAAATATTGCAATCCCTGGCAATAGCGCCAAAAATGGATCTCGTCAAAATCAAGATTTAAAGTATGCTTTACTTTCTAAAGATTTGTAGTGTAGAAGTAAAGCTCGAACCCACAGAGATTGATTTTTTTATCCTTTAATTAAGAAAACCTAAATCTATTTAGTTATTGAAAACGGAAGTTTGATTGGTTGTTGATTTAATTACTACTATTAACTGAACTATGGAATTAAACTATAGAATTCTGGAAATAATATTCTAAAACTAAACTAAGTAAACGATTACAAAATTTAAGATTGTTTTAATATGAGTGAATGAGATCTAGGATTACAAATTCACCACTAACTATGCATGGGGGGTCTATACTTTCTACTTTGAGTTTTATGATTGGATAGTTATGATCTATCGCAGCTACAAGCCCAATAGTATCGACAAGAAGATATCACTAGTTTAACATAAGCATAACTCATCTTCGGTTGGCATGAATTGTCTACCTATAACTAGGGTGTAGCACAACCCATGTTTCCTAAGCATGAATTATAAAAGATATAAACATCGCAGTCACATAAGTACCATTGTATGTAAATATTCCTATCAATCACAGAAATCAAGGAATATTGGGTTCAATAAGCATAAGGAAGAATCTAAGACAAGAGTAAATCCAAAATACTATTGATTATTATCATTAAAGATCTGATTATATATAAATAATCCTCAAACATACAACTACTATCCAAATACATAAATCCTAAAGTAAGAAAGCAAAGAATCCCCCTTTACATAGCTATGGTTTCATTGAAAACCTAGAATGGAAGTTTAGTTGCACATAGTTGATGAAAAATGAAGATTGAGATGATGGTTGCCATTAGAGACCTTCAAGCTAGATCTTCTCTTCCTCTTGCCTTCAAAGTTGATGAATGTAAGGATGTGTAACCTCCCAATAGCTTTTGATTCATCTGTATATAGTTGTAGAGGGTTTAGTTACTTTTGTAAACCTACTTTGACTGAATTTGCTATATTTTCCTTTCTGGACGTAATTAGGTAGTTTCGTTCGCGTAGGAGTTTCAGCACTTAAAAATATGCGTTTTAGATTTTTTGTACAGATCGCGCGAGCAATATGTTGGATTGTCCCGCGAACAGGCTGCTCGCGCGATATGGCTTTTCTTGGTTCTTTCTTTTTACTTTTTCTCCTATTTATCCTGGAACTCTTGATTTCTTCTAACTCCTGACAAAAAATGGAAAACAAAGTAAAAATACACAAAAATAGGATAACAAGTGCTAACAAATGTGAATTAAAGCGTGTAATTAGGATTTGTTCTCTCCCGATCAGTCCACCCCCTTTCGGGTTTCAGAATTGATTTTCCTTTGAAATATTTGAAAAAAAGAAGTCTGTGAAAACAGATATAGAGTCGCCACTTGGTCTTTAGGGAATCAAGAAACTAAATTTTGACTGATCAAAACGGATAAAGGGCATCGACCCTTCAAAACCAAAGAACTTGGCTCGAGGTTTTGGTACGAGAGAGGAAGGAGCCTTTCTCATGACTAAAACACCCTCAACTCGTCCCTCTCTCGACGGGCCTTAATTAGCATCCAAATAATCATCTTATACTATGTTTGGTTCGACATTCAATATTTATGATAGGTATATTACATTGCATAAGAATCTTGAAATGGAAGATCAAAAGATAAGATATCATTCATAAGATCTAAGCCGAATATAACACAATGCAAAAGTGAAAGATCACACAAACAAACCTAGGAAAAATCGTCTATTCACATATCAAGTAATCAAGTTTTCCTAATCTAAAGGGGACATGGATTGTTCTTGAAACAAATAATCAAAGAAATAAAAAATATGCTTAACAAGTTAGAATGTATGCATGTTGATTCTTGAGAAAAGAAGATCTCTCAATCCCTGAGAAGGATGAAAAAGGAAGATTAGATCAGGGGGAGCATGAACGTGTGATCAAGTTCATTTCTTATAATCTTCTTAGATTAGAAGTCACAAAAACTCCAATTCTTGCATGGATGCAATGTATGATCTAGAATGTGCAAAGTAATTTTTCTAAAGTGATTTAGAAGTCAAAATAATGCATGAATGGATGAAGAATGTTATTGTAGGATATATACAAATGTGGTATGAATAACTTCCTAAGAGATGAGCTGATTTGGATTGCATGTTAACATCTAATCAAAGAATAAAAGTGATCTTGTCAGAATCAAGATATAAAAGTATGCTTTACTTTCAAAGATTTGTAGTGTGAAAGTAAAGGTCGAACTCACAGAGATTGAATTACTAAAGCACTTTAATTTTAAAACCTAAATTTAGTTAATTAAGAAAATAGAGTTTTGATTTGATTTCAATAAAACTAATAACAATGAAAATAAATCTAAATTATGAAAGCAATTAAAAGTTGTTTTAATAAATATGTTTATGAAACCTAGGATTGCAAATCCACCACTAGCTTCATAATAAGGGAATTTATGCATTCAATTAGCTTATTACGTTGGATGATAATGGGGAATTGTAGCTACGAGCCCAATTCCTTCGTCAAGAAGATAACTACGATTCAAGCACCAACATAATTCATCTTTCGGTTGGCACGGATTGTCTCACACTAAACTAGGGTTGCAGCACAATCCGTCTTTCCTAGGCATATGGGCTATTTGGCTACTTGATATCACAATTCAATTACGTACCATTACATGTAAATAATCCATACAAGCACAGCAAATATAGATCATTGAGCACATCATATTCAAAATAGATCTAAGACAAGAATAAACTTTGAAAGTAATAATTTAATCAATAGAAGTACGATTTTATTATAAAAATCCTCTAAACATGTAATCATCATCCATACATAATAAATCTAAAAGAAAAACATAAATAACACCCTATTACTTGGCTAGGGTTTCATTGAAACCTTAGATCTAGGTTTAGTTGGCCATAGAATCGCAGATTAGCAAGAGGTTGATGGAGGAGGCCATGGAAATCCTTGGTCTTCTTCTTCTTCTTCTCCTTGTTTTTCCCTCTTCAATGGCTATGTATAATGTTGTATAATGATGTGTATTATGGTGTCTAAGGTGTGTCTATAGGTGTGTAACCTAAAAATTGAATAATAGGATATACATAGATTTGGAACAAGTTTGGAGGCTTTTCTAAACCTATTCGCACTAAAACTGCTATATTTTCCATTCTGGACGTAATTAGGCAGTTTCGTTCACGTGGGCATCTTCAGTACACTGAAATACGTATCTTTGATTTTTACACAGGTCACGCGAGCGAGGTTCCTGATTGTCGTGCGAGCGGGCCGCTCGCGCAAGGTGCCTTTTTTCTGCTTCTGTTCCTCTGCTTTTTTTTTAACCCATTTAGCCTGGAATCCTTGCTTTCTTCCAAATCCTGATAGATCATAGAAAACAAAGTAAAAGTACACTAAAACAAGATAAAAAGTTCTAAGAAATGTGAATTAAGGCGTGTAAATAGGACTTGTTCTCTCCCAATCACACCCCCAAATCTACGTTTTGCTAGTCCTCGAGCAAAAAGAATAGAAAAATAAAACAACTATTAAAAACATACTCCATTTTTGCATGGATCACGATTGCATTTAGCATATGCGACAAGCAACGGCACCAAAAATTGATCTAATCAAAATCAAGATATAAAAGTACACTTTACTTTCTAAAGATTTGTAGTGTGGAAGTAAAGGTCGAACCCACATAGATTGAATTACTAAAGCACTTCTAATTTTTAAACCAAAATTTAGTTAATTAAGAAAATAGAGTTTTGATTTTATTTTAATTAAACTAAGAACAATAAAATAAATCTAAACTATGAATGCGATTAAAAGTTGTTTTAAACGATATTTAGAGTGAACCTAGGATTGCAAATCCATCACTAGCTTCATAATAAGGGTATCTATGCATTCAATTAGCTTATTACATTGGATGATAATGGGGAATTGTAGCTACAAGCCCAATTCCTCCGTCAAGAAGATAACTACGATTCAAGCGCCAACATAATTCATCTTCGGTTGGCATGGATTGTATCACACTAAACTAGGGTTGTGGCACAATTCGTCTTTCCTAGGCATGAACTATTCGGCTACTTGATATCATAATTTAATTAAGTACCATTACATGTAAATAATCCATACAAGCATAGCAAATATAGATCATTTAGCACATCACATTCAAAATAGATCTTAGACAAGAATAAACTTTGAAAGTAATGATTTAATCAATAGAAGTTCGATTTTATTATTAAAAATCCTCTAAACATGTAATCATCATCCATATATAATAAATCTAAAAGAAAAACATAAATAACACCCTATTACTTGGCTAGGGTTTCATTGAAACCCTAGATATCGGTTTAGTTGGCCATGGAATCGCAGATTGGCAAGAGGTTGATGGAGGAGGCCATGGAAATCCTTGGTCTTCTTCTTCTTCTCCTTGCTTTTCCCTCTTCAATGGCTGTGTATAATGTTGTGTATTATGGTGTGTAACCTAAAAATTGAATAAGAATAGGATATATATATAGATTTGGAGCAAGTTTGGATGCTTTGCTAAACCAATTCTCACTAAAACTACTGTAAATTATATTTTGGACGTAATTAGGCAGTTTCGTTAGCGTGGGGATCTTCAATACATTGAAATACATGTATTTGATTTTTGCATAGGTCGCGCAAGCGGGCTGCGCAAGCGAGGTTCCAATTTGTCGCGCGAGCGGGCCGCTCGCACGATATGGCTATTTCTGCTTCTTTTCTTCTGCTTTTTCACCCCATTTAGCCTGGAATCCTTATTTTCTTCCAAATCTTGACAGAAAACAGTAAACAAAGTAAAAGTACACTAAAACAAGATAAAAAGTTCTAACAAATGTGAATTAAGGCGTGTAATTAGGACTTGTTCTCTCCCGATCACACCCCCAAACCTACATTTTGCTAGTACTCGAGCAAAAAGAACAGAAAAATAAACCTACTAATAAAAACATACTCCATTTTTGCATGGATCACGATTTCATTTAGCATATGCAACAAGCCTTTTAAACCCCTAGGTGTCCCTAGTCAAACGAGTGAAGTCTCGTGAGGGTTCTCGTCAACAAGTCACCCACAACCATATTTATTTCATCATACTTTTTTTAAAAAAGTTTTATTAAAAACGAAGAACATAACATTCAATACTCCTTATCATAAAACAATGGTTTGAAATAGAAAAACGAACAAAAAGAAACGGAATCAAACGTCTACCTACGTCATGAAAATCAATCCCAAGCACATGCATCGTATAAATCAATAGAGTTTCTTATAAAATTGCACATGTGTGATGTGAGAGTCAAATGAACACGCGCATGTCATGAACTTGGAATATAACTCGGATAACCATCCAACTATGCTTCGACTACGAATCTCACAATGTTAATTACACTCTCAAATGAAACATTCTGAAACATGTGTAATCTCTTTGATATATGGGAGCAAAGGAAATATGTTTTCAAAACGAGAAATGCTCACATATGACTCAAAAAAGACGCATGACACAAAAGAACAGTAGTCTCATGGATAGAATGCCAATAGTCAAGAAAAATTAATCGTTACCATGTTATAATTCCCCTCCCATCGCTTACATATCCAAACCATGTTTTCTAGGATCAAATAGGACTTTTCAAAGATTGTAATGTGGCTCAGGCAATGAAAAAGGATAGGAAGGATTCAATAGGTAGTTCTAGAATGGCTTTGTATGGCATGTTCGATTTCTTCATTCACTCTTCTACCAACTTTCATCTTTTCATTCTCTTCTTTTTATTTTTTTTCTTTTTATTTTTTTCCTTTCTTTCAACCTTTTGCTTCTTTTCCTTTTCGTTGCTTTTGAAACGAATATTCATTGAATACCAAGGCAACTACCCCAAACATCATCTTATTTTCTTCTTCTTTTCAATCAACACATCGCCTCAATACCACTAAAAGTTGATCAATCTTTCAATGGTAAACTCCAAGTTGGCCAAGTTGGAACTAAAATAGGATAATGGTGAACAAAGAAAGAGGGGCACTTTAACGGCTCAAAGGGCGAACTAAGGAAATTTTATCATTTTTCTAAATAGGTAAACAAAGAGGGCCTACCATCATCTCCTATGGTCATATTGTTCTTCAACGCTTACGATGGAAGATTATTTAGCATGGTAACAAATATTTTAACTTGACTATCAACCAAAATAAGAATAATGAGACTAAACAACGAGTTAATGCGCTATTTCAAATGAAATTCGACAAACACAAATGTATTTATAACCCTCTAAAAAGAAAAGACAGGCTCAAAAGCTCACTGGGTCTAGTTTCTACCTTGTGTTATTTAGAAATCCGAATCATATTATAGTTCACATCAGACATGTATCCAAGTGACTACGTGCAGTGCATAGGTTTGTGTGCAAATCTATGATATAAAACTATGATTCAAATGATATATAACCTCGAATGTCGTATCATGATTTCAGCATATGTTTAACCACATCTTTTTCTTGTTTTCCATTATATAACAATCAAAGTTATAAACAAGAAGTATCCACTCGAGATTGCAAAAATGTCGATAACATCGTTTATTTAAGCACAAGAATAAAAAAAAATTGAAAAATCGGTACATAAGGTGAGTGCATACCCCCAAACCTAAACCTTTCATTGTCCCTAATGAAACAATAAAACGAAAGAAGGGAGAGTACGTAAGAAAAGAACGACATTACCTCGATCTCGATAATCATAAACATGTGAACGTATATGAATATGGAAATAAAGTTCAAACATACTCAAGTGGAGCTACTAATTCACCTGTTATTACTTTGATACAAGAAAATAATAACAAGCTAATATATATATGTAATGCAGAAAAAGAAACTAAACTACACGAACTAAACTAAAACTAAAACTGAAAGACGCAACAAAAATAAAACAAACAAAACTATCAAAACAAAGACGGACTCAATCAAAGAACAACTAGAAAGGAAAAACAGCTGACCAGGTCTGGGAGAAAGAAGGTAAGAGACCAAAGAGAAAAACACATAAAAGCCTACCTCGCACGAGCAGGCCGCGCGAGCGAACCCCTCCGTGAGGTAAAGCTGAGGCCTATTTTATAAAAAACTTTAAAAAAATTTTCCAAGTCACATAATCGCGCGAGCGGACTGAGCGAGCGAACCACTCGCGCGCGCGATTCTAGGCACGATCAAAAGCTATGAGCATATATAAAAGCTTTGAAATTTTTTTCTTTAAGCTAAAATCTCGTGCGAGCGGGTGTGGACACCTCTTGTTTGTTTGAAATCGTTTTGAAAGGGAAGGAAAAGGTCTGTTGAAAATAGATACAGAGTCACCACTTGGTCTTTAAGGAACTAAGAAACCTAATTTGACTCACCCAAACGGATAAAGGGCACCGACCTTTCATAACCAAAGAACTTGGCTCGGGGTTTTGGTACGAGAGAGGATGGAGCCTTTGTCACGGCTAAAACACCCTTAACTCGCCCCGTCTTTCGACGGGCCTCAATTAGCATCCAAATAATCATCTCGTACTATGTTTGGTTCGACAATTAATACTATGATAGTATATTACATCACATAAGAATTTTTAAATGGAAGGTCAAAAGATAAGATATCATTCATAAAATCTAAACCAAATATCACACAATGCAAAAGTGAAAGATCACACAAACAAACCTAGGGAAAATCGTCTAATCATGTATCAAATAATCAAGTTTTCCTAATCTAAAGGGGACATGAATTGTTATTGAAACAAATAATCAAAGAAATCAAAACATGCTTAGCAAGCTAGTATGATTCATGTTAATCTTTGAGAAAAGAAGACCTCTCAATCTCCGGGACGGATGAGAAAGGATGATTAGGTCGAGGGGAAGCATAAACGTGTGACCAAGTTCATTCCTTATAATCTTCTTAGATTAGGAGTCACAAAAACCCCAAATCTTGCATGGATGCAATGCATGATCCTAGAATGTGCAAAGGTTGTAGTGTGTTTGTGTACATGGACTTTCTAAAGTGACTTAGAAGTCTAGAAGATGAATGAATACATGGGAGAAATCATCATGGGATATGTACAAATATGGTATGAACCACTTTCTAGTATATGAACTAATTTGAAGTACATATAAGCATCAGATCAAAGGATGGAAGTAAAAGTATACTTGTTGTGAATAGTGGACAGAACAGTTACTTGACCTTGTGGAAATTGAAAAGTAGGGTAAGAAATGTTTTCAATGCATGATTTTTTATGGAGATCATCCTTATTGTGTCTAAAACACAAATCAAAAATCCAATCCTTAATAACTATTACATATTGAGAGAAAATCATATAAACAATAGAGGTCACTCAGAAATAGAATACGTACTGTCGACTGATATGTCAAAACATCTTAGAAAATGACTAGAGACCTATATTATACAAAAAGTTCCCTAAGACACTGAAGTTCAAGGAACAAATGAGTTGAAGCCACTCTCTTTGGAAAAGTTTTCTAGAAAACAAGTTGAAAATAAACTTAGCTGCTATGACAGCAAAAACAGAATGTCTGGAAGGAATGTTTGTGTCCAAATGGACAGCTTCCAATGTTTCCAAGTCAAGCCAAAAATCATGGGTGTTCTATAATGAATTAGGAAGACTTTTCTAGTGGTCTCATGATCATACCTTGATTATTGAGTTCTAGAGAAATCTTTGAACTCAGATCATTCACTGTTTTGAAGATTTTTGGTAAAATAAAGCTTATTTCTTATAATCCAAATGTTGGGGGTTTTAAAGGGGTTTTGAAATAGGGGTTTTAAAAGCACATTTCCAGCACAAAGAGGGGATTAAAATCACTTGGAACATCATCATCAAACTCATATCAAGAACTCCCAACATTACTTGCACAAACATAGTTTTGTTTGAGAATATGACTTCAATAATGCAAATGAATGTATAGAAGTTAGATTCATCATCCATCAAACATGTCTTTGCGGTCAAGAGCTACTATCCATAAGGATTCACTCTCCTCAAACAACATGTTATCTAGATGATAATAAACATGTAAGTAATCAAAGAAAAATAAAAAAGAAATGAGGTGAGAAGAGATGAACATAATATGTAAACAATTAAATAAGCAATCAATAGATGATGATCATTGAGATATTGGACTTGTAACTTGGTGTTTCACTCATATATATTGACATTTGGACATGGAAGTAGCTTCCTAACTCAAGATTGCTCAAGATTGGTGGTTGGGGAGGGTTTGGATGTGAAGTATATAGAAGGATAATGGAAGAACTTGAGTTTAGAACTCACTTTCTATAGAAAATCAGTGGGAGAAACGCCCTTTATCTCTTCTAAACCTATCTCTATCTCTCTTTCTCTTTACAAATTTTTAAGCTTTGTACTTGGTCCCCCCAAAATGAAGAGCAAAGGGGGGTTTATATAGGCCAATTTGGGGTGGTTTTGGGATTTAGAAAGTGCTCCCAGTGGTCTTAAACATCTGTGAACATAAAACTACATCATTTTGGTCTTTAATTATTCAATTTGGACCACCAAAATAAATTACAAAAATGGGTTCTGCGGGGGTTGAGTGCCGCCGCAGTACTGGCCATGTGCCACCGCGGCAGTGGCCTAGTGCCTCCGCGGCACTGCTCCTTAGACGCCCAAAAATTTACGTTTAGGCCCCCAGAGGTTCTGGTATTCGCGTAAAGGCCCTATTTCGTTCGAAATTCACAGAAAATGCATACGAACTCCAAACTAAGGTTGTGATATACCATTGGAAAGGTAATGGAGTCTACTTTACATTAAAAAAATAGTTCAGAGATAGGTCACTTTGAAAATTTTTGCAGTTATTTGCGAGAAAGCTGATTTGATCGCCTTTTCCACCTTCGAAAATTCATAATAAATTCATTTTAAATCCAGAAAATATGTGCGATATACCGTTGGAAATCTGTTGACTGCTAGTATTCTTGAAAAATGTTTGAAAAATGATACGGTACTCATGTTTCAAAGTCAACTTTTAGGTCAAATCGGTCAAACCTGGGATTCCCAAGAAGTTCTGGGAACCTCTAGGAGCTCCCAGGAGCTGACGTTTTCGTTCGATTTTTTTTTAAACTCGTTTTAGTACTTTTCACATGATCTAGAATGATCTCGGAAATTTTCGGTGAATTTGGATGATTTCGGTCAAACTCTGGTCAAACTTGGTCAAACTAGTTAACGGGGACTTTTCGGGAAGTTCTGAGACTTTCGGGGTTCTCTGGGAGCTGATGATTTCATCTGATCTTGCTTCAAAACTCATTTTACCACTTTTCTTATGACCTAGTATGTTTCCAAAGCTTTTGGTCCGAATCTGGAAGTTTTTGGGTTTTTGGGAGTATTTTGGTCATTCTGAGCATTTTAAGAGATAGAACTAACTTCCAGGGTCCTTTTTGAGTCTTTTTCGATCATTGCGAACCACCAAGCTATGGGTCTCCTAAATTTGATAGCCAACAAAATGGGGTGTCTACAGTTTTCCCCTCTTTGGCATGAACTTGCGAGTCAACGCATGTCGCAAACGAGTGCCAAAGCTTTGAAGAGACAGGTCTTTTGGAGGCTATAGATTTAGAATAAAAGCATTGCAAAAGATGTAATGATGAAAACGTGATGCTGAGGTTAGTGCTCGTGCTCTACGTGAGTTGCCTACGTATCCCAAGGGGAATCAGACCAAGACGTAGTTCGGGCAAACAAGGGACGAAACCATACATCCAAATGCTTGACAAAACAGGCGGATGCTATGCTATGAGAATGATATGCAATGCATGGATGTTATATGAATTATGTCCTGAGTCTTATCATGTCTAGTATTCTAATCCTAGTATGAACAGGTGCTGTGGGGTGTGCCACTCCGAGTGGGCTTGTATTGTGCTAGTGCTGTTTGACTCTAATGCAGTGGTTGATCCTGATAAGGATACCAAGGTGTTGAAGACTCTGGGTCTCGGGGCAAACTTCATGAATTTTGTAAAGTGTGCTTTACAAGCGAATGGGATCGGATATGTGGTCCTTGAGGACGACAACCAAAGATAACCGACAGGTGAAGGAGCTCACGATAACCGACAGTTTGGGAAAATTTATGATAACCAAAGTGAGGAGGCTCACGATAAGTGAGGAAGCTCACAATGACTGACAGGTGAGAAAGTTTATGATAGGTGAGGAGGCTCACAATAATCGATAGGTAGGCGAGGGGGCTAACGATTTTGGACAAATGAGTGAGGGAGTTCACGATAAGTGAGCAAGTTCACGATAATGGTTTGGTGACGAAGCTCATGATTTTTGGACAAAGGAGTGAGGAAGCTTACGATAAGCGACAGGCGAGGAAGCTCACGATAACCGATGGGTAGGTGAGGGGGCTCACAATTTTGGACAAAGTAGTGAAGAAGCTCACGATAAGTGAGAAGGCACACGATTTTGGACAAATGAGTGAGGAAGCTCATGATAAGTGAGAAAGCTCACGGTAAGCGATAGGTGAAAAAAATTCACAATAAGCGAGGAGGCTCACGATAACCAACTGGTAGGTGAGGGGGCTCCCAATTTTGGACAAAGGAGTGATGAAGCTCACGATAAGTGAGAAAGCTCACGATAAGCGACAGGCGAGGAAGCTCACGATAATCAACGGACATGGAGCCTTGGATTGTGAATAGACAATGCTTGCCCTAGGAATTAGGGTCTTTTGACTGTTGGCGGTGTTTTCAATCAATGGACGATTCTTATGATGACCAATTCAGAAATTTGGTTCACGCTTCTGCTGGGGATGGTACTGGATTCTCTGAGAATCTCTCTTAACTATTTTAAATTCTTGACACAGAACCAGGATCCAAATCCGAATCTCTCACGGTTGGTCAAATCTTACAATGGTCGGTCTGAAAAGCCTATTCAGGCTTCCAAGATGATCGACAGACGTGGAAGCACTAATGATGGACATGGAATCCCTAAGATGATGGACGGACGTGGAAGTCCCAGATATCAAAAAGTAGACGGGGTAGCCCGAGATAACTGATGGACGCAAAAGTCCTACCTTAATCAAAAGGGTCTATAATGAAAGATTTGCCTCAATTTAGAGGGCTGACAATGAAAGTTTTGCCTCAAACTAGAGGGCTGATAATGAAGGCTTTGCCTCAATCTAGAGGGTTGACGACAACAGATTTGCCTCAATCTTAAGGGCTTACGAGAAAGGATTTGCCTCAATCTAGAGAGCTAATGACAATAGATTTGCCTCAATCTAGAGGGCTGATAACAACAGATTTGCCTCAATCTAGAGGCTGACAATGAAGGATTTGCCTCAATATAGAGGGCTGATGATAACAAATTTGCCTCAATCTAGAGGGTTGACGACGAAGGATATGCCTCAATCTAGAAGGCTATTGACAACAGATTTGCCTCAATCTAGAGGGCTGATAATGAAGGATTTGCCTCAATCTAGAGGGTTGACAACAACAGATTTGCCTCAATCTAGAGGGCTGATAACAACAGATTTCCCTCAATCTAGAGGGCTGACAATGAAGGATTTGCCTCAATCTAGAGGGCTGATGACAACAGATTTGCCTCAATCTAGAGGGCTGACAACGAAGGATTTGCCTCAATTTAGAGGGCTGACGACAACAGATTTGCCTCAATCTAGAGGGCTGACAATGAAGGATTTGCCTCAATCTAGAGGGCTGATGACAACAGATTTGCCTCAATCTAGAGGGCAGATAACAACAGATTTGCCTCAATCTAGAGGCTGACAATGAAGGATTTGCCTCAATATAGAGGGCTGATGATAACAAATTTGCCTCAATCTAGAGGGTTGACGACGAAGGATATGCCTCAATCTAGAAGGCTATTGACAACAGATTTGCCTCAATCTAGAGGGCTGATAATGAAGGATTTGCCTCAATCTAGAGGGTTGACAACAACAGATTTGCCTCAATCTAGAGGGCTGATAACAACAGATTTCCCTCAATCTAGAGGGCTGACAATGAAGGATTTGCCTTAATCTAGAGGGCTGATGACAACAGATTTGCCTCAATCTAGAGGGCTGACAACGAAGGATTTGCCTCAATTTAGAGGGCTGACGACAACAGATTTGCCTCAATCTAGAGGGCTGACAATGAAGGATTTGCCTCAATCTAGAGGGCTGATGACAACAGATTTGCCTCAATCTAGAGGGCAGATAACAACAGATTTGCCTCAATCTATAGGGCTGACAATGAAGGATTTGCCTCAATCTAGAGGGTTGATGGCAACAGATTTGCCTCAATCTAGAGGGTTGACGACGAAGGATTTGCCTCAATCTAAAGGGCAAATGACAACAGATTTGCCTCAATCCAAAGGGTTGACAGCGAAGGATTTGCCTCAATCTAGAGGGCTGACGACAATAGAGTTGCCTCAATCTAGAGGGCTGATAACAATATATTTGCCTCAATCTAAAGGGCTGATGACAACAGATTTGTCTCAATCTAGAGGGCTGACAACGAAGGATTTGCCTCAATTTAGAGGGCTGACGACAACAGATTTGCCTCAATCTAGAGGGCTGACAATGAAGGATTTGCCTCAATCTAGAGGGCTGATGACAACAAATTTGCCTCAATCTAGAGGGCAGATAACAACAGATTTGCCTCAATCTATAGGGCTGACAATGAAGGATTTGCCTCAATCTAGAGGGTTGATGGCAACAGATTTACCTCAATCTAGAGGGTTGATGACGAAGGATTTGCCTCAATCTAGAGGGCTAATGACAACAGATTTGCCTCAATCCAAAGGGTTGACAGCGAAGGATTTGCCTCAGTCTAGAGGGCTGACGACAATCGAGTTGCCTCAATCTAGAGGGCTGATAACAATATATTTGCCTCAATCTAGAGGCTAATAATGAAGAATTTGCCTCAATCTAGAGGGCTGATGACAACAGATTTGTCTCAATCTAGAGGGATGACAATGAAGGATTTGCCTCAATCTAGAGGGCTGACAACAATAGATTTGCCTCAATCTAGAGGGCTGACAACAAAGGATTTGCCTCAATGTAGAGGGCTGATGACAATAGACTTGCCTTAATCTAGAGGGCTAATAACAATAGATTTGCCTCAATCTAGAGGGCTGATGACAACAGATTTGCCTTAATCTAGAGGGCTTATAACGAAGGATTTGCCTTAATCTAGAGGGCTGATGACAATAGATTTGCCTCAATCTAGAGGGTTGACAATGAAGGATTTGCCTCAATCTAGAGGGCTGATGATAATAGATTTGCCTCCATCTAGAGGGCTGACGATGAAGGATTTGCCTCAATCTAGAGGGTTGATGATGAACACGACATAGTTTGAATGAGAGTGACTATAAACTAATGATGAGTAATGAACTGACGATATATGAATCGTGATGACGAGTCCATAGTGAACTACTATGACTGTCATAGGTTGGACAAATGATCGGACTAACCGTGATTAAAAGAACTGATAATGCACTAATTAAGGTGACGAGTCGACAATGAACTACTGTGACTGTCTTGGATTGAACTGATGATGTACTAATCGAGATGATGAGTCGATAGTAAACTACTGTGACCGCCATAGATTGGATCAAAGGTTGGACTAACCATGATCTGAAGAACTAATAATGCACTGATTGAGGTGATGAGTCGATAGTGAACTACTGTGACTGTCCTGGATTGAACTGATGATGTGTTAACCGAGATGACGAGTCAACAATGAACTACTGTGACTGTCATGGATTGAAACGATGATGTACTAATCGATAAGCCTGCTGGGGATAAAACCGAATCTGCTAAGGATGAAGCGACTCTACTAGGGAGGAATAGATAAGATGTACTCTGCTAGGGAAGAAGGAAATACGTCCACTGATGGGGGTAAAGGTATGATTCTATTTGTAGATGATCTGCGGCGGCTATGGATTTGACATTAATGGAGGACGATGATCAATAACCACTCATGGACTTATGTTGCATGGATGACGAAAGATCAACAGCCACTCATGGACTTATGTTGCATGAATGAAGGAAGATCAACATCCACTCATGGAGTTATGTTGAGTGAACAAAGAAAGATAATCAACAACCACTCATGGTCTTATATTGCTAGGAAAAAGGAAGATCAACAGCCACTCATGGACTTATGTTGCTAGGAGATGACGGTTAACTTTTAGCGGTTTGGAAAGGGATGAAATCTACCCCAAGTTTGGACACTTCTCATGCTGACGGCTTGATTGGTGCAGTAATAGTGTTTGGTTCTCCTGCTTGTATTGTCCTTGGAATGCTCTTAAAATTTTATCACTTGATTTGAAAAATTCATTATTAGTCACTATTGACTTACACATTTGAGACTACGACAGACTCAAAAATTGGCAGACCTCGACGCACGTACGAGGGCGACACATTTGACACCAAATTGGAATAAGCTCGACTTGCCAAGATTTGATGTCCATTTGTCATAGATGATACAATTTCACTTCTCATCTTAACATGGTAGCACTTTGCTGATAAATCTGATTTATTAAAATTCCTCCCAATTGATCTAGTCGATTCCCAGGATGTGCTTTGAATTAGTGCCTTAGCTTATTAAAAGATACTCCATTTCAAAAAATTTCAAAACAACTTGGTGACTTGAAAACTTGCCATCAATGTGCGGCAAACGAAGTTTGCCCCTAGTTTGAAGTGTAAGAAGTATAATTCATAGGCAAACGAGGTAGGTGACCGAAGTTTGCTCCTAGTTTGGATGATGGTTGTTTGAAGGTTTTGGGCAAACGAGGTTGGTGACCGAAGTTTGCCCCTTGCATGGAGGGTAGATAGTAAAATTCAGGCAAACGTGGCAGGTAGCCGAAGTTTGCCCCTAGTGTGGAAGATAATTTCTGGCTTGAGGCAAGGACCGTAACTTTAATCTCTCAAATGCTCATAACTTTTGCGTAGGCACCAGTGAGGTGATCTAGCGAGCTCTTTTCTCTCTTTTGTTATTGCTCACCTTGAATGTGGCTCTAATTTTTGCCTAGGCATCCTTTCGGATTTTTGACCTAGCGAGCCATCCTTCTTTTCTTTTTGAAAGTCTGCCTATGTACCCCCGAGCGGGGATCAGGTCCAACGTAGTTTGGGCCATGGTTAGAAAGAAGTGGTTTGTTTTGTAGGTAGGTGGGATGACCGAACCGATGCAGTTTCCTACGTATCTCCGAGTGGGAATCAGGTCGAGCGTAGTTCAAGGCAAGGCTTGAAGGAAATGGGTTATTTTGAGGTGGGTGGGATGACCGAACCGATGCGGTTGCCTATGTATCCCTAAGCGGGAATCAGTCGAGCGTAGTTCAAGGCAAGGCTTGAAGGAAATGGGTTATTTTTTGGTGGGTGGGATGATCGAACCGATGCGGTTGCCTACGTATCCCTGAGTGAAAATCAGGTCGAGCGTCGTTCAAGGCAAGGCTTGAAGGAAATGGGTTATTTTTAGGTGGGTGGGATGACTGAACCGATGCGGTTGCCTACGTATCCCCGAGCGGGAATCAGGTCGAGCGTAGTTCAAGACAAGGGTTTTGAAAGACATGGAGGTTTGAGAGTTTTTCGAACCAATCGTGAAATAAGTTCAAGCTTGGGTCACTTGTGGTAGCCTTGAATAAAAGGATTCAGTTTCAGTCTCCCTTTCTTCTCATTTCTCTTTTTCTTTCTTTCTTTTTCTTTTTTTTTGTTTTGTTTTGAAGATTGATCCTTTTGACTTTCACCTAGCCAGTCAAATTTTTTTTTTCAGGTAGTTGATTGTTGTGAGATCTTTTGATTGCAATCTCAAAATTTTACAATATGCATGTCGGTTCTCCAGAATTTGTTTGTGGTCGTTCTAGGAACTTTTGAAATATGGTATATACATGTTCTCATGATGTACCTTGAAGTGTACAATTCTATGTATCACCAAAGTTTTCTTTCTTTCAATTTCTCTATCATTTTGACTGGCTAGGGTCAGGTCTTGGAAATCAATACCTTTTTATCTCTTACTTTTGCCTAGAAGCCCTTTCGGGTTTTCAACCTAGCGAGCTTTTCTTTTCTTCTTTTTTCTTTTCTTTCCCCTTTTTTTTAAAGGGGAGAAGAAACTCATTGAAAATGTTTGGCTACCATCAAGGACCAAGTCTGTATAGCTTTCAATCGGACAGATTTGCATGGCTCTCAATTGGATTGGGCTAAAGGCTTTTGAAATGGTGGAGAAGGGTGTTGGGCTAGTCCCAAGTCAGTTCCAAGTATGTCTTTTCAAGATTAAGGCAAGAGCATCCCTTAAATTCTTAAAGTAAGACTATTTAATTCTTGGTTTTGCTTCAGTGTTAGCGCAAAATCGACTTTGGCCTTTTTGGGAATTGTTTTTTGTTTGATGCAAAAATTTATTAGCAGAGTAATATCCATGGTATTTTGAAAAGTGACATTTTCAG
Source organism: Hydrangea macrophylla (assembly GCA_033977485.1). NCBI lineage: Eukaryota > Viridiplantae > Streptophyta > Magnoliopsida > Cornales > Hydrangeaceae > Hydrangea > Hydrangea macrophylla. The sequence continues at coordinate 80,321,783 of CM066998.1, read as the reverse complement.
TTTAGCGATTCATGCACTTATGACTATGCACATTAGATTAAGCAAAATGAGATTTCATTCCATTAGCAAGAGAGGGGTTACATTACTCGATACAGACTCACAACAACTCGATGACAGACAGACTTGACCATAAGACTAAACTTGAAATAGACTCAAAACATAGAAAAGACTCGACCCGGTCTCAATTGGAGTGCCACGGTGACTCGCTTATCTTTCTTTTCTCTTTTTTTTTTGAAAGAGCATCCTCATTTGTTTTGCTAGCAAAAGTCCCAAATACCACCACTTCACTTGCACAAGTTCAACACTCAAGGGCCTCAGCGAAGGGGATCATTTGAACAGATGAGCCAGGGGCTTTAGGTTTGATGAAGCCAAGGGCTTTAGGTTCGATAAAGCTAGGGGCTTTTTGGTTGACATAGGGTTGGATGGGCAATGGCTGGATGATTTTCTTATCGATAAGGTCTTGGATGTCATGGCGAAGGCGCATGCAGCTGTCGGTGTCGTGGCCTGGGCCTTGGTGGTAGGCACAACATTTGGACAGGTTACAGTTAAGCGAAGGGATACCAGCACGCGGCTGAAGGAGTTGGAGGTGCCCCTTTTTGATGAGGTTATCAAGTATTATGGACAATGGCATACCCAGGTTGGCGAAGGTTCTTGGTTTGCGGGCTTTTTTAAACTTTGAGTTCAAGTGGGTCCTTGGAGTGGCTCTCGGGTTTGGATATGGACTAGGATTACCAAGGCTAGGGTATGGGCTTGGATACAAGTAGGGATTCCCGTGTGGAAATGGGCTTGGATGGACGGCGTCGGACAACCCATACTTCCCTTTGTTGATGCTTTGCACCATCTTCTCAAATCGGCTCATCCTTAAACTTAGCTGTTCAACAGTGGTTTGTAGCTTGTTCACTTTCTCTTCCAGAGCTTTGTAGGCCATTGGTGGGCTTATGGCAATCTGGGCTAGCCCATCAACGAGATAATGAATCCGGGGAGGTACAACAGTGTCCTTACCCGGGGCTACGATTTTCTGCAAATATAGGTAAAAGTCCAAATCAGCAAAGGTGCAAAACACTTCTTATGGACTCCTATCGGGAAGAGATGATCAAAATTTTGAAGGATTTAATGATGCAAATCGAGGATGGTTGTAGTAAGTATATGACTTCTATACAATGATGGAGATGAGTGAGGATGATGACATGTATGCACTAGATGTGTAGAAACTGACACATGTAAGACTGACGAGATGTGTGTGCATGCGAACTGACATGAATTGTGTTTGCTCATGAGACAAGCATGCTGATGCAAGCCCTAATCTATATGATGCCCCTACTTCTATCACATAGCAGTTAAGCAAGTAAGGTCCTAGTCATACAGAGTATGCTAACCTTTCTTTTTAGTATGATCACCAATAGGAAATAATTGGATTTTTTTGGAAGAAAAAATGGAATTTCTGTGATGTTCGAGAGATTCGAAAGGAGCTTATGGGAGAAACAGGGATTTCTGGAAAATCTAGGTGATTTGGACAGAGTTTCTTGATGAAACAAGTATTTCTGGGAGAAACTGGGAAATCAGAGTTTCTGGGTAAAACAACGTAAAAAGTTTTTGGGAAAAGCAGGGATTTCAAGGTTTCTGGAAAAACACGGATTTCTAGGAAATCTAGACGCATTGGATAGAGTTTTTAGGAGAAACTGGTGTATATGAGATTTCTGGAGAAACAGGACTTTTGGAGTTTCTGGGTAAAACAGGGTTTTCTAGGTGACTTGGACGGAGTTTCTGGGAGAAACAGGTATAGTTGGACAGAGTTTCTGGGATAAACAAGGTGAATCTGTACAAAGTGTTTGGGAGGAACTGGTGTATTTGGGAATTTTCTGAGAAATGTAGACAGGGTTTCTGGGAGAAACTGGTATATCTGAGTGTTTTGGAAATCTGGGCAGAGTTTCTGGGAGAAATTGGGAAATCTGAGTTTCTGGGAGAAACGGGTATATCCTGGTGAGTTGGACAGAGTTTCTGGGGGAAAGAAGTATATCGGAGTTTCTAGGAAAAACTGAGATTTCTAGGTAATCTGGGAGATTTGGACAGACTTTCTGGGAGAAACTGGTATGTTTGGGAATCTGCGAGATTTAGAGAATGTTTCTGGGAGAAACTGGTATATTTGGAAAATCTGGGAGATTTGGATTGAGTTTTTGGGAAAAACTGGTATATGTGACAAGAGTATGTGATGATGGTGATCATACTGTCTAGCAAGTTTTCATACTCCTATGTCTTAGGACCAGAAAACAAGGTTTGCGGTGTATATCTTTGTGAGCATGGAGCAGACATCCTTGTCATGGTGCCTAAGTAGGTCAACTCAGTGTGATGACATGTGAGTGATTGCCTTCGGAATCATAAGAAAGAGGTTCTTCCTCATGCCACATAAGCGTCTGAAGACACACCATTTTGTCGCCTATCAAATTTAGGAGACCCATAGCTTGGTGGTTCACAATGATCGAAAAGACTCAAAAGGACTCCTGGAAGCCAGTTCTATCTCTCAAAATGCTCAGAATGACCAAAATGCCCCTGAAAGCCCAAAATCTCCCAGATTTTGACCAAAAGTTCTGGAAACATGCTACGTCGTAAGAAAAGTGATAAAATAAGTTTTTCAGTAAAATCGGATGAAATCGTCAGCTCCCAGAGACCCCCGGAAGTCCCGGAAGTTCCTGGAAAGTCCCCATTGATCGGTTTGACTAGCTTTGACCAAGGTTTGACCAGATTTGACCAAAATCGTCCGAATTCGCCGGAATCATTCTAGATCATGAGAAAAGTATTAAAATGAGTTTTAAAAGAAAATCGAGCAAAAACGTCAGCTCCTGGGAACTCCCGGAGATTTCTAGAACTTCCCAGTAATCCCAGGTTTGACCAGTTTGACCAGAATTTGACTTTAGAACCAGAGCACCATAACAATTTTTGAATATTTTTCATGGATACTAGAGGTCAATAGCTTTCCAACGGTATATCACACATAATTTTCGGATTTAAAACGAGTTTATTGTGAATTTTCGAAGGCGAAAAAGACGATCAAATCGGCTTTTATCGCAAATACCGCAAAACTTTTCAAAGTGACCTATCCCCGATTTTTTATTTTTTTTTATGTAAAATAGACTCCATTACCTTTCCAACGGTATATCACAACCTCAATTTGGAGTTCGTATGCATTTTCTGTGAATTTCGGACGAAATAGGGCCTTTTCGCGAATACCGGAACCTCTGGGGGCCTAAACAGGATTATCCAGACGATTGAGGAGCAGTGCCGCCGCGGCACTGGCCCAGTGCCACCGCAGCACTCTCCTCCAGAACAGTGTATTTTTGTAATTTTTCTTGGGGGTTCATTTTGATTAATTGAAAACCAAAACGACGTAGTTCTATATTCACAGATGTTTGAGACCAATGAGAACACTTCTAAAACCCCAAAACCACCCCAAATTAGCCTATATAAACCCCCCATTGACTTCTCATTTAGGGGTGTCAAATGTAAGCTTTGAAAAATTTTGGGAGAGAAAGTTGTAGAGATAAGGTTAGAATAGAGAGAAAAGAAGCTTTGTTCTTTGATTTTCAAAACAAAAGTGAGTTCTAAACATTGTTTTTACTTCATTACTCCTATTTACTTCAACATTCAATACACCCAACCACCATTTCAGTGAGCATTTAAGATAAAGGAAGCTTCTTCCATGTCCAATGTGATACATATGAGTGAAACACCAAACTACAAGTTCAATACATCATGAATATCATCTATTGATTGCTATCTATTTGCTTGCTTGTTTATATAATGTTCATCTCTTCTCACCTCATTTCTTTTTTATTTTCTTTATTGACTTACTAGTTCATCATCATCTAAATGATGACATGAAGTTTGAGGTGAGTGAATCCTTATGGATAGTAGCTCTTGACCTCAAAAACATGTTTGATAGATGATGATTATAACTTCAATACCTCCAAGGTATCCTTGAAGTTATGTTCAAATGAAAAATAAATCCCTCCAACAATCTTGGAGGTTCTTGATGATGAGTTTGATGTTGACATTTTAAGTGGGTATAATCTTTATTGAGTATTGAAAATATGCTTTCAAAACCCCCTACTTCAAAACCCCTCTTAAAATCCCTCATTTTGATCTCAAGAAAGAAAACTCTAAGTTTTTCCCAAAATCTTCAAAACAATGAGTCAAAACAGTGAGTGATCTGAGTTCAAAGATTTCTCTAGAACTCAATACTCAATGTATGGATGCAAGGCCACTTGGAAAGTCTTCCTAACTCATTAGAGAACACCCATGACTTGGAAATGCTTGGAAATGGTCCATTTGGACCCAAACATTCCTTCCAGACATTCTGTTTTTGCTGTCACAGCAGCTAGGTCCACTTCCAACTTCTTTTTCAGACAACTTTTCCAAAAGGGGTAGTCCTAACTTATTTTTCCCTTCAATTTCAATTTCTTAGGGAACTTTACGTATAAAATGGGCCTGTAGATCATTTGTTTTCATTTTCTAAGATTTTTCAACATTTCAGTCGATAGTACGGACTCTGTTTCTGAGTGACCTCCATTGTTTATATGATTTCTCTTAATCTGTAATAGTTATTAAAGATTGGCTTTTTGGGTTATGTTCTAGACACAATAAGGAAGAAATCCATAAAAAATCATTCATTTAAAACATTTCTAACCCCTCTTTTCAATTTCCAAAAGATCATGTTACTGTTCTGTCCACTATTCACAGCAAGCACATTTTAACTTTCATTTTTTGATTTGATGCTTACATGCATTCCAAATTAGCTCATCTCTTAGGGATTAGTTCATACTACATTTGTACATATCACATGATGATTTCATTCATACATTCATTCATTCTCTAGACTTTTAAGTCACTTTAGAAAGTTCATGTACACAAACACACTACAACCTTTGCACATTTTAGGATCATACATTGCATTCATGCAAGATTTGGGGTCTTTGTGACTCCTAATCCAAGAAGATCATAAGGAATGGGTTTGATCACACGTCCATGCTTTCCCTCGACCTAATCATCCTTTCTCATCCGTCCCAGGGATTGAGAGGTCTTCTTTTCTCAAAGATTAACATGCATCATACTAGCTTGCTAAGCATATTTTGATTTTCTTTGATTATTTGTTTCAAGAACAATTCATGTCCCCTTTAGATTAGGGAAACTTAATTACTTGATACATGATTAGACGACTTTTCCTAGGTTTATTTGTGTGATCTTTCACTTTACATTGTATGATATTTGACTTAGGTCTTATGAATGATACTTTATCTTTAGATCTTCAATTTCAAGTTTCTTATGTGATGTAATATACTATCATAGTATTAATTATCAAACCATACATAGTATAAGATGATTATTTGGATGCTAATTGAGGCCCGTCGAAAGACGGGGCGAGTTAAGGGTGTTTTAGTCGCGACAAAGGCTCCTTCCTCTCTCGTACCAAAACCCCGAGCCAAGTTCTTTGGTTATGAAGGGCCGGTGCCCTTTATCCATTTGGGTGAGTCAAAATTAGGTTTCTTGGTTCCTTAAAGACCAAGTGGCGACTCTGTATCTGTTTTCAACAGACCCTTCCTTTTCTTTGATCTAAATCAATTTCAAACAAGTTTCAAAACAAAAGAGGTGGAACGCCGCGTTTCCACAGCGTCTACACCACGCAGGTAATCCCGTCAGGGCATACAGCAGTTATATCACATTTTCCTATCTGAAAAGATAAATGAACAGTCCTATGAAAGGTTATACAGGAATCTATATGCAAAGGCTGGGTTCAGTCAAAGAGGGCTCATTGACGAGAGTTCCAATATACCGTCAAGGAGACAGTACGGAAGCTGTTACTCTTTTTAATATACCTTGGAAGGTACAGTATCAACGGTGACTTGTTCCCCGACACAACAAGACCTAAACAATGTCAGTTTTCAGACACAGTCAGAGGGGGAGATGCAGAAGTGCAATGCGGTGAACCATACACAGTAAAAAGATGATTTTAAGGATGCTTCTTATGGGTCAAACATTTGTATTATTTTTTTTTTAAATAAACCTCCCCAGCAGAGTCGCCAGATTGTCGACACGCGGAATTCCACCTCTTGTTTGTTTGAAATCATTTTGAAAGGAAAGGAAAAGGTCTGTTGAAAACAGATACAGAGTCGCCACTTGGTTTTTAATGAACCAAGAAACCTAATTTGACTCACCCAAATAGATAAACGGGACCGGCCTTTCATAACCAAAGAACTTGGCTCGGGGTTTTGGTACGAGAGAGGAAGGAGCCTTTGTCACGGCTAAAACACCCTCAACTCGCCCCGTCTTTCGACGGGTCTCAATTAGCATCTAAATAATCATCTTGTACTATATTCGACAATTAATACTATGATAGTATATTACATCACATAAGAATTTTGAAATGGAAGATCAAAAGATAAGATATCATTCTTAAAATCTAAACCAAATATCACACAATGCAAAAGTGAAAGATCACACAAACAAACCTAGGAAAAATCATATAATCATGTATCAAATAATCAAATTTTCCTAATCTAAAGGGGACAAGAATTGTTATTGAAACAAATAATCAAAGAAATCAAAACATGCTTAGCAAGCTAGTATGTTGCATGTTAATCTTTGAGAAAAGAAGACCTCTCAATCCCCGAGACGGATGAGAAATGGTGATTAGATTGAGGGGAGGCATGAACGTATGACCAAGTTCATTCCTTATAATCTTCTTAGATTGGGAGTCACAAAAACCCTAAATCTTGCATGGATGCAATGCATGATCCTAGAATGTGCAAAGGTTATAGTCTGTTTGTGTATATGGACTTTCTAAAGTGACTTAGAAGTCTAGAAGATGAATAAATACATGGGAGAAATCATCATGGGATATGTACAAATATGATATGGACCACTTCTTAGGATATGAACTAATTTGAAGTACATATAAACAACAAATCAAATGATGGAAGTAAAAGTATACTTGCTGTTAATAGTGGACAGAACAGTGACTTAATCTTGTGGAAATTGAAAAGTAGGGTTAGAAATGTTTTCAATGCATGATTTTTTTATGGAGATCATTCTTATTGGGTCTAGAACACAAATCAAAAATCCAATCCTTAATAACTATTATAGATTGAGAGAAATCATATAAACAATAGAGGTCACTCAGAAATAGAATCCGTACTGTCGTCTGAAATGTCAAAAAATCTTAGAAAATGAAAACATATCATCTAGAGGCCCATATTATACAGAAAGTTCCCTAAGACAATGAAGTTCAAGGGAAAAATGAGATGAAGCCACGCTCTTTGGAAAAGTTTTCTGGAAAATTAGTTTAATGTCAACTTAGCTGCTGTGACAGCAAAAATAGAATGTTTGGAAGGAATGTTTGGGTTCAAATGGACCGCTTCCAAGTGTTTCCAAGTCAAGCCAAAAATCATGGGTGTTCTATAATGAGTTAGAAAGACTTTTCAAGTGGTCTCATAATCATACCTTGACTATTGAGTTCTATAGAAATATTTGAACTCAGATCATTCACTGTTTTGAATATTTTTGGTAAAATAAAGCTTATTTCTTGGAATCCAAATGTTGGGGGTTTTAAATGAGTTTTGAAATAGGGGTTTTAAAAGCACATTTTCAGCACAAAGAGGGGATTAAAATCACTTGGAACATCATCATCAAACTCATATCGAGAACTCCCAACATTACTTGCACAAACATAGTTTTGTTTGAGAATATGACTTCAATAATGCAAATGAATGTATAGAAGTTAGATTCATCATCAAACATGTCTTTGAGGTCAAGAGCTACTATCCATAAGGATTCACTCTCCTCAAACAACATGTTATCTATATGATATTAAACATGTAAGTAATCAAAGAAAAATAAAAAAGAAGTGAGGTGAGAAGAGATGAACATAATATGTAAACAATCAAATAAGCAATCAATAGATGATGATCATTGAGATATTGGACTTGTAACTTGGTGTTTCACTCATATATATTGACATTTGGACATGGAAGTAGCTTCCTAACTCAAGATTGCTCAAGAATGGTGGTTGGTGAGGGTTTGGATGTGAAGTATATAGAAGGATAATGGAAGAACTTGAGTTTAGAACTCACTTTCTATAGAAAATCAGTGGGAGAAGCTCCCTTTATCTCTTCTAAACCTATCTCTATCTCTCTTTCTCTTTACAACTTTTTAAGCTTTGCACTTGGCCCCCCCCCAAAACGAAGAGCAAAGGGGTGTTTATATAGCCCAATTTGGGGTGATTTTGAGATTTAGAAAGTGCTCCCATTGATCCCAAACATCTGTGAACATAAAACTACATCGTTTTGGTCTTTAATTATTCAATTTGGACCCCCCAAAATAAATTACAAAAATGGGTTCTGCGGGGGTTGAGTGCTGCCGCGGCACTGGCCATGTGCTGCCGCGGCAGTGGCACGTCCTGAAATTTATGTTTAGGCCCCCAGAGTTTCCAGTATTCGCAAAAAGGCCCTATTTTGTCCGAAATTCACAGATAATGCATACGAACTCCAAACTGAGGTTGTGATATACCGTTAGAAAGGTAATGAAGTCTAATTTACATAAAAAAAAAAGTTCGGAGATAGGTCACTTTGAAAAGTTTTGCGATATTCGCGATAAAAGCCATTTTGATCGCCTTTTCCACCTTCGAAAATTCATAATAAATTCATTTTAAATCCAAAAAATATGTGTGATATACCGTTGGAAAGCTATTGACTACTAGTATCCATGAAAAATGTTTGAAAAATGATATGGTACTCCAGTTTCAAAGTCAACTTTTAGGTAACCGGTCAATCCTGGGATTCCCAAGAAGTTCTGGGAACCTCTAGGAGCTCCCAGGAGCTAACGTTTTCGTCCGATTTTCTTTTAAAACTCGTTTTAGTACTTTTCACATGATCTAGAATGATCTCAGAACTTTTTGGCGAATTTGGATGATTTCAGTCAAACCCTGGTCAAACTTGGTCAAACTGGTCAATAGGGACTTTCCGAGAACTTCTGAGACTTCCGGGGGTCTCTGGGAGCTGACGATTTCACTTGATTTTGCTTCAAAACTCATTTTACCACTTTTCTTACGACGTAGTACGTTTCCAGAGATTTTGGTCCGAATATAGGAGTTTTTGGGCTTTCGGGGGTATTTTGGTCATTCTGAGTATTTTAAGAGATAGAACTAACTTCTGGGGTCTTTTTTGAGTCTTTTTTTTATCATTGTGAACCACCAAGCTATGGGTCTCCTAAATCTGATAGCTGACAAAATGGGTGTCTACAGCGCGACTTGGTCTTTTCCTCTTTTTTTTTTTCACTTGGCTTTTGTAAATAAGTTTAAAATAATCTAACCCCGACCCCCAAACATGTTCAGAAAACTCAAAGACTAACCAAAGTGACCCAATAAATGTTCAAAAATAAGAGAACAGACGAAATAAAGCTTGAGTTGCCTCCCAAGAAGCGCTGTCTTTTACGTCTTCAGCTAGACCGTTCTAGCTCAAGACTTATGGAGGTCGTATTTCGGACTTTGTACTCGTGGAGGTATTAGGTAGATTCTGGTGGAAAGCAGAAAGAATGTCGTTATGAGACAATTCATTCGATGGTTCTCCCTGATTATGCTCAAATCAGTTTTTCACCTACCGAGTAAATTCATCATTAAGATCCAGATTATTCGAATCCATCCGCTCATTACTCACCATATTATTCTCATTACTCACATACATTTCTGTAGTAAGTTCAATAGTTCATCTTACCTCACTATCTACCTCACACAGGTAATCATCGGCATTGGGAGGTTGATCAATAGCGTTAAAAACGTTCAATTTTAGGTTTCTGTTCACAAATGACACTTTCATTATCCCAGTTCGACAGTTGACACGAGCATTGGTCGTGGCTAAGAACGGACGGCCAAGAATGACAAGAGTGTGTTTCCTAGCATCTAGCACTGGTTCAATATCAAGGACCATGAAATTGACAGGATAATAACATTTATCAACTTTTACCAAGACGTACTCGACGATTCCTCTAGGGATTTTAACAGAACAATCCGCTAATTATATGGTAGCAGCCGTGGGTTTCAGTTCACCTAGACCTAGTTGTTTGTAGACGTGGAAAGGTAAGAGATTAACACTTGCTCCTAAGTCAAGGAGAGCCCGATGGATAACAGTGTCACCTATGATACAAGAGATTGTTGGTGTACCGGGATCCTTATACTTTGGAGGAGCATGTTGAAAAATTGAACTTACTTTTTCAGTGAGGAAGACCTTTTTTCAGAATATGACTGTGCAACTTGTTCTTTTGAGTGCATAGGTCTTTTAGACATTTAGCGTAAGCGGGAATGTGTTTTATCGCGTCGAGGAATGGAATATTGATTTTAACTTGTTTAAATACCTCGAGTATATCTTCGACTTTCGACTTTTTCTTTAGAAACTGTGATGGTTCCTCAATGTTTGGTGGAAAAGGCATTTTTGGTACATAATTAGTTGGGGTTGTTTCCTTTTCGTTCCTAATTTTACTCACGTCCTCACCCACCTCTTTATTCGAATTAATGTTCCCCTCCTTCTCACTCTCATTCGGCCTTTCAACAATCTCCTCTTAACGAATAGTCATCCTAGTTGAGACTGTATTTACTTGCTCACTCGAACTCCCACTCTCGTATTGTCCCTTAGGATTTTGAATAGTTTGACTAGGCAACTTACCCTCATTTCTACGACTCATTATATTAGCTATTTGTCCCATTTGGGACTCAAGCTTCGCAATGGATTGTGTGTGAGAGTGCACTATTTGTGCTTGTGCTTGCACTTGCGTTTCGATATTCTTAAGGGATGCCAACACCTTCTCCTCAAAAGCGCTAACCCTTGGAGGGTTAGGATTAGGAGGGGGTGTTGGTATTGACTTTTTTGAAATTGAGGTCGAAAAGTATTAGAAAAATTAGTCATCCTAGGATTATAACTATTTTGCGGGAATTGTTGTATAGAGTTTATGTGTTGCTCCATGAATTTTGGGAATTAAGAAGCAGAAGGACATGCAAAAATATTATGAGAAGGTTCAAAACACAATGCACATACTTCGGAAGGAGATGGACTGGGCTTATGGCTCATCCTTATGAGTTGGTCAAGTTTTCTAGATAGTTCTTGTATTTCACTTATATTACTTGACTCAAAACGCTCCTCTTGCTTGGGTTTAGGTGGAAGACAACCCTCAGGACGTACCGACACAGCTTGGTGCATCGAGTTTTCGCTTAACATTTCAAAAAAATTTCCATGCGTCGTCGGTGCTTTTGTGTAGGAAGGTACCCACACAAACGGCACCGATGATATTACGAAGTGAGGGAACAAGTCCCTCGTAGAAGACCTTTACCAACTGCCACTTGGGAACTTGATGATGTGGGCAAGAGCGCAATAATTCCTTAAATTGTTCCCAAGTGTCATAAAGCGTTTCCCCATCTTGCATCACAAAGTTCGTTATAGATTTTCTTATCTGATTTGTTCTTATAATAGGGAAAAACTTTTGTAAAAAGGCGGTGTGTAAGGCTTCCCATGTTTTAATGGTATTTGGCTCTAGAGACTGAAGCCAGTATTTAGCTTTATCTTTTAAAGAGAATGGGAAGAGACGTAATTTTAATTCATCATCCGTTAGGTGTTAGATTTTTAATGTAGAGCATATATCTTGAAAATCCCCTAAATGCTGATAAGGATCTTCTTTAATGCGGCCATGGAATGAAGGGAGTAGCGCGATAGTAGATGACTTTATCTCAAAGTGAGATGCCGTCACCTCCGATAATTCGATACTTGCCTGTGGCGTATAGGCCGTAGGAATGAAATAATCTTTAAGCGGAGGAGGTGGAGGTATATTTGGATTATTTTTGTTATTTTCGTTATTTTGGTTGTTTCCAATGTCGGCCATTGGAATAAGTTGGATGTTAATGACGCATGGTTTTTTTAGTTTTTAAAGGTATTTCAGACTCAAATAAAGATGACAGTTCAGGTGTCGAATCGTTGTCTATCATCAACCGAGCTCTAGAAGCTTGAGTTGAGGACCTAAGGACTCGAAGGGTACATTCAAGTTCAATATTAATCGGATGTAATTTTGGTTTACTCGAACGAGTACCAAACATAAACTAAAGAAAAACGACACTAAGATAACGACTGACTCAACAAAAAAATACGAAAAAACAATCACGCAAATAATCAAGCACGCAAGCACACAGTACTACTATGATGCATGTAATTATTCTTATATGCAGTGATTCGCATCAAAGCCCAGCACCCCGGGTTTCCTAGCTAATGCAGTGCTCACTCCACACCTAACCTAATGCAAGTAATTGCGTCTCAAAGCCCTGACTTACAGTGGTTTGATGCCAAAATTTTAAGGAAGCGATTTATATTTATTTTATTTTAATTATTGTGCGTAAGCTCCTTTGGTGTGCTAAGCTTTTCCTCTCCAAGACGCTAGAATTTGATTACTAGAGAAACTACAAAATAAAAAGAAAAGTTAGTGACTCAAAATAAAAAACAATAAAAATAAGAGAAAGAAAATCTAATCTAATATTTACGAATTAACTAAACTAAGATTCTAAAACTAATGGGCTAAAATATTACAATCCCCGGCAACGGTGCCAAAAATTGATCTTGTCAGAATCAAGATATAAAAGTATGCTTTACTTTCAAAGATTTGTAGTGTGGAAGTAAAGGTCGAACCCACAGAGATTGAATTACTGAAACACTTTAATTTTTTAACCTAAATTTAGTTAATTAAGATTGATTTGATTTCAATAAAACTAATAATAATGAAAATAAATCTAAATTATGAAAGCAATTAAAAGTTGTTTTAATAAATATGTTTATGGAACCAAGGATTGCAAATCCACCACTCTACAACAAAAATAAGTTTTTGCAAAGAAAAAGTTCCTTGCAAAAGGCCACAATTTCCTTGCAAAACCCTTTTGCAAGGAAGCTTTATTCCTTGCAGAAGCTTCCTCTCTAAAGCTTCTAGCAATGAAAATAAATTTCCTTGCAAATTCTTACATTTTGCAAGGAAATTGTTTCCTTGTTAGTGCTATGGTTTTTCGTTGCTAAATGCCTAATTTCCTTGCAAAAAACCTGTCTTTGTATTGTAATTTAGACAATTGGCAAGGAAAACATTTCGTTGCTAAATATCCAAGTCTAAGGCAAGGAATATGATTTCCTTGCAAATAATATTAACATAAGGTAATGAAATAATTTCCTTGCGAAAGGAGACTTTTAACAAGGCAAAATTAGTTCCTTGCCAATTAAATAACTCTAAGACAAGGATATAATTTCCTTGCTAAAAGTTATTTTTAGCAACGAAAATGTGGTTCCTTGCCCATTTTGTTTGCTTAAAAGTAATACCAACAATACCTATGCAATCCAATATTTATTTTTAATCCTGTAACATTTCAAAACCTGTTCAATTTATAAATATAGAATAATCCAAACTTGTCCAACATAAAATAAAATAATATTAAACATCACATCCAACATTACACAAGTTTGATATATCCGAAAAATACATAATCGGTCACAAAAGAATCCAACATAACATAAATTTTTATAAATCCGACATCCTAAACCCTAATTAAGTCGCACTATACACGTTTAGTAAAAATAATAAAAGTCCCACAACATAAAGACAATAATGAACTGTTCGACACTCTAACGAGCAATCCTCTAATTCTACGCGACATCTGCATAAAAAAAAAAAAAAAAAGAGAGAGAGAGAATAACGTTAATATCTTATAAATTAATAAAAGAAGAGAAAAAAAACATGATTATTTATAGATATATATATATATTTCCCTTTAGCACATGCAACATAGACTCTTCAATCCTCAAGCATGATTCTTCAACCATCAACTCTAATACATGAATGAGGTGCATATCCAAAAGTGATACATAAGAAAACCAAAAGACACACATTCCTGTGGAACACCACGATCTCACAAACTCTGTGCCGAAACGATTGATGCTGTCAAGAAATGTGGAATGGATATCTCCGAAAGCTGAACCACAAGGAAAATGGAAAACTGTAAATGGTTGAGACAATTAACTAAGTTAATGCAAGCTGATTTCGATAGACTAATAGAGTATTTCCATTCAGACTGATTAAAGACATAATCATGCTTTCCTGATCCTTAATTCAATCTTCCAATTTCCAGACACAAACTATTCAACAAAAGTAAGAGAACAGATAAAATGGCATTCCTCTATCAACCTCAAGGCACTAAAAAAAAGCCCATTTGTACCTTATCATTTTCAGCATTGAGGTCTCATCTTGTTTGGACGTTGATCCCATTCACTGCAAATTTTGACTTATCATGAGTTAAGAGTTAAGACGTAATCATAATTCATACATGGTCAATAAGATTTTATGGCATTGCAAAAGAATACAACCATGACTACCAAAAATGGGTAAAACCAAGTCATGACTACCAATATTTGTAAATGATGCTAGCAGCTCACACACTTAGTATTTCAAGAATCAATATCATTATACATTTCTATACACGTGCACGCACTAAGACAACTAACCCCATTAGCACCTGAGAGTGTCACACCTTTTAATTCTGTCCAACTTATTTTTTCTTGGGGACCTTTAGGATTAATCCCAGGTGCAGGTGAATACCTTCCTGCTCTTATGGCATGTGTCCTTTTTGGTAATTTCGGAGCATCAATTGTAGAAGTTGCAAAGGATGCTCTTGTAGCAGAGCATGGGCAAAGGCACAAAATGGGTGGCCTCCAATCTTATGCATTTATGGCCTTGGCCGCTGGAGGAATCCTAGGCAATTTACTAGGTGGATTATTCTTACTAGGAACACAAAAACCCAAATCCATGTTTTTTATCTTCACAGCTTTACTCACCTTTCATGTTTATATTTTTGTGTTTTAGGAAATTGCTTTGTCTAACAAAATCTAGGAGTTCGGCATTAGGAGGTTTTGAGGCAATTGGTTAGAGTGTGCCTTAATAATTATTGAGGTGGCTAGAGTACTCCCAACTTTATGTTAGGTAGATTGATAATTACAATATTTGTGTAGACTTGGCAAACTATAATCTTATTATGAAGGTGGAAGTGAGATATATGTTACTTGTTTAACTTGTGAGTCAATTAATCATATGCTGAATTTTTACAAAAAAAAAAAAACTTGTTTTTTCTTTTCTTTTCCTACACTTTCTCATCAGCAAAGCCAAGTAAAAGAAATAGATCTCCAACACCTAATATGTAAATCTATAGCAGGTTGGTCATTGTGTCTAACTAATCTAATTTTTCAAAAAATAAAATCACTAAACTTTTTTTAATCTCATTTACCACTTCGATTAAAATGATGTGAGGAATAAAAAAAAAAGACTTGCTAATATCCGTACTATGAAAGTTGAGAAAAAATTCTAATTGAAATGATGTGAAGTGGTAAACATAAGAACTTGAATTAACAAAATCTAAAACTATGTTGAATTTGTTATGTCGGATATTGACTTTGATATGCAACTAATGCATCTATGTCATGATGATTCTCACCAACCAATTTTTGTTTGTTTTTTTATTTTATTTAAACTCAGTGGTCATGGAAGGCTAACCATTAAGAAGGCCAAAGTAGGACCACTGTGTTGGGATCCAAATTCGTCAGGAGAACACGGGCATAACTGTACACACAGTTTATTTGCAAGGCCTTCAAAAATGAAAACTTTAGACATGAATTTTGAAGCCCTATTTATAAGGGACCAGTTAGGAGAGTCATGTCAACATTCAACACCAAAATTAAGTGGACACGTATAAAACAAAGAGAGCAAACTACAACTCCCAAGTCTTGAGCTAGAAGTATAGCTAAAGACACTGACTCAAGAAACATATGCAGTACATTCATGAACAAAAATGAAGCTCCAAACCATGTAGGTTGTAAGTAATTATTCCAAATGTATACGTAACTCCTAGAATTTAATTAACGAATGAATGAATTGATAATTGTGAGGCTAAAATACATCCTATTGCCGAAGAAATTTTAACTTTGGTAATTGAATCTTGCTGGAGAAACTTACACAAAGCACATGTAAAGCAATTTATCAAATCATAGTTGACATAGGGAGAGTAATAAGAGCTAAAGTTGCTTAGTGTACACTGAAAAGTAAACTCAAGGGTGAGGGTAAATATAGTGAAAAGACCCCTCTTAGTTACTGATTAATACTTTTGACAAAGCAATAGCAAAGACCTAAATTGAAAAGAGAAAAGGGAAAGTGCAGGAACCTGATTAGGGGCTAATTTGGGCTTGACTCTACCTGTAAATATGAAGAAAAATAGATCCTTCAAAGTCTCTAAAAGCCCCTGATTACCAAAAATCAAAACAGGGACCAAAGTAATAAAGAGACTTGACAAAGGAAGAAGAAGAAGAATAGAAGTTTCCCACTTCTGCAAAAACAGATTAGGGATTTCAATTTAAAAATAGATTAGGGATTTCAAAAATCGTCACATGCATTACCCGATTAGGGATTTCAAAAACCCTAACATTCATATACATATATAAATATATATACAGAGAGAGAGAGAGGGAGGAAGGGAGATCAATAGAGATAAAGCAAACCTCCGATGGTGGTCGCGTGCTTGGCAGCAGAGGATGTAGCGGCGACGTCCGATATCAAGAAGATGGTGGTGGCGGAGAAGAGTGAGATACGGTGGTGCGGTGGAGTGAAGGCTAAGTGGTGGTGTGGTGCTTCCAGAAAGGGAGAGATAGAGAGAAAGAGAGGGAAAGCATTTTGGGGGTTAGGGTTTTCTCAGGGAAAAGAGAGGGCGGCGGGTGGCGGACGGCGGGCGGCGGACGGCAGGCGGCGACCTGTGGGCGGCGGGTGGTGGGCGCCGGAGGAGCTCGTCTCTCTCTCTCTCTCCTTTTCCAAATAGACAGAAAGGAGAGATAATTCATGCATGATCATAATTTTGGGGGTCATATTTGTTTCCCCTTTCGTGAAAACGTTTTGAGAGGGAAAATGAAAAGTGGTTAGCAAGGAAAATTATTTCCTTACAAAACAAGATTTTTTCTAATTTTTTCATTTTAGACCAAATTTTAGGCAAGGAAGAAATAATTTATTGCTAAAATATGCTTTTAGCAAGGAAATAAGATTCCTTGCCAAAAATTATTTCACAATATTTACTTAACTTTAGGCAAGGAATAACAATTTCCTTGCCAAAACATACTTTTAGCAAGGAAATTGATTTTTCGTTGCCAAATAATTTAATATTTGCAAGGAAAATAATATTTTGTTGCCAAAAACTACACTTTTGGCAAGGAAATTAGATTTTCGTTGCCTAATGTGCATGTCTTGCAGCCTTTTGGCAACAAAATCAAATTTCCTTGCAATTACTATACTTTTAGCAAGAAAATTTACCTTTTCTTGCCAAGCTTCCTTGCAAAACCCCATTTTTGTCTAGCTTCATAATAAGGGTATTTATGCATTCAATTAGCTTATTACGTTGGATGATAATGGGGAATTGTAGCTACGAGCCCAATTCCTCTGTCAAGAAGATAACTACGATTCAGGCACCAACATAATTCATCTTCGGTTGGCACGGATTGTCTCACACTAAGCTAGGGTTGCGGCACAATCCGTCTTTCTTAGGCATGAGCTATTCGGCTACTTGATATCACAATTCAATTAAGCACCATTACATGTAAATAATCCATACAAGCACAGCAAATATAGATCATTGAGCACATCACATTCAAAATTGATCTAAGACAAGAATAAACTTTTAAAGTAATGATTTAATCAATAGAAATACGATTTTATTATAAAAATTCTCTAAAACATGTAATCATTATCCATACATAATAAATCTAAAAAAAAAACATAAATAACACCCTATTACTTGGCTAGGGTTTCATTGAAACCCTATATCTAGGTTTAGTTAGCAATAGAATCGCAGATTGGCAAGAGGTTGATAGAGGAGACCACTGAAATCCTTGGTCTTCTTCTTCTGCTCCTTGCTTTTCCCTCTTCAATGGTTGTGTATAATGTTGTATACTGATGTGTATTATGGTGTCTAAGGTGTGTCTATAGGTGTGGAACCTAAAAATTGAATAAGAATAGGATATATATAGATTTGGAGCAAGTTTGGAGGCTTTCCTAAACTTATTCGCACTAAAACTGCTATATTTTCCATTCTGAACGTAATTAGACAGTTTCGTTTGCGTGGGCATCTTCAGTACACTGAATTACGTGTCTTTGATTTTTACATAGTCACGCGAGCATGATTTTGGGACGTCGCGCAAGTGGGTCGCGCGAGCTGGTCGCGCAAGCGAGGTTCCTGATTGTCGCGCGAGCAGGCCGCTTGTGTGAGGTGCCTTTTTCTGCTTCTTTTCCTATGCTTTTTCACCCCATTTAGCCTGGAATCCTTACTTTCTTCCAAATCCTAACAGAAAATAGAAAACAAAGTAAAAGTACACTAAAACAAGATAAAAAGTTCTAACAAATGTGAATTAAGGCGTGTAAATAGGACTTGTTCTCTCCCGATCAAAAAGTAAAACATGCTTGCTGTGAGTAGTGGACCGAATAGTGAACTGATTTTGTAAAAATGGAAAAATGAGGTTAGGAATGTTTTTAATTCATGATTTTTTTTTATGGAGATCATCCCTACTGTGTCTAGAACACATAACACAAAGCCAAATTAAGATTGAAGTGATGTATTGAGAGAAATCATATAAACAAGAGAGGTTACTCAGAAACATAATCCGTACTGTCGACTGAAATGTAGAAAAATAATAGAAAATGAAAACAAAACATTTGGAGGCCCATATTATACAGAAAGTTCCCTAAGACACTAAAAGTTCAGGGAAAATTGAGTTGGGACCACTCAATTTGGAAACGTTTTCTGGAAAACAAGTTGCAAATCAACTAAGCTATTGTGATAGAATGTTTAGGAGGAATGTTTGGGTCAAAATGGGACCCTTCCAAGTGTTTTTAAATCAAACCAAAAATCATGGGTGTTATTCAATGAGTTAAGAAGACTTTTCAAGTTGTACTTCAATCATCCATTGAATATTGAACTCAGAATGACATTTTTAAGTTGAACAACTCACTGTTTTGAAGAATTTGATAAACAAATGTTTTATTTCTTGAAATAAAAATGAGGGGTTTAAGATGGGTTTTGAAATAGGGGGTTTTGAGGGTATATTTCCAGCACCAAATGGAGATTATAACCTCTTGGAAAATCAACTTTAACTCATATCAAGAACTTCCAAGATTGTTGGAGAGCATTATTTTATTTTGAACATTACTTCAAGAATACTTGGGAAGTATTGAAGTTAGAATGATCATCTATCAAACATGTTTTTGAGGCAAGAATTACTATCCATAAGGATTCACTCACCTCAAACTCCATGTCATCATCTAGATGATGATAAACAAGTGAGTAAAAAAAGAAAAGTCAAAGAGAAATGAGGTTAAGAGAGATGAAAATCAAAGTAAACATGCA
The DNA here is from genome assembly GCA_033977485.1 of Hydrangea macrophylla. Lineage (NCBI taxonomy): Eukaryota > Viridiplantae > Streptophyta > Magnoliopsida > Cornales > Hydrangeaceae > Hydrangea > Hydrangea macrophylla. The sequence goes on along the minus strand of CM066998.1, from coordinate 80,302,303 downwards.
TTCAATAGTAATCAAAGCATGATAATCAATGAGATATAGGACTTGTTGCTTGGTGTTTCACTCATATAGGATGACATTTGGACATGGAAGTAGCTTCCTAACTCATAAATGCTCAAGAGTGACGGTTGGGTGTATTGATTATGAGGTATAAAGAGGGAGTATGAAAGAAAACAAGTTTAGAACCCATTTTTCTATAGAAAATTAGTGGAGGAAGCTCACTTTTCTATCTTATAACCTTATCTCTATCTATCTTTATCTACAACTTCTCCTAAACTTTGCATTTGCCACCCCTAATAGGCCAATTTAGGGTGGTTTTGGGATTTAAAAAGTGCTCCCATTGGTCCCAAACATCTGTGAACAAGAAACTACGTCATTTTTGCTTTTAATTACTACCTCCGTCCCATTTTGTGAGTCCATCTTTGGAAACTCAACTTATTAAGGGAACAAAAAGAATCTACACTTACTTTTCACAATTGCCCCTAATCATTACAACAACTTTTTTAGTTTTGTCTTGGTGTAGATTTCAAGGAGGGATAGTCTTGGAAAGTAAGTAAAAATTGTACACCAATTTAAGAAAGTGGACACTATTTTTGGGACATCCCAAAATGGAACATAGGACTCACAAAATGGGACGGAGGGAGTATTCAATTTGGGACCCCAAATCAAAATTACAAAAATGGAGCTTCTGGGGGAGAGTGTCGCGGATGCACTAGGCTTGTGCCACGGCTGAAGTGGGCCAGTGCCGCAGCGGCACTGCTCCTCAAATGATCTAAAAATTAAGTTTAGGCCCCCAGAGGTTCCGGTATTCGCGAAAAGGCCCTATTTCGTCCGAAATTCAAAAAAAAAATGCATATGAACTCCAAATCAAGCTTGTGATATATCGTTGGAAAGGTAATGGAGTCTACTTTACATTTAAAAAAAATAGTTTAGAGTCAGGTCACTTTGAAATGTTTTGCGGTATTCGCGAAAAAGCAGATTTGATCACCTTTTTCACCTTTGAAAATTCGTAATAAATCCGTTTTAAATCCAGAAATTATGTGCGATATACCGTTGGAAAGCTATCGACCTCTAGTATCCATGAAAATGTTTTGAAAAAGTGATACGGTACTCTGGTCTCCCACTCAACTTTTAGGTCAATCCGATCATACTGGGGACCTGCAGGAAGTTCTGGGAACCTCTGGGAGCTCCCAGGAACTGACTTTTTCGTCAGATTTTCTTTTAAAACTCATTTTACTACTTTTCTTATGACGTAGCATTTTTACAGAACTTTTGGTCCAAATTTGGGAGTGTTTGAGCATTTAAGGGCATTTTGGTCATTTGTACTGCTTTCTGAGCATTTTGAGACATAGAACTAACTTTTAGGAGTCCTTTTCGAGTCTTTTTTTTAAAAGTAGTTCTCATACCACTTTTTCTCAGTCTTAGCATGAAACCTATCGAATCCCATCCTAGAGGGCATTAGCTTGACACGATTAAACTTCAAATCACTCGACATTGTCCCTATAAAGTAGTATAGCATTCACAGAAATATAAGATTATGACTAATAGTTTCAAATGTGAAATGCTCAAACATGCGAATCGACACAAAAGGGATCAATGTGTGCAAGCAAAGTGGGTGAAGTAACATAGCGCATAACCTAGTCTAGGGTTTGCCTCAATGTATAATCATATGAGATATGCAAATGCAAAGCAAGAGAGATGAACTCAATGGCCTAGACTAAGGAGAAGAACTCATATGGGCATTTTTTCAAATACCAAGCATGCACAATGGTTAGTGGTGTAGAGAAAACAAGACTTTAAATGCCAAACTACCCAAAAATCACCAAATTATGGAGGAATCACAAGGATCGATCAATGCTACACTTACATTCTCCAAAATGTGGATAAAAATGCTCAAAATCAAAGCCTTAGAGGTTGGTTGTCAATGATATGTGCTATATGTAAAACAACCTCAACCTAGGGTGAATCCTCTCCCAAAAACATGTAAATCAAATGGAGAAAATCTTACCTTTTGTGAATGAGGGTGAAGATCTTGGAGAAGAATGACTAAAATGGAGGATCTAGAGGGTGTTTGGAATTTAGGGGCAAGAGGCTCTGAAAAGAAATGTGTGAAATGTAATACAAATGATCCCTAAAAAGGGGGGGTTTAAAAATAGCTTGCAGCCCCACAGATCGATCCGTGTAGAAAGGGGCAGATCGATCTGATAGTTTAAAACGTAGTCAAAATGCTTCTGAAATGTTGTAGATCGATCCGCGTTTTAGAGCCGGATCGATTCAAAAATTAAAATCTGGGTAGAAAATTCTAGAAAATGAGTGGATCGATCCACCCTTCTACCCCAGATTGATCCGAAATGAAATTTCTGGGTAGTGAAGACCCTCAAAATGGCCGGATCACTCTGCTAAGAAAAGTCGGATCGATCCGCCTACTCCCCTGCAGATTTTTAACTTCCAAACATGATAACAAGGTATGAAGGATTGAAAGCATGGATGCAATGGCATGAATTAAGAACAAAAATTATGCCAAGCATATAGCGTGGGGCATAGAAAAAAGATTGCGGCTCACACGAGCCTATTCTTCCCCAACTTTGTGGTCTTCCAATGGGATCAACACCAACACGGTGTCAAATCCTTCCAAGAAAGGCTTGAGTCATTGTCCATTGACCTTAATCATCCCACTCGTGGGATCTTGAATCTCAATGGCTCCATGATTATACACTTTGTGCACAATATAAGGTCTAATCCAATGGGATTGTAACTTACACGGAAATAAATGGAGTCGTGAATCATACAAAAATACCTTGTTAACAGCTACAAAATGCTTACGCATTATGTGTTTGTCGTGAAAAGCTTTAACTCGTGCTTTGTACACTTTTGAACTCTCGTAGAGTTCACTCTGAATTTCTTCAAACTCATCAAGTTGGAGCTTCCTTTTCTCATCACCCTCGTCGACAATGAAATTAAGCTTCTTGATTGCCCAATAAGCTCAGCGTTCGAGTTCAACGAGAAAATGACAAGCCTTCCCATAAACCAAACGATAGGGGGACATTCCTAAGTTTGTCTTGTAAGCCGTCTGTTATGCCGAAAGCGCATCGAATAACTGCGAAGACCAATCTTTCTTAGATGGATTGACCATCTTTTTGAGAATTCCCTTAATTTCCCTATTGGCCAATTCGGCTTGGCCATTGGTATGGAGATGATAAGTGGTGGAAATTTTATGGGTCATGCCATAATGCTCCATTAATCGAGCAAAAGGGGAATTGCAAAAGTGCACCCCTTGATCACTAATAATGGCTTTAGGAGTGCCAAATCGGGACAAGATGTGTTCCTTAAGAAATTTCAAGACCACCTTGTAGTCATTGGTCCTAGACGGTATGGCCTCAACCCAATTAGAGACGTAATCGACCACCACCAAAATGTATTTGTACTAGTTGGATTTAGGGAATGCCCCATGAAATCTATACCCCAATAATCAAAAACATCAATAACCAGGATGGGGTTTAAAGGCATCATGTTCTTCCATGTAACTTTTCCTAAGAGTTGACATCGGGCACATGCCTTGCAATAAGCATGTGCATCCTTAAACAGAGTCGGCCAATAAAAGCCACTATGAAGCACTTTGAATGTCGTCTTTTATGAAGAGAAATGACCACCACAACCTTGATCATGACAAAAAGACAACACACTAGGAATTTCATCGTTAGGGACACAACACCTAACGATTTGATTGGCACAATACTTGAAAACATGGATCATCATAGAAGAATAATCGTGCCATGGTCATCAACCTCTTCCTATCTTGGGTGGACCAATCTTGTGATAGTTGGCCCGTGATAAGGTAGTTCACCACATTGGTATACCATGGGAGGGTTGAGACAGTAAGCAATTGCTCATCCGAGAAACATTCTTTAATGGGTAAGGGGTCTGTATGATCATGATCAAATGTCAAGCGAGACAAATGATCAGCAACAACATTTTCCACCCCCTTCTTATCTTTTATAGAGATGTCAAATTCTTGTAAAAGTAGGATGCATCAGATTAGCCACACCTTCACATCATTTTTGGAGAAAAGATACTTAAGTGCGGCGTGATTAGCAAAGCAAGTAATGGGGGATCCTACCACATAAGACCATAATTTTTCAAGGGCAAAAACAATGGCGAGTAACTCTTTCTCTGTCAAGGAGTAGTTGGATTGGGCGCTATCAAAGGTATGACTCGCATAGTAGATGACATGAGACTTTTTATCTTTTCGTTGCCTCAAAATAACTCCGATGGTGTAATCACTCGCATCGCACATCAATTCGAAAGGAAGACTCCAATCGGGAGGTTGCATAATGAGTGCAGATGTGAGGAACGCCTTGAACTTTTCGAATGCTTCTTGGAAATCTTGGGACCACTCAAATAGGACGTCCTTTGTAATACCCTATATTTTCAATAATTATTTATACACAGAAATTCTACACTTTGCCCTTATTCATACTTGAAATTTAACTTTCAAGCGATCGAACTACTTTCGAGCGATCGAGCATTTCTAGTGTTCAAGCGATCGAACTACTTTCGAGCAATCGAACTACTTTCGAGTGATCGAACCCCTACCGACCTGATTTTATAACATGGTCCCCACTTCAATCGATCAAAACTCTTTTCAATTGATCAAACCTAACCGATCTGCTCTCGAGTGATTGAACTTCATTTGATCGATTGAACTTGTAATGATTAGAAATCCTAGGTTTCTCGCAAACATGGCCACCTACCCACCAATCCCCTCTATATATACTCTGTGTTCATGTGCTTGTATGTGTTTGATGAATAAGAGAGTTAGAGATAGAGTTATATTTGTTGTGGTTGACATATATATACATACCTCCATATACATACAATCATATATTATATGTAATTTCACTCAGGTAGAGAGAGAGAGAGAACCAGAAGCAGAGAAAAAGAAGAAGGGAAACAAAAGGAGAGACAAAGATGAAGAGAGCAGCAAAGAGAGAGAGAAGGAGGAGTCGCCATTAAAGCTCAAAGCTTGATGTTGCCAAACGCACCCTTAGAGACGTTCGGTGAGTTCCAAACTCACTCAGTAGCTTAGGTGTTATGTGTTACATATTTTGGATGTGCTAATTATAACCCAAACACCCCCTACCAAATTTTGGACGTTCACTGAAAAATCTGTAGAAGACAAAGTTCGAGCGATCAAACTAGGTTCAATCGATCGAACAACACTGAGTATCAATCGATCGAAATGACTTCAATCGATCGAGACTGCCTTCACTTAAATTAATCGAGAACACTTCGATCGATCGAACATCACTTTATTTAAGTGATTGAATGACTTCAATCGATCGAACCCTAGCAGAATAAGGATGTTTCCTTTAGTTTATAATTCATAATGCATAGTTATTTAATTATTGTTCCATGTTCCTATTATGCGATATTATGGGTTATCGAGGTAATGGGATACGATAATGAGATCGAGATAATTATGGTGACTAACGTAGTCAGGTTCAGAATGTCAGTATTAATACGACGCGATAATGAGATAAGGTTGGCGGTATAACAATGGGTAACATTGGTTAATCCTGGTGATTGAGTCAGTGGGTATTAGTGACCGTCAGTACAAGTATGTCAGTATTATGAGTTGGTTGTAAATGTATCTACGTGGGATGTGAGCTTTACTTATTATACTAGCAAAAAGTACTAATGTATATGAATTATGAATGGACGATACTCGCAAGTGTTCTTAAAAGTAGTGAATAGTAAGAGTTCTTAAAAGCGGTGAACGTACAAGAGTATTGGTACATCCATAGACTAGTCGTTATATGAGAACGATGTATAGTGCTCATAAGAGTTCTTAAAAGTGGTGAACAGTAAGAGTTCTTAAAGGCGATGAACAGGAGGACTAGTTTGTCATGATGTTATAATCAGTTCGAGATAGTCAGTTAAGTTTTGGTACAATCAGTCTTAGAATTGGAAGAGGATGCGAATCGATTAGTGATCTGTCTGAATAAAAGAGGAAAGATATATTAGTATCATTGCTTTATATCATTCATATTTAGTAATTACGTTATTTCTATGAGACTGTGTTAGTTAGAGCTCACTCAGCTTTCAGTAAGCTGATAACCTTTATTGCCGGGACATTCCCCGTCCAGACTACCCTGTCCTTAACAATGTAGGTGATGGAACCTATGGCGACGGCTACTACTCGGAGTTAGATTATGTAGAGGATGGCCCTACTGCTGCCGATTACGCTGACGACTACCCCTACGCCAGCTGAAGATCGAAAGATAGTTACATCTAGTTTATATTTTTGTTAAACTCTTTGTTGTTTTAGTTTGACGAGTACTTGGGCATATGTCGTCTCCAGACCTGTTGTGATCCTGTGGACCACACTCTGATATTGTCATTGATAGAATTGTTAATATATTTTAGTTGTTACTATTCTTGTTGTTCTTGTGGACTAGTACTGTGTGGTGTGGATTATTAGTGACTTTCACTTATCATTCCCTATGGACCCAAAAAGGAAATTTATTTTTCTCTGTTTTTGCTGCTCCGGGGCATGACATCCTTAGCTAAAAGTAGGGACATTGGCCTAGAGATCGAGCTAAAGTCCTTAATGAATCTACGGTAGAAACCCGCGTGGCCTAAAAATGATCTAATGTCTTTGAGGTTCTTCGGAGGGGAAAGGTTGGAAATGACATAAATTTTAGCTTTATCCACTTGTATTCCCTCTCTAGACACAATGTGGCCTAGCACAATCCCTCATGGCACCATGAAGTGACACTTCTCCCAGTTAAGAATGATATTCTTTTCTGTACATCTCTTGAGAACTTTTTCAAGATTCTCAAGGCATTCATCAAACGAATCTCCAAAGATTGTGAAGTCATCCATGAAGACTTCCAAGAACTTCTCGACCATGTCACTAAAAATACTAAGCATGCACCTTTGAAAGGTCGCCGGTGCATTGCAAAGTCTGAACGACATCCTCCTATAGTCAAACGTTCTAAAGGGGCAAGTGAAGATGGTTTTCTCTTGGTCCTCGGGGGCTATTTCAATTAGGTTGCACCCCGAGTAACCATCTAGAAAGAAGTAGTGCTTATGGCTCGCTACTCTCTCTAGGACTTGATCCAGGAAGGGGAGAGAAAAGTGGTTATCTCTAGTGACCGTATTCAAGTTCCTGTAATCTATACAAACACGCCACCCTGTAGTGGTTCTAGTAAAAACTAAATCACCATTCTCATTCTCAATGACAGTGATTCCTGAATTCTTGGGAACTACTTGGGTAGGACTTACCCACTCACTATCAGATATGGGATAGATTATCCCCACATCCAACAACTTGATGACCTCGACCATTACCACCTCTTTCATATTCAGATTAAGCCTTCTTTGTATTTGGCTAGAAGGTTTGTCTTCATCCTCCAAGTAGATCTTGTGGGTGTAAAAATTAGGAGAAATACCCCTCAAGTCTACGATACACCACCCAAGGGCACTCTTGAGTTCTTTCAAAACTTTCATCAATTTCCCTTCTTGACAATGGTCAAGTTGGGAAGACACAACCACTGGGAAACTTTTACTCTTTCCCAAAAAGGCATACTTGAGCTCGCTCAGTAGAGTCTTGTGCTCAAGTTTTGGAGTGACTACATTGGACAGGAGAGATAAATTATCCCTCGGGGATAATCTCTCAAAATTCGAGGTCCATATGGCCTTTTTGATAATCCCCTTGACATCCACCTCCTTTTTAACTTCTATTTCCCCCTCACTCAACTCATTCTCCCTTTCAAACTCATGATCACACTCAACAATTACATTATCAATCGCTAAGCATTTTTCAACATGTTCAAGACTAGCTATATTATCATCAAGTAATAAAGTATGCTCAAGAGAAGGGATGATGGATGATTCATTAACATTTGTATCACTTAAAAAATCAAAGATATCCTGCACAAATGAGTCAATGAGAGAGATTTCATAAATTTCGCTACCATCTTCCTCATCAAGATCCAGTTGCTTAAAGACGGAAAAGATATTAAGGGCCACTGTCATATTTCCAAAAGTTAATTTCATGAGTCTATTCTTATAATTAATTAGAGCATTAACGGTTGCGAGGAACGGACGACCTAAGATGATTGGAATCTGTGATTGCTTATTGACAACGGGTTATGTGTCAAGCACGATAAAATCCACCGGATAGTAAAAATTACCAACTTGGACAATAACATCTTCTGTAATGCCCTAGGGCATCTTAACGGATCTATCGACCATTTACAAAGTGACACGGGTCTCTTTAAGCTCACCGAGGCCGAGTTGGACATACACCGAATAAGGGAGATGATTCACACTAGCACCCAAATCAAGGAGTGCTCAATCGATGTGGTGATGTCCAATCATACATGCTATGATAGGACAACTGGGTTCCTTGTATTTTAGAGGAACTTCATTAAGGATAATGGAGCTCGCATGTGTAGTCATGTAGGAACTCTTTTTGACATTAAGCTTTCTCTTGACGGTGAAAAGGTCTTTGAGAAATTGGGTATAGGCTGGAACTTTTTTAATTGCCTCCAAGAGAGGGATATTCATTTTAACTTTGTTAAACAATTTAGAAATTCATTATTTTTGTTGTTTTCGACCTTCTTTTTAAGTCTTTGAGGAAACGGAGGAGCGGGATTCAAAAAATTCTTGTGCCATAAAGTCGAGGACTTTAGGTAAGTCCTCATCCAAATCTGTGACATTTGGGAGCAATGAGTCCCCATCATCGAGTTCGGCCTCAACTCTAACAAGATTATTGTCAATTTTTGGTTCGTGAGGAAGTTTTTGGACCTTGTTATCCACGGTTTTACCACTACGAAGAGTGATGGTTCCTTTTAAATGCTCGACGGGGCCATTGGAATTCAAAGCCCCACCATTCATTTATCCCTTAGGATTTTGAAATGGTTAAGCGGGATGCTTTCCCTTATCAACAACTTGTTGATTTTTGAGTAATTGAGCCAATTGAGATTGCAATACTTGCATGGATTGAGCATGCGATGATTGCATCGCTTGTATAGATTGCTCAAGTTGGCTCATTCTTTGGGACAAGTCATGGTTAGGATCCTCAAAATTTTTCTTATGAGGAGGCACATACGGAGGTAGAGGCCTATGATTTTGAGGCACTTGAGGTGGTCCTTAAGAGGGTGAGGGACCATGATTTTGAGGTGGTAGTGGATGTTGATGCGGATAGTACGGTTGTGGAGGGACGTAGGGTGGTAGGGTTACCCCTTTGTTACTATGGTAGTTGTGTCCCGGTGCACTCTACCTACTTGGAGGATTGTAAGCCTCATATATTGTTGGATTATATCTAGGCCTAATATTTATTCCAAGGCACATTCTTCTTCTAAAGCTTGGGTTCAAAGAATAGGAAGTACGGGACACTCGCTTAGTAAGTGTTCCGAATCATAACAAATGCAACACTTGGTTTGGGCAATAGGTGTGGGGTTCGTGAATTGATGATGGGATTCCAAGGCTTCCACTTTCCTCGTGAGTTGGGAAATAGGATCAGGCTCATCATTAGACACTTGATAGAGATTTTGAATGACTCGGGTGACGGTTACCGAAAAAGTTCAGTCATGGGGATTAGTGGTACCCCAACCGTGAGAAGTCTCATAAAAGTATTCAAGATGAGCTTCAGCTTGCTCAGCCTCAAAAGTTAATAAACTCCCGAAGCATATGGTTTCAATCAATTACTTGGTATTGGAAGTTAGCCCTCCATAACAAATAGAAATTCGCCTAAATTTGTCAAAACCATGATGTGGTCACTTCTGTAGGAGATCTTTGAATCTCAACCAACATTCGGTGAAGTTTTCGCGTTCTCCTTAAAAGAAATTTTGAATTTGTTTCACCAACACCTATGTCTTATGCATGGGAAGGAACTCCTTCTAAAATTTCTTTTGGAGTTCCGGCCATGATCCGATAGAATTCGGAGGAAGGGTAACGAGCCAATCTTTGGCTTTATCCTTAAGTAAGAAGGTGAACAACTTGATTCCTATGAGCTCGGGTTTGCATCTTTGTTGTTGAAACATACCACAAATATCCTCATACTCCCTAATGTGCTTGTATGGGTCCTCACTTTCTCGCCCATGGAAGTTAAGCAAGAGATTGATCATTCCCGGTTTAAAACGGGACATTCCTGCACTGTACGACAATGTTATACAAGATGGGGAACCAACAGTGGAGTTTTAATGCTACTTAATTGCTGTTTGTTCACCACCTGATTTGCTTATTCAAGGTGTATTCATTTATGAACTCATCACTGGAATAGAACTTTAAGTATTTGGCTTTCTTTAGAAAGTAGTTTTCAAAGTGAAAACTTGAAGTAGTTTTCAAAGTGAATAACGTGCACAACAGCACAGCACGCGGGCAATGTACACACTCACGGCAGCGCACAATACGTGCACAGGCAGCACACATCCACGCGCAATGCACACAGTTTTGGTCTGACTTTCTGGTCATCTTTACCCTAGATAAAACAGTTTAAGTTTTTCCTCAGAACTACAATATTGTAGCTCTCTAAGTTATCTTCCCACAGCCGCGAACGGGGCATGATTTGAAGTTCCGAGTGAGGAGAAAAGTCCATTTTACTAACACACTGTCAGTCTAAAAACTGCTAGTTTTTATTCCGAGTTTTATACTTTCAATCTGTTTTTTGTTCCACAAGATGAATAAATGATCGAACTCTCAAAACTTCAAAGTTATAGGTCTAGATTTCTTTTTTCCAGAACATTAAGATTTGAATGATTTGGAATTTTGAGTGAAAAATTATGGCCAAATACTACAGCTACTGCAAGCTGCCAAAGTAACTGTTTTTGAGTTTATTGTAGCTACTGGTTTTAGGCCATATCTCCCAAACGGTTTGGGTAAAGGTTCTGAAATTTTAAGGGTAGAAAGATTATGAAAAATAGAACAAATTTCATGTACAACACCTTCGAATTTTATCGTGAAATCACAGGAAGTTCTCCATGTGAGGGTTAGAGAGGGCAGCCCTTCTTTTCATTCTGGCCATTGTACAAACTGTATAATTATATTGCCAACATAGCAATGGGGCTCCTCTCTGGATACTATATTTCTTGTGCATTCCTTTTGTTCTTCTAAGTTTATCTTTTAAAACTACGAAGTCTAACTTATTTTACTAGTTTATGCCAATTGCATGATTAAGAATGGTTCGAACTCTAAAAATTAATTCTAATTTTTGTAGCCTGGTCTGGATTCCATTGGAATCATTGCTATTTCTCATAGTTGCACTGGTGTTGCAGCGCTTGCTTCCCTCAATGCAACCAAACTTATGCATTGTCAATTTTTACGTAGAGAGTGAACGACTTGGTCTCCATCAGGTCAGTTGATGCTCTTGTCATAATATTCATTTTGTTAAATAAGTCAGTTGGAGACATTTACTAACTTAACAAGCCAAGTATGGTTATTCTTGTGTACTTTTGTGTGAGACAAATGCTTTGTGTTAAGTTCAGGAGTAGTTAGCTATAGTCCAACTGATTAGTACAGTTTCAGTCAGGTTAATTGTTCTTCTATCCATGTTTGGGTGGGTTAATGTGTTTCCTGAAAGTTTAAACATCAAAACTTTTAGATTTTTTTTTTATAAAATTTGAGTTGTCTAACTAGTAATCTTTTTTTTTTGAACAGCAAAATTCAATTTATTAATAAACCAATTTAAGAGTTACATTAAGAGAAATCACACCCGTTAAATCTGACCACTCCCTAGAAACAGCTACCCATCCACATAAAACCCAATATATTCACACCTCACTGATTTTAGTAAACACCACATCTGTCAAACTAAGAAATGCACCCCAAAATGGCAATGTAGAACCCCTAAAATATGACACTCTGCCACATTGCTCCAAACCTAGCACCAACAAACAAAAACCATGCTTTTAAAAGAGGCAGCACCATTGGGAAGAAATCCAGCCATGATCACACTACACTGACCTTCATGGAATCAATAAGCAAACACAGCTTTTAAAGAAAAGCACAACTCAACGAAAAAACCAGTAGCAGCCAACCACTAGGTCTTCTTGAAAATCCACAGTGCTTCCAAATCCATTGAAGTTAATTCCATAGCAGCCCACATTACCAGCTAACATAGGGAATCTTAGTTCCTACGTAATTAGTGATCAGCCCACAATGCACTTTAATAGCTCCCAAGTTTTTTATTTGCACTTTGAATCCTGACCATCATAGTAGGAACGAAGATCCCACGAACACCCAGCCTTGATACCCGCTTATAATTACAACGGCCGATCAGACCTTTACTCCTCAATCTTCTGCCTACAGCATCCTAAATTCTCAGCATTACCAAACCAGCAGCCCAAGAAAACATTCATTTAGCAGCAGCCATATTGACAGTAGCATCAGCAATTTTTTGACAGCACATCGCAATTTTGTCAGCAAATTGAAAGGCCACAAATCCAACATTATTCCCATGCTATCGAGTCGACACGATCATTCCAACCCCTCATCAGAATGACAGATTTCTTTACACCATAACTCCTCTGCTTGCACACAAAAACCACCCCTTACACACGGCCAAATGAAAACCTCAATCCCACACTAGGAGCTGATTGAACCCTTCAGTTGATTTCTTCTTGAAAACCTGATAGAATGTTGGAAGTTGTTCAAGATACACCACGAACAATAAGATCCCATAAAAATTAGAATTGAGTAGCATCCCACCATAGCTCCAACCGAATCAAGATTGATCAGACCATGAGTAGGACCAAAGCAGTCCCTTGGACAGACTTGTTTCCATATCAGACTTGTTTCAATGTATGTACTTACATAGTAAATTATATGTTTCTGATCTGTCCATCCTTGTTGATTTAGTTTTACTTTGATTGTTCCTCTATCCTTTCTTTCATTGTGATGACGATGGAATTCTGCTACTCGAGGTCAATAGGATACTACGTGCATGAGGATACTTTGCTTGCATATAAGCCTGTTTATAAGCATGAAGTAGTCCGACAAGAATAATAGAATTTTTAAGTATTTTGCTTTCTTTAGCAAGTAGTTTTCAAAGTGAATAATTGTGTACCTGAAGTTGCTATCAAGTAGCTATTTTCTATCAATACCTTACTTAGGGACTGCTAAAATAACAAAATTACGCACTTCTTTATTATAAACTGATTGTTAATGTCTAGCTTGGGGTTATCTATGCACGCACGTGCACACAATAGACTGTCTTCATGGAATGCACACACGTGCACATAACAGATTGTCTTCATGGAATGCACACACATGCACAACACACAGGACACGTGCATAGCACAACAGCCCGCGTACACAGTAGCACAACACTCCACTCGCCCCTCAACTTCTCATTCCTCCAGTCATTCTTTCACTCGTCAACTAATGTGATTGAGTTTTTTTTGAGGGAATGTATCAATCTTTACTACCATTCAGCCATGTATTAATCATTGGTATAATCCCATATATTAATTTTTCATACTTACCTATTTTCATTTTATTTACTTCTCGATTTAGTGAATTTTAAGATCATATGGCTTATATTTGGTTTGCTAGGTTTGTTATGAGTCTCATCTTTTCTTTCTCAAAGTTTCTTGCAAATGATTTAGAAAGTTTTGACTAGGTTGCCATAATCTAGTCCTTTTCTGTTTCAAATCAGCCCATGTTTAACAACATTAATGTGAGGTTAGTATGATATGTGAATCATGCTGAAAATCATTTTGGATTCTTGTATTCGTTTGAATTTGTGCGATATTAACTTCGTTCTCAATTTTTGTCTCTCTTTTTGTATCCCAGGTTAAGAGCTTTCGATGCAAAGGCTGGAATAACATGAAATTTTACGATGTTTGAATTGAACACTTTTTTCTTTGGGATAGTGAGATTATGGATTTTTGTTTGGCAAAACACTTGTAATATTTTCTCTTTGGATTCTAAACAAAAATAGGCTTACATGTTTATATTTAAGTATTCTTGAAATGTTTATGATTATTGCTTGTTGGTGTAAGTTGGTTGAAACTACGTACCCCACGTGTCTCGCTTAGTAGTTTATAAAAGAATATCTTCTGCATGTGAGTTTTGGAAATAGGATTTTTGTAGTTTATAATCTTCTGCATATCTTCCTCAGAGTGGTGACAAATCGGCAAATCTGGTGCAGTAAAAAATGAATTTATTTTTAAAATTTCTTTCAAAATTTGTCACGGTTCAAAGCAGTCACAAATTGAAAATATTGTCACTAACATTTGTCACGGTCAAGAGCAGTGACAAATTCAAAACAATTGTCACTCCACATTATCACAGTTTAGAGCAGTGACAATATTTAACAATTGTCACGGTTTGTAGCAGTGACAATTTTCATAATTGTCACGGCTAATGGCAGTGACAAATTTTAAAATATTTATCACGGTTTCTAGCAGTGACAAAGTAAAGGCAATTATCCCTTTAAGGGGTCCTCAAATGGGCGGTGACAAACGAAATTGTCACTGTTAAGAGCTGTGACAACCATTTTTTGTCACCTCCGAAATTGTCACGGTCGGTTGCAGTGACAAAGGCCCTTTGTCACTTCCCATAGCAGTGACAAATCGCCAATTCTGGTGCAGTGGATACATGTTCTTAGGAGAAGTTTTTGAAGCTGTCACCGTAGAATCTGAATCTGATCCTACCACGTACGAAGAGGCAATGACTGATGTAAGCTCAACTTATTGGGTAAAAGCTATGAAGGCTAAATTAGAATCTATGAATTCTAACAAGGTCTGGGATCTTGTAGAACATCCAGCCAATATTAAACCCATTGGCTGTAAGTGGGTCTATAAGAGGAAAAGAGGATCTAATGGAAAGGTTGAGACCTTTAAGGCAAGACTTGTAGTGAAAGGTTATACTCAGAGGGAGGGCATTGACTATGAGGAAACCTTCTCGCCGTTAGCTATACTCAAGTCCATCAGAATACTCTTATCCATTGCTGCATGCTTAGATTATGAGATCTGGCAGATGGACGTCAAGACTGCATTCTTGAATGGCAATCTTGAGGAGGACATCTATATACAGCAACCAGAAGGATTCACAGCTGGTCATAAAGGTAACTTGGTATGCAAGTTGCAAAAGTCCATTTATGGGCTTAAGCAAGCATCCAGAAGTTGGAACATTCGTTTTGACCAAGCGGTTAAGTCGTTTGGTTTCATATAGAATATGGATGAACCTTGTGTATACAAGAGGTGTGAAGGAAAAGTGGTTGCTTTTCTTATTCTTTATGTTGACGATATTCTGCTCATTGGGAATGATGTAGCGGCATTGTCAACAGTTAAGGTTTGGCAGCTAGTACTTTGGATATGAAGGATCTAGGAGAGGCAAGCTATATTCTTGGATAAAGCTCTTTCGAGATCGTAAGCGAAGGATAATGGGATTATCTCAAGCTGGTTATATCGATAAGGTGCTAACTAGGTTTTCAATGGATAATTCGAAGAAAGGTTTATTACCTTTCAGGCATGGTTTAGCGTTCTCTAAGGACCAGTGTCCTAAGACACAGGAGGAGAGGAATCGCATGGCAGGAGCTCCCTATGCCTCAGCAGTGGGAAGTCTCATGTATGCGATGTTGTGCACTACACAAGACATCTGCTTTGCCGTTGGCATGGTTAGCAGGTATCAATCGAATTCAGGTCCAGAGCACTGGACAGCCGTTAAGCACATTCTGAAGTACTTGAGAAGGACTAAAGATTACATGCTTATGTACGGCGACAATGAGTTAATTCCAGTACGATACACTGACTCAGACTTTATGTCAGATAAAGATTTAAGGAAATCAACATCTGGACATCTCTTTACCTTGGGAGGTGGTGCTGTTAGTTGGAGGAGCATTAAGCAGAAATGCATTACAGACTCAACTACAGAAGCTGAGTATGTGGCTGCTTGTGAAGTCGCAAAGGAAGCTGTTTGGCTCAAGAAGTTCCTTATGGAGCTCGAGATGGTACCAACATTGTTGTCACCTATTACGCTTTATTGTGATAATAGTGGGCAGTGGCTCAGTCCAAGGAGCCAAGGAATCACGAAAAGGGAAAGTACGTAGAGAGAAAATATCATCTAATCGAGATATTGTTCAACGTGGAGATGTGACTATCACCAAGATTGTCACCGCTGACAATCTTGCGGATCCTTTTACAAAGGCCTTGCCTCAAAAGGTCTTTGATCGTCATCTAGATAGTCTAGGTCTTAGATGTAGTTCTGAATGGTTATGAGTGCAAGTGGGAGTTTGTTGGGTTTGTGCCCTCAAACCATTACTTTATGTATGAGACATTGACATTTTAATATATGGATATCAGCTTTACATTTCATTGTGTATGTTTTTTTCATGAGATGATTGTTAATCCTTAAGTATCATGGTAAGTAATTAGTGTATGTATGAGATGCGTACAATGAGATACGAATTACTATTCATTGATACTTAGAACTTGTCACAGTGAATGATGAGACTGAATACCTCATCAGGTTTACACTGTAGGATGATTGACTACCAATAGATGGAATGATTAATCCCAATCACTAGAGTGTAACTCTTAGTTAATATGCTAGTGGTTATAGTGCATTGACGGACCTGAGTTTTCCTGTTGACGCTTAAGGCTGTCAACAGTTAATAGGAACTCATAACTTGTATGAGGTACGTGTTCTCAATCTTAAGACGATTATGAACACAGACTGTGGATATGGCTACTTTGACTTACCAATCAGTGAGGTCTATAAAAGATCAACACCTGGGTATCTTGGGTATGTCATGTTCACAGGATTTTAAACATATATTGTCAAGATAGAATCTACCCTCTAATTCAGTGTAAGCATTCCCTTGAGATTTTCACCAAGTTGATTATTGAGAACTGCAGTCTTGTTGATAAGTAGTTATCAACATGTTTGGTAATCATGAGAGGTGATGGGACTCAAGGAATATAAGAAGTAATCATGATTCAGGTTGACAGTATCAGTTATCCGACTACCTAAATATAATTATGAATGCTGATGGTAGAGGGACACTAGTACACCATACAAGTCTAGTTATCGCTTCGGATATGTTCTTTTGAGTTGGAGCTCAGTTATCATTTTATAGTGGAGTAAACGTTAACTGACCAACTGGTTAGTTTGCTGATCAAAGAGTTTGTTCATGGGAATTAACAACTGGTCTGAGCCAACAATAAAGAGCCTAAGAGGTCCCACTCTTACCTCTATAAGGATGCTTGGTAAGGTACATGAGGATCATGTCAAGACAGGTTTGATCGATCGAACTAGTTTCGATCGATTGAAGTCTTGACATGTTCGATCGATTGAAGGTGTTTCGATCGATCGAAGGTTCGATCGATCGAGGTCACTTCGATCGATCGAAGGTTAAAGTCGGTTTTGGAAATCTATAAATAGGGCAGCTGCGTTCAGGGTTTAATAATCGTAGTTTTTCCTATACACTAAGCTACATAACCTGTTTAGGGCTTCCTAAACCTTCCTATCCTTTGTATTAAAGATCCCACCATTTCTAGTCTCTCCGGGAAGCATCCGCAGGAGACATAAGGGTGAAGACAACCTAGTGGAGGCTGTTGCATCATCAAGAAGTTTGAAGAATTCAAAATTGGGTTCAAGACACTAAGGTATAATTCTTGTCCCCTCTTATACGCATCTATAGAGTTAACAAGTAGTAGATCCGGGCTACCAATAAGTTTTGTAACTTGTTCTTTCCGCTGATCGTTTAAAATTGATTTTAAACCTATTTTTCCTTCAATTGGTATCTGCGCCTCGCTTGTTTGGATCTATAGATGCGTTTTTGGAACACTAGTTTTGATTTGCATGCTGATTTTAGAACTGTTTTTGAAATTACATCATCATAGATATGTTTCTACAGTGTTTTCGCAGTAGAATACAAATCTGTGATTGCATAGGATGCATGAAGGATTCGATCGATCGAAGGAGTCTCGATCGATCGAACATCTGTTGTTCTTAACCGATCGAACATGTTTCGATCGATCGAACCTTTGTTTTGTTCGATCGATTGAATGTTGTTCGATCGAGATTGATTCTCTGTCCAGCTGTTCTTTTCACAGTTTTAAATGTTTTTTAAAGTTATTCATTTCAATTTTAAATTATTCTGTAATTTTTCAAATCATTCTGTGAAACTGCAAGTTCAATTGATTGAACTATGTTCAATCGATCGAATGTTCGATCGATCGAACCATTGTCGATCGATCGAAGTATGATAGAGAACTGAGATGCAGTTTTTGAGTTCTAACTTTGTGCGTAAAGAGTTTATGCACTGTGTGAATCAATTAGGGGTTCCAATAGTCAATTATATATGTTTTATTTACGCATGGATGCGTACGTCTAACCCTTTTGCAGCAAGATTAGTCTACTATCTCCCATGGCACCAAGAACTTTAATTTCCGTATTTAAATGTTTGAGATTGGTGAATGTTGTATATAATTATTAGCTTAGTTTTAAGGCATGTGTAAAGGGCGCTGCGACTTCAATCCTACGAAAAGGAAAGTCGCACCGGTTTCCCTAGCTTTCTTTATTTTCATGCTGTTGATTTCTATTTCTAGATAAATTTTAAGCTTCAAAAGAGGCATAGGACCAATGTAATAGGATTAGAAAATTTTACAAAGATAGAGGAGCAAGCCGTTGTCCATGAGGAGGTTCTATGGAGATAGAGCCATGGGAGATAGAGGCATTGTTGAATGTCTTTATTTATCAATTTTAGTTTTTAGTTTTATGTGCTTGGTTGTGATTGGTATTTAATTATATTGTTACTACTTGCATGCACGTAAACAAGTTTTCTAAAGTAAAATTCAATCACCGTTTCAACGCATTAGTAAACATTGGATGTTTTATGGGTAATGTGTAGAAACAAAGTTTTTCTAAAAGGAAAAATCCTTATTTACTAAATCTAGTGGGAGATGGTCTTAATAAAAACACCCGCGATCTTCCATTTATGGTTCACTGTAAGATGAGTAGTGCATTCTGTGTCACCTCGCCAGGGGTGATCATTCCATACGGAGGGTACACTACTCATTGGTTACTAGATGTGAACTTCCTATGGATAGGATCAATCAGACAAGTTAGAGGGTGACCACCACACGGAGGCGCTACTTGAGGCGGTTGTGATTGGATCCTAGTTAATGGTACACACTAGCAAAGCTATGGATAAGGGATCCCACACGAGGCATTGTTCAGAAACTTAGAGATCAAATAGGTTCAGAAGTCATGACTTGTTTTGCAAGAGTTGCATAGCGGATAAGTCATGATAAATCAAAAGATCGAACATTGACCACCACACGGAGACTTTTTTCTTTCATTTCGATATTCCGACGACTTCTTTTTAAAATAAGAGTTTTAAGGATTCTTTTATTTCAAACTGTCAAATTCTGATATCCATATTTATTTTGTTTTTGATTTTTTCAGTACATCATAATGTCTGGATCTGCATTTAGTCCACTTGCCACCATACTCACTCAGAACAAGTTAACTGGAAATAACTACACAGAATGGAAACGTAACCTATACATCGTTTTAACTGCAGAGGATCACATATATGTCCTCACCACCCAATGCCCCAAAGAACCCGCTGATCTCGTCAAAATCAAGATATAAAAGTATGCTTTACTTATGCTTTACTTTCAAAAATTTGCAGTGTGGAAGTAAAGGTCGAACCCACAGAGATTGAATACTACGCACTTTAATTTTTAAAACCTAAATTTAGTTAATTAAGAAAAGCAAATTTTGGATTTAATTTGAATTAAACTAATAACAATAAAAATAAATCTAAATTATGAAAGCAATTAAAAATTTGTTTTTATAATAAGTTTAAGGAACCTAGGATTGCAAATTCACCACTAGCTTCATGATAAGGGTATTTACGAATTAATTTAGCTTATTAAGTTGGATGATAATGGAGAATTGTAGCTACACGCCCAATTCTTTCGTCAAGAAAATAACTATGGTTCAAGCACCAACATAATCCATCTTCGGTTAGTACGAATTATCCCACACTAAACTAGGGTTGTGGTATAATCCGTCTAATCTAGGCATGGACTATTCGGATACTTGATAGCACAATTCAATTTAAGCACCATTACATGTAAATAATCTAAACAAGCACAGCAAGCATAGATCATTGAGCACACTACCATCAAAATAGATCTAAGATAAGAGTAAACTTTGAATGTAATGATTTAATAAATAAAAGCACGATTTATTTATAAAAATTCTCAGAACATATAACTGTCATCCATACATAATAAAACTAAAATAAAAACATAAAATACACCCTATTACTTGGTTAGGGTTTCATTGAAACCCTAGATCTTGAGTTTAGTTAGCCATATAATTGATGAACAGCAAGAGGTTGATGGAGGAGGCCATGGGAATTCTTGGTCTTCTTCTTCTTCTTCGCCTTGCTTTTCTCTCTTCAATGGCTGAAGTTTTTGTTGTATATGGATGTATCTAATGTTGTGTAATGATGTGTAACCATAAAATTGATTTAGAATAAGATTTATATAGAGTTTGGAAGGATTTAGAAAGCTTTCCTAAGTCAAATCGTACTAAAACTACTATATTTACGTTTCTGGTCGTCATATGCACAAACCACCTTCGCTGGGTACTTTAATTTAACAAAATACGCGTTTTTGGTTTTTTCACAGGTCGCTCGCGTGGCCCGCTCACGCGAGGTCCTTTTTGCTGCACCGTGCGACTTTTGTATAATTAATTGCGATAACTTTTTTCTCAAAACTCGGATTGACTCGCCGTTTGTGGCCACGCGTCCGTAACTCGAAGATCTACATTTTATATCTCTGGAGAAATTTCTCAAATCCAAAGTATTCCTTATCAAAAATGCGATTTACCAAGGTTGCTACTGCATTCAGCTTTCACCGGAATCACCGTTTGAGCCCAGAATAAAAGCCACTAATCATTGGATTTTTGTGCATTTTCAAGTTAAAGCTCCAAAAACCTACAAAATTTAGAATACTTATTAAAAAATAACTAATAACTACATGAAATGGGCTAACAAAGGGTATTTGTAAGACTATAAACGGCAACTATTCGTCGCCGATCACACCCCCAAACCTACTCTTTGCTAGTCTTCGAGCAAAAAGAACAGAAAAATAAAACTACTACTACAAATACTACTCCATTTTTGCATGGATCACGATTGCATTTAACATATGCAACAAGCCTTTTAAACCCCTAGGTGTCCCTAGTCGGACGAGTGAAGTCTCGTGAGGGTTCTCGTCAACAAGTCACCCACAACCATCTTTATTAACTTATAACGAAAAGTTTTATTCAAACAAGAAACAAAACAATTAATACTTCTTATCATAGAACGATGATTTGAAATATAATAACGAACATAAAGAAACATAATGAAACATCCACCTAAGTCATGAAAAACAATCCCAAGCACATGCATCATATAAATCAATACAGTTTCTCATAAAATTGCACGTGTGTGATATGGTAGTCAAATGAACACGCGCATGTCATGAACATGGAACATACTCCGGATAACCATTTAACTATGTCTCGACTAAGAATCTCACAATGTTAATTACACTCTCAAATGAAACACTCAGAAACATGTGTAATTTATCTAATATATGGGAGCAAAGGAAATACATTTTCAAAACGAGAAATGGTCACATATGACTCGAAAAAGATGCATGACACAAAAGATTAGTAGTCTCATGGATAGGATGCCAACAATCAAGAAAAATTAATCATTACCATATTTTAATCCTCCTCCCATCGTTTTCATATCCAAACCATGTTTCCTAAGATCAAATAGGACTTGTCAACGGTTGTAATGTGGCTCGGGCAATGAAAAAGGATAGAAAGGATTCATTAGGTAGCTAATCTCAGAATGGCATTGTAAGGCATGTTCGATTTCTTTCATTCGTCTCTTCTACCAACTTTCATCTTTTCATTCTCTTCTTTTCAATTTTTTTTTTCCTTTTCAACCTTCTTCTTTTTTTTTTCTACCACCATTTCTTTACTTTTCTCTCTTTTCCCTTTCTTTTCGTTGCTTTCTGAATAATCAATCAATTAATAACAAGGCAACCACCCCAAACATCATCTTATTTTCTTCTTCTTCTCAAACAACACATCGCCTTACCACCACTAAAAGTTGATCAATCTTTTAGTGATGAACTCCAAGTTGGCCAAATTGGAGCAAAAAATAATGGTAATTAAAAAAAAGGGCATTTTAATGGCTCAAAGGGCGAACTAAGAAAATTTATCATTTAACTGGATAGGACAAAGGTCAAAAGGGTGGAAAACAAAGAAGGCCTAAAATCATGTCCTAGGGTGATACGATTTTTCAACGTTTACAACGAAAGATTATTTAGCATGGTAACAAATATTTTAACTTGACTATAAACCAAAACAAGAATAATAAGACTAAACAACAAGTTAATGCGCTATTTCAATGAAATTCGACAAACACAAAATGTATTTATAACCCTCTAAAAAGAAAAGATAGGCTCAAAAGCTCATCGGGTTTAGTCTCCACCATGTGTTATCTAGAAATCCAAATCATATTATAATTCACATCAAACATGTATTCAAGCGACTACGTGCGGTGCATAGGTTTGCATGCAAATCTAAGATATAAAACTACGATTAGAATGATACATAACTTAAAACATTACATCATGACTTCAGCAAATATTTAATTACATCTTCTCTTGTTTACCATTCTATAACAATCATAGTTACATAATAAGAAGTATCGACTAGAGATTGCAAAACCGTAGGTAACATAAATTATTTAAGCACAAGTATTGAAAATTTTTGAAAATTTAGTGTAATAATAATGTGAGTGCATACCCCCAAACCTAAACCTTTCATTGTCCCCAATAAAACAATAAAACAAAAGAAAGGAAAGTACGTAGAGAAGGAACGATAATACCTCGATCTCGGCAACCACAAACCAAGTGAACATATATACATATAGCAATATAGTTCAAATGCTCCAAATAGAGACACTAATTCACCTGGCAATACTTACAAGAAATTAAACTAACAACGAATAAGAAAAGCTAATATATAATATATATATATATGTTATTTCTTTTTATTTTGTTATTTATTTATTTATTTTTTTGTAAACAATAGAAACTAAACTAGAATTAAAAGAACGTAAAGGAAATAAAGAAAAATAAAACTAGAACTATGGAAACAAAGATAAACTTAAACGAAAAGAACTGAAAAGAACAAACAAAATTGAAAAACAACTAGATATGTTGGGAAAACAGAAGGTCAAAGAACAAAGAGAAAAATTGAGAAATCCCCACCTCGCGTGAGCGGACCGCGCGAGTGACCCTCGCTCGCGCGAATTCCTCCGCGAGTTTAAGCAGAAGCTTATTTTACGTTTTATAAAAGAAAGATCTCTAAGTCCCCAGATCGCGCGAGCGGGCCGCTCGAGCGACCTGCTCGCTCGCGCGAATTCCTGCGCAAGGTAATACTGAGGCTAAATATCACATAAGGTTTTAAAAAAAATTCACTAAGGGGCAAGCTCACGCGAGCGGGCCGTGCGCGCGAGTTGTTATTTTTCCTCTTTTTCTTTATTTTTTATATATAAGTTGAAAATAAGTTTACTCCGACCCCCAAACCTGTCCAGAGTGACCCAAAAAGGACTGAAAAAGACCCAAAAATGACTAAAAATAAGAAAAACGAACGAAATAAAGCTTGGGTTGCCTCCCAAGAAGCGCTATCTTTTATGTATTTAGCTAGACCATTCTAGCTCAGAACTTATGAAGGTTGAAAATCAGACTTTGTACCCCTAAGGATATCAGGAAGAGCCCGGTGGTAAGCAGAAACCATATCGCCTTGAATTAATTCAATTGACGGTTCATCCTTTCGGTTTCAAATCGATTCTTTACCTTTTGAGTAAATTTGTCATTTGGATCTAAATTATTCAAATTCGTCTGCTCATTTTCCAATATATTATTTTCATTACTCACAGGTATTACGTAATTCGGTTCAATAGTTTGTCTTACCTCACTCTCCGCCTCACATAGATAATCGTCATCTTTGGGAGGTTGATCAATAGCATTAAAAATGTTCAATTTTAAGTTCATGTTCCCAAATGACACCTTCATTACCCCCGTCCGACAGTTAACACGAGCATTAGCGGTTGCTAAGAATGGACGGCCTAAGATGACAGGAGTGTGTTTCCTAGCATCTAGCACGGGTTCAGTGTCAAGGACCATGAAGTCGACAGGATAATAGCATTTATCAACTTTAACCAAGACATCCTCGACGATTCCTCTAGGTACTTTCATAGAACGATCCACTAATTGTATTGTAGCTGTCGTAGGTTTAAGTTCACCTAGTCCTAATTGTTTATAGACGTGATAAGGTAAGAGATTAACACTAGCTCCTAAGTCAAGGAGAGCCCGATGAATGATAGTGTCACCTATGACACATGAAATAGTAGGTGTACCGGGATCTTTATACTTTGAAGGAGCGTGTTGGAATATAGAGCTTACTTTTTTCGTGAGAAAGACCTTTTTCGGAGTACGACTGCGTATTTTGCACTTTTGCTTGCACAGGTCTTTTAGACATTTAGCGTAAGCGGGAATTTGTTTTATAGCATCGAGGAATGGAATATTAATTTTTAATTGTTTAAATACCTCAAGTATATCTTCAGTTTTCGACGTTTTCTTTGAAAAATTTGACGGTTCGTCGACATTTGGTGGAAAAGGTAGTTTTGGAATATACGTCGTCGGGGTTGTTACATTTTCTTTCCTATTTCTACTCGTTTCTCCACCCTTTTCTTTATTAGAGTTAATGTTCCCTTCCTTCTCACTTTCATATGGCACGTCAACAACTTCCTCTTCTTAAATAGTCATCCCAGTCGAGACGGCGTTTACTTGTTCATTCGAACCCCCATTCTCAGATTGTCCCTTAGGATTTTGAATAGTTTGACTAGGCAACTTACCCTCGTTTCTACGACTCATAGCATTAACTATTTGTCCCATTTGGGATTCAAGCTTTGCAATATATTGTGTGTGAGAGTGCACTATCTGTGCTTGTGCTTGTACTTGTGTTTCGATATTCTTAAGGGATGCCAACACTGTCTCCTCAAAAGCGTTAACCCTTGGAGGGTTAGGATTAGGAGGAGGGTGTTGGTATTAGTTTTGTTGAAACTGGGGTCGATAAGTATTAGAAAAATTATTCGGCATAGGATTGTAACTATTTCGTGGGAATTGTTGAATCGAGTTTATGTGTTGCTCCACAAATTCTGGAAATTGAGATGCTGATGGGCAAGAAAGTATAGAATGTGAAGGATCGGAACATAATGCACAACTTTCATAAGAGGGTGAACCCGACATTTGATTCACTGTCAAAAGTCGGTCAAGTTTTTTAGATAGTTCCTGAAATTCAATTGAATGACTTGACTCAAACTTTACCTCACATTTCGGTTGTGAAAGATATCCCTCAGAACGTACGGACACAGCCTGATGCATCGAGTTCTCGCTTAATGTTTCAAAAAATTTCCAGGCCTCGTCGGCGCTTTTGTGTAGAAAGGTCCCCGTACAAAGGGCATCGACGGTATTACGGACAGAGGGAACAAGCCCCTCATAGAAGACTTGAACTAATTGCCACTTAGGAACCTGATGATGTGGGTATGAGCGTAATAATTCTTTAAATTTCTCCCATATGTCATAAAGTGTTTCCCCATCTTGCATCACAAAATTTGTTATGGATTTCCTTATCTGATTTGTACGCATAATAGGGAAAAACTTTTTGTAAAAATGCGGTGTGTAAGGCTTCCCATGTTCTAATTGTGTTTGGCTCCAAAGATTGGAGCCAATACTTAGCTTTATCTTTTAAAGAGAATGGAAAGAGCCGTAATTTTAATTCATCATCAGTGAGATTTTGAATTTTTAAAGTAGAACATATATCTTGAAAATCTCCCAAGTGTTGATAAGTGTCTTCATTAATGCGGCCGTGAAAAGAAGGAAGTAGCGAGATGGTAGATGACTTTATCTCAAAGTGAGATGCCGTCGCCTCCGGTAAATCAATACATGTTTGTGGCGTGTAAGTTGTCGGAATAAAGTAATCTTTAAGCGGAGGAGGTAGAGGTATATTAGGATTATATCCGTTATTTACGTTGTTTTCGCCGTCGGCCATTGGAATAAGTTTTATGTTAATAAATCGAGTTTTCCTTAACCTTTTAAGGGTACTTTGAATTTCGGCCTGAAATAATGATGACGGTTTCAGAGTCCGACTGACTCTAAGGGTACGTTCAAGTTCAGGATCGAAAGGTTGTAATTCCGGTTTATTTGAACGTGTACCAAACATAAACTAGAATAAAATACACTAAAACAACGACTGACTCAACAAAAACAAAAATAACTACGCAAGTAATCAAGCACGCAAGCACACAGTACTACTATGATGCATGTAATTATCCTTGTGCAGTGATTCACGTCAAAGCCCAGCGCCCCGGGTTTCCTAGCTAATGCAGTGCTCACTCCACATCTAACCTAATGCAAGTAATTGCGTCTTAGCACCCTGACTTACAGCGAATTGATGCAAAATTTAAAGAAGCGATTTACTTAAAATTTGTTTTTATTTTTTATTTTTTCCTTAAGCTCCTTTGATGTGCTAAGCTATTCCTCTCCAAAACGCTAGAATTTGATTACTTGAGAAACTACAAAATAAAAAGAAAAGTTAGTGACTCAAATAAAAATGGAAAATAAGAAAAATAAAACCTAATCTAATATTTACGAATTAACTAAACTAAGATTCTAAACTAAAGGTAGTGAATTGCAATCCCCGGCAACGGCGCCAAAAATTTGATCTCGTCAAAATCAAGATATAAAAGTATGCTTTACTTATGCTTTACTTTCCAAAGATTTGCAGTGTGGAAGTAAAGGTCGAACCCACAGAGATTGAATATTACGCACTTTAATTTTTAAAACCTAAATTTAGTTAATTAAGAAAATTGGATTTTGGATTTAATTTGAATTAAACTAATAACAATAAAAGTAAATCTAAATTATGAAAGCAATTAAAAATTTGTTTTTATAATAAGTTTAAGGAACCTAGGATTGCAAATTCACCACTAGCTTCATAATAAGGGTATTTAGCTTCATAATAAGGGTATTTACGAATTACTTTAGCTTATTAAGTTGGATGATAATGGGGAATTGTAGCTACAAGCCCAATTCCCCCATCAAGAAAATAACTATGGTTCAAGCACCAACATAATCCATCTTCGGTTAGTACAAATTATCCCACACTAAACTAGGGTTGTGGTATAATCCGTCTAATCTAGGCATGGACTATTCGGATACTTGATAGCACAATTCAATTTAAGCACCATTACATGTAAATAATCTAAACAAGCACAGCAAGCATAGATCAGTGAGCACACTACCATCAAAATAGATCTAAGACAAGAGTAAACTTTGAAAGTAAGGATTTAATAAATAAAAGCACGATTTATTTATAAAAATCCTCGGAACATGTAACTATCATCCATACATAATAAAACTAAAATAAAAACATAAAATACACCATATTACTTGGCTAGGGTTTCATTGAAACCCTAGATCTTGAGTTTAGTTGGCCATAGAATTGATGAACAGCAAGAGGTTGATGGAGGAGGCCATGGGAATCCTTGGTCTTCTTCTTCTTCGCCTTGCTTTTCTCTCTTCAATGGCTGAAGTTTTTGTTGTATATGGATGTATCTAATATTGTGTAATGATGTGTAACCACAAAATTGATTTAGAATAGGATTTATATAGAGTTTGGAAGGATTTAGGAAGCTTTCCAAAGTCAAATTGTACTAAAACTACTATATTTACATTTCTGGATGTCATATGCACAAACCACCTTCGCTGGGCACTTTAATTTAACAAAATACGCGTTTTTGGTTTTTTCACAGGTCGCTCGCGCGGCCCGCTCGCGCGAGGTCCTTTTCGCTGCACTGCGCGATGTTCGTAGAATTGCGATAACTCTTTGCTCGGAACTTAGATTGACTCACAGTTTATGGCCATGCGTCTATAACTCGAAGATCTACATTTTATATCTCTGAAGAAATTTCCCAAATCTAAAGTATTCCTTGTCAAAAATGCGATTTATCAAGGTTGCTACTGCATTCAGCTTTCATCGGAATCACCGTTTGAGCCCCGAATGACTTCCAAAGCCACTAATCATTGGATTTTTGTGCATTTTCAAGTTAAAGCTCCAAAACCTACAAAATTTAGAATGCTTATTAAAAAATAACTAATAACTACATGAAATGGGCTAACAAAGGGTATTTGTAAGACTATAATCGGCAACTATTCGTCGCCGATCACCCGCGGTAAATGCTTGAGCAGCTGCCAGACGCGAGTTCGAAAAATGGAAGAAGTCGAATGGAATGGCTCATTGCTACATTCTCGCCTCATTGGCTGGTGTGTTACAACACCAATTCCAATCGAATAGTTCTGCTAGTGACATTATCAAATCCCTGAAAAAGATGTTTGGAGAGCATGGCAAGCCTGCCAGGCAGGTAGCTAAGCAGAAGATAATGAGTGCTAAGATGTCGGAAGGGACTCCAGTCACAGAACATGTTTTAAAAATGAATGGTTATTTGAACGAGCTGGAGACCCTAGGTGCCAACATCGATGCATAGACCCAAGTTGACATGATCCTTAATATGTTGTCGCCATCATTCACTCAATTTAAACTAAATTATAATATGAATAAAATGGATTTCTCAATGAGCAAATTAATGAGTTCTTTACTAGCAGCGGAAGGGGTGATCAAACCTGGGGGCAACGTTCTGAACGTTGAGAAAAGCTCATCCTCTTCCCGATCAACTCCGAAAGGTAAGAAAGGGAAGAAGAAGGCTAGCACTGGTGGTCCAAATGTTGGACCAATCCCTAAGATTACAAAATCTAAGGGAAAAGGTAAGGGCAAAGGGAAGGTGGGTGGCCAAGGCAAAGGAAAGTGTTTCCAATGCGGTGATAAGGGCCACTGGAAGAGGAACTGCCCAGAATTCTTAGCTACAAGAGTTCAAGGTATGATTGAATCACATGTGATTGAAGTAAGTTTTATTACGGATACTTAAAACACTTGGTGCATTGATTCTGGT
This sequence comes from Hydrangea macrophylla, assembly GCA_033977485.1. NCBI lineage: Eukaryota > Viridiplantae > Streptophyta > Magnoliopsida > Cornales > Hydrangeaceae > Hydrangea > Hydrangea macrophylla. The sequence continues at coordinate 80,273,196 of CM066998.1, read as the reverse complement.
GTGACTAACCATATCTGTAATTCATTGCAGGGGTTCAGATCAACCAGGAGGTGCAGTGATGGGGAAATCGTACTTACTCTAGGTTCTAGTACAACTGTATCTGTAGTTACTATAGGAGTCATAGTTTTAGAATTTTTAGACAAAAAAGTTTTGATTTTATCAGATGTACTTTACGTCCCTTTAATAAGACATAATTTAATTTCAGTTTCTAATTTATCGAATAATGGTTATTCTTTTCATTTTGGAACTGAAGTTGTGATTAAAAGAAATAGTTCTTTTATTTGTTCTGGTGTTAAATCAAATGGTTTGAATGTGATTACTCCCAATATTTCTAAAGATTCTTGTATGGAACTTAATAACTCAGTGGTAACTGTACCATCTAAAAGAAAAGAACCTTCCACTAATCCAACAAGGCTTTGGCATAAGAGGCTTGGCCATATCAATCAAAATAGGATTGGCAGACTAGTCAAAGAAGGGGTCTTAGGCAATTAATGGAAGTCTGCGAGTCTTGTTTAGAGGGTAAGATGACCAAAAGGCCCTTTCCCGCAAAGGGCAATAGGACCAATGCATTGTTGGAATTAGTTCATACTGATGTGTATGGACCAATAAATATTAGAGCACAGGGTGGTTATGAGTATTTCATAACATTTACTGATGACCACTCTAGGTATGGATATGTGTACCTAATGCAGCACAAGTCTGAAGCCTTTAAAAAGTTCAAAGAGTTTAGTGCTGAAGTGGAGAAGCAATTGGGCACACATATCAAGGCCATTCGATCTGATCTAGGTGGCGAGTACCTCTCTAATGAGTTTATTGATCACCTCGTGCAGAATGGGATTCTGTCACAGTTGACTGCACCTGGTACGCCTCAGCAGAACAGTGTAGTGGAGAGAAGGAATCGGACTCTTTTAGACATGACTAGGTCGATGATGAGTTATTCTGAGTTGCCATTATTCCTTTGGGGTTATGATTTGGAAACCACTGCTTACATAGTAAATCTAGTACCAAGCAAATCTGTTCCTAGGACACCACAAGAGATGTGGATTGGAGGCAAGTCTTCTTTGCAACATCTCCAGATATGGGGGTGTCCGGAATATGTGCTGAAAGGAAAGATGAGCATGTTGGATTCTAGATCGAAAGTATGTTACTTGTGGGGTATCCAAAGGGTACTTATGGATAGTATTTTTATGATCCAAGAGAACAGAAAGTGTTTGTTAGTACAAATGTTGTTTTCTTGGAGGATGATTATATCATGAACCATAAACCTAAGGGAATGATAGATCTTAGAGAGATAGAAGGAGAGCCTTTAGTCCAACCTGTTGTTAATAACGATGTAAATCAAGAAAATACCACTTCTTCACCCATTTTCGCATCGATACCTCGTCGTAGTGGGAGGATTATCAGCCAGCCTGATAGATACATTTTCTAAGGAGAAGTTTTTGAAGCTGTCTCCATAGAATCTGAATCTGATCCTACTATGTACGAAGAGGCAATGGCTGATGTTAACGCAGCTCATTGGGTGAAAGCTATAAAGGCTGAATTAGAATCTATGGATTCTAATTAGGTCTGGGATCTTGTAGAACATCCAGCCAATATTAAACCCATTGGCTGTAAGTGGGTCTATAAGAGGAAAAGAGGATCTAATGGAAAGGTTGAGACCTTTAAGGCAAGGCTTGTAGCAAAAGGTTATACTCAGAGGGAGGGCATTGACTATGAGGAAACCTTCTCGTCGGTAGCTATGCTCAAGTTCATCAGAATACTCTTATCCATTGCTACATGCCTAGATTATGAGATCTGGCAGATGGACGTCAAGACTGCATTCTTGAATGGCAATCTTGAGGAGGAAATCTATATGCAGCAACCAGAAGGAGCTGGTCGGAAAGGTAACTTGGTATGTAAGTTGCAAAAGTCCATTTATGGGCTTAAGCAAGCATCCAGAAGTTGGAATATTCGTTTTGACCAAGCGGTCAAGTCGTTTGGTTTCATACAGAATATGGATGAACCTTATGTATACAAGAGGTGTGAAGGAAAAGTGGTTGCTTTTCTTGTTCTTTATGTTGACGATATTCTGCTCATTGGGAATGATGTAGCGGCATTGTCAACGGTTAAGGTTTGGCTAGCTAGTACTTTTGATATGAAGGATCTAGGAGAGGCGAGCTATATTCTTGGGATAAAGCACTTTCGAGATCGTAAGCGAAGGATAATGGGATTATCTTAAGCTGTTTATATCGATAAGGTGCTAACTAGGTTTTCAATGGATAATTCGAAGAAAGGTTTATTACCTTTCAGGCATGGTTTAGCGTTCTCCAAGGACCAGTGTCCTAAGACACAGGAGGAGAGGAATCGCATGGTAGGAGTTCCCTATGCCTCGACAGTGGGTAGTCTTATGTATGTGATGTTGTGCACTAGACCAGACATCTGCTTTGCCATTGGCATGGTTAGCAGGTATCAATCGAATCTAGGTCCAGAGCACTGGACAACCGTTAAGCACATTCTGAAGTACTTGAGAAGGATTAAAGATTACATGCTTATGTACGACGGCAATGAGTTAATTCCAGTAAGATACACTGACTCAGACTTTATGTCAGATAAAGATTTGAGGAAATCAACATCTAGACATCTCTTTACCTTGGGAGGTGGTGCTGTTAGTTGGAGGAGCATTAAGTAGAAATGCATTACAGACTCAACTACAGAAGCTGAGTATGTTGCTGCTTGTGAAGCCACAAAGGAAGTTGTTTGGCTCAAGAAGTTCCTTATGGAGCTAGAGATGGTACTAGCATCGCTGTCACCTATTACGCTTTATTGTGATAATAGTGGGCAGTGGCTCTGTCCAAGGAGCCAAGGAATCACGGAAAGGGAAAGCACATAGAGCGGAAATATCATCTAATTCGAGATATTGTTCAATGTGGAGATGTAACTATCACCAAGATTGCCACCACTGACAATCTTGTGGATCCATTTACACAGGCCTTGCCTCAGAAGGTCTTTGATCCTCATCTAGATAGTCTAGGTCTTAGATATAGTTCTGAATGGTTATGAGTGCAAGTGGGAGTTTGTTGGGTTTGTGCCCTCAAACCATTACTTTATGTATGAGACATTGACATTTGAATATATGGGTATCAACTTTACATTTCATTGTGTATATTTTTTTCATGAGATGATTGTTAATCATTAAGTATCATGCAAGTAATTAGTGTATGTATGAGATGTTTACAATGAGATACGAATTATATATTCATTGATACTTAGAACTTGTCATAGTGAATGATGAGACTGGATGCCTCATCAGGTCTACACTGTAGTATGATTGACTAGCATTGGATGGAGTGATTAATCTCAATCACTAGAGTGTAACTCTTAGTTAATATGCTAGTGCTTATAGTGCATTGATGGACCTGAGTTTTCCTATTGACGCTTAAGGCTGTCAATAGTCAATATGAACTCATAACTTGTATAAGGTACGTGCTCTCAATCTTGAGACGATTATGGACACAGACTTTGGATATGGTTGATTTGACTTACCAATCAGTGAGGTCTATAAAAGATCAACACATGGGTATCTTGGGTATGTCATGTTCACAGGGTTGTGAACATATATTGTCAAGATAGAATCTACCCTCTGATTCAGAGTAAGCACTCCCTTGAGAATGTCACCAAGTTGATTACTGAGAACTGCAGTCTTGTTGATAAGTAGTTATCAACATATTTGGTAATCATGAGAGGTGAATGGGACTCAAGGAATATAAGAAGTAATCATGATTCAAGTTGACAGTATCAGTTATCCGACTACCTGAATATGATTATGAATGCTGATGGAAGAGGGACATTAGTACACCATACAAGTCTAGATATCGCTTCGGATATGTTCTTTTGAGTTGGAGCTCAGTTATCCTTTTATAGTGGAGTAAATGTTAACAGACTAGCTGGTTAGTTTGCTGATCAAAGAGTTTGGTCATGGGAATTAACAACTGGTTTGAGCCAACAATAAAGAGCCTAGGAGGTCCCACTCTTAGCTCTGCAAGGATGCTTGGAAAGGCACATGAGGATCATGTCAAAACAGGTTCGATCGATCGAACTAGTTTCGATCGATTGAAGTCTTGACATGTTCGATCGATTGAAGGTGTTTCGATCGATCGAAGGTTCTATCGATTGATCGAGGTCACTTTGATCGATCGAAGGTTAAAGTCGGTTTTGGAAATCTATAAATAGAGCAGCTACGTTCAGGGTTTAGTAATCGTCGTTTTTCCTATACACTAACCTACAGAACCTGTTTAGGGCTTCCCAAACCTTCCTATCCTCCGTATTAGAGATCCCACCATCTCTGGTCTATCCGGGAAGCATCCGCAGGAGACATAAGGGTGAAGACAACATAGTGGAGGCTGTTGCATCGTCAAGAAGTTTGAAGAATTCAGAATTGGGTTCAAGACACTAAGGTATAATTCTTGTCCCCTCTTATACGCATCTATAGAGTTAACAAGTAGTGATCCGGGCTACTAATAAGTTTTGTAACTTGTTCTTTCTGCTGCACATTTAAAATTGATTTTAAACCTGTTTTTCCTTCATGGGTCCGGCTGGTGGCTCAGGTACCACTACCTCCTCGAGCTCCTCATCCTCGATAACCTCATCTCCTTCTACCACTATATCAGCCCTTCAGCTATGATATCCACATCAACTAGCTCTGGACCCTCTGGATCCTCCTCAAGGTCATCCTCTGATGCATACTCTGGCTCCTCGGGGTCATCCTCTAGCTTCTCATCATCGTCTACATCATGATCCTCCTTCTCAAGCTGTAGCTCCTCTAATGGATCCTCGTCTCCCTCATCATCTCCTATCAGCTCGACTGGCTTCGGCACACCAGGCTGATCATGTAGCTCTGGTATGGGTACATCGGGTACCGGTGTTGGTGGAATGGGTCCTACTAGGATAACTCGTAATCTCCAACTTAGTCTGGATCAATCGAGTCATCTCTTCTCGGGTCCTCGCATAATAATATTCATTCACGCACATCTCTGTTGGGTGAGTTAGTCCCTCGACAAAAAGAGCGTTCCAAATCTTTTCTTTGAGATAACAGCTAGCTGTTTGGTGAATATGGCTATGATACATCTCTGGAATAGCAGGCTCAACTATGTCCCCGTGGATCACATGCCCTCCAAATGAGTCGTCCACAAACATATAGAAATCCAGATCCATGCTAACCTGCAAAGGATACTATCTATCGTCTGAGCGACGAACTTATCTTAAACTCATATCTCAGGGATCTTAAACTGCTAGGACCAGATGGTGTGGAACAATTAGTGAGCGAAAGCATCTAACCTAGGCTCTGATACCAAAAATCATGGACAACAAAAATAGAGAAAAATAAAATTCCTTTTTGGGTCCATAGGGAATGACTGGTGAAGTCACTGAATTGTCCACACTATACAACACTATTCACAGATAACTAAAGAGAATAGTAATACAACTACCGAAATAGATAGGAACAACCTAATTATTACAACAGAGTTAACAGAAATATAAAAGTGTTAGGGCAACATATGCCCCGATACCACATAATAAACGGAAGTCTAATAAATAATAATGAAAACTATGATATATTCCAGTATTCAACTTTAGTTGGCGTAGATATAGTTGTCAGCATAGTAGTCCTGTCCAGCTTTTCCATCCTCGACAAGTCTGCCCTCGGCATAGCCCTCCTCTGGGTAATAGTCATCATCATACTGGTCATCACCTGCAACCTTATAACTAGGGTAGGCTGGACAGGGAATGTCCAGGCAATAACGGCCGTTAGCTTACTGAGAGCTGAGTGAGTAGAAACTTACACAATATTGTAAGGTGGAGTAATTACAAGTTATAAACGATAGGCAATAATGTTACTCATAATATATACTCCTTATTCCAACCGTTATTCTTTTACTAACGTCTTGTTACCCAAAGAATGACATAGTACGCATGTTTGAAGAACGGACTTGATAGTTTAACTCTATCGATTTACCATCATTCCGTCCACCGCTCGTTAAGGACATATCACCGCCCACTGCTGTCATAGACACCATGTCAGCCCATCCCCCACTCTTTAAGGACATAACCGCCCACCACATGTTAGGGATATAACGTTTGAATTAAAGCATATCAATCTATTGCCACAACTTAGTGACGTTTACCGATGATCCCCGCCCACTGCTCGTTAAGGACATAACTGTCCACCGCTCATTATGGACATATAATTCATCACCTGGCTATCCTAGGACTACTTGGTCCCGCCCACCGCTCATTAAGGACATCACCATCCACCGCCCACCTGGCTATCCTAGGACTACCTGGCTAACCAAGTGTCTGTCCACGTATAATTTCTAGAACTTATCAAACCTATCTAGGTTCCACATTATAACTGATACATGACTTCCCATTGTAGCTAGACCATGATTAAATTGAAATGGATGTTAAAGTGATTCCTGACTACCACGTCAACCAACACTATGCAACATTCCTACGCATTATCAATTATATAATGCATTATCAAGAGGAAATAACCACATTCTGTAAATTTCAATCGATTGAAATCATTCTCAATCAATTGGGGTAAAAACAAGTTCGATCGATTGAAGTCATTTTTGATTGATTGAGGAAAGTACGATTCGATCAATTGAAATATTTTTGATCAATTGAGAAGCATCAATCTCAATCGATTGAAATCATTTCAATCTATTGAATAGTATATTCTCTAGCAGACTGGGTAGTGACGCCAAAATTATTGAGGGTGACTTTGGGTCCATTTATTCACGCCCAAAACTTGTAAAACTACTACCCTAAGCTATTGAGTGAGTTTATAACTCACCGAAAGGTCTAAGGGCGTGTTTGGAAAGCTTGGGAGCTATAAAGCTTCAATGGCCTCCTCCTTTCTTTCTCTTCTTTCCATCTCTATCTCAGCCTCTTATTGCCTTCCCTTTCTGTCCTCCTCCTTCTTTTGCTTCTTCCTCTTTCTATCTTCTCTCTCTTACATAGATTATATATAGAGTGTTTGTGTGTATATATATATAAGTGTATATATAATGTAAAACTCTCTTTCTCTCCTCTTTGGTTTTCAACAAACACCTATACACACGCAAATGCTTGTATAAATAAGGAAAGAGGTGTGCAAGGTGGAAGCACTGCGTGAACTGGTGTAATATCCTGTATTTTTGGAGTGTATTAGTAAATAAGACTTTACACTAATTCTTATCCCAATCGATTGCCTTAGTGTCCCAATCGATTGCCACTTTTTATATACCAATCGGTTGCCATGTTTTCCAATCGATTGTCATCCTGCCGACCTGAATTCATTATGTGGCATATACCAATCGATTGCCCTTGACTCACAATCGATTGCTTCTGCTTCCAATCTATTGGCATCTATAGAGATAAGCTTTCGAGTTTGCTTTTATGGATTGACACATAGCACTCTCAATTTCTATATATATGGGATGGTTTTGGCCTTGGAGAATTTGTTGATTAGATTCTTAGAGAGAGAGTGTGTGTTGGTATATCATATATACACACATCCATACACATACATATATATATACACAAGCATACACACACATTCTCTGCCAGAGAGAGAATAAGAAGCAGAAGAAGAAGAAAGAAGAAGAAAAATAGAAGGAGAGACAAAGAGAAGACAGAGGTAGAGAAGAGAAAGAAAAAGAGGAGAGAGATAGCTTGAGATTTTTCAAAGGCCCCATAAGCCAAAAGCATATTTAGGTGAGTTCTAAACTCACTTGGTCTCAATATATAATGTTTTTACAAGCTTTGATATGGATTAGAGGTATTAAATGCGTCCTTAAATGTTTATATATTCTGTTTTATTCTATTGAAGAAGATGAAGTAACCCAATCGATTACCCAATAGATTACCAATGGATTGCCATTAATTGTAACCCAATCGATTGCCAAAGTTCTTAATCGATTGACATTGGTTTGGATCCAATCGATTGACATGTTTCTTTAATCGATTGTTACATGTTTTATCCTAACCGATTGACCCTTGTCCCAATCGATTGACATTAGCAGAACATGGATTGTTTCTTTTGTTTATTATATAAAGGGTTCAATTGCTCGATTCTCGATTCAGACTTTCATTATGCGATAATGGGTTGATCAGGGATAATGTAACAACAAAGATAAGTACGATTAAGAATAACAGATTAATGTGATGACGTTAGATGCTATGTGGTTCTTGTATGAGTTCGATATTCGTTCATTTCAATCAGTGTAGTCTGGCCACAATGGGAAGTCATGTATCAATGTTAGTACGGAACATAAGTAGGTTTGATAAGTTTTGGGAATGGTACGTGGGCAGGGCTAAGTAGTCTTGAAACAGCCAGATGATCCATGTTATATCCTTAACGAGCAGTGGATGGATTATATCCTTAACGAGCGGTGGATGGGGGATCACTAGTAGACATCGATGAGTCGTGGTAATAGATTTAATATGTTGTTGCTCGAAGCGTTGTATCCTTGACATGTGGTGGATGGGTTATATCCTTAATGAGCGGGGGATGGACCGACGTGGTGTCCATGACATGCGGTGGATGGTACATATCCTTAACAAGTGATGGACATAATGATGGTCTGTTTATATAAGTTAAACAATTTAGTATGTTCTTTCAGTCAAGGTATGTTGGTTATCGTGTCGATTATCGGTCTTACAATAATAAGACAATAAGGTTGAGTAATGGTGTTTGAATAAAGATGAAGATACTATTATAACACTATATCTTATTCAGTTCATAACTTCTTGTTACGTTATATAATTGGTACCTTGTGATTTTCTATTCACTCAGCTCTCAGTAAGCTGACGGCTGTTATTGCCTGGACATTCCCCGTCCAGATTATCCCGTCCCTCTTAATGCAGATAATGGAGCTTTTGATGACGATTACTACCCTAACGGGGAATATGCAAAGGGTGACCCCATTGATGCTGGTTATGCCAGTAAAAGTTGTTATGCTGATGACTATCCATACGCCAGCTAGAGATGTAGATAGTTATTTAGTTTATATTCTGTCAAACTTTATTAGTAAGCAGGTACTTGGGCATATGTTGTCTCCAGACCTGTTATGATTCTGTGGACGACTCTGATATAATTTGTAATAGTTAGGACTTTTGTAATATATTCAATTTGATATTATACTGTTCTTGTTGCTTCTAGTTGACTAGTACTGTGTGGTGTGGACAATTAGTGACATTCACATGTCATTCCCTATGGACCCAAAAAGGAAATTTATTTTTCTCTATTTTTGCTGCTCCGGGGCATGACAATTGGGGCTAAAGTTTGTAGGCAACTTCGATCGATTGAAACATCTTCGATCGATCATGTGGCACATGTTCAATTGATTGAACTAGTTTGCAATAATTGTATTTATGTTGGTAATTTGTCGGCAGAGTTTCGATCAATTAAAGTGGGTTCGATCGATTGAAACTGTACAATTTCAATCACTTGAAAATTGTTCAATCGTTTGAAACAGAAAATTACCAAGTCATTCGATTGATAAGAGTTCTATTGAATGAAAGAGGAATTACAAGTATAGTCAAGGTAAATATGCATAATCTCATTTATTAATATACATCCAAAAATACAGGGTATTACATCATCCACCACTTATTAAAAGATTTCGTCCTCAAAATCTAAAGTAGGGTCAAAGCAGAAATAGAAACTTTTCCTGCATCTCTGACTCTAACTCCCATGAAGCTTCTCCTTCGTCGTGATGCTTCCACTGAATCTTCACTAACAGAATCTCCTTCTTCCTGAGCTTCTTACTTCCATGATCTAAGATCTATACTGGTACTTCATTGAAAGTGACATTGTTGTTGACTTCAATGTCCTCGAAATTGATCTCGTGCACTGGGTTGTGGGCACACTTCATTAGCATACTGATGTGGAACTCGTTGTGCACTCCTGACATCTTCTGCGATAATACGAGTCAATAGGCAACCTTTCCAATGCGTTCTATAATCTTGAACGGTCTGATGAATAGTAGCGATAACTTGCGTCTCTTCTGTTTAAATCTGACGATGCCTCAAACTGGCAAAACTTTGAGCAGTACATGATCTCTAACTGCGAACTCTATGTCTTTACGGCGTTTGTCAGCATAGCTCTTGTGTCAGGGCTGAGTCGTCTTCATCTTTTCACGTATAACTTGAATCTTCTCGCTGGTTTCTTTTGCTATCTCTAGCCCAAGAAGTTGAGTATCTCCGACTATAGCCCAGCATAGTAGTGATCGGCAAGGTCTTCCGTATAGAGCTTCAAACGACACCATTCCTATGCTTGTATGGTAGCTGTTATTATAGGAGAACTCAATCAGCGGTAGGTGCATCTCCCAAGAACTCTCAAAATCTATAGCGCATGCTCATAACATGTTCTTCATCACTTAATTGACCCATTTAGTCTGACCGTCAGTCTGCGGTTGAAAGGCTGAACTCAAGTTCAGTGTAGTTGCCATCGTTGTTTGAAGATTCTTCCAAAACTCAGTGGTGAAACGCGAATCTCGATCTGATATGATTAAAACAGGTATGGCGTATAGTCATACAACTTTTTGTATATACATTCGACTCAACCATTTCACTAAATATGTCATGCTGTAGGCGATAAAATGCACCCTCTTCATAAATCGATCCACTATTACCCAAATAGTATCGTGGGTTTGCTGAGACCTCGGCAAACCTACCATGGAATCCATGGTTATATGTTTCCATTTCCATTGGGGAATCGGTAATGGCTGTAGAAGTCCTGATGCTTTCTAGTGCTCCGCCTTCACTTGCTTTCAAGTAAGACACTATGATAAATACTCGGCTACTTCCCTCTTCATTCCTTCCCACCAGAAATTCCTTTTCAAGTCCTTATACATCTTTGTACCTCCAGGATGAATAGTGCTTCATCCAATACGTCTTTCTAGAGATTATCCTCATTAGGCACACATAGTCTACCTTTACATCGTAGGGCTCCATCTGCACTAGTACTCCAGATCTCTGGTTCTTGTACTGACATCTTGGCGAACTAGAGCTTCAAATCCTCAGTTATCTGTTGAGCCTCTATGATACGATTGATCAAAGTCGGTTGTATGACAAGACATCCAAGGTGTTGACTGTCTCCTGATTGTGCTGGCTGAAGATCAAACTCGGCTAAAGTTTCTAATACTTGCCATTCCCACATCAATAGGGCAGCGAATGCTAATCGAGGTCAACGACTTAAAGCGTCAGCTATAACATTTGCTTTACCTAGATGGTATTGCAAAGAAAAGTCGTAATCCTTGAGTAATTTAATCCATCTCCGTTGTCGCATGTTCAATTCCTTTTGAGATAATAGATACCTTAAGCTTTTATGATCTGAGAACAGATCAAACTTCTCCCCATACAAATTGTGACTCCATATCTTACAGGAAACACTATCGCATCTAATTCCAAGTCATATGTAGGGTAGTTCTTCTCATGTACCTTCAACTGTCTGGATCCATATGCTATCACATTTTCGTCTTACATAAGCACATAACCAAATCATTGGTGCAATGCATCACTATTGATTATACACCTTTCTCCATTCTTAGGTATCGCAAGTACCGGTGCAGAGGTTAATCTTTCCTTCAACTCTTGAAATGCATATTCATACTTATCTGTCTTACATACTCCGTCTCCTTCCTTGTTAAATTCGTCATTAATTAATATACATAAAAAAAAAATAGGGTATTACAAAACTGGTGGTCGTGCCAACGTGAATATATATTGGTGAATTTCACAATTCAAACTGTGCAAATGAACACATGCCAGGGTAGCAGCAGTATGAAATAGTTGTATAATTCATATTGTAAAACATAGTGAGAAATAGTTGAGTGTGAACTGTTATCTCATTCGAATAAATTATGAAGTGCTATAGAATAGAGTGTGTTAGTGGTGTTGAATATAAATGAAACCACAAGAATTACACTTGAAGAATTTATAACAGATACATAACTTCCAAACTTAAATCATGGAATTTTATCATATTTAATAGATACCCAAAATAAATGGGATTATTTCTATATATGTTGGTTGTGCAAAATTTGTGAAATATGATAACTGATTTCTATAAATATATATCTATATATATATTACCGTATGTATGTATATATTTAGTCGTGTATATATATTTGACTCATAAATGAGGGTGTAATGGTCCATATATTTATCATAATTGAAAATTATGGACTAATCACTAAAAACATCTACCAAATTAGGAACTTTTGATATGAAGCTAATATGGACGCTCTATTCCAAAATAAGTTGGTAAATTAGGACTTTTATCTCAAAAATATTTTTCAGATCTCTCTATATATACAATATTCTCATCTTTTTGCTCATTCACAGTAACCATATCTAGGTGGCTTACTAACCAAAAAACTCATCCACTATGGTTTGCCGTAATTAGTTGAACAAACTTTGACCATCCTAAAATGACTCCAAGTCTCCAACTACGATGACTTATTCAAACTCTTTACATTTTCAAGAAATGTTTTATTTTTATTAAAAAATAAAACTCGATCATCTTTGTCTGTTCTATTCTTGCACTACTGGCGGTTATGACCTGTTCTTCTATCCTTGAAACAATAGCAAAAACAAACCAAATCAACTGACGGGACGACCCCACACGGCTAGAGACTGCTTGGTAAACCAAATTCATAGTGATCACACGGCTCGGGACTGTTTGGTAAACTAATTAATAGTTATCAACTTCCACATGCAAGTGTGCTTAAAACAATAGCAAAAATAAACCAAATCAACTTCCACATGCAAGTGTCCTAAATACTCAACGGGGTGTTTGGTAAGGCTAGTCGGTTGTCTTTTTCCTTAAAAAAAACTTTTAAATAAATAAAAATTTGTTGTGTCCTTTTTGTTCTTTCCAAGCTGGTATAACAGACAAAGGACAGATTAAAAAACAGCTAGCACTTGATTCTATTTTATGTTTTCTCAAATAAGCCCCAAGTGCACGGTGGTCCCCCTTGGGGTAGGCCAGCAAAACAACCGCTTTGAGCCCCTATATTTTCTGGCATGGAGTAATATGTATAGTCCTATGTCTATTTGTTTAAAGTTCCAGATGAAAAAACAAACTTATTTTATCACTTCTTTACCAGAGGCTCCCATCCTAAATCCAAAGAGCTCAAATCTTATTTAAAAAATAGAAAAATGCTATTGTTCCCACCAAATTTGGTTCACAAATCCTCTGAATGCAAGGCTTCAGACCGCCTTCAAACTGTGTTGCATTGAACTTATCATCGGTGAGTTGAGCGGGGCAAATCACGCTAAGGCGGAGAATCGAGTCTCGTACTCCGATGCAGTCATCTCTCCTTGGGTGAGTTGAAAAAACTCTGTCCTCTTCGCATCACGGAAAGATCTAGGAAAAAAGCTAGTCCATGTCATCCTAGCCAAAGGATTTACTGAAAGGGAGGTATCCCACCAATGAATAGCTTCTTCGATAAACACGAAAGAAGCGGGATTAATGCGTGTTTCATCCTCCCGCAGATTGATATAAATGTAAATGTGATTTATCCTTTTGAGCCAATCTTGCTTCGACTACCATTGATCAAGTCCTCCTGTGAAGGTAGGTGGATTTTGGTGCTCAAAATCCCTCATTAAGATACTTTTGGTGTCATTCAAAAAGAGTTTGTAGATTTTGAGTTAAGGTAAAAAAAAATGTAAGGCTGACTCCAAGAAGGAACAAACCTATAAGGTGTAAAAAAGCTAAAAATTCTCCTAAGCGGTTTTTGGCCAACATGAGGGCTTGGGGCATCAATTCAAACTATTTTAGGAATATTTGGTACAGGGAGCTCTCAGGATCCCACCCCGAGGTCTGAAATTTTGCTCGTTAAAAGACGATTTTTGTCATTTCATGTAAAAAAGACTATCCTAACTTGGGTTCTTGTCTCTAAATTGAGTTTCTAACGTACCTGAGTCTTCCTAGAGGTTATTCTAACGTATCTAAGAGACTACAGTGCTTCACAAAGTTCTGATTCATAACCGACATTTCCCGATTCCAATCATCGAGTTATTCTTGAGACAGGGTTCCTTTTGTCAAACGGGCGAACCAAAATAGGGTGTCTACAATTTGCCCCTCTTTTACAGAGCTTTGCAAGCAATGCGCATAACAAGGGAATGTCAAAGCATGAATAACAGCTTTTTGTGAGTCCAGAAGACTTCAGGACGAAAATTGAAAAAAGCTAGACATGCAAGCAAGCACACGAAGAAAAATCTCAAAAATCAAACAGCCGTGCTCAAAAGTGCTGCCTACGTATTACTTTATAGGAAATTAGACCAACTGTAGTTCAATGAGCTCACAACATGCAAGCAATAATTCAAGTAAAACACAATGAATGATATGAAATTTAAACTAATGCTAACATGCAAGATACTCGGGGATTGTTCCATCTGGAACCACAGATTATCACAAGAGGTGTCTCATCTAGGACAACTCAACGGGGTGTCCAATCTAGGACAAAGATGTGCCTCAATCTAGAGGACTCTTCAACAATGATTTGCCTCAATCTAGAGGACTTCAACAACGATTTGCCTCAATCTAGAGTGATGTACGAGTGATGTACCTTGCGGATGATCTATCATTCTCTTGATATTCACCCAATTCATTGAGATGTATAACACTCATATTTGTGTTATTGCATTTCATTATATTGTCATGCATGATAATGTGATGTGTTGTGCATGTTCGCACATGTGTGAGTGAGTTTTAACTCACGAGTCAAATTGGATGTATGTGTTAGAGAACCCTTTGAGACTGTGTTGAATGAGTGTTTTGTGGTTGTGAAGTCTCTTCGAGTATGAGACAGTCACTATGGAATACCTTAAATGTTTATCTGAAAATAAATGTTTACCTATGTATTTCAGTATCAATATTATTTTTTGGTTTAGAATGTATTTCTGTTGTTAATTTTAGTATCCTGGTGAGGACGAATTAACACGCTATTAATTTGGTAGGCTAATTAGCAATTTCGTAAAATCATGTAGAAACTTGCGTTTTAGCAACAAAATGGAACTTGGTCGAAAACTTTTATAATTTTGAGGTTTCACTTGTGAAGCTATGAATTAGCTATGTAGAATGTTTCGGAGACTGATTAGGAGTTTTGAAAACTCGCGGGGAGATAAACACGATTACCGAAAGTATTGCCTATATATAGATAGAGATGACTTGGGATATTTTATAAGTCTTAACCTAAAAATCAAGAGGAGGCTACAGGGAGATTTTAGTTGCTTAGAGCTTCACGACGCTAATCAACGAACTTCTGCCCATTTCTTTTTCACCAAATTTCATATTCGAACTCCTTGAGGTAAGGGCTTCGTTTTGATATACGTTAGGACCTGTTTGGTTAAGTTTTTCAAAAAGTTATTTTCTAGAATTTTTTTCTAAAAGTTGATATTTGGAATTCTGATCGATAGGAATCGTAGTAGACGAACTTCTGCACATCCTTTGTGCTTGGGTTTTCTTTGGATTGAATTATATGAGCGTTTTTTGGAGGTGAGTGATTCAACTATGTGTTTGGAATGATTTCTTGACATGTAGTCATATTTTGTATGAGTAGCATGTGTAAATTCATAAACATATATTGTGTAGTTCATATTGGGCAATTATATTGATAAATAGGCCCAATAGTATGGTGAAATGTTTTGATTATCAAGAGCATGGTTATATGTGAATTGAGCATGTTGGGTTGTTATTTGGGTCAAAGGAGCACGTGGTTACCAAGCCATCTTGTGGAGCCGATATAGGCATTAAGGTCGCACGATTGAAGAAAAGAATCGTGGGTCTTACCTTTTCGCGTGGACTTATTGGCGAGGAGTCGCGGATTAGGAGTATGGAACGTACACGTGAGACTCCGGAGACTAGTATGAAATGTAGAGATGTTAATGCGAGCATGTTTATCATTCATGTGCATTGGTTGTTTTATTCACTAAGCGTTAGCTTAAACAAATCGAATATGTGTGGTTATTCAAATAACCATTTCAGGTGTTAATGCCGGCGAGGAATCGGAGAAGTGAGCACGTGGGAGAGGGAGTTCACTTAGAAGGTAATCTGATTGTTTATCTTATAGTTTTGGTGATAGCAATGTTGTAATAGAGATTTAAAAACTTTTGAACTATGCTTAATTTAGTATCTCAGAACGGATTGATGATGTTGTAATAGACGGTATCATGATGTAATTATGTTTTAGTAATGTTATAATACCTTTTGGATCACTTTGGAATAAGTTTGGAGTATCTGTTTAGCCCCGGTTAATTTTAGAAAACTTTTTAAACTTGGGAAATTCTGCAGGATACCTTGCTGCTAGAAAACAGTCGACTGGTTTGTGAATCCAGTCGACTGGACACATTTATTGAAGGAGACACTGCATTATGTACAGTCGACTGATCCCCCGATACAGTCGACTAGTCCCCCGACACAGTCGACTGGTTTATGTTTTTCAGGGATAACCTTTCTGGTTGCTTGGAGTTTAGTCGACCGGACAGTACAGTTGACTAGGAATTTGGCACCCCAGTCGACAGGATGTAGAAAATAGTCTACTGGATTATTGTTTCAAAATCAAACTTCTTCCTGGACTATCTCAGTTGACTAGGCACGAGGTGCAGTTGATTGGACTGCTGATTTTTAAAATGAATTTTTTTGTTTTTCCGCTACGTGTTCTTAAAACAAATTCTTGGGAACGTTAATAAATTGCTTTAGCCTTGGTGGCGTGTGATTAGCGACGAATAGTTCCCGTTTAAAGTTCTTAAGATACGCTTTGTTAGCCCATTTTATTTAGTTAATAGTCATTTTTTTAATAAGTATTCTATATTTGGTAGGTTTTGGAGCTTTAACATGAAAATGCACAAATATTCAATGATTAGTGGCTTTGGAAGTCATTCTGGGCTCAAAAGGTGATTCCGGTGAAAGCTGAATGCAGTAGCAGTCTCGGTAAATCGCATTTTTGATAAGGAATACTTTGGATTTGAGAAATTTCTCTAGAAATATAAAATGTAGATCTTTGAGTTACGGACACGTGGCCGTAAACGTCTAGTCAATCCGAGTTCCGAGCAAAAAGTTATCACAATTCTACAAAAGTCACGCAGTGCAGCGAAAACTACCTCGCCCAAGCGGGCCGCGCGAGCGACCTGTGAAAAAACCAAAAACATGTATTTTGTTAAATTAAAGTGCCCAGCGAAGGTGATTTGTGTATACGACGTCCAGAAACAAAAATACAGCAGTTTTAGTGCAATTCGGCTTAGGAAAGCTTCCTAAATCCTTCCAAAATCTATATAAATCCTATTCTAAATCAAATTTGAGGTTACACATCATTATACAACATTACACACATCCTTCCATAACCAAAACTTCAGCCATTGAAGAGAGAGAAGCAAGGAGAAGAAGAAGAAGACCAAGGATCCCCATGGTCTCCTCCATCAACCTCTTGCCAATCCTTGATTCTATGGCCGCTTAGACCAAGATCTAGGGTTTCAATGAAACCCTAGCCAAGTAATAGGGTGTTATTTATGTTTTTCTTTTAGTTTTATTATGTATGGATGATGATTACATGTTTCGAGAATTGTTATTAATAAAATCAAACTTTATTGATTAAATGATTGCTTTCAAAATCTATTCTGGAGAGGTCACGCGAGCGGGCCGCGCGAGCGCGATTCGAGGAGGTCGCGCGAACGGGCCGCACGAGCGAGGTACCCGTTTTCTGCTTCTTTTCTTTTGCTTTTTCACCCCATTTAGACTGAAATCCTTGCTTTCTTCCAAATCCTGACAGAAAATAGAAAACAAAGTAAAATTACACTAAAACAGGATAAAAATTTCTAACAAATGTGAATTAAGGCGTATAATTAGGACTTGTTCACTCCCGATCAGGAAGCCGACCCAATGAAAGCAAATTTTTGGATTTTTGACATGGAAAAGATTTTCAGAGTATTACCATGTATAGAAGAGCAACAAGTTTTATTTGCGGTTGACTCGTTGAAGGATGAAGCATAGTATTGGTTGCGTACCAAGCTGGGGACTGGTCAACCAACCACTTGGGAACAATTCCAAGAGGTATTCAATGAGCAATACTTCTCAGAGTCCTTCAAAGACCAAAAAGCTCAAGAGTTTATGGAATTAACACAAGGTGGGATGTCAGTTAGAGAGTACTCGGCACAATATACAAGTCTGGGAAGGTTTGCTGGAAATATGATAACAAACGAAAAGGTGAAAGCGAGGAAGTATGTGGTGGGACTCTGAAAAGATATTCGAGGGCGAGTAACTGTGTTTTGACCTCAAACCTTCACTAGGGAATTGGACATCGCTTCTATTGCTGAAAGGGATATAGGGTATCAATTGAATCCACAAGTTCAAATGAATCAACAAAATAAGAGGCCAGAGTCAAGCCAGTATAGTGGACATGATAGTTCCAAAAGACAAAACTCTGGAAGTCAATCGATAAATAGTGGTTCAAGAGGGGAAAGACCGTGGTATTCCACGTGTAATAAACAACATTGAGGAAAGTGTTATCAAACGATAACTTGTAATATTTGCCAAGAACTCGGACATATCGCGAGAAACTATCCATGTCAGAGCAAGGTGATTAAGGGTAATTGTTATGTATGTGATCAACTGGGTCATCGAGAGCGGGCATGTCCTAATAAAGGACAAGGAGGTTCCAGTTCTTTTGTTTCAGGTGAAACAACTCAAGGATCTATGCAACAGCCTGTGGGAAGAGAACAAAGGGGAGCTAGATATTTTCAAATCACAATCGTAGGGACAGCCACCACGGATAAATAGGCGACAAGTATAGTTAATAGAACACTTAATTTGAGATGATACTTAGAAGATGAGAAATTGGAGTTTGGGGAGAACGTCTATGGGTAGTTGAAACTCGAGTGGAGCAAAGTTTGAGGACTAAACTTCCTTTTAGGGAGGGAGAAATGTAACACCCGTACCCGAGAAAAGGGTTAATTGACATTTTAATATGCATTGATTATAACAATTAGTGTATAAAAGGGATTAAGGGGGAGGCTTGGACTTCTCCGAGGAAAGTGTTCAGTCAAGGACACTATTGGAAAAGTCCCCAGTGAGGAGGGACGTGTAATGAAGTGGGACCCAGTAAAGGGCTCGGGTTGTGGAATGCATTTAAATGACAAGATTCATTTGTATGATTAGTTGGAGATATGTTTAGTAGCTTCCATATTATATTGATTAATATGTTCGTTGTTAAAATGCTAGTAGCATAGCAAATAAGGGCATGAATGAAAATGATTCATAATTAGTAGGTATGTTAGAAGCTTCATAAAATATTTGGAACCACATGTAGTACCCATACGGGACTTAGACAAACACCCATTTAGATAATTTGGTAGTTAATGGAATGTTTGGGGTTTTCATAATAAATAAGAACTTAGAAACAATTGGGGGTGTAAAAGGAAAAGGAACAAAACTTGTTGACAACTCATTGCATGGATAGGTTTAGTTGTCATGTGAGTACGTATTCACTCTCAAATTTACAGAAATTTAGAGAAAATTGAGAGAAGAGAGAGAGAGAGAGAGAGAGAGAGAGAGAGAGAGAAGGAAGAACATGGGTAACCGACGCCGTTAATTTGCCGCTCCTGTTAGGAAACTGCGTTCCCAGAATCCATTGACAGCGCGTATAAGTTGGTATTGCAAAAAAAATTACGTGAAAACTACAATAACCCTACAAGGGCGGAACTAGGGTTACCTTAAACTGCTAAAACGGATTGTTGTAGTAGACGAATCGAGAACACGGGCTCGATAACAGCTCACGAACTTCTACCGTATTCCTTTGCTGCCAAAATATCGAACTGAGTGTGGGCTCCTTCGAAATCCTTTATGTTTCTGCTCTCTCTTTTTACGCTCTCTTTTCTATCCCGAGTTATAATACTCTTGATGGAAAAATGCAAACTGAGGAGAGAGCCAAAGCAGCATATATATAGGCTACGATAGGGACCATAAGAAGTCAATAAGGAATAGGCTTCCTTATGGAATTAGGAAACCCAAATTTGAATTGAATCAGATTCCCATTTCCATAATTATAATTCATACCACTAAAGAATTATAATTGCACTCCTACCCTTATCTCAAAAATATATTTCGAGCTCCATGTTATTAAATGCTTATTATCTCCCCATGTTAAGATTACAGATATCCATTAATTAAACATAATTACTGACAATCATATTTAATTAATCTCTTAAAATTCCTTAAGATCCTCTGCTTAACTTATCTGATATGTCGGATACAAAATCCACCTGCAGGGTTTGACATAATCAAAACTTATAAGCTTTCTCAAGGGGATATCATCAATCCCAAAATTGAGATATGGATTCCATCATTAATTAATGTCCACCACACAATTAATATTGTCACCCAATCCAATGAGATATTGACCCATTAAAGGATCTCACCCTTTTAGGGATCAAAGTGTAAATATCAAATGTACGTGTCCATAAAATAACTTAGGATTTAGAGCATAAGCACTCATAATAGTCATGAGGTATTAATTATCTTATAAGTCAGTATAAAGATAATTACCCCAAGTCTGTCCTGTTTAATACACAAAATGTACTAGTATGGTGAGTTGAAACTATACCGTTTCCCGCAGTCAAGACAAACCTACTACAACACAATGCTGCAGTCCTACCGATGATGTGTCCAATCCATCTAAGACCGTAAACCAAAATCTTACATTCTACAAGATTCGATGGTCTGATCTTCCCTGTGCAAGCCGAACTCTACACACCAAACCACCTACTATGTAGAGTGAAAGACACATATGCATAATATTAAATAAACAATATAATACAAATATTGCCCACACAGATTCTCATAAAAAATGGATTAACTAATTTTATTAAATGAATAATAAATCAACTACATAAAGCATGACTTTTAGTATATATCCCTAACAGCTCCATCACCGTTCGTCGTCCAATTCACAAATCAAAGTCGTATTCGGACTCATGGAGGTGAGACGATCGTTTCTATACCTTTCTTTTACATTTTAATCGTTGGATTTTGGTAGCTCATTCTAATCGATGACACGCAGTTGCCGAAAACTTGTAGGAATTACTCCGGAGTAGGATTTGGGCAATAATCGTTAAGGGATTCGCTTGTTTGGGGTAAAATCCTTAAGAGGTGAGTGACTCTAATCCATGGGCTGAAAGTAAAATCATATTTAATGTGTTAATTTTATGCTAGTATGTTGAATCCTTGTAGATTAATGCATGGATATAGAGTTGTGAATATTAGCATGTAAATCTATGTGGGTTTTGACAAATTTGGAAGTTATTGTGCCTAATTTTGCAAGGATTTCCATGTTGAGATGTTTATGTGATTATGTGTTTTGTGGGTTGAAGAAAGCCTTATGTTGATTCAACGTGGATTTACTCCATAATAAGGAGACGAGAAAAACCCAATGGTGTAAGGGTACTCACCACTTAACTGTGTGAAGGTGTGTGGGTGACGACCCAGCTGTGGGAGGGTATGTGAGATGGTGTGATTTAGAGGTGCTATATGCACATAAGGGGAAAAGGCAAGAGCGACGTCACGGTGAATTGATATTTGGTCTTTTGGAGACTAAATGATATGTTGATTGTTGATTTGTACATTGAATATGACTTTACACTCATACATGTGATTAGTTTTACTCACTAAGTGAAAGCTTAAACAAAATATTATTTTCTGTTGTGGTTATTGAATAACCATCGTAAGTACGGCACGGGAGGAGGAAAGGAAATGATCGATACGACGGGCTGGGCATGGGGGTTATTAGATGTGTGTTAATATGTTCATAAATCTAGATGTTTAAGTTTCCTAATGCAACTTATGGTTTGGAGATGTGTAGTTAACTCATGTTTTGGAAAACTTGTAATATGTAAGGTTCAGTTTAGTGTTGGTTGTATCTTGTGTTATGGGTTGTAATATGTTATACACAAGTTGTGTGTGTGTGAAGAGAACTTTATAGGTTATGTAACTTTGAAAGGCAAACTAGATTTGGTGACTTTTGTTTGACAAGTTATACTCATGTTGGGACAATGTGGTTTGATGCATGCTTAAGCTCTTAGTTGGAGCATTGTGAGTTTTGTGTGTGTATAACTAATCAAGAATGAGCAAAATTATCTTTTGTAACTCTTGTGAGGATTGGTTATGGTTTGGAGGCACATATGAATGTTTTTGGAATGATCTTTAATGTTTTCATGAGATGTTAGTTTTGGACAAGAGACAAATGTCAAGAACGTGTTTTCAATAATAAAAAAATGAGTTCATGGTTGTTTTGATCCAATTGAGGTGATATATATACATATGTTTTACATGCTTGGAAATGTCTAAGAATGTTAGGAAATAGTTTTGAAATGTTTTCTTGAAGTCCCATGAAGTTTGATTGTGTTTGGGTATGATTTGGACATGAAAAGCAGGGGTTTTTAGCAGCAGAAAATGGTTCTGCAGAACCCGGATTGATCCGGGTTAAAGGGCGGATCAATCGGGACTTCTAGGAGGACATCCTGCTGGAAAATTACTAAGATAGATCGATCCGAGCCAAAGGGCAGGTCGATCAGCATACAAATCTACTGTACCTCGACTTTTACGAAAACGTGCATAACTCTCTCTAAAAAATTCGGATTTGCGTGCCATTTTTTTCATTGGAACCAAGACTCAAAGATCTATCTTTTGGTATAATATTTTACTACCTTTCCTAAATGACCATTTTACCCTTTGGACTATTTTGTCACAGCAAGCCCTTTTATGTTGCTTTAAATCATGTTTTTTCTTAATAACTAATATGGTTTCTTACTTATTAGTGTATTTTGGGGTGCGTATAGTTCTGTACACGTGTCCTAATCTGCCAGGGTGGGTTGGGGTGTGACAGTGTGAATCGAGGACACAAGGATTTGCGATCAATGAGGAATTGGTGTGATGAAATGACATTTATGTGATTAAATGTTATTTGGCTTTATTTTATATAAGTGAATAGTAAATATACCTATTTTGAATGTTTACTAATAGTTTAGATCTTGTTTATGATTACTTTGGAAGATTTGTTGATAGCGTAATTGACATGTTGAATAAAAGATAGGTTATCTCGAAATTTCATGAAAATAGTTTTCAGAACGTAATTACGGAGACAAGCGGAACTTAGACGAAAACTTTTATGATTTAGAGATTTTCACTCGTGAAGCGATAACTTAGACGTTTGAGATGTTTTGGGGAAAAAATGGAAGTTTAGCGAACTCGTGGGGAGTTAAACACAATTTCAGAGTGTGCATATATATAGAAAGAGGTGAGATATTTCATTTACAAAATTTTCTAAACCTAAATCAAGAGGGGCGAAAAGGGGGATTTTGGAGCTTCGAGCTTCACGACGCCAAAGGACGAACTTCTATGTGTCAGATTTCGCCCTCATTTATATTTTTGGAATCTATGAGGTAAGACTTTTATTTTGATACTTGTTAGGCCATGTTTGGCATTAATTTTCCAAAAACCTACTTTTGGAATTTTGGGGAAAACCATGTAAAACTTTGTAGGTTTCATTTATAATCGGATATTCGGCGTAGTTTTGGGGTCCTAGTACTTCTCTAAAAAAATTAGGAGCATAGCCTGGGGTAAGAATTCCTAACCTATGTTATATATAAAATTTTGGATGTTTTGAATATCAAGTGTGGTATTCTAGATCCGGGCAAAATTCATGTGTTAGTTTACGCCTGTTAATTATACTCGCGAATATGTATAAAGAGCATGTCTGTATGATTATGTGAGCATGCTAACTGCTTATGTGGGTCAAAGGGGAGGTTATACTATTTTATTTCGGGGGTAAAGCTTCTCGATGTTCGAGAATTATTGTAGCGACGACTACTGTGCATGGTATAAGAGAATGCCCAGCCAGGGCACTGGATGCGTGGTAAGGAGAAGGCCTTCCACGACATTGGATTCATTATCGGATGAATGCATATCTCTCTCCTTAGAGACTATTTGATGTGTTTTGATGATATTAAAGCATGAATTACCATATATGCATTTGTTAGAATTATACAGGGATATCGTCGTGGATAATCCCCTATCGGTTAGAAAATTTGTAAGATTTTGTAATTTATATCCTTAATGTTGTAATTCAGAGGATTGAACGTGTAGACTCTTGTATTTGAACCTTAGAAGCTCTGGAACGTCATTGGGTTGAGATATACTCTTTTGAAAACCTTTTGAACTTGTTGGAATCACATCTGAACTCATAAGTTCATGTTTTGAATGCTTACTTATCAAATTCGCATTTTGGATGAATGTTGATAGTGTTTTTAAGAGTTAATCCAACAAGCCTTAACTCATTCCATTATCGTTTCCTTTTCAAAGTTTAGCAAGAATTATGTATGTTCTTGTGACCTTGATATAGTTGAAAAGATTGGGATACGTGTGTATGGTTGGAGTATTGTAAAGGAGTGAAGGTTGAATGACTTCTAGGCATAATTCTACCAGGGGGTGATTCGACCGGCCGAAAGGGGTAGCTTAACCGGTCGAAACACCCCTGTGTGCTTGCCGGAGGGTCATTCGACCGATCGAAGGGGATAGTTCGACCGGTCGAACTGACCCCTGCCCGCTTAATCTTTGCACCTCTTTTTGGAAAATTTTTAAAGGTTCTGGTTTTGAGGATGTCTTTGGGGTCCCTTTTAATATATTTATTCTTGTTTTGAAATATAATTAACTTTTTAAATTTATACGGATTTTGCAGATTTGTAGTCCAATGTTTTATAAATGAAATTTGGTTTAAAGAGTTGCTTATGTTTTTTTTTCCGCTGTGTTTACTTTTAATAAATTGGATAAGCCTCGGTGGCATGCCACGTGTCCTACTTCCGCCCATAGTAAGATGGGTCGTGACATATACACACACACATATACATGCCTTAGGACTTTAAGACCTAATCCTCATAGGATTTCTTGGAGCATAAGCAAGGCTCGTTGGACCCGATGCAACGATATGTGGGTGACACAAACCCACAAATTTCTAATATACATAGTATCATCGACCTCTCCCATTTTTTCAAAACTTCGTATCACTGACTTCCTTTCCATTAATGATTGTCAACCGAAGTAGATAAAATGTTGGGTAAATATTACTAACCTCCCCTAAAGGCATTTATGTCATTTCAAATGACTTTGTGATGTTATTTTCAATCAAAAACAAGGCCAACTATGTCATTTCACCTTGAAAATACATTTACCTAATGGAAGGTCAATTATGGAAAATTCTTTGGTGCGTGTAGTAGTTTTGCAGGCACCGTGCAGGCTGGAGATAGAAAGGTGGAGGGGAATGAGAGTGTGACATGTGTTTGTGGACCATTAAATGCTATCAAGTTTTTCAGTTACACAAACAGTCAACCAGGTGTGATTGTAACTCGCATGAGGAGTTTTATAACTGTATGACAAGAGATTATAACATAGAGATTGTAACATCGTGAGGAGTTTTGTAACTATATGAGAAAAGATTGTAACTCGCATGAGGAATTTTGTAACTGTATGACAAGAGAATGTAACATAGAGATTGTAATATCGTGAGGAATTTTGTAGCTGTATGAGAAAAGATTGTAACTTGTTTGAGGAGTTTTGTAACTGTATGACAAGAGATTGTAACATAGAGATTGTAACATCGTGAGTAGTTTTGTAACTGTATGACAAAAGATTGTAATCTCGTGAGAATATTTGTAATTATATGACAAAGGATTGTAACTTGAAGGTAGAAAAGTGGGGACTTTTCTATTTCCTGACGAAAACATCATGGAAATCAAGGAAGAACAGTGGAAGTTGTACTTCGATGGAGCAGCCAACATGAAGGGATACGGAGTAGGAATGATTCTCGTGTCACCAAGCGGGGATCATACTCCATTGGCAGTCAAGCTCAATTATAACTCCACCAACAACACCGCTGAATACGAAGCATGCATTCTGGGAATGGAGGCAACCATAGAACTGAAAATTCAAAAGTTGGACGTCTTCGGGGATTCAAACCTCATTATATCACAAGCCAGAGGAGAATGGAAAGTAAAAGAAGAAAGGTTGAAGCCCTACCATGATCATCTCGACCAACTTAAGAGGCAGTTCAAGAATGTCACATTCCTTTACTTGCCTAGGGAAGACCTTAGCCTCCATGATCAAAATTCCTGTGGGAGTCAAGATGATGCCTTTGGTAATAGAATAGAGGTACGAGCCTTCATTCAATATGATCGCCGCGATTGAAGAAGAAGGAAATGAAACACCGTGGTATCAGGATGTATGGGATTTCATAGAAAAGGGAACGTACCCCCAAGAATCTACTGAGAAAGACAAAAGGGCCATTCGAAGATTCGCAGCGTAATTCATCATTTGTGGTGGGAAGCTGCTGAAGAGAGGATACAACGGTCACAACCTGACTTGCTTGTTCGGAAAAAGCTCCAAAAGAATGATGGAGGAAATACACGAGGGGGTATGCGGCCCGCACATGAACGGTCACATGCTGGCTAAGAAAATCATAAGACAAGGGTACTACTGGACAACTCTGGAGAAAGATTGTTGCGAATACGTAAGAAGGTGCCACAAGTGCCAGATCTATGCAAACATGATGCATGTACCACCATCCCTTCTATACAGCATGACCTCACCTTGGCCATTCTCCACCTGGGGAATCGATATTATCGGTGAAATCATTCCGAAAGCCTGGAATGGGAATCGGTACATTTTGGTGGCCATCGACTACTTCACAAAATGGGTAGAAGCTGCATCTTACACCAAGTTGGGGGCCAAGGAAGTAGCCAAGTTCATCAAGAGAAATCTCATCTGCCGTTATGGAGTTCCCCATGAGATTATTTCGGGTAACGAAAGTCATTTCAAGGCAGAAGTCAGGGATCTGTTTGAAGAATACAAAATCACTTATCACAAGTCATCACCATATAGGCCGCAAACCAATGGGGCAGTCGAAGCTGCAAATAAGAATGTCAAGGCCATACTGCAGAAATCAGCTGACACCTACAAGGACTGGCACGAAAAGCTGCCATTCGCACTTTGGGGATACAGAACATCGATAAGGACATCCACAGGAGCAACGCCCTACTCACTAGTGTATGGAATGGAAGCGGTACTTCCGGTCGAGATAGAATTACCATCCCTACGCGTAATGGCAGAATGTGAAATTTCAGAGTCAGATTGGTTAAGGGAAAGATACGAAGAGTTGGCTCTCATAGATGAAAAGCGCTTAGCGGCAGTCAACCACGTCCGAATCTATCAAAAGAGGATAGCCCGTGCTTTCAACAAAAGGGTTCGTCCAAGATAGATTGTCAAAGGCGACCTTGTCCTTAAGGAATCGCGAGTTCCGATTTTTGATCCCCGTGGGAAGTTCAAACCTAAATGGGTAGGCCCTTACATCGTCAAGACCATTCTTTCCGGAGGAGCGACTTATCTCATGGACCTCAACGGTGTCGAATTCAAAGAACCAATCAACATGGATCGCCTCAAAAAGTACTATGCTTGACCATTCCCCAACCAATTTCCTTCAAGCCTTGCCCTGAACTACGCTCGACCTGATTCCCACTCGGGGATACGTAGGCAACCACATCGGTTCGGTCACCCCACCCACCTAAAAACCAACCCGCTTCTTTTCAAACCACGGCCCGAACTACGTTGGACCTGATCCCCGCTCGGGGGTACGTAGGCAGACTTTCAAGAAAAGAAAAGAAGGGTGGCTCGCTAGGTTGAAAATCCGAAAGGACGCCTAGGCAAAAATTAGAGCTAAATCCAAGGTGAGCAATAAAAAAAGAGAGAAAATAGCTCGCTAGGACACCTAACTGGTGCCTAGGCAGAATTGAGAGCGTACGACAGAAAGTAAAGTTGCGGTCCTTACCATAACCCATAAACCGCCCTCCACACTAGGGGCAAACTTCGGCCACGCGCCTCGTTTGCCTGAACCTCTTCTAAACTAGGGGCAAACGTCAGTCATCTACCTCGTTTGCCTCACAACCATACAATATCTCAAACTAGGGGCAAACTTCGGCCACCCGCCTCGTTTGCCTCTAATCGCCCTAGCATACCTAAGCGAGTACCAAAAGCAATAACTAATTGAAATCTCGATTACAAAATATTTTTCAGAAAGCTAAAATGCATAAAATGAGGTTCCCAAAGTAACCAAGGTTCACCGATAAACAAACTTTGAATATTACATAAGCAGGAATAATCAAAGAAATAAAAGTCTTTCAAAAAGCAATCACACATGTTCAAAGACACTGGGAGGAATGAGCAGAATCAGTCAAGTCTAGTTTTATCCTTGTGTCTTTTATTTCTTCAAAGGTCTTTAGAAGTAGGCTTTTACTCGGTCAGTCCAACCATCAATGAAAGCAGCAATAGTGGTAGCCCTGATCCTGGAAGCAGAGACCCTCTCAGTAAATCCCCGGGGAACCTCCTGAACCTGTCCATACTGTCTGGTCAAACGGCGAGGATGATAGAAAGAAGTCTCTCTCAGCCCCATCAACCACACCCTCTGGTGACCCCTGAGGCTCGTGGTGACAGCATAAAGGCCCCAGCGCCTCACGATCCAGCAAATGTCAGCCTCAGATAAGGCACCCATCATACCCACCCAATCGGCAAAAGTATAGTGAGAGTGAAGCACGGCTCGACGAAAGTAAACCGGTGGTATGCGGCCCGTCCACAGCTGAAGCCGCTCGTATAGCCAAGCCTGTAACACCAAAGGCGCCCCAGAAAGAAGAGGAGTCCCTTGGTTGAGGGCCTTATCCAAACAATTCAAAGTCTCAGCTAGGACCATAGCCATGGGGTTCTTACCTGCCTTCAGTCCGAGACATACATACACTAAGTCACTAGAAGTACTCGAGAACAAGAAATGTGAAGTCATACACAGAATCAGAGCAGCCCCACGAGTAGCATCATATACGCTGGGATTCCCAGGACTGGCGTACCGGGCAATAATAGAAGCAATGTTGAGGACCTCACCTTGAATCAGCCGGCGGGAAATAGTGATGGAACAATTCAGCTATTCAGCCAAGCCTCGCGTAGGACTGAGGGTATCGGCGGAAGGGAGAATCAAGTCGGAGTCAGAATCAAAGCCAAGAATAGCGCAAAACTCCTCAAATATAGGGCATATCTCCAGGCCATTGAAGTTGAAGACATGGTTCACCGGGTCCCAGTGACCAATGGCAGCACGCAAGAACTCAATATTCAAGGTCACCTGACAAAGAGGAAACAGCTCGGTCAAGCCATAGCTGAAGAGGTTAATCCGCTCCACGCCGTCCGTGATGTTCAGCCAGGTTGTGAGTTGAGCGGGATCATACAAAGCCATGTTTTCGGTCACGGCTCTAGCAAAATTCAAAATTTCGGCAGCACCTCCCCGTTTCACGGACTATCCCACCTGTAAGGCAAAAGCACTCACTATCACAAAACTGCCCATCGCAGTAGCATCCAACAATCACAGTGTACATATATCAACTAAAACAAGCACACAAACTGCGCCTCTAAACCGGAAGATATCCGGCATAGGAGGCAAAACATCATAATACTCTGTCAAAAGGTCACAAACTGTTCTACACATCATCCTACACTGTCCAAATAATCATATTCCCAGTACAACCCAATCGAAAACAGAAAAAGAAAAATAAAATAATAATTCCCGCTTGGGAAGCCTCAATCCTCCTCTTCTTCGTCCTCTGTCGGACCACCCGGAGTGTATGTCGGCGACGGCCTCCTCCTACCACCTCTGCATCTTGGACCAGTCCTCGATGAGCCAGCCCTGCCTCCACGGTACTGCACACACAAATAAAACGAAAGCAATTAGTGAGGGAACAACAAAAATTACAAAAATAGAGTCGAGTCAGAGACTTTCCAAGGACGCCATCTGGTTGGCGGCAAATTGCCGCATACCATCCATCTGTCAAGGGTAAAATCTAGGGTTAGAACCTCATAACCTTAAGAAAGTGCAAAATTAGAGACATACCCGGTGGTCTCGTGTGAGGACCAAGGACCGTAAGCTAGCCGCCAAGGCGTGACCCTCCTCAGCGTAACTCCAAGGAACATTGAGGACGCCCGCTGGCTGAGTAGGGTACCCGCATGTGACCCGTGGCACCTCCATCACTTGGGGAGTGCCATCAGCATCTAGAACGTTGACTGTCCAATCCCAAGGAGGGATAGGGTCGGGAGCCTGAGGAGCCTGTCTCCTGTACATCTCACGAAGCTGTAGGCACAAAACAAGTTAGGAAAAGATGAATCAAAAACATAAACAACTAATAAAGGCAACAAATGTAAAAGGGAACTCACCTCCAGGAGTGGAAAGTTAGGCATCAAGAAGCTGCCACGGTAAGCCTCATACCCGGTCTCAGAGAGGAAATGATCCCAGACGTCGGTGCCGGCTAAGGCCGCCGATAGAGCATCACCGGAGAGGTCACTAGCATCCATCACAGGAGGATTATGGGGAACGCGATACCTGGGACCACCAACCACCTGCCGAGATACCCGCTCCCCAAGGAACCACTACCTACACTTGGTACTCTCCAACAGAAGGCGGCAAGAGGTAAGAGACCTAACCGCTTGTATCTCCTCTGATGCGGCATAGGCGACGCCCTCCCAAGGCATCCAATCAACACTAGAGGCCGTCAGCTCAGTTAAAAAATTTCTGAGCAAAACAATCCGGTGGGCCCCGCTCTTCACCCCGACAACGTCCCTCCGCCATCTCAAGCCTCGCGGGAACAGAGGCACGGGAGCCATACCATCCTCATCTTCGCCTGACTCGTCCGCAGGGGAGGGAGCCAACATCTTCAGGTATTCGAAGCTCCAAAGCTGCACAAACCAAGGAGAAAGTCAGAACAAGTATAGAAATCAAAAGATAACAAATGAAGGAAGATGCAGTACATACCTCCCAAGCTCGCCAAAATCCCCCAGTCGATTTAACGTCGCCTCGAGAGACCTCACCCATATGCTTGTAAAGATGGGCCAAGGCGGCACCGCCCCAGTTGTAGGAAGGGATCTCATCAATGGTTGCAAGGCAAGAAAGGAGCCTCAAGCTCACCCGGTCATTCTGCGTCGCAAAGATCGAGTAACCCAGGACATACAGAAGATATACTCTCAAGAGCTGGGAATTGTTCAGATTATGATTCCCTCTGCCATAGGCCCGGTAAAGCCAGCAGCAAGAAAACCAGTGCCTCTCCAGGTTAGGGGGAACAACCCCGATCAGCATCTCCACCGCCTCCGGGTCGATCTCATAAAAGTAATCCAGAATCAGGCGCTTCCCGCCGACCCTCAGGCCCGTGATCATGGAGAAATCAAAGGGCGTCATAGTCATTTCACTAAACGGCAGGTGAAAAGTGTTGGTGGTGTCCCACCACCTCTCGGCCAGTGCATAGAAGTGAGCCAAATCGTTGCTGCTTTTTGAAACCAAACGAACAAAGCCTCCGAACCCGGCATCATCCACCATCCTTTTGACGGTGGACGAGAGTTGGGTATACCATAAGAAGGCGTGGGCAAATGGCCCTTCAATGCCACTTCTGGCACCTGCACACAGCAAAAACAACAAAAAGATGCACAAAATCGCTATTCACGATCCGAGGGCCAAATTCACAAAATCAACATTTGAGCACAAACCGGACTTCTAACGATTTCTAGGTGCATACTACGGCTCACAAAACTAGCACAATACATGAAAGTGGTCCTAAAATGTCAAAAGTTTCAAGCTCGCTAGAGCCGCGGCCGAAAGATGGTGTTGAGGGTCCCGTAAAATCAAGTCCGGGGTATGCATTTCAGCCTTCATCCGTCCCTTAGCCTTCTTAGACGGTCTCCTTGAGCTCGAAGCCATGGATCTACAAGAAAAATGGAAGTCACAGTTAAACTTTCTTCTTGAAAATTTGGGCTAACCAAAACACCAATCAAAAATCCAACTACGGGGAAAGATCACTCACCTGAGCGCGCACAAGCTGCGTTTTGATGAATTTTGGCTCCAAAAACACCCCAAAATGGCCAAGAATGAGCTTCAAAAGCTTAGAAACCCGAGATATACAAAGATGAAGTCCGGCCACCCAGTGCTGCCGCGGCACTGGCCAACTGCCGCCGCGACAGTGGCCCAGTGCCGCCACGGCACTGCTCCCCGCGGGCCCCACTTCGCTTCGTTTTGCTCCGTTTTGCCCCGTTTTGGCCCGTTTTGGTCTTTTTCAGCCCATTTTTGGCCCCGAACAGCCCCGGTGGCCCATTCCGGTCAAGATTTATGAGGTTTTACCCCAAGCAGGCTAAAAGTTGTCAGGACCATCCCCAGCATACGAAAACTGGGAAAAATCGGCTCCCGAAGACCCGAATCGGCTGTTTCAGGACAACCGTCGCGAATTTCGATCAAACACGAGGATTCTGATAATGGATCCTGGATTTTGACTGATGCACCGAAGAAGGAAGAAAAGAGATTCCCCGAGAACCCTGCATCATCCCCCGAGGACAAAAGCAGACAGTTACCAGCTCCCGGAGGCCCTGACAGGCTCTCTTAGATTGAGCACCGACAGTTTTGATCAACCATGAGAGATTCAGAGATGGATCCTGGTTCCCGATCAAGAAAAGAGATTCCCCGAGAACCCTGCATCATCCCCCGAAGACAAAAGCAAAGAAATTCCAGCTCCCGGAGGCCCTGACCGGCCCTCTTGGATTGAGCATCGAAAGATTTGATCAACCGTGAGAGATCCAGAGATGGATCCTGGTTCTAAGTCAAGAATTAAAGAGAGATTCTTAGAGAGCCCCCTACCATCCCCAGCAGAAGATAACAGAAGTCCGGAACTGATTCTCCGGCTCGTCATCATAAGGATCAGCCGACGATCGAAAACATCACCCGCAGTCAGATCACCCCGATTCCCAAGACAAACACTATCTATTCATAAATTCAAGGATCCGCATCCACTGATCATCATGAGCTTTCTCACCTGTCAGTCATTATGAGTTTCCTCACTTATTACGAGCTTCTTCACTCCGGTTATCTCACCTGTCAATTATCGTGAGCTACCCTACTTATTATGAGCCTCCTCACTTTGGTCATTATAAATCTATCGATCATTATGAACTCCCTCGTCTATGGTTGTCATCATCAAAGACCCCACATTCGATTACACTCGCTCGCAAAGCACACTTCCCAAAGTCCAGAAGTTTGCCCCTAGACCCAGAGCCTTCTAAACCTTGATGTCTTTATCCGAGTCATCCACTACATCACAGTCGCAAATGCTAGCACAACACCAGCCCACTCGGAGTGGCACACCCCACAACACCTGCTCATATTAGGATCAGAACACTAGGCATGATAGGATTCATGTACACAATCATATCACGTTCATGCATTTCATATCACTCTCTTAGCATATCATCCGCCTGATTGTTACGTATGTGCATGTGTGTTTGGCTTCTTTGTGCCCTGAACTACGTCCTGGTCTGATTCCCCTTGGGATACGTAGGCAGCTCATGCAGAGCACGACCAACGCTAACTTCAGCATCATCCTTGCATCTTTTGCAACGCTTTTTATCCTAAATCTATAGCCTCCAAAAAGTTCTGTCTTTTCAAAGCTTTGGCACTCGCTTGCGACATGCGTTGCCTCACAAGTTCATGCCAAAGAGGGGCAAACTGTAGACACCCCATTTTGTCGGCTATCAGATTTAGGAAACCCATAGTTTGGTGGTTCACAATGATCGTAAAAAGACTCAAAAGGACTCTCGGAAGTCAGCTCTATCTCTCAGAATGCTCAGAATGACCAAAATGCCCCTGAAAGCCCGAAAACTCCCAAATTTGGTCCCGAAGTTCTGAAAACACGCTATGTCGTAAGAAAAACAATAAAATGAGTTTATAAGAAAAATCGAGCGAAAACATCAGCTCCCGGGAACTCCCGGAGGTTCCCAGAACTTCCCGGGAATCCCAGGTTTGACCAGTTTGACCAGAACTTGACTTTGAAACCAGAGCGCCAAAACAATTTTCAAATATTTTTCATGGATACTAGAGGTCAATAGCTTTCCAACGGTATATCGCACGCAATTTTCGGATTTAAAACGAATTTATTATGAATTTCCAAAGGCGAAAAAGACGATCAAATCAGCTTTTATCGCGAATACCGCAAAACGTTTCAAAGTGACCTATCCCTGAACTATTTTTTATATAAAGTAGACTCCATTACCTTTCCAACGGTATATCACAACCTCAATTTGGAGTTCGTATGCATTTTCTGTGAATTTCGGACGAAATAGGGCCTTTTCGCGAATACTGGAACATCAGGGGGCCTAAACAGCATTATCCAGACGAAGGGAGGAGCAGTGCCGCCGCGGCACTGGCCCACTGCCGCCGCGGTACTCCCCTCCAGAACAGTGTATTTTTGTAATTAAGTTTGTGGTCCCATTTTGATTAATTAAAAGCCAAAACGACATAGTTTTATTATTTCAGATGTTTGGAGCCAATGAGAACACTTTCTAAATCCCAAAATCACCCCAAGTTGGCCTATATAAACACCCCATTACTCTTCATTTTAAGGGAGTCAAATGTGAGTTTTGAAAAAGTTTGGGAGAGAAAGTTGTAGAGATAAGGTTGGAGTAGAGAGAAAAGAAGATTTCTTCTTTGATTTTCAAAACAAAAGTGAGTTCTAACTTTGTTTTTACTTCATTACTCCTATTTACTTCAACATTCAATACACCCAACCACCATTTTAGTGAGCATTCAAGAGAGTGGAAGCTTCTTCCATGTCTAGTGTCATTACATATGAGTGAAACATCAATCTACAAGTTCAATGCTTCATGAATATCATCTATTGATCATTATCTACTTGCTTGTTTATTCTTTGTTGATCTCTTCTTACCTCATTTCTTTTTACTTTCTTTATTTACTTACTAGTTCATCATCATCTAAGTGATGACATGAAGTTTGGGGTGAGTGAATCCTTATGGATAGTAGCTCTTGACCTCAAAAACATGTTTGATAGATGATGATCATAACCTCAATACTTCCAAGGTATTCTTGGAATGTGTTGAAGTTATGTTCAAAGCAAAATAAATCTCTCCAACAATCTTGGAGGTTCTTGATGATGAGTTTGATGTTGGCATTCTAAGTGGCTATAATCCTTATTGAGTATTGAAAATATGTTTTCAAAACATCTATTTCAAAACCCCTTTTAATCCCTTTCATTTTGGTTTCAAGAAACAAAACCTTGTTTTCTCAAAATCTTCAAAATAACGAGTCAAAACAGTGAGTGAGTTGAGTTCAAAGATTTCTCTAGGACTCAATACTCAACATATGGATGCAAGGCCACTTGGAAAGTCTTCCTAACTCATTGGAGAACACCCATGATTTTTGGTTTGACTTGGAAGTACTTGGAAATGGTCCATTTGGACCCCAACATTCCTTCCATACATTCTGTCTTTCTCTGTCACAGCTGCTAGGTCCACTTCTAGATTCTTTTCCAGAAAACTTTTCCAAAACGGGTGGTCCTAACTTATTTTTACCTTAAATTTCAGTGTCTTAGGAAACTTTCCATATAAAATGGGCTTCTAGATCATTTGTTTTCATTTTCTAAGATTTTCTAACATTTCAGTCGACGGTACGGACTCTGTTTCTGAGTGACCTTCATTGTTTAAATGATTTCTCCCATTCTGTGATAGTTATTCAAGATTGGATTTTTGGGTTGTGTTCTAGACACAATAAGGAACATCTCCATAAAAAATCATGCATTGAAAACATTCTTAACCCCTCTTTTCAATTTTCTAAAGATCATGCTACTGTTCTGTCCACTATTCACAGCAAGCACATTTCAACTTTCATTCTTTGATTTGATGCTCATATGCATTCCAAATTAGTTCATATCTTAGGAAGTAGTCCATACTACATTTGTACATATCCCATGTTAATTTCATTCATTCATTCATACACATTATAGACTTCTAAGTCATTCTAGAAATCCATGAACACAAAGCACACTACAACCTTGGCACATTTTAGATACATGCATTGCATTCATGCAAGATTTGGGGTTTTTGTAACTCTTAATCTAAGAAGATTATAAGGAATGATCATGATCACACGTTCATGCTTCCCCTCGATCTAATCGTCCTTTCTCATCCATCCCGGGGATTGAGAAGATCTTCTTTTCTCAAAGAATAACATGCATCATACTAGCTTGCTAAGCATATTTTGATTTCTTTGATTATTTGTTTCAAGAACAATTCATGTCCCCCTTTTTAGATTAGGAAGTCTTGATTATTTGATATATGATTAGGCGATTTTTCCTAGGTTTATTTGTGTGATCTTTCACTTTACATTGTATGATATTTGGCTTAGATCTTATGAATGATATCTTATCTTTAGATCTTCCATTTTCAAGTTTCTTATGTGATGTAATATACTATCATAGTATTAATTGACGAACCATACATAGTATGAGATGATTATTTGGATGCTAATTGAGGCCCGTCGAAAGACGGGGCGAGTTGAGGGTGTTTTAGTCGCGACAAAGGCTCCTTCCTCTCTCGTACCAAAACCCCGAACCAAGTTCTTTGGTTATGAAGGGCCGGTGCCCTTATCCGTTTGGGTGAGTCAAAATTAGGTTTCTTGGTTCCTTAAATACCAAGTGGCGACTCTGTATCTGTTTTCAACAGACCATTTTCTTCCTTTGATTCAAAATCAGACAAGTTTTCAAACAACGAAAGAGGTGGAATCCCGGTATCCACACCCTCAGTTATTCTGTAGTCAGAAAGAGCAGTTCTTATTGGGCTTAGCTGTGAGCCAGTGTGAGCTTTGGGATTAGATTGGAGCTGGGGGATGTGTGTGTGTGTGTGTGTGTGTTGGGGAGGGGGGAGTATACAAAAATAATAATAATAAAAAAATTACATGTCAAAAATAATAATTAAAAAATTTACTCCATCTGTCTCATTTTTTAAGTCCATTTTGGGAACGCGTTTCTCTTGGACAAAATTAGTGCATATATGTCCATCTACTTTACTTCTTTTTTCACAATCTAAAAGATTTGCATTAGTTTTTGTAGAGAAAATTGTTAAAATCATTTCAAAATAAATAATTTATGAAACAATTGACAATTTTGGACACCTAGAATATTAAAAGTGGACTAAAAAAATTGGACGGAAATAGTACATGTCAAAAACACATTCACCTCAAGCTCTTTAGGTTTATGGTTAGAGAAATTACAATTTTTTGTGATCAAGTGATTCAAGTTATAATATTCGTTGGAGAAGGTGACAATCTTTCGCACCAAATTACAACATGTTGTCACATAATTACAATATTAGTGACCAAGGATACAAAGTACATGACTGAGAATGGTGACATGTTTAACCAGTAGTAGGGTGATTTTTGTACAACACTATTATGATTTTCAATCCTATGCTTGACTTTTTTGCTCCCATAATTTTAGTCAACTAGTGCTTGATCCAGTGGTGAGAGAGTTTCTCTCCGCTAGCAGCACCATGCGGGCAAACCACCAGCGCGGATGGAAGAAAGACCCGTCAATAATATATTATGTGGGGTCCATGTGGAACCCAGCATTGATTTGAGTTTTTGTCGGAGGGAAAGGATGTGGTCCTCTTTTGGACCATTGGATTTGTCTTTGCCAAAATGTTACATCAATCCTACGGTAATAGACTACTAATATTAAATTTAGCACCGATGATGCAGTAGATACCTGTCTGTTTGGCGAGAAAATATTGGGTATCTGTGCAATACCGTGTTGGATTTTATCCGCTCTCATATAATTAAAAAAAATTTCTGAGTTGGAGAGATTTTTTTGTGAAGTTGGACTAAAAATCCCCCGAAAGTAATGGGTCAGATGGATTTATACTGAATTTCTATTGACTTATTATACCACTTAGGATTATATACCCATTAAATTGAATATTTTTTCCTATTTGGCGACAAAGTACTCAACTACCACAAGTTGACTTAGATCGGGAACATGAACTTCTTAGATTGATATGTAAGCATAATATCTGAATTCACCATCCGCAAATATCAACAAGAGTGAAAAGAGAACTTTTTGAGTGGAATTCTAAAATGGATACTTATTTATGCGTTGTTGCTTCCACAATCCTGGCGGCTGTGATACACAAACTGAATTTGCGTTTCCATGAAGCTGTAGACCGTCACGGACCGATCATTTCGACCCTGCGACTGAATATTGAGGAAATCTTATCATGTGCTCTGGTTGCTGAAGCTGCTGCTCCAGATAATGACATCCTTTCGTTGACCTGTGAATGGCTAAAAAAAGTCCAATTAGTCGCTTATGAAGCGGACGATTTGTTTGATCTTTTTCGGGCAGTCAACAGTGAACCAACCCATTTGTTTGGCCTTCTTTCTCACAACTTTTGGGCAAAAAGCAACATTCCTCTTTTGGTGGCTACCAATTTAACCCTTCTTCTTTTGGTACCGGTGCAGTTTCCTATATTTAGGATTAACAATTTGTCTTTTCGATTTAAGAAACTGTTGGAAGATGCAAAGAAGATTGTGCCAGGTGCTGATGATGCTGTAAGAAGGTGTTCTGTCCTCAGGGAGCACATCCAAGCTCGTTCTTTTCATCATCCCCAAGTTGTTGATGAACTCATGTCCATTTTGGAATCCAAATCCAATAAAGTTCTCCTCGGATTAATGCGTGATGAGATGATCAAGAGCCTGGTGGAACGATTAATGGTTCGCGATAATATAGACGAGCCAGAAATTGTGCAAATTTCCGTTATTCCCATTGTTGGCATAGCAGGAATAGGAAAGACAACCTTGGCTAGCATGGTTTACAATGACCAAAAGGTTTTGAAGCATTTCGAATTGAGAACTTGGGTTTGCGTGTCTTACATAGCTAACAAGGATTCATTTGTATCAAGTATTGCGAAAGGGATCATAGAATCCGTGACAGGATTGTCTTGCCAGCTGGAAGACGACGATGAGCTCTATGATCTCGTCAGAGACACATTGGAGTCGGAAAGATCATTAATAGTATTAGATGACATCCCATATATGGATTACAAGACATGGCAGAACATATTGAAATCATTGTTCTGTACTGTTGGTTTGGGATCCAAAGTTATAATAACAACTTGTAAGGAGGATTTTGGAAAATTTGCAGCCATTACCACTGATGAACCCTATATGGTGAGTCCACTGTCTAATCAGGATAGTTGGTCTCTGTTCAGCAGTCTGGCTTTTGATTCTTCATCAAGAATCACCAAGGACAGAGAAATAGAATTAGCCAATGACATCATTCTTGGCTGCGAAGGTAACCCTCTTTTCCTGATTATTATGGGAAGCCTAGTGAGATTTTTCAAGGAGGAAAGTGAGTGGCTTTCCTTTAATAGTTACTATAACCAGATAAGGGATAGTAGTAGCACTAATAAACATGCTTTGTTGAGCTATTATGCTCTACCATCACACTTGAAGCAGTGCTTTGCATATTGTTCAGTTTTCTTGAGGGATTGCGTAATAGAGAAAGAGAAGGTTATCCGGATGTGGATTGCCGAAGGTCTCGTTCAGTCATCTGAAGAAAAGAAAACATTAGAGGATATAGGCAATGACTATTTTAGAGAGTTGCTGTGTAGGTCATTCTTCAAGGACTCCAAACGCAATAATTTTGGTGATGTAATTGAGTGTCGGATCGGTGGTGTGTTCGAAAGTCTGGCGGCATCTGTCGCAGGGTTCGAATACAAAGAGATGGATGGAGTTGAATCGTGGCAATCCAAACATTTTCGTTTGGGCTCTCTTGCTTTTAGTTCTAGGGTGTCAACTGTTCCAAAATCTTTGGATTCTCTATATCACCTACGCACATTGCTTTTGTTGCCGAGTAACTTCAACAAGACCCTAGACCGTTCATTCTTGAGATTTAAATTCTTACGGGTTCTAGACTTAAGTTGCAGTGGCATTCAGAAGTTGCCTAGTCAAATTCACACTTTACAACACCTCAGATACCTTGACCTATCACACACGCTCATTGAAAAACTTCCCAGTGCTATAACCAAAATCAAGTACTTGCAAACTTTGAAGTTGCTAGGCTGTTATCGTCTCCAGAAGTTACCCAAAAGAATGCATAATATGGCTAACCTTAGACATTTAGATGTTTGGTTGTGTCATTCATTATCTCACATCCCATCTGGAATTTCACGACTACGTTCTCTTCAATCAATGCCATTATTTGTTTTGGGTAAGACACATCAATGTGCACACCTGGGAGAGCTGCGAAGGCTAAATCTTAGAGGAATGTTAGAGATTAGGAATCTTGAAAATGTGAGAAGTGTCGAAGAAGCACGTGAATCAAAGTTGTACGAGAAAGAAAATCTTAACCATTTGGGATTATCATGGGGCGACAATGTTAATGGATGTTCTAAAATGTTGAGTGAATCAGTGTTGGAAAGCCTCTGGCCGCACCCAAATCTCAAAGTTCTAGATATATCAGGGTACAAACATTTCAAATTTCCTTCATGGATGAGTGATTCATCTATAAACAATCTTGTCAAAGTTTCCATAACCAATTGCCACTGTGAGAAACTTCCACCATTGGGGCAGCTACCATACCTTAAGAAACTCTGTATAAAAGGAATGGCTAATTTGAAGTCCATAGGTCAGGGATTCTACGGTGGTGGTTATTCTGTTGGAGGATTCCCTTCTCTTGAACAATTTGAGCTTGATGATATGTGCATTTTGGAAGAATGGACGACCGAGTTCCCTTTGAAAGTATCAACTAGTTCAATCTTAAATAGGGCATTCCCTTGCCTTGACACACTGACCGTGGGTGGTTGCTCTGTACTCAAATGTTTACCATCTCTTCCTTCTCTTAACAACTTGGTTCTCTGGAGGAGCAACGAGATTCTACTCGATTCCCTCATGCACTTAACATCAATTTCTTCCGTTGTTATCAACGATATGCAATTCAGAGTTTTTCCGAAGGATTTGGGAAACTTAAACTCTGTCAAGAAACTTATGTTATATCATTGTGGTGATCTAGATTCTTTGTTTGAAAAAAATTTAAAGGGATTTTCTGCTGTTGAACATTTGGGAATCCTAAGTTGTTATGATCTGACTTCTTTGGGTACAGGCTTAAAATGTCTCACTTCACTTCAGAAGTTGGAGATCATAGAATGCCACGGTTTGGAGCTTCTTCCAGAGTTTATGGAAAAGCTTACTTTGCTTCGAGAGTTGATTATTGATGGTTGTCGTGTGCTGACTTTGTTGCCAGAAGGGATCAGATTTCTCACCAGCCTACAGAAGTTGATTATTAAAAGATGCCATAATTTGTTGCGTTTGCCAGAAGGATTAGGATGTCTCACTTCACTCCAATATTTGATGATCGCTGAGTGTCCACAAATGGATAGTAGACTGAAAAAAGATGTTGGTGAGGACTGGTTCAAGATAGCTCATGTCCCGTGTATCATAATTAACCATACTGCTATAATCGAGCAATCAAAGAGTAGATACAGAAAATCTTCAGAAGCAGGTCTGTAAATATCAAGCTCTTTTCATTAATACTTCTCTGACATATTAATGTAGAAAAATGTATTATACATCCTAGAGGCTTAGGATGTATCATTTTTATATCCTAGTAGTTTTGGTGCTATGTAATGTGAGAGTTTGATGCGTTGTAATGTGGAAGAGAGGTGTATCACGTAGAGGGGGGGGCATATCTTGATTGGTGTGTCTTAAGTGAGAGAGAAGGCAGTCCCAAGGAGAGAGAGAGAGAGAGAGAGAGAGAGAGAGAGAGAGAGAGAGAGAGAGAGAGAGCAGGCTTAATGAACTCGTGTGAGTGGCAACGAGTGCCATTCTTGTTGTCTTGCCTAGAGGTCTTCCTTTTCGAATGAATTGGTGGGCTAATGGTGGATATTTATACAAGTTTGCAAGAGTGGGATGCATCTATTAAAATGTGCCAGTTGGTCAAAAGTGTTGGTGACGAATTGGAGATTACAAGGTATCATCACGGTTGTAAAGTTCGGTTTTCTTGGTCGAAAATCAAAGCATGCACTAGGAGTGATGAAGTTGGGATTGGTAGGTTAGATTCTTTGCCTCATCACGCCCGAAACTACTCACTCACGTTAGCATACTTCCCTAGCGGAGTCGCCAAAAATGTGGGTGTGTAAGTAGTTTGAGAGTTTTGAGGTGTTGCAATGTTGAAGAGAGCTATGCCATATAGGTGGGGCGAAGATCCCGATTCAGATGAGCCGTAATGGTAAAGGCAAAGTCTTGTGGCGAGCTTCCCTTGCATTGTTGTCATGGTTATAGAGAGTCTTATATTTATTTTTTAAGGCAGCGAGGGTGTTGCTGGAGCGGAGATGTAGAGGAGTAATGGAGAGTAGCATTCGGTTCAGGGTGGCGGCGAGGAGCGATAAAGAAGAGGAGCGATGGCCTCACATCAACGAGTCACTTGGTCGAGTCGTGGTAGGTGTTAAGGAGAAAAGCACGGCAGCAAGCTTGTCTGCACGAGTCACAGAGGAGGGGAGCGTGGAGTTCTTGGTGAGCTTCTTCTATCTAGTTGTGAAGGAGAAAAGCACAGAGCTCTTGGCAGTAAGCCTGTTTGTTCGAGAGCGAAGGAATAGAGTGCGGAACTCACTTCGGCGAGCTTGTTTGCTCGAGCAGCAAAACAGAAGGGCGTTGATTACCACTTCTTGGCAGACAGGTGAAGGGTGATGATCCCTCGGCCCCATTGGACTTGGTATTGTAGAACCCAAGAGTGGGTCATCACTGGGGTAAAAAATGTCTAATATCTATTCAATGTAAGGCTGTGTGACTGTGCAAGACCATTTGTCCTGCTCAAAGATAGGTCTGGGAACGAAAAATAATGAAAATGCTTCGTTCTTCTCAACTTATTCGATAACTTTTATAAGCCTCAAAAGTTTAAATTTTTTGTCTCCCTTCTTATGATGTCAATTTACATGCTCACACGTTTATGTCCACTTTCTTGTTTACTTATGAAGATACATTATGTAATAAATGTATTCTTGTAGAGGATACAACACGTTGGGATACGTTGGAACAGTCAAACAAAGAAATAATATCTGATCCAGAAATTGAAGACTTGGTTACAGTTCGAGACACTTCCCGACAGTTCCATGCCTCTTCTTCCGGAGGTTATGGAACGCGTTAGTTTGCTTCGGGAGTTGATTGTTGATTGTTGTCATGCGCTGACTTTGTTGCCAGAAGGGGTTGATTATCTGCACCCTGAATTTTCATGTTCGCCCAAAGTATTGCAGTACGTATTTTCACTCCAATAGTTGTTGATCGCTGAATGTCCAGAATTGGAAAGAAGACTGAAAAAAGATATTGGCGAGGACTGGTTCAAGATATCTTATGCACCTTAGATCATAATTAACCACACGGCCATAATCGAGCAATAGAGGATATACCAAAAATCTTTGGCAGCAGGTCTGTAAATATCAAGCTCTTTTCATTCCAGTACTTTGTGTGACATTATAAGCCATAACTACAGCACGTTTGGTAGGCAGCAATGCACCTTGGAATGGAATGGTCATTCCTGGGTTCATTCAATTCCTGTGTTTGGTGTGACCAAATACAGTGGAATGGATATTCCTCTTGGAATGGTCATTCCTACTTAAGCAGGAATGGACATTCCTTGTCAAAACCCAAGTAATGCTCATTCTATTCCCACAGGATTGATTATAATTGTAAAATATGAAACTTTTTCTTAAAATATATTTTATAAAAATATGTATATATTAAATATTTTTTTAAATATTAAAACAAATATTAAATACTTTTTAAAAAATAATTTTTTTTATAAAATATTAAATATTTTGATTAAATCTTATTCATACTAAAAAAAATCATAAAATACTTACTCTTGTTATTCCATTCCTGCTTTATTACATTCCTGAGTCCATTCCTGCTTCATTTCATTCTTGAGTCCATTCCAATTCTGCCTTATTCCATTCCTACCTACCAAACTACCCCCTAGGTGCCTTTGATAGGCCTTCTTTTTCCATGGAAAACATTTTTCTCACAAATTTTTCAACTTTAATAATATTTAATTGCCTAAATTTACCATAAACTATTTTGCCACAAAACTAGTCACGGGACCATGTTTTCCTCATTTTTAAGGAAAATGATTTCCTTCCCCACCCCTGAAAAATGATTTCCAAGGCAAATTTTTGCCCGATACAAAATAAAAAAATCGACGGGACACTCTCAGATCCTCTACTCTTTTGACCTCTCTCTCTCCTCTACTCCGACTACTCTTCCATGGCAGCTCTCTCTCTCTCTCTCTCTCTCTCTCTCTCCCCCCCCCCCCCCCCCCCCCCCCCCCCACACACACACACACACACACACACACACACACTCACATCGATACAGATTGATATATATAGATCGATACATATACAAATACTTACATACACATACACATATACATCTGATACAGATCGATACACTGTGGAACTCAATTTGATTTCGAATCTGTCTACAGATCGCATAAGCTAGGGTTTGAATTGTTCGAGATGTACGAGTGATTCACTTCGGAACTCAATTTGATTTCGATTCAAGCAAGGTTCGATTTCTACATCTCCGATTTGCTTAGCTCCTGTCCACAATGGTGTTGTTCAAGTGCCTTC
Organism: Hydrangea macrophylla; assembly: GCA_033977485.1. NCBI lineage: Eukaryota > Viridiplantae > Streptophyta > Magnoliopsida > Cornales > Hydrangeaceae > Hydrangea > Hydrangea macrophylla. The sequence continues at coordinate 80,228,606 of CM066998.1, read as the reverse complement.
CTATTTTTACTTTGTTCCTGTTTGTTGCATTTATGTATGTAGTTATCAAAAGAAAATTAACATAATTTGTCAGTATTCAATTTTAATTAGTGGGTTGCATTTGGTCTAGGAACATTTTTCTTTGTCCAAGTGGGTGTGGTTGTTTAGTAATTTGGGGGTATATACATATATAAATTCATTGCATTGTTGATATTGCTTGATTTGATATTGCTTAATTTTTTATATTGTTGCAATTCTGGTCCATTGTTGCCGTTGAGTATTGCTTTGCTGATTGGGTCAGCATTGTTTGGCTCCATTTTGGTGATTGGTGCAGAGAAAATTTCCCAGTTTGCTAAATAGATTTTGCTTTGTGGATATGATGGCAAAATGGCAAATTGCTTGAGGATTATGATTTTTAACATGAATTCTCATTAAAAAAATTAGGAACCCCTTAACATGAATTCTCATTAAAAAAAAAATAGTGGGAGGTTAATTTTAGTGCAACTCATTCACTAGGCTAGATCAACATTTTTGTTGTGTCCCCTCTTATGTCCCACCCACAGAGTCCCACCCACAGAAATTGAGGTTTAGAGGTTGTTAGGGCATGCTGAAAAATAAGCTGGTGCTAACTTCATGCTAAAAGTTCATCAATCTTTCACTATATAAAACTGCCAGTAACTAGTGCTGGTGCTAACTTCTTGGAAAATCCACATTTGTTTTGCTTCTATGTATTTTGCTCCATTTGGTGGAATTGATACGTCACTTCTATGTTTCTATTTGTTCATTTAATTAAACCTAATTTTGGTCCTCATTAGATAATTGAATATATGATTGATGAAAACTGTGAGGGTGTTTCTTAATTAATGCAGCTAATTTTGTTTGTCAGAGTATGGTATGAGTCCAGATAAAAGTCAAATTTTAACATCTGCACTATTTCAGTTGTGGGTAGGACCTAGGAACAAAGCTGCCGAAGAGAAACAATTTTTTGACAGCCACCTCGCCCCTTTCTACAGAATTGAGCAGGTTTTGTATCGTTGTCTATTGTGTTTTTTTGTTGTTTTTAAGTCCCGTATCCTGCTTCTGTTTAATGCAAATAGCTGCAATTATCCATTATGTTGGGATATTTTTATCAGAGAACTGCATATACTCAGTGACTTTTGTTGTGTCCATACACAATTCTATACTGAAATATAGTTTTGGTTATGTTGCAGTAGTGGACGGGCTGACACAAAATTCTGAGTGGCAGGAGAAACTAAGCTTAGTTCAGCAGTGTCTAACTTGTATTTTATTGTGCTGGAAAAATTGTAGGCAGCATAATGTAGACAGTAAAACTAAAGAACTTAACCATTATTACTTCGACCATGTGATTAGCATTATGTGAACAGATAAAATTATGTAGAAATTTACTACTTTTATGTATTTACACATATTATCGTTTCCAGTGATAAATATGAACAAAACCAGTCTGATTAATATGATGTAGTTTGGCCCTGTGTGCGTTAAGGTGGCATGTCTTTCTCCGGGCAAGCAGTGAACGAAGTGTTAAAGTAGAGAGTGTGTTTTAATGTCAGCCATTACTTGTCATGTGCCCCCTTAAAGTAGGGGGCACATGCCCCCATAATATTGGCCCGACGCACCATGTCAGCTTGATGATGTGGTGTGAAAGGCTCACTGAATAAGTTCTCCAGTGGGCCCTGATTACCCCTTTTTCATTCTGTTGTCCACCTATGAAGGGAGATGGGACATCACCAATCTATCTTTGTCAAAAATGGAAATCTGATTTATATTATATAGTTCAGAAGCTTATGATTGGTTTTATCTTCATTCATTAGCCATTGTACATGAGACAAAATTGAGTGTATAATGGGTTGTATAGATGTAGCAGTTTAAACTTGAGTATAGGTAAAGAAAGATGATCTGACTTTGATCTAGGTGATTTTGCCATTATAATATGTTTGTAAGGTAAGTTTAATATTGTGGGCGTATCTAATTTACGTATGTGTATATCCTATGTATGTAGTAAAGTATAGATAATATGGATGTTTGAGCGGGTAATGTATGTGCACTTCAAAATTTTTAAAGAAGTCTTGGTGTAACTGCTTGCTTGTTTGTTTATATAGCATTTTATAAGATTTTGTTTTTGTTTACTGAGTTTATTCTGAGTCTACGACCATTCCCTTGTTGACAGGGTATTGATGGGGCTCGGGTAGAAAAAATTCTTGATATGGCTTCCATCACTCTAAATAAGAATTCAGTACCTGGTAAGCTCTGTTAAGTGTCCTTGTTTATATTACGGTAAATTACATTGACCTCCTTTGAGGTATATCATAAATACAGGGACCTCTCTCATTGTTTCAGTATCTACAGTGACCTCCCTTAAGTTTATAGTCGTGTAGCACTTGCAATTGTCAATGGAGCATTAACCTTTTGGTTGGAACTTTTTAAAATTACTATGTTGCCCTTTTCAATGTAAAAATGAAAAACTCAATAAAATTTATCAAATTCTAACTACTAGTAGGGGCCTACTCACTCTGTGAGTGAGAGAAAAAATGGAAGAAGATAAATCCATTTCTCGAGAGTTAATATCCATTTTTTGCCATTGATGTTAATATGGCACTATTCTTTTTTATCAGTAGTAAAGTTTTGCTATTATTCAGGTTTTACTATCCTAAAAATGAGGTCGAGGAAGCACAGCCACGTCATTCAAGCACATCCAAGAGAGCCGCGCAAGGGGGAGGCCCGAAGCTCGACGTAATGTGGGCATGCCCAAAAACTCGACTTTTTACTTTGATGCTTTATATATATATATATATATGTGGAACTTGGATGAGTACTTGTAATTTTGCTTTGATGAGAATTTGGCTTTTAGTACATTAAAACAATCGTTTGTGAAATTGACTATTGATATGAGTAGTTGTCTTAATTGCTTGAATTTGTATCATTTTCAAATTGTTTGTTTGTGATTCATAGGTAATGGAAAATGTTAATTTTCATGGAAAATAAATGCAATCAAACAGCAAAAAAGTTATTTTTCATGGAAGATGACCATTTTCACTGGAAAGTAGTGGCAATCAAACAACAAAATTAGATTTTTCATGAAAAATGTTAGATTTTCCAGTCAAAAAACAATTGCAAGCAAATAGCCCCAAATTTTATTTCCATGGAAAAAATTTCCAAGGAAAATAATTTCATAGAAAAATTTCCTTTTCAACCCATTTTTTACCGTGCAATCAAGCGCACCCCAAGCTTTCAAATTCTGTTAATCTTATGTATCTTTTGTTGATCCATTGGTTTCTTCTTTTTCCCAACTTACTTTTCATCATGGAAGAATTGCTGGTATACTTGTGTCTATATATGTGTGGCAAGGATGGATCTGGGGGGACCGCCCCCCTAGATTTGGGAAAAAACTCTTAATTATACTAGTATTATTCGAAAATATTGGTTAAGTATATATACTCGTCCCCCCTAGATTTTTTCAAAATTATTAAACCGTCCCCCCCTTAGGTTTTTTTTTTAAACTGATGTATATATATATGTTTTGAAAAAGTTTGGTGTGCGTTTATAAATATAAATTTTAAATTTACCTTACAAATTGCTCCACCCCAAATTGCTTTATACCTTGTTGACTCAAATAGTTTGTTTTATCTCTTTTTATATATTTATCTCATTATCTTTTCTTAACTCATTATTAAAAATGTACAAATAAGCGCCAAAATTTTTTTTCAAGGGCGCTGCCCTCAAACCGCCGTATGTCTTCGCCCCCCTAAACTACAATCCTGGATCCGTCCCTGTCAGTGTGGATATACTTGTTTCCCTAAGTATCACAACTCAAGAAAGTTTTATTTCAACTCTCTTTATCACTACTCCAGAGGAATGTCAGGAGATTGAACTGAGTACCTTATTCGTATTGATTGAAACATGGGGAAAAGGTCAAGAAAACACGTTTCATATGCAAGTTATAATTAAGTAAGTATGTTTAAACAAATACATATAAATTTAATTGAATGGGTCTTCACTGGGTTAGTAAAAGAGCTTAATTGAATGTCATGCTATGAGACGATGCAAGACCCTTTGCCCTTGATCAGAAATTAGGAGCAATCTTCCATACAACCGAGTGGTTTGGTTGTATGGTACGATCAAACACTTGACATACATTGGTAAAAAATGTTTGTAATGAAGTAACAAATATTTGTACCAATGTAAGAAATGTTGTACCCTCGTAAGAAATGTTTGTAGCTGTTAAGAAAACGTTGAACCCTTATAAGAAATGTTTGTACCAAGGTAACGAAATGTTGTACCCTTATAAGAAATGTTTGTACCAAATCAGAACCACTTGTGGTTTACCTGTGGTAAGAAATCTTTGAACTTATGGTAAGAGAGCTTTATACACATGATAAGGAAACTTTGCACCTGTGGCTGTGACATTTTGTACATGTGGTAAGGGAGATTTCTACCCATCATAAGAAATCTTAGCACCTATGGTAAGAAGCCTTTGTACCCGTAGTGAAGAACCTTTGTACGCGTGGTACAAACATTTCTTACCATTACATGTCAAGTGGTTTGGTTGTACCATACATGCAAACCACTTGGTTGTATGGTAGCATTCGCTCAAAAATTATTCAACAGAAAATTTCTTCAATATATTCTTGTATTTTTGGTTGTATGATACAACTAACTTTTAGGTCCCAATTTGTACTAGTAATGTGATGTGTATTAGAACTTTGTGGTAGTGATTAGAAGCTTTTTTTTATGATGCTGATTAGTAGTAAAAATGTGTCATTTATTAAAAAAGAGCAAAAAAAAGTGTCATTTGATCGTATCTTTTTAAGGTGTCATTTGGTAGTAATCAGTGCCGAAAGAGCGTCCTCTTAATTTATGCTTGCTAGATCAATCGAATCGTTATTTCATCATTATGTATATGGTTCTTTTGTGTTTTGTAGGATCAAAGAGCCTTAGGAAGAGTTCGAGGCAAAAAAGAGCTGAAGTGATAAAAGCTGAAAACAGCCATTTGGACCGGGGAAAAATCAGCTTCGAATGGGACAAAATTTTGACGAATTACTTGATAGTTGATACTTGTGTGTGAAAAAAACATCTCTTTGGAGAGTATTTTGTCTCGGAAACACACCTTGGACCTCAAAACAGAGAAAAGGAGAAGGGAAAACTTTTTTTAGGGCTCTACAACTTTGAAAGAGGCAAGAGTACAGAGGAGAGCTTGTAGGGTGGCTATGGTTTCCATCACCCCTACTGTTGTGTTTTCGCCATCTATGGGGAACTAATCCTCCTATCTAAGGTTTCGATGAAACTCTAACCAGGTAACAGGAGTCTTTCTATATTTCTTTTAGATTTTCATTATAATTGGATGATAATTGCATTGGCTTTGAGGAATTCATTGAAATGGATTGATTTGTTTTTGAATCAATAGAAAATAGTTTTGTCTTGTCTTAGCTTTTCTCTTTTTACTATTTATATGAACTGCTTGTAATTCCTCCTGAGATTAAAATTAAGGCAGAAAACAAGCTTGTGTCCCTTTTACTCGAGAAATTTAATCCCTTGATTTCTTATCTCCAACGGTAAGCGCTTCGCTCCTTTGTTGTTTGCATTGTAGATAGCCTACCTGTTTTTCACTTAAGAAGAAGGAGAAGAAAGAAACTTGGCTGGATCACTAAAGACCACCTTTAGAAATTTTCCATACACTAGGAGAAGTCTATAAGAAATTAAGTAGTTTATCTCCATTCAAACAAATGGAAAATAGATGACAGAAAGCTAAAGTGAAGTAGTATGCCACATTTTTTTCACTCATACAGGGTAAAAGAAGGAGCTGTTTCCATAATAAATGAAAAAAAAATAATTTAATTAATTATTAAACCAATGTGAGTTTAAACTTAATAACAAAAGTAGGGTAAATCGTTTCTAAGAAAAACGACATTACATTATCGTTATTAAGAAAAACGCCACTCAATTGAGAGTTGTCTATTTAGGAAAAAACGACACTCTTACAGAGTGTTGTTTTTAGCAAAAACGACATTAAACTTTTAATTTTTTTAGGCTTTCTATTTTTCAAATATATTTATGGAAAAATAAATTATAAAAACGCCGTTGAATGTCGTCTTTACTAACCACGACATTCAATTAAAACATAATTTGTTTTTCCATAAATATATTTGAAAAATAGAAAGCCTAAAAAAATTAAAAGTATAATGTCGTTTTTGCTAAAAACGACACTCTGTAAGAGTGGCGTTTTCTCTAAAAATCGACACTCAATTGAGTTGCGTTTTTCTTAATAACGATAATGTAATATCGTTTTTCCTAAAAACGATTTACCCTACTTTTGTCATTAAGTTCAAACTCACATAGGTTTAATAATTAAAATAAAAATTCCCATTTATTATGGAAACAAGAGCATATTTGCTCACCCAAAAAGTGGTTCACTAATGCTCACCCAAGTATCCCATTGGTCAATACAATGGGACCCAGGATTAAACACCATTAATTAAATCATGGATCTCACTGCATTGACCAATAAGAGACTTGAGTGAGCATTGGTGAACCATTTTTTGGGTTAACAAAAGTATTTTCTATGGAAACAGCTCAACAAGCAGAGACCTAATACACATGGAACAATAAACAGAAAGTTATGCCCTTGTCGGACTAGATTATTCAGTTTGTCATCGTCCGAAACTACACTGCTTCAAAATTATGCGTCATTTTTCGCTATTTCTATATTAATAGTACTATACAAAGCAACAATTTACCACCATCTTAAGGAGCACCTACGAGGCATACATCTGAGTCAAATTCATCTCTTATAAAGGATTGGTAAACACAATTTTGGAAAATAATCTGATATGTACAAAAATATCCGGTCAAAGTCAACTTTCGCCATCTCAACAAGAAGCGCCGGGTCATCCAGTAATGGCGCTCATCACGCTATCTAGGATAGCTCGGGGTGGTCCCATAGGGAAATTCAAGCAGCCGCAGTTCGATTCTTATGACGGCTCGGGAAGTCCGGTCGACCATGTCCGGACTTACAAGGCCCAAATGGCGTTGGCTACTAGCACCGACGAACTGCTGTGCCTGGCCTTTTCCAACACCACCCTCAAGGGGTCAGCCGCACAGTGGTTCCACTCGCTCAAGCCTCAAGCAGTCGACGATTTCAAGACACTCAACAAGCTCTTCATCAGCCAGTTCGTGGGGATGCTCGACCAGCCACAGCTAGACACCCAATTGCTAGCCGTCAAGCAGCGCAAGGGAGAATTCCTGAAAGATTACGTCAATCGTTTCAATCAGCAAAGGCTTCAGATTCGCAACCTGAACGAATTAACGGTCGCGATCCAGCCTTCTGCTCGGGAGTTCAGCACACCAAGGTCGCCACGTCGTTCCACCATGACAGACCGGACATCCTGGTTGAACTCTCGGAGAGGGTTGGGAAGTACATTGACACAGAAGAGTTCCTGAAGTCCAAGCGTGCCAACTTCGCAGGAGACGAATCCCTAAAATCCAAACGAAAATGCGAAGGTTTTGAAAAAGGCTCGGGGAAGAAGCCGAAGCAAGATCAGCAACGAGGCGGTCGGGATCAGGCCCCGATTGCCTTCACACCTCTTTCTAGGCCTATCCATGAAGTCATGACCGCTGCCGAGGCTAAGAGGTTGCTCAAACAACCGACAAACCTGAAGAGCCCGCCCGAGAAGAGAAACCGGGACAAGTTTTGCCGGTACCACAAAGATCATGGTCACGACACAGAGGACTGCTTTAAGCTAAAGATCGCCATTAAGAAGCTTATTGAGCAGGGTCACCTCGCTGAGTTCGTCACCACGGATAAAAGATCCCGGCCAGATGCCCGAGCTCTCGAGCAACCACAACCCCTTGATCAAATCAACGTGATCTCCGGAGGAATATCGAGCGAAGAGGACTCGCAGTCAGCCAGGAAGAGGCATGCTCGGGCATCCAGGGTGGATGTCCTACATGTCCGATTAGCCAGCTCCCCACCAACCGATGTGCTGACGTTCTCATCCGACGATGTAAAGGACCTGCATTGCCCCCACGACGATCCGCTAGTGGTGACACTCTCCATGGCCAATTATATGGTCAAAAGGGTGTTAGTGGACACGGGCAGCTCCTCTGATATTTTATTCGTCTCAACCTTTGATCAGTTCGGGATATCAAGGTATGTTACGATCGCAAGGGTCGCTTGACCTTAGGTAATATCCTAGTGCAAGAAGGATTGCTGTCAGGGGGTCATTCGACCGGTCAAAGGGGATAGTTCGACCGGTCGAAGTACCCTCTGCTGTGAAGGATTATTGTCGAATGGTCATTCGACCGGTTGAACAGGGCATCTCGACCGGTCGAAATGACCCTTGCATGAAAACTTTTTATACCCCTTTCGGAAATTATTTAAATGTTTTGATTGGTTCTTAGGGCACCTTTGGGACCCTTTGAATATAAATTCATTTGTTTCAAAATATAATTACGTTTTCAAATTTAGACGGATTTTTACAACTTCGAGTGCATTGTTTCAAAGGAACGATTACTCATTGTTATCTTTAAAGTTCTTTTTCCGCTGCTACAACTTTAAATGAGTAGGAAGAGTCTCTGTGGCGTGCCACGTGACCTAGATTCATTTGTGTAGATTTGGGGCGTGACAGGTATTATATGTAGTATTTGTACCATTGATTTGTGGGATCTTGTGCTCATCTAGGTCCACGTGTTGTACAGTCCAGAAAATACCAGATTTCTACAGGTCCACGTAAATCTCAGTCCGGGTATATAAGTTTCAGTCCAAGTTTACATATTATAGTCTGGGTCTATAGTAAAAATCGTTGATATAGTATAATGCTAATTCTAGCTTACGAAATTAAAATGACATCGCGTCCTAATATTATAGTCCGGGTTTATATTAATGTCCGGGGTTAGAATAAAATTAATATTGATAATGATAATCCTAATTATAGTCACAGAATTAAAGTGTCAATAATAATATTGTAATTACAACTTATAATTACGGAGCTAAATGACATCGAATATATAATCCTAATTGTAGTCACAACTATCGTGCCCAATAATATAACCTATGGTATAAATCAAATGGCAGCGAATATATGAAATATCATATAGTTAAAAACTTAGCGACTACAAATATTAAAAAAATCTATAGTTATTATCTTACAACAAAATTATTATCTATAGTTATAAATCTAGCAACTATGAATATTAAAATTATGATATCAATATACGGGGTTAAAATAAGCGTGTCGATAATCCTATAACTACATATTACTATCAGAAATACGAAAACAACAATGCAGAGGTCCATTATATAATTATGAAAATTGACGGGTATTACATCTGGTGATCCGATCATATATTCTCCATAGACCGGGATCATTAGTAGACAACGTTAAGTTTTGGAAATAGAAATGTTGTGTCTTTGCTCGAAGTGTTATATCTATGACTTGCGGTGCATTGCGAATATATCATATATGCAGTAGACCACGTTAGGTCTATGACATACTGTGGACACGCGGAATTCCACTTCCCTTTTGGTTTTGAAACTGTTTTGAAAAGAGAAGAAAATGGTCTGTTGAAAACAGATACAGAGTCGCCACTTGGTCTTTAAGGAACCAAGAAACCTAAATTTGACTCACCCAAACGAATAAAGGGCACCGGCCTTTCATAACCAAAGAACTTGGCTCGGGGTTTTGGTACGAGAGAGGAAGGAGCCTTTGTCGCGACCAAAACACCCTCAACTCGCCCCGTCTCTCGACGAGCCTCAATTAGCATCCAAATAATCATCTTTTACAATGTATGGTTCGACAATTAATACTATGATAGTATATTACATCACACAAGAATTTTGAAATGGAAGATCAAAAGATAAGATATCATTCATAGGATCTAAGCCAAATACCACACAATGCGAAAGTGAAAGATCACACAAATAAGCTAGGAAAAATCGTCTAATCACATATCAAGTAATTAAGTTTTCCTAATCTAAAGGGGACATGAATTGTTCTTGAAACAAATAAATAAATAAAAAAAGGATCAAAGTATGCTTAGCAAGCTAGAATGATGCATGTTAATCTTTGAGAAAAGAAGACCTCTCAATCCACGGGACGGATGAGAAATGACGATTAGATCGAGGGAAAACATGGACGTGTATGATCAAGTTCATTCCTTATAATCTTCCTAGATTAGGAGTCACAAAAGCCCCTAATCTTTGCATGGATGCAATGTACGTATCTAACATGTGCCAAGGTTGTAGTGTGTTTTGTGTTCATGGATTCCTAGAATGACTTAGAAGTCTAGAATGTGTATGAATGAATGAAGGAAATCATCATGGGATATGTACGAATGTAGAATGAACTACTTCCTAAGACATGAGCTAATTTGGAGTGCATGTAAGCATCAAATCAAAGGATGGAAGCAAAAGTGTGCTTGCTGTGAATAGTGGAAAGAACAGTGACATGATCTTTTGGAAATTGAAAAGAGGGGTTAGGAATGTTTTCAATGAATGATTTTTTTATGGAGATCTTCCTTATTGTGTCTAGAACACAACCCAAAAATCCAATCTTTAATAACTATCACAGGTTGAGAGAAATCATATGAACAATAGAGGTTACTCAGAAACAGAGTTTGTACTGTCGACTGAAATGTCAAAAAATTTTAGAAAATGAAAACAAATGATCTAGGGGCCCATTTTATACAGAAAGTTTCCTAAGACACTAAAGTTCAAGGGAAAAATGAGTTGGGACCACCCCTTTTGGAAAAGTTTTCTGTAAAACAAGTTGAAAGTCAACCGAGCTGCTGTGATAGTAAAGGCAGAATATCTGGAGTGAATGTTTAGGCCAAAATGGAACCCTTCCAAGTATTTTCAAGTCAAACCAAAAATCATGGATGTTCTCTAATGAGTTAGGAAGACTTTACAAGTGGTCTTGCATCCATACATTGAGTATTGAGTTCTAGAGAAATCTTTGAACTCGGATCACTCACTGTTTTGACTCACTGTTTTGACTCACTGTTTTGATGATTTTGGGAAAAACTAGAGTTTTTCTTTCTTGAGATCAAAATGAGGGGGTTAAAGAGGGGTTTTGAAATAGAGGTTTTGAAAGTATATTTTCAACATCAAATAGAGATTATGACTTCTTGGAGTATCAACATCAAACTCATCATCAAAAACCCCCAATATTATTGGAGAGATTCATTTTTATTTTGAATATAACTTCAAGGATACCTTGGAGGTATTGAAGTTATAATGATCATCTATTAAACATGTTTTTGAGGTCAAGAGCTACTATCCATAAGGATTCACTCACCTCAAACTTCATGTCATCATTTAGATGATGATGAACTATAAGTAAAACAAAGAAAATAAAAAAGAAATGAGGTAAGAGGAGATGAACATTGTGTATAAGCAAGAAAATAAACAATCAATAGATGATATTCAATGGTGGAACCACAAGCATTCAACCTCTCATATATGAGTGTATGTGGGTGCAGATTGCTCTCTAACTCATTGGAAACTCAAAGAAGATGAAGAAAATGAATTGAAATCTTGTAAATACTAGTTTAGTTTTGAGAAAACTAAATAAAAACTCACATTTGGTTTGGATTTGAAGAAGAAAATCTTTATTTCTCTCCCTATTTCTTCCTAACTCTCTATATCTCTCTCTAATGGCTTCCAAACTCTTCCCCAAATGGAAGCAAATGGGACTCCTTTATAGGCCAACTTTGGGAGGTATTTTAGATTTTTAAAAGTCTCCAATTGGTCCAAAAAGTTCAGATTATCAAAACTATCGTTTTATTTGTTGGAAATTTGAATTAAAACCCAAAAATTAACCAAAAATTATAAAAAAAAAAAAATGAAAAATCACTCAAAGTGCCGCCGCGGCATTCAACCCCCCCCCCCCCCCCCCCCCCCCCCCCCCCCTGTTGACCAAAATTTGCATTTTGGCCCCCAGAACTTCCGAAATTCGCGAAACGACCCTATTTTGTCCGAAATTCACATAAAATTCATACGAACTCCAAATTGAGATTGTGATATACCGTTGGAAAGGTATTAAGGTCTAATTTCCATAAAAAATAGTTTAAAGTTGGGTCACTTTGGAAAGGTTTGCGGTATTCACGATAAAAGCCGATTTGATCGCATTTTTCACCTTCAGAAATTCATAACAAATTCGTTTTAAGTCCAAAAATTATGTGCGATATACCGTTAGAAAGCTATTGACCTCTAGTATTTGATAAAAATATTTCAATGTCGAAAAGGTGACTTTGACTTTTGGTCAAACTTACAGTCAAATCAGTCAAACAATACATTTCCAAGAAGTTCTGGGAAGTTTTGGGAGCCTCCGGAGACTAGCGTTTCCGTCCGATCTTCTTTTAAAACATATTTTAATTCTTTTCACATGATCTAGGATGATCTCGAAATTTTTGGGCGAATTCGAATGATTTTGGTCAAACCCTGGTCATACTTGGTCAAACCGGTCAACGGAGACTTTCCAGAACATCCAGGACTTCCGGGGGTCTTTGGGAGCTTACGATTTCAAATGTTTATCTTTTAAAATACCTTTTTTTTTAACAACATCGAATGATTTTTGAGATTCTGGGCCAATCCGGAGAGTTTTGAGCTTTTAGAGGCATTTTGGTCATTTCTTTGATTTCTTGAGAGTTGAGGCAATCTCTGAAAATCCGATCTTTATAATCATCGAGGTTTGACATGCTCGTGGCCTCCTAAATCTGTTAGCCGAAAATATGGGGTGTCTACAGTTTGCCCCTCTTTGGCATGAACTTGCGAGGCACCGCGTGTCGCAAGCGAGTGCCAAAGCTTTGAAGTGACAGGTCTTTTTGGAGGCTATAGATTTAGGATAAAAGCGTTGCAAAAAATGCAATGATAGAAACAAGAACGCTGAGGCTGGTGTTGGTCATGCTCTGCGTGAGCTGCCTACGTATCCCAAGGGGAATCAGACCAGGACGTAGTTCAGGGCACAAAGGAGCAAATCACACATGCACAACAAGAAAGGCAAATGCTATTCTATGAGGATGATATGCAATGCGTGGATGTGATATGAATTGTGTCATGAGTCCTATCATGTCTAGTGTTCTGATCCTAGTATGAGTTGGTGCTGTGGGGTGTGTGCTACTCCGAGTGGACTTATATCGTGATAGTGTTTCTAACTGTGATGCAATTATTGACCTGAATAGGAACACCAAGTTTTGAAGACTCTGGGACTTGGAGCAAACTTCTGAAGTTTGGAAAGTGTTCTTTGCGAGTGAATAGAATCGGATGTGGGGTCCTTGAGGACGACAATTAAAGATAATCGACGGACACGGAAGTCCTGGATACCAATCGATGGATGAGGAAGTTCAAGATAGCCAATCAGAAAAGGATTTCGCGATAACCGACAAGCGAGAAAGCTCACAATAGCTGATGGGTAGGTGAGGGGGCTCACAATTTTTGACAAGGGAGCGAGGAAGCTCACAATTTTCGATTGTTGAGGAAGCTCATGATCTTTTTTCAGGTAGCTCACGATAACCGATGGGTAGGTGAGGGGGCTCACATTTTTGGATAGAGGAGTGAGAAAGCTCACGATAAGCGAGGAAGCTCACGATAAGTGAAGAAGATCACGATTTTTTATAAAAGGAGTGAGGAAGCTCATGATAAACGAGGAAGCTCACGATAAACGAGGAAGCTCACGATAAGTGAAAAAGCTCCCAATTTTGGACAAAGGAGTGAGGAAGCTCACGATAAGTGAGAAAGCTAACGATAAGTGAAGAAGCTCATGATAAGTGAGAAAGCTCACGATTTTGGACAAAGGAGTGAGGAAGCTCATGAAAAGTGAGAAAGCTCACGATTTTGGACGAAGGAATGAGAAAGCTCCTGATAAGTGAGAAAGCTCACGGTTTCAGACAAAGGAGTGAGGAAGCTCACGATAAGTGAGAAAGCTCACGTTTTGGGACAAAGGAGTGAGGAAGCTCACGATAAGTGAGAAAGCTCACAATTTTGGACAAAGGAGTGAGGAAGCTCACGATAAGTGAGAAAGCTCACGATTTTAGACGAAGGAATGAGGAAACTCACGATAAGTGAGAAAGCTCACGGTTAGCGAGAGAGGAGTGAGGAAGCTCACGATAAGCGAGGAAGCTCACGATAACCAATGGACACGGAGCCTTGGATTGTGAGTAGACAATGCTTGCCCTAGGAGTCGGCGTCTTTTGACTGCGGGCGGTGTTTCTTAATGCTTCTTGATTCTCAACGGTGTTCTTCAAATCTCAGCGATGCTCCTCAAATCATCAACGATGCTCCTTGACTTTTCAATGATGCTTTTCAACTCTTCTGATACTCCTCAACACATTTGATGCTCTTCCACTCTTCAATAATGCTCCTCAACACACCTGATGCTCCTCTTCAACAATACTCCTCAACACTTTTGATGTTCCTCGATGTTACTCCACTTTTCAACGATGCTTCTCAACTCTTCTGATGTTCCTCTATGCTCCAACAATGCTTCTAAACTCTTCTGATGTTCCTCTATGCTCCAACAATGCCTCTCAACTCTTCTGATGTTCCTCGATGCTCCAACAATGCTTATCAACTCTCTTGATGTTCCTCGATGCTCCTCTAATCTCTGGGTTCTAAAACATCCTCACAAAAACATCTCATCAGCAAACCTGGACTCTGAGCCCTAAGACACCTCAACAATACATCTTATCAATATATCTAGATTTTGAACCACAAAACACCTCAACAACAGATCTTATCAACACATCTAGACTCTGGGCCATAAAACACCTCAACAACACATCTCATCAACACATCTAGACTCTGGGCCATAAAACACCTCAACAACGCATCTTATCAAAATATCTGGACTCTGAGCCCTAAAACACCTCAACAACACATCTCATCGACACACCCCATCAACACATTAGCAACAGTTTCTTGGTGTTGGCGACATTTCCTCCGATCAGCCGCCTTGAGAAACAACTATCGGTTTGTAGTTTGCAGCCACTTACGAGTTTATGCCACTCGTACTCGGGACACTTCTCATGTTGCGACCTTGACTGGTGTAGTAATAATGTTTGGAACTTCTGTTTGTATCCAAAGTTTTTTTATAATTGGAAATCACCTTTAACCCAAACATTTGAGACCATCGGAACAAATGGACTTAACAGGAAAGACAAGGAAAGTTGGATTAGTTTGTATGAAACCTCGATCTCTGACACACTTTTGACCAGATTACTACTGACTCAAACAAAGAAGGATTGACTTGGACATGAAATTCTCAAATTTCCACGATCCAATGTGCCTTCATCATGAATGATGTACTGCTCATCTTTTATGTTCACTCCTCATCTTAGTATAACAGCACTTTGCTGATAAATCTGGTTTTTGAAAATTCTTCCCTATTGATCTAATCAATTCTCTACTTCTCCCAGGAAGTGCTTTGGATTAGTGGCTTAGCTTTTAGAATAAAAGATGCTCTATTTCAAAAAATTTCAAAACAAGTTGGTAACTTAAAAACTTGTCCTTAGTATGAAGGGGTTGTTAGGCAAACAAAGTTTTCCCCTAGTTTGAAGTATAGGAAGTGGAATTCATACGCAAACGAGGTGGGTGACCGAAGTTTTCCTGTAGGTTGGACAATGGTTTATTGAGGTTTTGGGCAAACGAGGTAGGTAATCGAAGTTTGCCCCTTGTATGAAGGGTAGAAAGTGAAATTTTAGGCAAACGAGGCGGGTAGCCGAAGTTTGCCCCTAGTGTGGAAGGTGATTTTTTTTTGGCTTGAGGCAAGGACCGTGACTTTATTCTCTCAAATGCTAATAACTTTTGCCTAGGCACCAGTGAAGTGACCTAGCGAGTTCTTTTCTCTCTTTTGTTATTGCTCACTTTGGATTAGCTTCTAGTTTTTGCCTAGGTGCCCTTTCGGGTTTTTGACTTAGCGAGCCATCCTTTTTTTTCTTTTTGAAAGTCTGCCTACGTACCCCTGAGTGGGGATCAGGTCCAACGTAGTTCGGGCCAAGGTTTTGAAAGAAGGGGGGGTTGATTATGATGGTGTCGTTCGAACCGATGCAGTTGCCTACGTATCCCCGAGTAGGAATCAGGTCAAGCGTAGTTCAAGCCAGGACCTTGAAAGAAGGGGGGTTGATTTTTAGGTAGGTGGGGCGACCGAACCGATGCGGTTGCCTACGTATCCCCGAGCGGGAATCAGGTCAAGCGTAGTTCAGGGCAAGGTCTTGAAAAAGAGGGTTTTTGAAGTCAATCGTCAAAGAAGTTTAAACTTAAGTCACTTGTGGTAGCCTTGAATGAGAGAATTCAGTCTCGATCTCCCTTTCTCTTTCTTTTTCTTTTTCTTTTTCTTTTTCTTTTTTTCTTTTGTTTTGAGGATTGATCCTTTTCACTTTCACCTAGCCAGTTAATTTTTCTTTTCATGTAGTTGATTCATCTGAGATCTTCGGAGAGCTTTGATTTCATAATTTCGCAATGTGTATGTCAATTCTCAAAATTTGTTTGTGAGTGCTCTGAGCCTTTCGAAACATGATTTAGACGTGTTCTCTTGAAGTGTACAATTCTATGTATCACCAAAATTTTCTTTCTTTCATTTTCTCCATCATTGTGACTGGCTGGGGTCATATCTTGGAAATCAATACCTTTATTTGCTCTAACTTTTGTCTAGGTGCCCTTTTTGGGTTTTCAACCGAGCGAGCTTTTCTTTTTCTTTTTCTTTTTCTTTTTTTCTTTTTTTTTTTCCTTTTTTTCTTCTTTTTTTTTTTAAAGTGGAGATGAAACTCACTGAAATGTTTAGCTACCATCAAGGACCAAGTCCGCACAGATTCGCCTGGCTATCAATTGGGTTGGGACCAAGGCTTTGAAATGGTGAAAAGGGTATTGGGCAAGCCCCAAGTTCCAAGTATGCCAAAAGCATCTAAATATTCTTAAAGTAAGACAATTCAATTCTTGGCTCTTCATCGGTGTTAACATGAAATTGACTTTGACCTTTCAGGATTCTTTTTTGTTTGATGCAAAAATTTAGTAGCAGAGTAATATCCATGGTGATTTGAAAAAGTGATATTTTCAGTTCAGTGATTCATGCATTTATGGCTAGACACATCAGATTAGGCAAAATGAGACTCCATTCCATCAGAAGAGAAGGATTACATTACTTGATACAGACTCACAACAACTTGATGACAGACAGACTTGGCCGCAAGACTAAACTTGAAGTAGATTCAAAACATAGGACAGACTCGACTTGACTCGACCTGGTCTCAAATGGAGTGTCACAATGACTCGCTTATTCTTATCATTATTTTTAGCAGAAGTTCCAAACACTATCAACTCACCGTGTAACTTCAACAAGCATTGGCCTCAACAAAGGGGATCATTTGAAAGGACCGGCCAGGGGCTTAGGTGACATGGGGTTGAATGGGTGGTGGCTCGATGATTCTTTGGTCAATGAGGTCTTGGATATCATGGCGGAGACGTATGCACCGGTCGGTGTCATGGCCTGGGCCTTGGTCGTAGGCACATCGTTTGGATAGGTCACAATTAGGTGGTGGGGGATCGGCACAAGGCTGAAGGAGTTGGAGGTTCCCCTTTTTTAACAGGCGGCCTAAGGCTACGGAGGGGGAGATATCTAGCTTGGAAAGTTCACGGGGTTCCTTGTTTTGGTAAGGACGGCTAGGCGAGCTGGTTTGGTTTGTGTGCTGGTATGGTTGGGGGGAATAGGCCATGGGTTGGTTACTTAGGGCGTTAACATCCGAAGGGTTTCGGGAGTAGTCGGGCCTCTCAGACTGGCTTTGTGATTCTTCATTCTTGATTTTCCCCTCCCTGATTGCATCCTTAATTCTAGTCCAAATCTCAAACAGCTCTTCAAATGTTGAGATGGACTGGTAGAATAGTTTCTCATGGTATAGCGGCTGTAGATTCTTAATCAACATTCGAACTTGTTCCTTTTCGACTGGTCGGTGGATCATCTGGGCCACTTTATTTCTCCATCTACTCAAGAACGCAGCAAAGGACTCATTAAAGTTCTGTCGGGTAGTCTCCAGATCCCGGATGGTGACATCGAGCTCTTGGTTGTAGGAGTAATGATCAACGAAGACCCGGACTATATCTTCCCAAGTCCGCGTCTTAGAAACCTCCAAGGTCAGAAACCAGGATAGAGCAGCCTTGGCGAGGGTTTGAGGGAACAACATTGCGATGTGCTCATGGGTACAGCCCATTGATTGGAAAACACTCATGCAGAACTTTACATGGCTCTTCGAATTCCCAGTTCCATCAAAACGGTCAATTTCAGGCATCTTGAAGTTCTCAGGCAGCTTTAATTTGTTGGGCTCAAACAATCCTTCCAAATCTAACATGTAATCGCCAACCCCCTTACTCTTTCTCAGTATGTTCTCAAGCTTGTCGACCTTATCCAGTTTTTCTTGAATTTTCTTCTCATATGCAAGTGGCGGGACCCCTTGAAACTAATCTTCTTCCCCATTATTCTCATGGATGGGTGGTGGCCCAAACCCTGGCGGTGGTGGTGGCATGAACCATGGCGGTGGAAACCCAGGTGGATACCGTGGCTACTGTTGTTTCGATTCTTCTATAAAGGCTAAAACTTGGGCTAACCGGTCAGACTGTTGGTTGATCATTTATGTCATTCTTGCTTCCAAACCTTCTGGATCCATAAAGCTAACTTTTGGCGGAGTGATTCTGATAAGGCTGCTCCCTGATCCTTTAACCCACAATGTAGATTTTGGGTGCTCGAAACTTATAAACTGACATATAGATGTAAAAGGATTGTGTGTTAGACTTTGACAAGTGAGGACTGACTCATGCATAGACTGACTATCACAGTGTATGCAGACTGATGAAGCAAGCATGTGGTGCGGGAACAGGTATTGTTTTTCTCTCTCCCATGATGCCCCTACTTCTAGCAGATAGCAGTTAAACAAGTAAGGACCTAGGCATACAGAGTGTGCTAACTTTACTTTCCAGTATGATCACCAGGGGACAAAAGGGATTTTTGGATATTTCTGGGTGATTTGGGGAATTTCCATAAGTTCTGAGAGTTTCTAGGAGTAACAAGGATTCCTGGTTGATTTGGACGGAGCTTCTGGGATAAACTGGAGTTTTTGGGATAAACAGGTATATATGGGTATTTCTGGGTGACTTGGACAGAGTTTTCTGGAGAAATTGGTATGAGAAGATTTGGACAGAGTTTCTGGGAGAAATTGTTATATCTGGGAAATCCGGGAGAATTAGATAGAGTTTCTGGGAGAAATAGTTATATCTGGAAAATCCGGGAGAATTAGATAGAGTTTTTGGGAGAAACTGGTCATATCTGGAAAATTCGAGAGAATTAGATAGAGTTTCTGGGAGAAACTGGTCATAACTGGGAAATCTGGGAGATTTAGATAGAGTTTCTGGGAGAAACTGGTCATATCTGGGAAATCTGGGAGATTTGGATAGAGTTTTTGGGAAAAACTAGTCATGTCTGGGAGTGATGATGGTGATCATACTATCTAGCAGGTTTTCATACTCCTATGTCTTAGGACCGACAAACAAGGTTTGCGGTGTATATCTTTGTGAACATGGAGCAGACATCCATATCATGGTGCCTAGGCAGGTCAACTCAATGTGGTCACATGTGAGTGATTGCCTTGGGAATCATTAGAAGGAGGTTCTGCCTCGTGCCACATAAGCGTCTACATCGCGCAGGTAATCCCACCAGGGCATACAATAGTTATATCACATTGTCCTATCTGAAAAGATAAATCAACAGTCCTATGAAAGGTTTTACAGGAATCTATATGCAAAGGCTGGGTTTAGTCAAAGAGGGTCCGTTGACAAGAGTTTCAATATACCATCAGAGAGACAGTACGGAAGTTTTTACTCTTTTTGATATACCTTGGAAGGTACAGTATCAACGGTGACTTGTGCCCTGGCACAACAAGACCTGAACAATGTCAGCGCCGCGTTTCAGACACAGTCGGAGGGGGAAATGTAGAAGTGCAATGTGATGAACCAGACACAGTAAAAAGATGATTTTTAAGGATGCTTCGTATGAGTCAAACATCTGTATTGTTTTGTTTTTAAAATAAAATATCCCCAGCAGAGTTGCCAGATTGTGGACACGCGGAATTCCGATTCCCTTCTGGTTTTGAAACTGTTTTGAAAGGAGAAGAAAATGGTCTGTTGAAAACAGATACAGAGTCGCCACTTGGTCTTTAAGGAACCAAGAAACCTAAATTTGACTCACCCAAATGAATAAAGGGCACCGGCCTTTCATAACCAAAGAACTTGGCTCGGGGTTTTGGTACGAGAGAGGAATGAGCCTTTGTCGCGACTAAAACACCCTCAACTCGCCCCGTCTCTCGACGAGCCTCAATTAGCATCCAAATAATCATCTTTTACAATGTATGGTTCGACAATTAATACTATGATAGTATATTACATCACACAAGAATTTTGAAATGGAAGATCAAAAGATAAGATATCATTCATAGGATCTAAGCCAAATACCACACAATGCGAAAGTGAAAGATCACACAAATAAACCTAAAAAAAATTGTCGAATCACATATCAAGTAATTAAGTTTTCCTAATCTAAAGGGGACATGAATTGTTCTTAAAACAAATAAATAAAAAAAAAGGGATCAAAGTATGCTTAGCAAGCTAGAATGATGCATGTTAATCTTTGAGAAAAGAAGACCTCTCAATCCCCGGGACGGATGAGAAATGACGATTAGATCGAGGGAAAACATGGACGTATGATCAAGTTCATTCCTTATAATCTTCTTAGATTAGGAGTCACAAAAGCCCCTAATCTTTGCATGGATGCAATGTACGTATCTAACATGTGCCAAGGTTGTAGTGTGTTTTGTGTTCATGGATTCCTAGAATAACTTAGAAGTCTAGAATGTGTATGAATGAATGAAGGAAATCATAATGGGATATGTACGAATGTAGTATGAACTACTTCCTAAGACATGAGCTAATTTGGAGTGTATGTAAGCATCAAATCAAAGGATGGAAGCAAAAGTGTGCTTGCTGTGAATAGTGGACAGAACAGTGACATGATCTTATGGAAATTGAAAAGAGGGGTTAGGAATGTTTTCGATGCATGATTTTTTTTTATGGAGATCTTCCTTATTGTGTTTAGAACACAACCCAAAAAGCCAATCTTTAATAACTATCACAGGTTGAGAGAAATCATATGAACAATAGAGGTTACTCAGAAACAGAGTTCGTACTGTCGACTGAAATGTCAAAAATCTTAGAAAATGAAAACAAAAATGATCTAGGGGCCCATTTTATACAGAAAGTTTCCTAAGATAGTAAAGTTCAAGGGAAAAATGAGTTAGGACCACCCCTTTTGGAAAAGTTTTCTGTAAAACAAGTTGAAAGTCAACCGAGCTGCTGTGACAGTAAAGGCAGAATATCTGGAGTGAATGTTTAGGCCAAAATGGAACCCTTACAAGTATTTTCAAGTCAAACCAAAAATCATGGGTGTTCTCTAATGAGTTAGGAAGACTTTCCAAGTGGTCTTGCATCCATACATTGAGTATTGAGCTCTACAGAAATCTTTGAACTCGGATCACTCGCTGTTTTGACTCACTGTTTTGAAGATTTTGGGAAAAACTAGAGTTTTTCTTTCTTGAGATCAAAATGAGGAGGTTAAAGAGGGGTTTTGAAATAGCGGTTTTGAAAGCATATTTTCAACATCAAATAGAAATTATGACCTCTTGGAGTATCAACATCAAACTCACCATCAAAAACCCCCAGTATTATTGGAGAGATTCATTTTTATTTTGAATATAACTTCAAGGATACCTTGGAGGTATTGAAGTTATAATCATCATCTATTAAATATGTTTTTGAGGTCAAGAGCTACTATCCATAAGAATTCACTCACCTCAAACTTCATGTCATCATTTAGATGATGATGAACTATAAGTAAAACAAAGAAAATAAAAAAGAAATGAGGTAAGAGGAGATGAACATTGTATATAAGCACGAAAATAAACAATCAATAGATGATATTCAATGGTGGAACCACAAGCATTCAACCTCTCATATATGTGTGTATGTGGGTGTAGATTGCTCTCTAACTCATTGGAAACTCAAAGAAGATGAAGAAAATGAATTGAAATCTTGTAAATACTAGTTTAGTTTTGAGAAAACTAAATAAAAACTCACATTTGGCTTGGATTTGAAGAAGAAAATCTTTATTTCTCTCTCTATTTCTTCCTAACTCTCTATATCTCTCTCTAATGGCTTCCAAGCTCTTTCCCAAATGGAAGCAAATGGGTCTCCTTTATAGGCCAACTTGGGGAAGTATTTTGGATTTTTAAAAGTCTCTAATTGGTCCAAAAAATTCAGATTATCAAAACTATGTCGTTTTATTTGTTGGAAATTTGAATTAAAACCCAAAAATTAACCAAAAATTACAAAAAAATGAAAAATCACTCAAAGTGCTGTCGCGGCACTCGTCCAGTGCCACCGCGGCAGTGGGCCAGTGCCGCCGCGGCAGTCAACCCCCCCCCCCCCCCTGTTGACCAGAATTTGCATTTTGGCCCCCAAAACTCCCGAAATTTGTGGAACGGCCCTATTTCTTTCGAAATTCACAGAACATTCATACAAACTCCAAATTGAGATTGTGATATACTGTTGGAAATTTATTGAGGTCTACTTTCCATAAAAAATAGTTTAAAGTTGGGTCACTTTGGAAAGTTTTGCGGTATTCACGATAAAAGCCGATTTGATCGCATTTTTCACTTTCAGAAATTCATAACAAATTCGTTTTAAGTCCAAAAATTATGTGCGATATACCGTTAGAAAGCTATTGACCTCTAGTATTTGATAAAAATATTTCAATGTCGAAAATGTGACTTTGACTTTTAGTCAAACTTGCAGTCAAATCAGTCAAACAGTACATTTCTAAGAAGTTCTGGGAAGTTTTGGGAGCCTCCGGAGACTGACGTTTCCGTCCGATCTTCTTTTAAAACATATTTTAATACTTTTCACATGATCTAGGATGATCTCGGAACTTTTGAGCGAATTTGAATGATTTTTGGTCAAACCCTGGTCAAACTTGGTCAAACCTTGGTCAAACCGGACAACGGAGACTTTCCGGGAACTTCCAGGACTTCCGGGGGTCTTTGGGAGCTTACGATTTCAAATGTTTATCTTTTAAAATACTTTTCTTTTTTTTTTTGTTTTGAACAACATCGAATGATTTCTGAGATTCTGGGCCAATCCGGAGAGTTTTGAGCTTTTAGAGGCATTTTGGTCATTTCTTTGATTTCTTGAGAGTTAAGAGACAATCTCTGAAAATCCGATCTTTATAATCATCGAGGTTTGAC
The DNA here is from genome assembly GCA_033977485.1 of Hydrangea macrophylla. NCBI lineage: Eukaryota > Viridiplantae > Streptophyta > Magnoliopsida > Cornales > Hydrangeaceae > Hydrangea > Hydrangea macrophylla. The sequence goes on along the minus strand of CM066998.1, from coordinate 80,205,284 downwards.
ATGCTCGTGGCCTCCTAAATCTGTTAGCCGACAAAATGGGGTGTCTACACATACGATGAATTGCGAATATATCGTATACGTGGTAGATGACGCGATGTCTATGACTTGCGGTGTAGACGGTAGACGATGTCTATGATTTGCGGTGTTACGCGGTAGACAGTACCTATGACTTGCGGTGACGCGGTAGATAGAGCATTGGTGTGTCCAAATGTATTACAATAAAGTCTTTTCATCTATGAGTCAGAGGTGGTAGGTTCGTGTATGCAAGACGAGAGTAATTGATTAATACATAGAGTTGAATAAAGAGAAAGATATTACTAGTAGGACAATATCATATGCACTTCCATAAGTTGTAATTACTTCATATCTAAGATACTGGGTTAGTTTCTACCCACTTAGCTTTCAGTAAGCTGGCGGCTTTATTGCCTGGACATTCCCTGTCCAGACTATTTTGTTGCCTACCATACAGGTGATGAGTCCTACGACGATGGCTATTACCCGGAAGGGGGGTACTTACTTGGAAGGTGGTCCCACTAATATCGGTCATGCTGGGGAACGCTACTCCAACGTTGATGATTTCCCCTACGCCAGCTGAAAATGAAGATAGATGTTAGTTTATATTTCTGTTAGACTTTATTATTATAATTGGTACTTGGGCATATGTTGCCTCGAAACCTTTTATATTTCTGTTGCAGATTCTGATGTTGTAATAGCTAGGATGTTTGTAATATACTCAGTTGTTTATATTACTGTTGCTCTTTATTGTTTATCTAGAACTGCGTGTTGTGGACAATTAAGTGACATTCACCAGTCATAGCCCAAGGACCAAAAAGGAAATTTATTTTTCTCTATTTTTGACGTTCCGGGGTGTGACAATTCCTGACATCGACCTTATATGTCCAGTCATTGTGTACTTGGAACGTTTCCTTTACTTTCCCAAACTTCATAACTAGACACTCAATCTAGTAGTGAATGTGGCACCGAAATCAAATTCGAGCTGATCCCACAATTCTTTAGCTATTGGGTAGTGTACATATACTTCCCAACAAGATCATGGTGCATGCTTCTTATCACAAAGCATGTGATATGATCCTACTCAAGCCAAGTGTTATAGGCTTTCAAGGTTATTACGATATTGGGTCGGAGGCCCATTATTCAGTTCAATAGGTTGGACCATAGAATAAGTTTGAAGCCCATAAGCTCTTACTCATTCTGCAGGTGTGTTACTTTGCAGTGCCATATTAAAAAAAAAAAAAATAGTCCATTTTAAACTTGTTATCTTTGTAAAAATTAACGAAGTATGGTTTGAATAACATTTGAGCACATGCGCAATGGTTTGACATTGTTTTTTGCATATTTCATAAAGTTTGTTTTAAAATCCAATTACAAATTAATTTTTTTTTTCCCTTTTTACAATTTGAGACCAAAAGATTTGCTATTGTTCATTAATCAAATCTTAATTTTGTAAATCAAGAAAAACCTTGTATAATTTATTTTTCTAAACAAGCATCAATTAGATGGTACAATTACCTATCTCAGATCATCCACAATGATATAAAGTACGCCATACAACAATAGTGCACATGGACCGCCACGTGGGTTCGAACTGACAACTTAGAGCTCATGCTAAGGTAATTCAAGTGTATGATGTATGAACAAAGAAAATCATCCCTTTACAAATAAGCTTTTCCAATACAAGAAATATAAATGCTCATTCTCACATTACATTTATAGCCATTAAAAAATAGGGATGCTTTGTTCATATGCATACACAGAAACAACCAGCTTAAACATACATCGTGAGGACACAAGCTCCATAAATTGTCAATTAATTGTCCATTCATTTGATCCAGATTAATGTATTAATCACATACACCATGCACTCATGTGGTCTATTTAAAAAAATGAATGGACTAATTAAGGAGGATGATTAGAGATCTCGGGTCATCCAATCACAAACAACAGTAATTAAAACATGACCAATATTACAGTGAGCCTCTAAAATAATAAATGCAATGAACTACTTCATTGCTAATCCCGGATAGCTCCCACAAGCTAAGAAAAAGGGCCAATGAAAAATCCTTGATTTTTCACTTATTTTAAAACCTTTTAATCAAGGGTTTTAAATTAACACCTCGTGAAAAAATTTAAATGACTAAAAAACTGATTTTTCATTATAAATAAAAAACAAATCAAAATTTATCTAGGCCCAACAACATTTTGAATCAATTTAACAAAATAAATTGATCTAGTTATACAAATTTACTATGAGCAACTAATTTTCCAAAAATACAAAAATTTTGAGGAATTTGTTCTCCAAGGATTATCAGTGGTCCAATGTGGTGTTCTAAACGCCCCATATTAATTTCAAAAATTAATAGTCTATTTGCCTATTTTAAGCAATAAAAAAATGCCCATAAGCATAAATTTTATGCTCTAAAATACCAAAATAAAAATAAGACAATTCATAAAAATTTTCTCAAGTCTCCAAACAATGTACAAAAATACCATTTATTAATATCAAGAATTAACAACTTTATTTGTTATATTTTAACCAATTAATATTGCATACTTCACACAATATATACTCTAAAATATATCCCAAAGAGTGAGAAAATTCTCTAAAAAAATTACTCAAGCTGCCTCTAGTGTGCTAAACACATTGTGTTAAATCCATTAACTCTTAATCGATAAAAATATTTTAAGCAATTTAATACGTGCCAAAAATGCATAATTATATGCTCTAAAATATTAATATGATTTAGATGACTTACCAAAAATTATCTATGAGTCCCACAAAATTAGATATGGTCTCAAACAGTGTCCCTCATGTCCCTTATTAATTACAAAAATTAATAATATATTATGACTATTTTAAACAATTAAATAAACATCCATAGACATAAATCATATGCTCTAAAATACCATAAATACATGATAATTTACCAAAAAAATTATCTTAGAGCCCCTTATAATGTACTAAACACTGTATATTAATTTCAAAATTTAATATGTATTTTTGGATATTTTAAGCAATTAAAAACACGTATAAAACATATCTTTTATGCTCTAAAATACCAAAACTAATGAAACAATTTATCATCAAATTATTTCGGGTCCCACTCAGTGCCCTTAATATAGGAAAAATAAAATTTCAATTTTTCATATTTTTCCAGAATTTTAAAGCAATTTAAACAGTTTAAAAACATTAAAAACTTAGTTTTTAATTCACAGAAAATGTTTTAATTATAAATTAATTAAATAATTTTCTAAAAAAAATATTTAAAAAATATTTTAAAAAACTAATGGCCAAGCGGGACCCACACTCGCCGGAGGTGGACCCACCACGCGGTTGCAACTACCGGCGTTGGCCACACGCGCCGCCTGCGCGTGTGGGGAAACCTCAGGCACATCCTGGCTTGGCAGCGCCTGGACGTGCCATCCTCGGTGCATGTGGACCACGCGCCACCTTGGGCGGTCGCTACAGCTACCGGACCACAACCAATGTGGTCGTCCCGGCGTGGTGATTCTGGTAGCTAGACCTATCCACCTAGAACGACTATGGGCCAAAAGTCGGGGTGTGATCCACACGCCACCAGGCACAACTGGGCTAGTCCTTTCTTTGGTTCTTCTTCCCTAACTAAAAGCCTAAAAACTGTAGAATTAGGGTTGTGGGGTGTCCATGTTTGCAATCCCATATCTTGCTCGATTTTGATCCAAAACTTTCATGTAATATACGATTTGAAAGCCCTTATGGCATAGATTCAAAATATGTTATAAAACAGGAACATTGAACATGAAAAACGTTCCCAAAAATGGCATAATGTTTCTGCAAAATTTATGTTTTATCAACCTAGAAAATTAGGGTTTGATATATCTCACTCATTTGAGATCATCAAGCCATGGGACTTTATGGGGGAACTCTAGGGACCATATGGGACACAGCCATATAAAAAATTCGAACCTCTATCGGAGTATCGACGTAGACGCACTTGAAAATTCATAAATAGAGTTTAGGCATAAAAGCTTCTCCAAGGTTTTATTTCATAACCTGTATGGGTGATTATACGGGCGAAACAACAACCTATATGGCTCTGATACCAATGTTGATTAATACGCACACATGCATACGAGTCGGGTTTTGGTCTTACCTAGCGGAATATAGCCCCACGGATCAATGTTTGGCATTGTTACGAGCCCGACAAGAAACCCCACGAACTGCTGCTCCTTCCTCGCTTCCGTGTACTCTCTTATGCTTCGTTGATCGTAGAAGACACTACTAGAGCAATCTCCATTGTATTCACGTGCTAAATCCCAAGGCTCTTGGTGATGGGCTAGAGAGAGAAAACGTGAGAGAGAGAGATAGTGGCTGCTAGGGTATACTGTATATATCTCTGCTTGTGTGTGCAATATACATATATATAGGCACACAACTAGGCCTGTAACGGATCGGATTTGGATCCGAATCCGAATCCGAATCCGACAATATATATCCGATAATAATATCCGAATCTGAACCCGAATCCAAATCCAAATATTTTTTGTTAGCAAACGGATCGGATTCGGATTTGGTATATCCGACCCGACAACCCGTAACTAATAGAATTTAATTTACAGTTTAGCTCCCCTTGTTTTGTGAAAATTACATAATGACCCTACACTATAAAATTCTTTTGGTGCTTAACGGATATCTGATTAGAAAAAATAATAATAATAATTTGGTGCTTAACGGATATCCGATTAAATATTTCCTTTGGTGCTTAACGAGTATCCAATTAATAAATAAATAAATAAATAACTTGATTTGCTTAAGGGTTTTTTTTTTAGTGCTTAACGGATATCCGAATCCTAACAAATTCGGATTCGGATTTTGGTTAACGGATTTTTTATCGGATCGGATTCGGATTTAGTTAACGGATTCTTATCGGATTCGGATTCGGATATCACAAATTTGATCCGAATCCGATCCGTTTACAGGCCTACACACAACCATGGAAGCCCTAGGTTTCCAAGGTCAAAGCCCATTGGACCTGGTCCAATGTATATGGGTGCCCAAAGGCCCACAAGATTTCTTACAGCGCTCAACACCGTGCTCGCCCGGGCGAGCAGCCCAAGCAAGTCACTCAAGCAAGCTTCCTGCTCCTCGTTTTTCTACTCTTTTTCCTTTCAATTGGAAACACCTCCGATAGAATTGGCTCCACAATCCCAATCACCTTAGCTTTTTGGAAGTTTTTGAAAAGAGCACTACTATACCCACACTTTTCTACACATTTTTTGACACCCAGCTTTAAATGCATGTACTCTGTATTTTGAAAGTGGTGCACAGAAAAGTGTGAAAAATTCAAATAGCACAAGGTACATGTATTTAAAGCATAGTGTGTCAAAAGTGTGTATGCCTAGCATTATTGTTTTGAAAATAAGAAAAGAAAAGGAAATATTTAATGGCTTTTCTTTTTTCAAGCTTTTGAAAAGAAAAAAATAATGCTTTATTGGCTTTTTTCAAGCATTTATGTGAAGCTTTAGTCTTCTTATACGATATTTTAAGGTGATACATATCAAACAAGGCATCAATCCATCGTCTGTGTAATTGGATATTATTTTCATGCTAAGAGATGATGGAAAGAGTTTTGGAATTTTTCCTATATTTAATACGTTCATTTTATGAAGCTATGGATAGACAGCAGTGTTATTTTGTGAAGCAAGAAACTTGATTATAGGGTCATTGATATGATATGCATTTTCAATCAGTTCATCAAAATTTTGTGTACACATAATCACTGGTCATTGATTTGACCAAGATATTCAATCTCATTATGGATACTTTCTCGACCATTGGACTGACATTGACGGAGCAATTCCTCCATCAAGTGACATTAGAGAGATCTCTGTAGACATCTAAATTTTCAAGTGACATTAGAGAGATCTCTGTAGATACCAAATATTACTAGGATCAACAGAAATTTAAATAGAAAAGATATTATTACTTACTTGTGGTGAACCACTTTTACAGAGAAGGAGGGAGAATATGAGAGAGGGTAGGTTATAGAGGGAAAGAGAAGGGAGAACAGCGAGATGCCCTTCAACATACCAGAGGGTCATCTTAAATAAGAAAATTAAAGTCTACAGTTGTCCGACATGGTACTGTAGATGTCTAATAAAAAAATCAAAAAGTAGAATACGTGTCCTTGTTTGGTGGAGTCGTGCCAAACTACTTTTTGACTTTAAAGAAAACCATGAACGCAAAACCATGGTCTGTAAAACCATATGCGTAAAACCATGGGATGCCTATGTCATTGCATGTGTCAACGTTGAGGGGATCGTCATTGCATACGTCATTCACTCCAGCTTGTCATTAGACTTACTGGATTGGGATGCCGTGGCAATCATGGCATCAAACAGGTCCTCCATTATTGGTACCTGACTGGATATGGAAGTTGTATCCATATCTTCCTCATCTTCGTATGGGTCTTGAGCTTCCCCAGCTAAGCATCCAAAGGCATTTGACTGAGTTGCTTGAGAAGACTGACCCAGGTCCTTAGTCTGGCTTGAGGCCTGACCACAACCTTTAGGAACCTGGGAAGCTAAGAATTGTTCCTTGAGAGCTTCCATAACCTTGACATAGATTTCTTCATGAGAGAGAGGCGGATTTTTCCCCCTAATGGAAGCGAAAAGGAGCTCAAACATATTTAAATGGGAGGCAACAGAAGAGGCTTCAGCCAAAAATTTATCAGCTTTTTTCTTTTCTTCTTCCTCAAAATTTTTAATATAATTTTTTTACAGCAGGCTGGATTTTAGAAAGTGCATTTTCAATATCAAATCTAGGCCACCATTTTATCCAAAAAGTTCTTTGGAGAATAGGAATTTTGAGTGAATCCTCCGAAAGAATGATGTCCCATTTCCAAATCCAGACAATTCTGAATTCAGCAAAGAAGAATAAAGTATTTCTTCCAATAGGGATATTATTAAGAGATTTTCCTCGAAGAACAGGATGATGATCCCACCAGACTGTGAAATAGTCCAAAATTTGTCGAGGAATAATAGAAATTTCTGGACCCATTTTATCCCACCACTGGTAAAACAGTTGGGAAAACTATTAAGGCCAGATTTTAAAATTTGATCATTTATCACGAATAACCAAGTATGGTTTCTTGTAGGATTTTTATAAAGAAAAGCTTTATTCCAAGCCTCTAAATAATCCCAGTAATTATAAGTTGCTCCATTTATTTTTAAGGTTCTGGCTTGAGCAGGATTAAGACCCCACTGATTAGCCTGAAGAACTTTAATAATATAACACTTAGAATGTGTTGTAGGAGTCTTTTTATCATTCTGGACAACATGGAAATGTTCAATTTGAACAGAACCAGTTTCCAAAAGCATTGCTTCATACGCAAATCTAGGTTTAGATTCTTGGGTCATCCAATTATGCATGTTAAGAAATCGTTCTTTAAAACCCCAAGCATCTAATTCATCAAACTCTTCTTTAGAAAATTTTTCTAAAACAAGAAAAGTTTCCAAAATTTGTTTTTGTTGAAAAACAACATCTTGTACTAAAATGTCCTTGGCAGAAGGTTTTTGCTGAGGACCAGCCTTGTTTGGCTGATTGGACCCTTTATTCGGGAAGGAACCCTTTTGTGGGTTCTGCTGTTGGCCTTTCCCTTTGTTGGGACGCCTTTAGGGAAATTGGAATACTCCTTTATCCGGAGGTTGCATCTTGTTTTTCCTGCAAAAATTCTCTAGTTAGAAAATCTGGAAGTGAGTTTTGATCTCCATTAATATATTCAATCTGGAAATCAAAAGCAGATAAATCAGACTGCCATCTAGCAAAAATTTGCTTAGAAACAAGATTCTTAACATCCTGTTTTAAGATATGTTTAGCAGCACTACAATCTATGCGAAGAAGAAATGCTTGATTAAGTAAGTCATCTTGAAATTTAGTAACACACTTAACAATAGAAAACATTTCTTTTTTAATTGTAGAATAATTTTTTGAAGAACCTTTCCATATGCCAGAAGTAAATCTTAAAAGTTCTTCTGTATTGGTTGTGGGATTCTTTTGTTTGAGAATTCCCCCATAACCAAGATCTGAAGCATCAGTTTCAACAATTTTGTCCCAGTGTGGATTTGCCAATCCGAGACATGGTAATTGTTTAACTCTAAGTTTAATTCTCTGAACAGCTTTAGTATGTTCAGATGTCCATGGCAAAGGGTTCTTTTTGAGCCTTTGATGTAAAAGGGCACAATCATGGGAAAGTTTATGATAATAATCCCCAATATAATTAAGGCTTCCCAAAAATCTTTGTAATTTGGTTTTTTCTTTTAATTCATCAGGGAATTTAGAAGCGAATTCAATACTTCTATCAATGGGAATTACTTTCCCTTTATTAATATTAAAGCCTAAGAATCTAATCTGTGTTTTGAAAAGATCCATTTTTGTGGCTGAAAGAACAAGACCATTATGGATAATAATGTCTTGTAAAGTTTTAAGATGTTTGAAATGTTGATCAATAGATGATGAAAAGACTAAAATATCATCTATGTATACCAAACAGAATTCAGAAAAAGGGTTAAAAATTTCATTCATGATATTTTGGAATTCTGATGGGGCATTTTTTAATCCAAAAGGCATAACATTCCATTCAAAGTGTCCAAAAGGAACTGTGAATGCTGTTTTATATCTATCTTCTTCTTTAATCTGGATTTGCCAGTATCCAAATTTTAAGTCGAACTTTGAAAAGATAGAAGCATTATAAAGTCTATCCAAAAGATCTTTTTTATTTGGGATAGGATATCTAATCCATTTTAAGGTATCGTTTAATGGTTTATAATTAACCACTAATCTGGGTCTGCCTCTTTCTTTTTCAGCATTTTTATTGACATAAAAGGCTATGCAACTCCAAGGCGAATAACTTTTCCTTATGAGTTTTTTTTATCTAAAAGACCCTGTATTTCTTGTTTACAGAGTTCTAAGAATTCAGAATTCATTTGGCTAGGTCTAGCCTTAGTATGAATCTGATATCTTTCATCAAAACCATACTTATATGGGAGAGAAACTACATGTTTCTTTCTTGTCCAAAAAGCACTAGGAATTTCACTACAAACTTTATTTTGAAATTCCTCTTTTAATTTCATAATTCTATTAGAAAATTTTGGCACCTTTAGTTGATGCTCAATTTGCATAATTCTAACATCTTCTTGTAAAAAATCAAGGTGTCTTTCTTTTGAATCCAAAAGATTTAATTCATTGACAATCCTTGTTTTTGGTTCTTTGAGAAAAGTGTAAACCAGATCAAAATATTGAAATTTTGCATGTATGCCAGTCTGATCAACTTGTATTGGCATAATGAGTTTTAAGAAAGGAGTTCCCAAAATTACTTGTTGCTGTAAATCTTTAACAAGTAAGAATGATGATGGAATACAAACTCCTTCATTACATATATAAACATCAGAAAGTTTAAACTGAATTTTCATTCTACTACCACTAGCTGATGTTAAAGATTGCATAGTTTTCTCAAAATATTTAGTGGGAACTATGCCTTCTTGAATGCAGTTTAAATCTGCTCCACTATCAACCAAAGCAATAGCACTTATAGGATATTCTTCTTGAATTACAAGATTTATCCTTATGTACCATTTTTGAAATGTAATTTTATTTAAAATATGCAGGTACTGATCTCCTGTCATATCCAGAGGAGTAGAGGTGTCCCCTGTTTCAGGAATATTATCACCAATACTTATAGACGGAGTAGATATAGTTTCTATTTTTTCTTCCATTTTGGAAAAAGCAATTTGGAGGTCTCTTATGTCAGACTTAACCAAATTTATTTCATGTTTAAGATCTGTGATAGTAATGGGTTTTTCAACTTTTTCCATTCTATCAAACACTTCCTGGATACTAAACTGCATACGTTTATATTCTTTTCTCTCAGGAGATTTTCTAGTATGATCAATACATAATTGTATTACTTTCACTTTTAATTCAGGATCAGCAATTTTTTCAATTATGTTAAGCATTTCACTATGTTCTGCAGTAAGAACATTTATTGTAAGACCATTCATAGTAGCAATGGACTTCCAATAGTCTGCATTTTTACAACCATTGGCACAACCATGAGAATCAGATGGTTGTTCTTCTTCTTGATCAGAATAAAAACCATCGTCTTCCTCATCATAGATCTCCTCTCCTTCAGAATTTTCTGGAGAAGTATTTAATAATATTTTACAAAGTTGAGCCTTTAGGCCTTCATCAATTTGTAACTCTACTAATTTCTTTTGTGTAGTACATTTATTTGCTAAATGTCCTACTTTTCCACACTTCCAACAGGTCCTTGAATCTTTTGGAGTAGGTCCTTGAATATCATATGCTAATATAGATGCATTAAGACCTAAAAGTGTAAGAGGTTTAAATGCAACTTGTATACATCTTATATGAATGTAGTTATACTTTTCTAAACTTTTTTCAATATCTTTTAGACATAGTAGTCTAAGAGTTTGTTCATTATTATCAAGAACAATATCCTGTTCAACAGTTTTAACATGATCTTGAATTATAAGAGAGAAAGTACCACTCTTATATATCTGTTTAGTAGAAATCGATGGAATTGTCCATTGATTTAATTGTTCCGTTTGGTCAAACGCAACAAGTTCTGTATTAATTACATTAGATCTGGATCTCGAGGTAGATCCAGGTCCAGACTTGGTTGTTCTTTTGAACATGACCAAGGTGAAGCTACCATGCTATATACTATTATTCATATTATGATGTATTTAATAAATTGCTAGGATAATTCTTATAGAATCTATTCCAGTCAATAGAACATCGGCTACAACAGCCACTCCTTGGCAACACAGGCCATTCAGTCTACGACTAACGGAATATACTGACCCCCAAAGAATTCTCATAATAATTTACTTCAATAAATCATAATAATCCCAACAGTATATACCATGGTGGCTTCAAGTAATTAGCCACACATGGCTCTGATACCAAATATCCCTATTGGAAGAAATACTTTATCCTTCTTTGCTGAATTCAGAATTGTCTGGATTTGAAAATGGGACATCATTCTTTCGGAGGATTCACTCAAAATTCCTATTCTCCAAAGAACTTTTTGGATAAAACGGTGGCCTGGATTTGATATTGAAAATGCACTTTCCAAAATCCAGCCTGCTGTAAAAAATTATAATAAAAATTTTGAGGAAGAAGAAAAGAAAAAAGCTGATAATTTTTTGGCTGAAGCCTCTTCTGTTGCCTCCCATTTAAATATGTTTGAGCTCCTTTTTGCTTCCATTAGGGGGGAAAATCCGCTTCTCTCTCATGAAGAAATCTATATCAAGGTTATGGAAGCTCTCAAGGAACAATTCTTAGCTTCCCAGGTTCCTAAAGGATGTGGTCAGGCCTCAAGCCAGACTAAGGACCTGGGTTAGTCTTCTCAAGCAACTCAGTCAAATGCCTTTGGATGCTTAGCTGGGGAAGCTCAAGACCCATACGAAGATGAAGAAGATATGGATACAGCTTCCATATCCAGTCAGGTACCAATAATGGAGGACCTGTTTGATGCCATGATTCCCACGGCATCCCAATCCAGTAAGTCTAATGACAAGCTGGAGTGAATGACGCATGCAATGACGATCCCCTCAACGATGACGCATGCAATGACATAGGCATCCCATGGTTTTACGCATATGGTTTTACAGACCATGGTTTTGCGTTCATGGTTTTCTTTAAAGTCAAAAAGTAGTTTGGCACGACTCCACCAAACAAGGACACGTATTCTACTTTTTGATTTTTTATTAGACATCTACAGTACCATGTCGGACAACTGTAGACTTTTATTTTCTTATTTAAGATGACCCTCTGGTATGTGGAAGGGCATCTCGCAGTTCTCCCTTCTCTTTCTCTCTGTAACCTACCCTCTCTCATATTCTCCCTCCTTCTCTGTAAAAGTGGTTCACCACAAGTAAGTAATAATATCTTTTCTATTTAAATTTCTGTTGATCCTAGTAATATTTGGATCTCTGTAGACATCTAAATTTTCAAGTGACATTAGAGAGATCTCTGTAGACATCTAAATTTTAATTATCTTGCTACTGTCCAATTAATCTAGATGGTCAAATTATTCTTGGTTAGTCAAGTCAAAATTTACACCAATGATGGGTCCTACCTTGACACATGTCAAAAAATAATAATAAATGTGGAGCATTATATAATTTGAAGTCAAATTCAAATTATTTTCCATTTAAAATAGGAGACAAATTATCTCTTAAATGAAAAATTGTATGGACCACATTAAATGGGTCAAAGATCTCCATTCTTTGAATATTGCAAAGAAGTCCCTCATGGAATCTATAAATAGAGACTCATTGGAAGAGAAAAGGGGGACAGAAAATTTATAAGGCAACACTCTGCCCAAGTTTTCTCCCAAGCTTAAGCTCTCTCAAATTCCAAACTCACCAAAATCAAGTCCTAATACTCAATTGAAGAATAACAAGCACATCAAACTCGTGTCGTTCTTCGTTAAAGTATTCACCAATCTCAAGAACTATTCTTTACATAAGAAATTTGTGACGAATTCTTCTTCAGCATTCGGTGTGCATCAAGTTCACAAGATCATCAGGTTCCGTTCACGATCAAGCATCTCAGCCCTTGAAGCAGAAGCATCAAAGGAGATCGAATCAGAGGCTTATTTCTTTTCTTGCAAAAAGGATACAAAGAGATTGTACTCATTTTCAATTGATTAATAAAATTAAGTATTTGTGCTTGTATTTTTCTTGTTTATTTTGTAGATTCGAAATTTGTTTGCATACAAATTTCTGGCACGCCCGATGGGACAATCTCTGCCTCTCATCTCGTTCTCCTAAATCAAATTCTTGAAATCCAACCCCAACAAATTCAATGGCATCGAAGATTTCTCAAGCAGCCAAGATCACTGGCAAAACTGTGGTTGTGACCAAGGGCAATAGCGACACTTCGACAAATAGTGGGAAAAGTGTCACCATTCCCAAGAGTGGTAGTAGTGCTTCCTCGGGTCCCATGACTCGCAGCAAGGCTAAGGCTATTGCTCCTCAAATGGATCATACGATTCCATCAAAGTCAACACATTCAAAGGCTCGCGCACATGGTACCTTGGCTACCTTGGGGGCAAAAGGAAAAGATCGAATGGAGTCCAAAAAGTCGATTTCTGTCTCAAAAGACAATGCACAAGCGCACTCGTCTTCATCGCCATCCCTGGAACGGGAGCGAATTCAAGTTCAGGCTCACACTCCGGTTCTTCCCCTGGAACTCCAAACAAATCAAGCTCTTTGAAGTGTTCAATCTCAAACGCCTCCTCATACACAGTGACTATGCCAGTCATGATGACTGACATTGCAACCATAGAGGATAAAATGGTGACAATGGCCCGTGCTATTGACGAGCTCAGAAAGACAGTTAAAGAGAAAGATATGCAGATCGCTTCTCTCATGAACAAGTTGGAGACGCAAAACATAAGAGAATCAAGTCACGGTCATTCGCACCCTCCTGGTTTCACGCTTTCAATCGCACCAAAGAATGATGATCATCATGTATCTTCCTCGAAGCATGTGGCTGACCAAACTCTTCACAATACTTCTGTTGGCTCGCTATTGGTTCAACAACTCCATGACATGATAATGAATACCATTAGAGCACAGTTTGGCGGGCCCTTTCAAAGCTCCCTCTTGCACTCGAAGCCATACATGAACAGAATCAACAACTTGAGGATGTTTGTTGGATACCAACCCCCTAAATTCCAACAATTCGATGGAAAGGGCAATCCTAAGCAACATATCGCCCACTTCGTCGAAACGTGCAACAATGCTGGGACTGATGGCGACCTCCTTGTCAAGCAGTTCGTGCGCTCTCTCAAAGGAAATGCCTTTGACTGGTACACTGACTTGGAGCCTCAATCAATCAATAGCTGGGAATACATAGAGAGAAAAGTCTTGAACCGCTTTTACAGCACGCGTCGCGCAGTAAGCATGACTGACTCACTAACACAAAACAGTGGAAAGATGAACGAGTTATGGATTACATCAACCGGTGGAGGACACTTAGTGTGGATTGCAAAGATCATCTGTCAGAAACCTCTGTTGTGGAGATGTGCATGCATGGAATGCACTGGGGGGCACCTCTACATCTTGCAAGGCATAAAACCTCACACCTTTGAAGAACTTGCCACATGCTCACGACATGGAAATTAACATTGCTAATCATGGCGGTCAAGACCCTCACAATGTGGGACGACGAAGAGACGCGACGGAATGGAAGAAAAGTGACAAGCATGAAAAAACGACTACCACACAGTCTATGGTTGTCACCATAATTCCTGTGAAGATTCCCATGAAGGGCAAGAAGGACGAAAGAAACAAGAAATATCAGCCTGATGAAATGTAGAAGCAACGTCCAACCCTCAAAGAGTTGGACAAAAAAAAGTACCCCTTCCCTGACTCCGATGTACCGGACATGTTGGAGTGCTTGCTTGAGAAAAAGCTTATTGAACTCCTTGAGTGCAAGCGTCCGAATGAGATAAGAAAAGACAATGATCCAAAGTACTGCAAGTACCATCGGATTGTTAGTCACTCAACTGAGAAGTGCCTCATTCTCAAAGCGATCATTCTAAACTTGGCAAAGCAAGGAAAAATTATCTTGGACGATGATGATATAGTCGCATCAAATCATACTACTATCATCTCTACTTCTCCGAACCGTACCCGTGCACAGTCTTGTTCAAAAACACCGTCATCTCCTACCTCAACACAGGGGGCAAGTCGCAAGGCTATCCAATTTGGATCTTTTGAACCGTTGGAAATTCAAGTGCAACAAAGAGGTGGGCTTGGCTTCCACATCAAAGAAGAAGAAATCTTCAAGGAAAATGAAAAGAGGTGGATTCCTGTGGAAAGAATGAAGTCACAAAAGCAAGGTGTCTTAGCGCGTCAAGTGACCCAGCCAAGCACGAGCCAACACAAGAGGAGTTCATGCTGGTGCCCCAAGAGAAATGACAAGCTGCAAAGGGTTGAAGGCGACGACTCATTTGGGGAAGGCATCATGTTACAGAGTCCGCGCAAGGTGATCACCTTACAAAAGTACTTTTGTCACGATCCATCCCGCTACGCGCGGAAATAGGACACGTTGCACATCATCAAGGCTTATCCAGTTCCATTAAAGTAAAATAGCAGAGGAAACATAAGTCAAATCCTTATAAAATCAGAGTTATAAAAAGTTTTGGTTAATTGGAACGCGTTCAAAAGAATTCATTTTTGAAATACAGAGGTCCAGTCGACTGATCAAGGGTCTAGTCGACTGAAGACCTAAGCAGTAAGGTTTTCAAACTATAACAGCCCGTCCAGTCGACTGTGTTGGGGACCCAGTTGACTGGTGCCTAAAATTATCAGTCGACTGAAGTTGTCCGGTCGACTGGTACTCTATTCAAGCAGAAAGTCATGTCCTGGGATCCCATCCAGTCAACTGTTTTATCAACCCAGTCGACTGATTCCCCAAACATAACAAAGCAGTGGCTAAAAAGGTACAGTAGTCCAGTCGACTGAAAAGCGATCCAATCGACTGATGTAGCCACTATTCACTTTCAGTGTTTAAAACAACACAGGATCCAGTCGACTGATCTAGGGTCCAGTCGACTGATCCTCTGCTGGGCAGCCCTGTTTTGTGCTATCACAACCCATGCTTTTCCAAACCAAAACAACCACAACCAAAACTGAATTGCAACAGTTTAAAACATAACTACAGGTGTTCGAATACAAAGATACGGTACCGCCAACTAAATCTCAAGGTTCTATTACAACATATTTTACAAATTCCAAAACCTTACACAAGTTTGGGAGAAAAGAACAAAAGTTATAAACAAGTGACCCCGTCGTCTCGTCGGCCTCACTCCTCACGTTCTTCTTGTCTTTCTTCTTACCTGCAATGGAGTAAATCTCCACTGCTCAGCTATATGCTCAGTGCACAAGTTCTAGCATATGCAATATATGATAAAACATGCTCTAATATCACAATTCATAACAAATAGTCTCTAGGGAGAAAAATACACATTCATCCGATAGCGGCAAGTCCAAGTCTTAAACCGCGATGCCAATGGCAAGTCCAAGTCTATCAACCATTGCATCCTAAGTGCCATGGCAAGTCCAAGTCTATCAACCATGCACAGTAGCCGTCGCTACTAAATTCTCAAACATCGAGAAGCTTACTCCGGCATGAACTTGTATAAGACTCCCCCCACATAGACAACTCAACGTGCTCGCGTAAAAGTAGACATGATTTTCACATTTAATCGCGTGCATAATTAATGGGCCTAAGATTAACACATGGATTTTGCCCGGATCTCAATTTCGTCGCCGAAATTTAAAACATGTATTTCCCTATATTTCATAAGTTAGAACTTCATACCTCGTGCGATTCCTCAAACTTTGAAGAATCGACTAGAGGGCCAATTAATCATCGGATCTCGAATTTGAGGTGATTCCTATTTTACTGGGTTTTCTCCAAAAGTCTAGAAATTAGATTTTTACAAAAGTTTGCCAAACATGGCCCAATGACTATCAAAACGTAGATCTTACCTCCACGAGTTCAAATCTCGAATTTGGTGGAAATCTGACGGACGAAAGGTCGCCGATCGTCGTCGCAAAGCCCGTAGGATCAAATCTCCTTTTCTCTCTCCTCCCCCAAGATATTATATAAAGTTGTAACTAATGACAACTTCATCCACTCCTATTTATAGGAAAACTTTTTAGGAATTGCGTTTACCTCCCCGCGAGTTCTCAAAACTTCTAATTAACTCCTGATACGTCGCATACGTCCATTTTAGGCCTTTACGAGTAAAAAGTATAAATTTCAGAAGTTTTTGACTAAGTCTCATTTGGGTCCAAAATTACGTCCGAAAACTAAATTATGTGAAATCTCTACACAACCTACCTTTTGATATAACGTATCACTCACGTTCTCACCATAGTGTTCAAAATTGATATATAACCATATCCAAATTACCAGAACATACTCACAATAGGTAAATTTACTATTCATCAAATACCAGATAAAGTCAAATAACATTTCGATCATACAAATGCCATTTACTCATGCCAATACAACAGGTACTTTCTGATTATCGTGTCCTCAATTGACACTCCACCGTTGACCCACGTCAACTCATCTCAATTATTAATAACATTAATAATTTCACAAAATCTCAAGTATGCATTTAAAACTATGAAATTCTGGGACGAGTGTGACAACTTTCCTAGAAAGTACTTCAATGATGGTCATGTCGTGACAACAATGATGACTTCTGCTCATTCTTGCAAATGAATAGAAATTGTCCAAGCTCCTCGACGCACGAGCCTAAACTGCACATTACTCTTGCCAACGCGAGTACTAGCTGTGTACGTAATGCCCAAACACCAAACCAAATGCAAGGCTCCTCATCGCAAGAGTTTAAACTGCATGATACTTCAAAAAAAATTCAAGACTCCTTATCGCACAAGCTCAAACTGCACGACACTTCAAAAAATTGAAGGCTGCTCATCGCAAGAGTTTAAACTGCATGATAATTCAAAAAAAAAAAATCAATGCTCCTGACCACACGAGCCTAAATTGCTTGAGGCCTTTAAAAAAAAATTTCCTTTTGAACTACGTCGTGACTTGATCTCATAATTAAGTACGTAGGCAACTTGGGGTTCTTCCCAAGTTCAGTCAACCAAAATATATATATATATATATATATATAAACCCTGTGTTGCACAACTCCTTGGCACAAGCCAAAATAGTGTGCAATCTTCAAAAACTCACGCTGTGACATAGCTGATTAAATACATTCCAATTGTGAAGGGAGTGTCTAAGGGACCAGTCACGCAGTACCGGTCTATCAAACGCATTCAACTTGCGAAGGGAGTGTCTAAGGGACTAGTCACGCTGCGCTGGTCTGTCAAACGCATTTCACTTGTGAAGGGAGTGCCAAGGGACCAGTCACGCTGCACCGATCTGTCAAACGCATTCCACTTGCGAGGGAGTGTTTAAGGGACTAGTCACACTACATCGGTCTGTCAAACGCATTCCACTTACGTAGGGAGTGTCTAAGAGACCAGTCACACAACACCGGTCTGTCAAACGCATTCCACTTGCGAAGAGAGTGTCTAAGGGACCAGCCACGCCACATAGATCAGTCAAACGCATTCCACTTGCGAAGGGAGTGTCTAAGGGACCAGTCACAAGTGACTTAGACAAATTAGGCACATTCCCCGCTCGTAGACGTGTCTGAGTTATAGTGTTGCATGACTTGGACAAATTAGACGCATCTCTCGCTCGTGGACGTGTCTGAGTTCCAGTGCTGCATGACTTGGACAAATTAGACGCATCCCCCTCTAGCAGACGTGTCTGAGTTACAGTGCTGCATGACTTTGACAAATTAGGCGCATCCCCCACGCATGAACGTGTCTGAGTTACAGTGCTGTATGACTTGGACAAATTAGGCGCATCCCTCGCTCATGGACGTGTCTGGGCTATAGTACGGCATGACTTGGACAAATTAGGCACTTCCCCATTCGCGGACGTGTCTGAGCAATCAGTACGGCACGATTTGGACAAAGTAGGCGCATTCCCATATGGCATGACTTGGATAAGTTTGACACATCGTGGCAAGTGAAGTATCTATGAGCCCTGCACCAGAGTTCATCAGTAAAGCAAGTGTCAAAGTCCCAAAATTGATATTGGTATCTGTACATGAAGAAGATGAAGAATACATCAAGTTCAAAAAAAGAGAGGAGGAAACAAAAAGATAAAGTCACTAATTTGGCTCGTACATATCACACTGACTAGTGCCCTAGAAGCTGCGAAAATCTTACCCATTGAGATGTGCAGAAATAGCACATCATGTGTTTTGTACATAAAAAAATGGAATCAACAATGGTGGGATTGGGATACCTAACATCAGTGCATGATGCATGTCACGGATGTGTCCAGAGGCAATGAAAGTTAGTGATGAATGCTTCGTGTGTGGAACATTCTGACCTGTGTGGGCATCAGATCATGTACATGTCAGTTTGTATCTTACACATACAATAAACGAAAAGGCATGAAGTTACCTCTGTGTATCACCATAAAGGGTTAATGAACGGCGAAGCAAAGACTTTATCTGACTCTTACTCAAGTGGCAGTGCAGTCCATGCTATATAGCTTGTGCTTGTACCCATGCGTGTATATATACACACATAAAAGAAAAATTATATGGCAATGCTCTCTTTTGTGATTCATTGCAATCAAAAGTCACGGCCTAATTGTTGGAAGTCAAAAGATTAGGCTACTATGTCCAATCTGGTATTGAATACATGAGGCAAGAAATCATTAGCAAAATAAGGGAAGACCGTAAAATCAATGTACTAATAGGATATACATGGTGTATCAATGTACAAATGTTGACTACGTTCAAAATGGGCACAAAAAGGATATTCAATCTTTGGAGAATTATTTCATCATCAGTGTGTCCTAAATGGTTTCCATGAAGTCATGATTTAAAAAGAAATCTATGATCACATGTTAAAAGAAATGACCAAAGTACTTCAAGCCTCCCATCCTGTGAGTAATAAGATAGCAAGTCACCTCATGCAAGCCTTGAAGTGGGGGTATTTGTAGACATTTAAATTTTATTTATCTTACTACTGTCCAATTAATCTAGATGGTCAAATTATTCTTGGTTAGTCAAAGTCAAAATTCACACCAATGATGGATCCTACCTTGACATATGTCAAAAAATAATAATAAATGTGGAGCATTATATAATTTGAAGTCAAATTCAAATTATTTTCCATTTAAAATAGGAGACAAATTATCTCTTAAATGAAAAATTGTATGGACCACATTAAATAGGTCAAAGATCTCCATTCTTTGAAAATTGCAAAGAAATCCCTCATAGAGTCTATAAATAGAGACTCATTGGAAGAGAAAAGGGGGACAGAAAATTTATAAGGCAACACTCTGCCCAAGTTTTCTCCCAAGCTTAAGCTCTCTCAAATTCCAAACTCACCAAAAATCAAGTCCTAATACTCAATTGAAGAATAACAAGCACATCAAACTCGTGTCGTTCTTCGTTAAAGTATTCACCAATCTTAAAAACTATTCTTTACATAAGAAATTTGTGACGAATTCTTCTTCAGCATTCGGTGTGCATCAAGTTCACAAGATCATCAGGTTCCGTTCAAGATCAAGCGTCTCAGCCCTTGAAGCAGAAGCATCAAAGGAGATCGAATCCGAGGCTTATTTCTTTTCTTGTAAAAGGATACAAAGAGATTGTACTCATTTTCAATTGATTAATAAAATTAAATATTTGTGCTTGTATTTTTCTTGTTTATTTTGTAGATTCAAAATTTGTTTCCGTACAATCTCAAACATGAAAAATAAAATAAATAAATAACATATTCCTCTCTCTTCATCGTCACTCCAATATCCTTAAAATCGTTCTTCTTTTTTTCATTCAATTATAACAAATTCTTTTTCTCAAAGGTAAGAACGCATTGGGATGGTCATCGTCGCTGCTAGCATCACCGACAGCGAACTAATTTTAATTTTAATTTTATTTTTTGGGGTGCAATACCCTCAGGGACGGGGTAATTAGTAGTGTATAATTAAATATATCACATGAATCAATTAATCAAACTGTAATAAATACAAAATCACCCACACAAGTCTCCTCTTTCCTAAATTCTCTCATTTCCTTCTTTCTTTCTTATTTTACCTTAAAAAGTTGAAGTTAAAGTTAAACTGATCCTTCCACTTCCACCATCTTCATCCCAAATTTGATTTTGAAATTCAGGAGCTGATAGTGTTATCCTCATATGGAAATTCAAATTACCATCATTTGAAATTCGAATAGGCATTTCACTCTTTATTTTTTCTTGTGCTAAACGAATTGGCATTTCACTTGCTGTGTGAATACCCGCTATTAAAGTTTCACATATATAGCCCTGCTTCTAGCCAAAGCCATTTCTCTTATACCAAACAATGTGTCAAGATCATAGGCAATCAACTGTAAGTTAAGTGAATGATAAACTAACTGAATTGAAAAGCAAATGGCAATTCACATATATAACCCTCATTTTTTCCCCCACACAAGAACAGAAAGAAAGAAAGAAGACATCTCCCTGGATTCTCCAAATGTTAAATTGGACATAATTTCATCAACAGATACACTAATACAACCAAAAGTCGAGAATATATTCATGGGACAAAACAATTTACAAAATTTATCTAGCTTATGGCGTGGCATTTTGAGTTTCTCTCCAGTTTTTGTGCTCTCTTTAGCAAGAGAGCTGTAGGTAGGGCTTTCGTTTGTATTATTCCATGTGATCTCACACCTGTGACGGCCATTGTGATCCGTTCATCACTATAGGACACACATGGGATCCACATAATACTCAAATCACAGTGGAGTCACACGGATGTGACAGTCAGATCATTTTTCCACTTCAGCTACCATTTATTCAAACCCTAAAAAAAAAAATGCTATCATTTATTGTGCACTTGATACACCAACTTTCATACGATGAGCAGCTTCTTTTCTCTGAGGTTCTTTTCTTCGACTCATATCAGAACCATGCATTATCAGTCACATTAACTGGTCTCAGTCCACGCTCAGACGGACATTTCTTTAAGACATCGAGAATACTGTCCTGCACATTCCTCAGCTGACCACATTCAAGGAATGAACTGTTATTTTGTGCTGATTCAACTACCCTATTTGCTTCATATTGATTTGCTTCTGGCTCCTCAACCCGATTGTGCAATTTCTTTGGTACCACTTTGCCTTGGAGGAGTGCTTTATTTATATCTTTCACTAACTGAGCAATATTGTCTGAAAAACGCATTTTTAATAAGAATTCGCATTATTTTCGATATTAGATTCATGTTATATCCAAGCAATATCATGGAAAGTAATATGGCTTCCTTTCCATGGATTATGATTACTTGGAATTATTTTCATTTTCCCCCAAAAAAAAATCACATAAAAAACAAACAAGATGTAGAGAGCAAACAATGTTCTGGCAAATAGTTTGAGAAATTCAGTTTAAAGCAAATAGTTTGAGAAACAATGTGTCAAGATTGTAGCCAATCAACTGTAATTTAGGGCTCGCATGGTAACGTTGCGGTTTTTTGTTTTCAATTTTTGTATTCATGATTGATTTTAATATGAGAGGAATCCACTACAAAAATGAAAACAAAAACCGAAAACCATAAACCACAAAGTTTCAAAGACATCCCCGGAGTCTGCAATTTTTGAAGTCAAATGACAAATTCACCTTCCAAGTTCTGACATAGATGCAAATGGAAAATTCATTGTTTCCTCAAGGACCTCTAACTTTTTTTTTTTTTTTCCTACTCAAAAGTAAAAATGTTCTCAAAAGAAAAGAAAGAAAGACATCTCATCGACTTTCTCCATTTGTTAAATTGGATATACATTTTCATCAATATATACTCATACTACCAGAAGTCTAGAATATATTCATGGGACAAAACAAGTTACAAAGCTTACCTTGGTCATGGTGTGGCATTTCGAGTTTCTCTCCAGTTTTCATGCTTTTGAGTTTCTCTCCAGTTTCTGTGCTCTCTTCAGCTTCCATTTCTTGTGCAGTTGATATGCCACCTTTCACACGAGTAACAGCGTTTCTCCGAGGTTCTTTTATTCTAATTTCTTCCGGATTGATATCAATATGAGAAACATGGGCTAGAACAGTAGCATCAACTGGTCTCAGCCCATGGTCAAACGGACAATTCTTTAAGACACGATTGATTTTTGCGAGCATATTTCTCAGCTGACCATCTTCAAGGAAAGAGCTATTCTTTCGGTCTGATTTAACTAGCACATTAGCTTCATTTTCAATTGCTTTTGCCTCCTCAACCCATCGCACTATCTTGGATGGCACTTTGCCTTGCAGAAGGGCTTTATTTATCTCTTTACATGAATGAGCAATATTGTTCGACAAACACTCATTTTCACTCTTAATCACTCTCAATATCCTTTCAAGGCTCTTGACACGTCGACTTCGACAAAGAATAATCCACTTTCGATTCATTGCTATCTCTTTGATGATCAGAATTGGAAAAGGCAAATACAGAACGAGAAACAAACAAAAAAGTTATAGATTATATTAGAAAGATGTGTTTTTTCTTATGAATAATTAACTACTTATAACTTAGATAATCCATAATATTATCCCATATTTCTTAACTGCCTATCAGTTGCATTACACTGACCGAGTAAATAAACCTATACATGGTTGATAAAAAAATGAAAATATATGGAATGCTGTTAAGTAAATGAAATCCAGAAGGTAACGCCTTCCTTAGACCAAATGCAATTTACTAGGGGTGAAAACGGTCGGTTTTGGGCTTGATATGTTAACCGAACCGAACATTTCGGTGTGGTCAAAGTGCAAACCGATTTCCACCATGACAGAAGTTTTCTATTGCCAACCGACGGCTATGTTTGGTTGGATTACGGTTTACCGATCGGTTATGCAAAATCATCTGAAACATGAATGTCAGACTGTCAATGAATCTAAATCTTTCCCTAAAGAAGGATATGTATGCCAAAGATGATTTCAACCCAAAATCAGTGATGGATCAAGGTTGAGGGTGCTGCTGACTGTGATGGCCGGTGATGACAGAGAAATATATTGATGGTCGCCATTGTGCAACTTAACTAAGCTAGGCGGCCATTAGGGTTTTGGCTACTGTTGGTCTCTTTTGGAGGAAACTTCAAGAATAGAGGTAATGAATGATGTGGGATTCAAGCTGGATTGGGTCTTGCTATATAGGTATATATATTTTAAAACTAATATTGACATATCTATCTCGGTCGGTCGGTCGGTGCATCTACGGTTTTAATATATATGCAACCGACCACCGAACCGAAATTCACTCTTTTCATCTTCTGAAAACCAAGGACCAATATCCCAGATCAAAATAGTTACAGTTGGTCGGTTTCGGTCGGGCGGTTCGGTTCCTCGGTCTTTTTGAACACCCCTACAATTTACATCTAATTTGAGTTCGTGTTTTGAAAGGTTTTCATGGAAATCGACAGTCGACCTTCCTCAAACCAGCAGTTACACAATACTATACAACTTCTGAATGTTGAATTGTGGGAGGAACTGTTTGATAATATTACTTGGTTGAGATATTGATACTTACTAAGGCAGCAGAAGATGGAGATGAAACAAAACCATAGAACATGGGTACAATCAAGAAAGCACAAAGGAGTGCTATCGAACTCACAAGGATGAAAGAAGAGAGTGTCTCCAAACAACAATAAGATTGGTAAAAGGTCCCTGCAACTACCCGACACTGATGTATATCAACAAAAGTCAAAATACTGGTACAGTAGTGCACTATTGACACAGACTGAATGTAAAAAACCAAAAGTAGGTTACACAACTCAATCCTAAAATATTAGGGCAGGATATGGTGAGGATATAAAAGCGACAAGCATATTTCTAAATATGTAGAATCTCAAGGTTTATGAAAAATCATACTAATCTATTGGTATGATTATGATGACCAATTATCTTTAATTTAAGGCCCAAATATACTTAATTTTGAAAGTACTATTTTGATTTCACAACACTTAAGAATTCTAAATTCGTAAAAGCCCTTTTATGTCCAAATTATGAGTTCAAAGAATCTTAACTATCCTCTTCAGTCTTCATTAGTAGGCTCCAACCATTTTCAACTTCTACTATGGATATCAAAGGATCAACAACATTACACTCGGTGCCAAAGTGTCTAGGTGTACCCATAATGAGTCTTACACATATTCAAAGAAAAAAAGACTTAACAAAAGAGCCACGGACAGTTTGGACTGACAGTGTTGGGCACGAATACGTGATCATCTAGGAGGGTCCTTGCTTCCTAAAGTGTAGCAACTTACAAGAAGAAATCTCATTTCAGAATCAAAGATCAACACTTGCAAAAAGATTATCAGCAAATTTTACAGACTCTACTACAAGCAAATATCACTGGGTAACTAGGTTCACGATGGAACACAATCTAAAAAATGTTAATGACACAAATGCATTTGGCAATAGGGTATGTTGCTACCATACTCAAAAACACAACTTGATAGCCCCACTAAGGCAGCCAACTTATTTCGTGTTACAGGCATGGTTCAAAGCATCATTACATATGGGTTCAACCCATAATCAACCCAACCCATTTCCAAC
Organism: Hydrangea macrophylla; assembly: GCA_033977485.1. Taxonomy (NCBI): domain Eukaryota; kingdom Viridiplantae; phylum Streptophyta; class Magnoliopsida; order Cornales; family Hydrangeaceae; genus Hydrangea; species Hydrangea macrophylla. The sequence goes on along the minus strand of CM066998.1, from coordinate 80,180,051 downwards.
CCAACCCACCCATTTGCCAGGTCTATTCAACACCAACCATTTCTATGTATGGATTGAAGGAGAACTGTTGTTGTGTTGGTTTCACAATAGTCTTTGAAATTGTGTCAAAAATTTTTAGAACTTCGATTTTGAATTCCGTTTACTTACTCAGCAGGTTAGTCATTTTCAAAATAACAATGTAGTACAAATATGAAAGTCTGAATGAGAGATAAGACTTTAGCAAGTACTCCGACATGAACACAACTCAAGAAGAAACTATCCGTCATACTATGTCATCCCACCGACAACAAATTTGCTCACACAATTTGACATGATTGCTTAAATAAAAATTTGTGAGTATTTTGGTGTTACCGTGTGGGTTATCCGAGGGTTGGAGAGGAGCTAATATAATGGAGAAGAATGTTGAGAAGTGCAGTTCAGCAGTAGATACTTTTTCAAGTGCAGTAATATCATACAGTTATTTCCACTCTGTTTTTGCTATGTAGATCATTAAGGTTCAACATGGTTTTTGACATGGCAAACCATCCATGGTTTAAGGTCAGAGAATTGAAAGTCTTTTAGAATTAGCTCATGTCATGTGATATTCCCACTTTGGCAACACGAACAATGCACTCATGACCAATAAACATTCATTAAAATATTCAAAAATGTCAAATTATAAAATCCCTCACCAGAAATTTCTTAAGGCTGTGTTTGGATTGTGGATTTTGTGAGGGAAAAGAAAAGATTTGGTGAAGGATTTAGTATCCCTTGTTTGGTTAATATGGATTTGTAGGGGGAAAAGTAAAATATGAGGAATTTGTAGGGGGGAAGTTGAATATTAAGAAATCCACACCAATATAATGGAAACACGGGAGGAAAACCCGAGGGAAAAAAAAGTCGGGCTCTAACTTCGTCTTCATGTGATCGTCTCGAGCTTTCAGCTATGGCCTCCAACAAGCGACATTATACAAGCAGCGACCGACGACCAATTTCCGGCAAACACTCTCGACAACGAGCATCACCAATGAATGTTGAACAACGATCTCCCTCGTTCAGATCTGATTGGCGATCTCCAGCTTCAAACCCTAGTGTTTGGCCCTCAATTGGTGGTTCGTTTGAAGATCTAGTGTCTGAAATGCCTGATGAGGTACTGAATCTCAATTTCATCTCTGGATCTCGATCGATTATGATTGTGCATGTGTATATGTGTGTGTGTGCGTGAAATTGAATTGGGTTTTCACCATTGATTTTTCTCTCACTTTTCATATATATATATATATATGTGTGTGTGTGTGTGTATCCGTTGTTTTTGAATGTAGAAGGGTTCAAAAATTTGTGGATGCCAAGTTTGATGCAAATTAAGCTGTATTTATATTCTGGCCATAGATCCTGTTACAGATTATTTATAAACATAAGACCTTTTAAATTAATTCATGATAAGCTCACAGAAGTACTTGAATTTGCGTATATACATGCTCACAGAAGTACTTGAATTTGCAGATGTATACAGTGATCAAGACATACATGAGTGTTCGCGCATATAGGAAATTATACATATACATATTAGAATCAAAGAGTATAAAATGCTTTCTCGTTCAAACTTGACTGTGCAGGTGAATTAGGTGATCAATTGAGTAAAACAAATATGATATAAAGTTCTACTGCAGTTCCTTGAATTGATATATTTACAAACAAGTTCTATAGTAAAAAAGAATAATTACCACAAACAGACTCTCTGCATTTGGTTGGCAGCCCAATCCTTCAATTTAGACCTCTGTTTTTTGCAGCATATTAGGTAAAATCTCTTCTATGGATACCTTTCTTGTCTCAGTTTTTGTTTCTGTTTCTGGTGGGTTCAAACTGAGGTTTCCATTAATTATTAGGCTCCATTAATACATAGATCATAATAAACCTTCTAATGTCTAAGAAAATGATTTTTTTTGTTTTACTTTATTATGGATTCTATGTTCTTCTCTTTTCCATTATTCTTATTGTTTATTATCTACTAAACAGTGTTTTAAAGTGTTTCCTTCCTCGATAGTTTCATTAAATCCATGAACCAAACAAATGAATAATTAAAAAGCTTACTTGGCAATTGACATTTAAAACTTTTGTACTAGTTTATTTGTACCTGCCAAAGAAAAACATTATTGCTTATGATCTTTGTGTGGTCTCAATAATATCTGAAGATTGAGATGATTATGTCTCTCACATTTCAATGGCTATGTTTCAAAATACTAAAGAACCATATCTATATGCTAAATGTATGTAGAAAGGGTATCTAATCTGAGACATTGATGACCCTCAATTGTGATAAGTTGATGACAAGTCATTTTCAAAGGAGGGTTGGCTAGGAGACATACTAGTAGGTCTCTTTTGTCCACTAATTCAGACAAGGACCTCACGCTTGGCCAAGGGGGCCCCAATATTTGTTGCACCACATATTTTCACTTACATATCTCTATAACCCCTCTCTATATAAGTCCTAAAGTCCCCAAAAAAATTCAAGAGCTAACCCATCAAAGTTCAAGTTAAAAATTTCCATTATTATTATCATTCAATTGTTCCTGCTAAAAATGGCGGCGAATGTGTTCCCGGTGAGGTGCTCGAAGCTCCGATCATGGCAGCGATGTTCAAAGGTGATCACTAGTGACCCAAAACTTTTAAAAGATTAGTTTCTTTTTTCGTCAAAACGTTGCTAATATCTAGTTGATTGCTTATTGCCTCTAGGTAAATATTATCTAGTCGACGCTGGGTTCCAATTAAAAAATGGATTCCTTGCACCATTTAGGAGCACCCGTTACCATTTGAAGGAGTACAGTGTTCATCAACCTCAAAATGCACAAGAGATTTTCAACCTTCGACATGCTTCTCTACGAAATGCCATAGAAAGAGCATTTGGTGTCTTGAAAAAGAGGTTTCCAATTTTAGGGAGTGGAACAGAGCCATATTATGATGTTGAGACACAAGCGGATATCGTGTTAGCGTGTTGTATTTTGCACAATTTTCTGATGGGTGTTGATCCTGATGTACATATTATATTAGAGGTTGATCAAGAGATTATGACTGAAGAAGTGTCAACTAATGTGGTTGTTTCAAGTTTGGCTGAAGAGTGTAGGGTTGGAGAAATATTGAGAGAACAAATAGCTGGTGATATTTGGAGAGATTATAATATGGGTCATCAATGACTTGATTTTGTAATTTGTTTTCTGTTCCAATTTATATCTTGTTTGGACAAATTATTAATGACTTGATTTTGTACTGGGTTTTCTATTCCACTTTATATAATGTTTGGACAAATTATTAATGACTTGATTTTGTACTGGGTTTTCTATTCCACTTTCTATAATGTTTGGATAAATTATTTATGACTTGATTTTGTACGGGGTTTTCTATTCCACTTTCTATAATGTTTGGACAAATTATTAATGACTTGATTTTCTAATTTGCCTTTTCTTTTACTGAACATCATTCATATGAAATTTAGGTGGAAGAAGTCCAAGAGGACACAACTTTACCTGATAAGAAGAACTTGAAATGGAGTAATGAAATGGATGATCTCCTTGTTGATTCACTTTTGGAGCAAATGCTTAAAGGCCAGAAAATTGGAGGGACTTTTACTGGAACTGCTTATAGAGTGGTATCTAAAAATGTTAGCGGGAGATTTGGCGTAACTTGTGATTCCACCCATGTGAAGAACCGTGTGAAGACCATGAAAAAGAACCTAGGTTTGGCTAAAGACATACTATGTTTTGGTAGTGGATTTGGCTACAACCAATCAACACAAATGATTGAAGCTTCAGCTGGTGCATGGAAAGATTACTTGAAGGTATAAACACCCCTACTATAGCATATTTCTATTATTGGATTAATTTGGAGCTTCTAAGTAAGTTAGGTAGTGATACTGCCTTGATTTTTTTTGGTTGCTTTTCACATGATTAGTACTTTTACCTGTCAGCCTAAACAATCACTTATTCATGTTAATATTTTTGCACAAGTTTTGGTAAATAGTCAAAGGGCTCTACCAAGATTTTCATCCTCATAATAGTAGTACTTGTGGTGCGGCTACTATCCTCATAATAATGCCCATCTGAAAGCTAATTGAATGGTTTCCATTGTCATGCTATTCTAAGTTATTGTATTAATGAAATAATTGTTTGTTGATCTCAGCAAATTCATATTCTGTTTGTATTTTGCTTAGGTGCTTGCTCTGCCAAAGTAATATTTATATAAGTGCATGTTGCAAATGGTATAGTTTTATTGGATTCATTTGGAGCTTCTAACTAAACTTACTTCTATAACTTGGTAATTACGGTGTTGTACATGATAGGCAAAGCCCAAAGCATCACACTTTCGGCATACTCCAGTACAAAATTATGACAAGTTGTGTCAATTGTTTGGAAAAGATAGAGCCACAGGAAGTCGAGCGGTGGGTCCAAAGGAAAGACAACTTCAATGGGCTAGGAAACAAAATTCTTTGAATGATGATGATAGTGACCAACCAGAAGATTTCAATGAAACAGAAACTCAACAAGAAGAGCCAAATACTGAAGCAACCTCATCATTTATACCTCACTCCACCTCCAAAGCAGCCAAAGAGATGAAGAAGAAGAAGACAAGCCTTGTTGACATTGTTAGTGAGGAAATAATGTCAATTAAGAGTGGATTAGATGCCGTTGCTGCAGCACTTGATCGCGGTAATGTTCGCAACTACACCGAAGAAAAATTATTTGAGGCGATTGCAAACATTGGTGGCATGAGCGAGATATCTCAAATGAAGTTATACCAAGTTCTAAGCAGAGATGTGAATGATGCTCGAGCTTTCCTTGCTTGTCCTGTTGAGCGCCGTAGGCTTTGGTTGTCTGTGAAAAATGGCTCTTCTTTCTTTGATGTGTAGTTCATGTGATTGGCTTCATTAAATTTTTTTCAGTTTTTTTTTAGATTGAAAGGGTCAGAATTACATGTTATAGACTACATTGATTTTCTATGATTGGGGATTGGATGTGTATGGCAGATATTTGAGACAGAAATGCTATCATTTTCCTTTTAGAAGAGGTATATTTTAGTGCATATTTTGGTTATTTGAGTGTGATACTATGGTTTATTCCAATATGATAATGAATCAATCATAAATTCAAATATTTCAGGCTGTCCAATGGAAATGAAATCCACCCACTTTTCCCTTTTGCTTTTCCATACAACCAAACAAGAGGAAGGATTTTGTATCCCTTCATTTCCTTCCACTTTTCATTCATTTTCCCTCCACTTTTCTTTTCCCTCACAAAATCCACAATCCAAACACAGCCTAAATATCTCTCTTTATGACCCTCCCACATATGTTTACCAGTAATCAACATAACCAAACGTATCATAAACCGAACTTTTCCCTTTTTTACACCAAACCCCACACCACTCAAGGTCAACTTAATGGAAACAAAAATTTCGTTTCGTAACAAATCAGGCAGTTACCGGACAACGTACAACTTGTGTGAGCATCCAAACATTAACACATATGCGAAACAGATTCAACAACTTCATAACGTAAATCAAAATCCCAATTGAGTTTTACCTGAACTGAATAGAAGAGAAATAGCTAGACAGACAGATAGATAGATAGATCTGGCGTGTCTCCGTAATTAGTCGTTTCCATCCCGTGACATCGGAGTTTGAAAATCAGATGGTTGCTTCAGATTAGGGTTTCATGAATCAATCGTGGACACCTGATATCTTGGGAAAAGCATTTGGGAGGTTCGCCGAACTGCGTTGGGATAATTTTATTCAAAAGCTGCCGTCGGTGTCGACGGCGAAGGCACCGGAAGTCTTTGTTCATCAAACAGGAGAGACAAAGAGAGAGAGAGAGAGAGAGAGAGAGCGAGAGCGAGATCAGAATTCAGAATATGGGGAAAACTGCAATATCAATGATCAAGGGGTAGTATCGGAAACTCTCCTGATAAAATTGAACAAAAGAGCATATTATTGTACGAGAAATGCTACACACACATTTCAAACCACACCCCCAACCACACCCCTTGCTTTAAATGCATGTACCTTGTGCTGTTTGAATTTTCACACTTTTCTGTGCACCACTTACACAACACAGGGTACATGTATTTAAAGCAAGGGTGTGGTTTGGGGTGTGATTTAAAATGTGTGTGTAGCATTTCTCTGTATTGTACATGCATAATGGGTAGATAAAGCAATTATTAACTTAAAAAATGGGGTGTCTTCCATTTCTTGCTTAACAGATCAGTCGGTTTCAAGCAGGTAAAAATGGTACCCAAAAGAAAAAAATATCGTCACTATAATCCAGAGGAAAAATATATATACGCTTCTATTCATCTATTGCCTCACAATATATATATATAGGCAAAAATTCCATGTGACGTTTGCTCCGTGCGGCTACAGGAATTAAGAATCTCAGTCAATGTGACTTTTAACTCCAGAGTTTGGTCATAAATGTGAGACCCTTTCCAATAAAAATATATTTATATATATATAGATATATACTCCTCCGTTTCATTTCATGTGTCTATTTTTCTTTTTTTTGGATGTCTTAAAATTTATGTTCATTATGATAACTTTTTAACTACTTTTCAAACTTATCTTATTGATTTTGAAAATGTCCCAATCAAAAGTAAAAAGGAACAAAAACAAATAGAGATAACAATTACATTTAAGTAATCACTATGTTCCCTTAAAAAGGGCTGGTGATAAAGGCACATTCACTTTTTAATTAGGGCACCTAATTTTAAGTTAAAAATCAGTCTTTTTTACTTTTAACTTTAATTAGTAAAGACACCTCACTTATTTTACCATATATTATAGGCTTAACACCCTCTTAGTTTGCCCTTTATGTCAATTTGGTCCATGTAGTTTAGAAAGTGTCATTTTAGTCCTTGTAGTTTCATAAGTGTGTCATTTTAGTCCCTCAAACACTTTTTGTGACAAATTTTTTACTTTCAGTGACAAGATTATTCGTTACTAAAGAACTTGAATAATAATATGATATTAAAAAACACACCACCAGCTCTTGGAACCAGCACGAAAACTGAATATTATTGTATTCTAATAACTTGAATTAACTTAAAAGTCAAGACTGAATAGAACATAAAATAAAAAGAAAAAAGAAAAGAAAAAAATTATTAGAGAGCTAAAACAAATAATATTGAGGCGATCGCTTCATGTTTGCAAAGATTCAGATCCTTCTCATCACCATTTGCTTTTCTTAACATTTATAACACCCGTATTTGTGTTATAGCTTTTGCATTGCATTGTCATACATGATAATGTGTTGTGACGTGTCTTATGACACTTGGTTGAGTGAGTTTTGACTCACGAGTTGATTTGGGTGTCTGTATTAGAGAACCCATTGAAACTATGGTGATTAAAGATTTGTTGTTGTGAAGTCTCTCCGAGTATGAGACGGTCACTGTGGAACATTTAAATGTTTATCTGAAAATAAATGTTTACCTGTGTATTTCAATATCTGTATTATTTTCTGTTGTAGAATTTATTTCTGTTGTTAGATTTAGTATCCTGGTGAGGACGAATGAACACGCTATTAATTTGGTAGGCTAATTAGCAACTTCGGAAACGTCATGTAGAAATTCGCGTTTTAGCGACCAAACGAAACTTAGTCGAAAACTTTTATAATTTTGAGGTTTCACTCGTAAAGCTATGAATAAGCTGTATAGAAAGTTTCAGAGACTGATTAGGAGTTTGGAAAACTCGTGGGGAGGTAAACGTAATTCCCCGAGAATGTTGCCTATATATAGATAGAGATGACTTAGATTTTTCTATAACATTCTAACCTAATTCCAAAGAGGAGGCCAAAAGGGAGGCTAGAGGGAGATTTGATTGCTTAGAGCTTTGCGACGCCAAACGACGACCTTCTGTCAGTCTGTTTTCTCCCAGATTTCATATTCGAGCTCCTCGAGGTAAGAGCTTCGTTTTGATACCTATTAGGGCCTGTTTGGCTAAGTTTTCCGAAATGTCTTTTTCTAGAATTTTTCATAAAAGTTGATAAATGGAATTCTGATCCATAGGAATTGTACTAGACGGACTTCTGCACGTTCTTTGTGCACGGGTTTTCTTTGGATCGTATTATAAGTGCGTAAATCGGAGGTGAGTGATTCAACTATGTTTTGGAATGATTTCTTGGCATGTATTCATGTTATGTTTGAATAGCATGTATTAATTCTTAGAGATATATTGTGTAGTTCATATTGGGCAATTATATTGATAAGTAGGCCCAATAGCACGGTGATATGTTTTGATTACCGCGAGCATGGTGATATGTATTTGAGCATGTTAAGTTGCTTATGTGGGTCAGAAGGAGCACGTGGTCACCGTGCCATTTTGTGGAGCCGATAGAGTGGCATTAAGATCGCACGATTGTTTGTAGAATCGTGGGTCTTACCCTTTCGCGTGGACTTATTGGCGAGGAGTCGCGGATTGGGAATATGGACGGGCACGTGAGTCTCCGGCGACTAGTATGAAATGTAGAGATGTGAATGCGGACATGTTTATCATTCATGTACATATGTTGATTTATTCACTAAGCTTTAGCTTAAACAAATCGAAATATGTGTGGTTATTCAAATAACCATTGCAGGTATAAATGCTGGCGAGGAATCGCAGAAGTGAGTACGTGGGTTGGGAGTTCGCTTGTGAGGCAACTTGAAAGATAATCTTGTAGTTTTGGAATAATAGAAATGTTGTAATAAGAATTTGGTATGTTAGGATGGATTTTAAACTGTTGTAATGGTTAGTAACATGTTGTAATTATGTTTGATAATGTTTTAATACAGCTAGAAGTACTTTAGACTGAGTTTGGTTTGAGTTTGTTTCGAGTGGTTGATCTTTGGGGAAGTTAGAAAGCTTTTAAACTTGAACTTCTACAGATTGGGCTGCTGCCAGGGGAGCAGTCGACTGAGCAGTCGACTGAACCCCTGTGTCTGTTAGCTACTGCTTCTTATTTTAGCAAAAGCAGTCGACTGGACCCCTCAGCAGTCGACTGGACCCCCAGTATCAGTCGACTGGACCCCAGTATCAGTCGACTGGAATTGACATTAAATCCCTGCCCACTCCCGTCGACTGAGCAGTCGACTGAGCAGTCGACTGGACCCCCAGTATCAGTCGACTGGAATTGACATTTAAATCCCTGCCTACCTCCGTCGACTGAGCAGTCGACTGTGCAGTCGACTGAGCAGTCGACTGAACCTCTGGTTTTAAAATGTGTTTTGTTTTCCGCTGCGTGTGTTCTTCAAACCTAATTTTGGGAACATTAATGAATTGGTTTAGCCTCGGTGGCGTGCCACGGGCTCCGGTTCCGCTATTGTGGGACCGGGCTGTGACATTTAGTGGTATCAGAGCATAAGTTTAGAGCCTTGGGAACGAGTGACGTTATATATGTTGAGTGACGTCGAGTGGAGTGTGTAATTGTAAAGATAGTTGTTATCATTGTAGAAATGCTTCATGTGTTAGCATTTGTTGATTGTGATGAACGGTGCACATATATCTATATTGTGGCATAGCATGCATGGTCATTATGCATTAAACTCAACAGGGGAAATATTTGAAACATTATGGCGGAACAGCCGAGAGAATTGTCACCGCATTCGCGGATGGACCAAATAGTGAATATGGTGGGAAGTTTCATACAAGCGGTAAGTGAAAGGGAACAGATGAACGTTCAGCCCCCACAAGTGGAAATTCGTTACGTCAATGCACCACCGGCACCGCGACCTCAACACACAATTGTGGAACAGTTTCATAAACGGAAACCGACCTTGTATCATGGACAAGTCGACATAGACTTGGCCGATCATTGGATGATGGACATGGAAAGACATTTTCGTCAGGTGATATGTACCGATGAGGAGAAAATTTTGTGTGCATCCGATACGTTGATGGGTGAAGCATTGGATTGGTGGAACAACGTGCTCGAACAAGGGAAACCGACCACGTGGGAAGCATTTAAAGAAGAATTCAACAAACGTTTCTTTCCACAATCTGCTTATACTCAGAAACGTCAAGAGTTTGCAAGTTTGGTTCAGGGAGATATGACCGTAGGTGAGTATGTTTCTCGTTTCAATGCCTTGTTACGATTTGGGAAAACTACCGTTCCAACTGATAGGGATAAAGCTCGAAAGTTTGAGGAAGGGCTTAGAGAGAATATCCGTGGCCGTGTGGACATGTTGCAACACCCGACCGTTTCTCTCGTTGAGGAAGCTGCTCGTATTGCTGAGAAAAGTGTCGACAGATATCGACAGGGACAACAAGGGAAGAGAGCAAATGACAGTCGGAGTAAGGGTCAAGGGAATGCGAAGAAACCGTTCACGCAAGGTTCAGGATCGAATATGAGTAGCCAAGGAGGGAGTACGTTCATGGGGGACCCGAGACCGTTGTGCCCGACATGTAACCTGCGACACAGAGGAACCTGCTATCAATTGATCACTTGCCATATTTGTAAACAATTGGGGCATGTGTCTAGAAATTGTCCTTTGAACGCAAATTCGACTACACCAAACACAACCTCGAACGCCAAGAGCTATAACCCAGAAACGAGAGGAAAATGTTTTGAGTGTGGACAACCGGGACACATAGCAAAGAACTGTCCGAGTAAGAGACAACCGGGAATGAGTACCGGGGCATCAAGTGTGCCAAGCGGATCGAGGGTAGAACCTCGAGTGGATAAAGGGAAAGGAGTCGCGCAACAACAAGGACGATACTTCCAGCTCAGGCCGGGGAATACGGATGATACCGTCGTATCAGGTATTCTTCCTATTTGTTCGTATCCTGCACGTATACTTATGGATTCTGGTTCAACGCATTCATTTGTATCACGTGATTTTGTTAAGCATTTAACTGTTAAGTCAGAACCGCTAGGATATGATTTGTGTGTATCATTGCCTAGTAGTGAACCGTTAGTTACTTCGTCAATATTCAAGTCATGTGAGATCAAGATAGGTGATAAAGTCTTGAGCGTTGATTTGATTCCGTTGATGGTGAATTACTTTGATGTTATCTTGGGTATGGATTGGTTGTCGGTTAATCAAGCCAGAATCGATTGTGAACAGAAACGGGTTAGTTTCTATCCGTCAGGGCGAGAAGAGTTTACTTTTCAGGGTAAGGGAGTGATCGTACCGCCGTATTTGATATCGGCAATTCAAGCAAGCAAGATGTTGAAGAAGGGTTGTTCGGGTTTCTTATGTTCAATTATCGACACACGAGTTCTTGGACCACTAATAGAAAACATTTCAGTAGTTCGAGAATTTCCAGATGTTTTTCCCGATGAGTTACCCGACGTATTGATTGAGAGAGAGCTTGAGTTCACAATAGAAGTAGTACCAGGGTCACAACCGGTATCCAAAGCACCGTACCGAATGGCACCAATCGAGTTGAAAGAACTGAAAGTTCAGTTAGAAGAACTGTTGGAGAAGGGTTTTATTCGACCGAGTGTTTCGCCGTGGGGAGCACCAGTCTTGTTTGTGAAGAAGAAAGATGGAACAATGCGTATGTGCATCGACTACCGGGAATTGAATAAGTTGACCGTCAAGAACAAGTATCCACTGCCGCGAATAGATGACTTGTTTGATCAGTTACAAGGGGCTCAGGTATTTTCAAAGATTGACTTGAGATCCGGTTACCACCAGTTGAAAGTCAAAGAGGAAGATGTTGAGAAGACAGCTTTCAGGACTCGATATGGTCACTTTGAATTTTTGGTTATGCCATTTGGAGTGACTAATGCACCAGCTGCTTTCATGGACTTGATGAACCGTGTCTTCAAGGATTATTTAGATGAGTTCGTTATCGTGTTCATAGATGACATCCTAATCTACTCCAAAAGCGTTGAAGATCACGAGCATCATTTGCGATTAGCTTTACAACGATTACGTGAAAAGAGATTATTCGGCAAATTGAAGAAGTGTGAGTTTTGGTTGACAGAGATAGCTTTCCTTGGGCATATAGTATCGGCAAAGGGAATTTCTGTAGACCCTCAGAAGATAGAAGCAGTTACCAACTGGGTGAGGCCAACGAATGTGACAGACATCAGAAGTTTCCTGGGATTAGCTGGGTATTATCGGAGATTTGTGAAAGACTTTTCGCGTATAGCAATGCCGATGACGCAGTTAATGAGGAAAGATACTGCTTTTGTTTGGAGTCCGGAATGTGAAGAAAGTTTTCAAGAGTTGAAAGGTCGACTAGTGAAAGCACCAATTTTAGCCGTTCCGTCAAGGACTGAAGGATTTATTATCTACAGTGATGCATCATATAGAGGTTTAGGTTGCGTTCTTATGCAAGGTGATAAAGTCATTGCGTATGCATCGAGACAACTTAGACCGCACGAGAAGAATTATCCAACACATGATCTAGAATTGGCCGCCGTGATTTTTGCATTGAAGATTTGGCGTCATTATCTATACGGGGAGAAATGTGAGATCTATACGGATCACAAAAGTTTGAAGTACTTGTTTACACAACGAGATTTGAACATGAGGCAAAGGAGATGGCTAGAGTTGATGAAGGACTATGATTTGTCGATTCAATATCATCCGGGCAAGGCGAATGTAGTCGCCGATGCTCTTAGTCGCAAAGTACCAACCAATACCGCATCAGATCTGACTTCTCAAAAAGAATTGATACAAGATATGGAGAATATGGAGCTTGAGGTGATTCCGAGGATTGAAGGTGGATTGATGTCGATGATTGTGGCACAACCACTCTTGATTCACGAGATCACGGGGAAACAACTTCAAGACGTGGCTTTAAAGAAGATTTGTGATGAGATTCCAATGGGCAAACAACCGGGATTCACGTTTGAGAACAATGTGTTGAGATTGAGGGGTAGAATTTGTGTACCTAGCGAGAAGGAGTTGAAACGGAACATCCTAGAGGAAGCACACAATACGAAGTATACCGTTCACCCGGGAAGCACCAAGATGTATAGAGACTTGAGACATGTTTATTGGTGGCCGGGAATGAAGAGGGAAATAGCACGCTATGTTTCACGTTGTACTAGTTGTCAACAAGTAAAGGCCGAACGCCAAGTACCTTCGGGATTATTACAACCGTTACCGATAGCTGAGTGGAAATGGGAGCACATAACAATGGATTTTGTTAGTGGGTTTCCGAGGTCGAAGAGATCGAACGCTATTATTTGGGTGATCGTTGATCGTTTGACGAAGTCGTCGCACTTCCTACCGCTTCGAACGACTAAGCCGATGACGTTAGCTAAGTTGTATATTCGCAAAATTGTGAGACTACATGGTATCCCAGTTTCTATCGTTTCGGATAGGGATAGTAGTTTTACATCGAAGTTTTGGAGAGCCTTGCAAGAAGCAATGGGTACCAAATTGCACTTTAGTACAGCTTTTCATCCTCAGACCGATGGTCAATCAGAGAGAGTAATCCAAATTTTGGAAGACATGCTTAGGCTATGTGTACTTGATTTTCAGGGTGATTGGGAAGACCATTTACCGTTAATTGAGTTCGCGTATAACAACAGTTTTCAGTCGAGTATTGGGATGGCTCCTTATGAAGCTTTATATGGTCGTGTATGTCGTTCACCAATTAGTTGGACAGAGGTGGGAGAAAGAAAGATTGAAGGGCCGAAAATTGTACAAGAAACGACGAATAAGATAAAGGTAATTCGACAACGGCTACTGACAGCTCAGAGTAGGTATAAGAGCTATGCCGACAAGCGCAGACGGCCGTTAGAATTCGATGTAGGAGACTTGGTGTATTTGAAGGTGTCACCTTCAAAGGGGATTACTAGATTTGGGAGATACGGGAAACTCAACCCGAGGTATGTAGGACCTTTTGAAATCATTGGAAAGGTTGGACCCGTAGCTTATCGTTTGAAATTGCCGAGTGAGTATGCTCAAGTGCATAACGTGTTTCATGTATCGTTGTTACGCAAACAATTAGCGGAAGATAGAGATCAAGTGATGACTCCGACATCGAATGAGATTCAGAGTGATTTAACGTATGTTGCGTATCCGGTAGAGATATTGGATCGAAAGGATCAAGTCTTACGAAATAAAGTACTAGCGAAAGTGAAAGTGTTATGGCGTAGCCAAACTACGGAAGAGATGACGTGGGAGATAGAAGATGAGATGCGTACTCAGTATCCACACCTTTTCGAGACATGAGGTATAAGTTTGGGGACAAACTTCTTTTAACGGGGAGAGTATTATAACACCCGTATTTGTGTTATAGCTTTTGCATTGCATTGTCATACATGATAATGTGTTGTGACGTGTCTTATGACACTTGGTTGAGTGAGTTTTGACTCACGAGTTGATTTGGGTGTCTGTATTAGAGAACCCATTGAAACTATGGTGATTAAAGATTTGTTGTTGTGAAGTCTCTCCGAGTATGAGACGGTCACTGTGGAACATTTAAATGTTTATCTGAAAATAAATGTTTACCTGTGTATTTCAATATCTGTATTATTTTCTGTTGTAGAATTTATTTCTGTTGTTAGATTTAGTATCCTGGTGAGGACGAATGAACACGCTATTAATTTGGTAGGCTAATTAGCAACTTCGGAAACGTCATGTAGAAATTCGCGTTTTAGCGACCAAACGAAACTTAGTCGAAAACTTTTATAATTTTGAGGTTTCACTCGTAAAGCTATGAATAAGCTGTATAGAAAGTTTCAGAGACTGATTAGGAGTTTGGAAAACTCGTGGGGAGGTAAACGTAATTCCCCGAGAATGTTGCCTATATATAGATAGAGATGACTTAGATTTTTCTATAACATTCTAACCTAATTCCAAAGAGGAGGCCAAAAGGGAGGCTAGAGGGAGATTTGATTGCTTAGAGCTTTGCGACGCCAAACGACGACCTTCTGTCAGTCTGTTTTCTCCCAGATTTCATATTCGAGCTCCTCGAGGTAAGAGCTTCGTTTTGATACCTATTAGGGCCTGTTTGGCTAAGTTTTCCGAAATGTCTTTTTCTAGAATTTTTCATAAAAGTTGATAAATGGAATTCTGATCCATAGGAATTGTACTAGACGGACTTCTGCACGTTCTTTGTGCACGGGTTTTCTTTGGATCGTATTATAAGTGCGTAAATCGGAGGTGAGTGATTCAACTATGTTTTGGAATGATTTCTTGGCATGTATTCATGTTATGTTTGAATAGCATGTATTAATTCTTAGAGATATATTGTGTAGTTCATATTGGGCAATTATATTGATAAGTAGGCCCAATAGCACGGTGATATGTTTTGATTACCGCGAGCATGGTGATATGTATTTGAGCATGTTAAGTTGCTTATGTGGGTCAGAAGGAGCACGTGGTCACCGTGCCATTTTGTGGAGCCGATAGAGTGGCATTAAGATCGCACGATTGTTTGTAGAATCGTGGGTCTTACCCTTTCGCGTGGACTTATTGGCGAGGAGTCGCGGATTGGGAATATGGACGGGCACGTGAGTCTCCGGCGACTAGTATGAAATGTAGAGATGTGAATGCGGACATATTTATCATTCATGTACATATGTTGATTTATTCACTAAGCTTTAGCTTAAACAAATCGAAATATGTGTGGTTATTCAAATAACCATTGCAGGTATAAATGCTGGCGAGGAATCGCAGAAGTGAGTACGTGGGTTGGGAGTTCGCTTGTGAGGCAACTTGAAAGATAATCTTGTAGTTTTGGAATAATAGAAATGTTGTAATAAGAATTTGGTATGTTAGGATGGATTTTAAACTGTTGTAATGGTTAGTAACATGTTGTAATTATGTTTGATAATGTTTTAATACAGCTAGAAGTACTTTAGACTGAGTTTGGTTTGAGTTTGTTTCGAGTGGTTGATCTTTGGGGAAGTTAGAAAGCTTTTAAACTTGAACTTCTGCAGATTGGGCTGCTGCCAGGGGAGCAGTCGACTGAGCAGTCGACTGAACCCCTGTGTCTGTTAGCTACTGCTTCTTATTTTAGCAAAAGCAGTCGACTGGACCCCTCAGCAGTCGACTGGACCCCCAGTATCAGTCGACTGGACCCCAGTATCAGTCGACTGGAATTGACATTAAATCCCTGCCCACTCCCGTCGACTGAGCAGTCGACTGAGCAGTCGACTGGACCCCCGGTATCAGTCGACTGGAATTGACATTTAAATCCCTGCCTACCTCCGTCGACTGAGCAGTCGACTGTGCAGTCGACTGAGCAGTCGACTGAACCTCTGGTTTTAAAATGTGTTTTGTTTTCCGCTGCGTGTGTTCTTCAAACCTAATTTTGGGAACGTTAATGAATTGGTTTAGCCTCGGTGGCGTGCCACGGGCTCCGGTTCCGCTATTGTGGGACCGGGCTGTGACAACATTTGTCTTAACTGTGTAGAGTACAAGATAGAACTGATACATGGCACTGGAAAACAAAACAATAAGAATAAATTAATATTAAAATTTACAAGGGAAGATAAATAACATCATATGCATTCTATGAGAGGACCAAAAAATGTACCTTATGGACAACCAATGCGAGCTTTCCAGTCTTCAATCTTGGGTTTTACCAACTGTTCCATCTTGTTGCATCTTCATATCGAATTTTGTCCCACCCTGGCATAACATTTGGAATCGGCGCATCTTGTTTTAGGAAGACCTTCATGAAGTGGACATCATCAAACAAAATAATAGGGACAATTTGAAGGTCACTTACTGGTTTATTCCTCAAAGGTAAATATGTGCATGACTATAGGGGTGAAAGAACACAAAACACACAATTGAAAGTGGTGGCAAATAATGGTCCCATATCCAGCACGTGCATCCAATACTTTGTTTTACACCCATAGTCCTTAAAAAAATTTAACCTTTCCTCTAATTCCTTGTAATTTTTTTCAGCACCCAATTGATGAGTGTATAATTCAATGTGTTCCCTCAATTCTTGCAACATAGCATTCCTAATGTCCTTCCATCCATCCTCTTTACTCATACCCAACAGTTTGGCGCAAGCTCCAAAACCACAATGACCATCCGGCGTAACATTTACTAATGCATGGACAACATGCTCCTTAATTTTTGGATTGAAGAGAACTAAAACTTGTTCAATCAAGTCCTCATCAGTTAAATCTATCAACGATAGCTTCTTTCGCTTAGGTTGCTTCTTGGGCATCGATAGATTCTTTCTCTTATTAACCGATTGTAGGTCTTCGATGGTCTTGCTATACTCAAACCATGAAGGGTCTCTTTTAGTGCTACGAGCTGCTGCTGTTTGTTTCTTTGTCAATTTTCGAGTTCGCCCCTTTGAAACATTTGAAGCAAATGGTTCATTCAACCATGTCGTCTCTGGGTTTGCAATCTCCCTAATTTTCCTTAATAGAACTTTGCGTTGATCGTAGTTACATTCTTGGACTCATTTCTTTAACCTTTCAATTTCTAAGTCGTAATCCAAATCATCGTAATTTTTGAAGTTTGGCACAATAGAGAGTTTTGCCCAATGAGGATTGCATGCCAATAAAGGGATGTCTCACCCAAACTACCAAAATCCACAATTTCATGTGCACATGGGAGACCATGAGTCATACGAAGAATGCACCCACAAGTTATCTTACTAATGCCAATGTTTTTGCTCCTCTTAATTTCTTCCAAAATCAAGCCCAACGCATGATGAGAGATGTATCCTCTTAAGTCCCTTAGAGCATGCAAATGGTGAGCATGCATAACACGAATCAAACTATGTTCAAATGACACCACTACTTCTGTAATCTCTTCGACAATCATACGATGGAGTGCATGCCATAAAGATGTAAAGTTCCCTTAAGAGGAACCTATGTACTTTTTAAGTCTTGAATGTGCACTCTCTACTCGAGATGTTGTTGTGTTTCCAAAGTGCTTTACTTTATTTGTCCAAGCATAAACAAATTGTTCCTTCCACGGTAGCCATGTGTCTCGAATGTATTGGAGGCAATGTGGTATATGTGTCATCCATTTCTTTTCAAATGCAATCCATTGGTCAACATACTCTTTCTCGATAGTTGAATAAACTATTCCTGTCCAGTCACGCTCAAATATAATCCAGCCTGCATTAGTTTCAAATGACTTTTTGCAATGTGTTGTAACATTCTTTGTTATGTGCCAAGTACATAATAGATGAACTGCACCTGGAAAGACTACATGAATAGCACATATTAATGCGAGCTCCCTATCTGTAACAAAGACGGATGGTAGTCAAGACGAATCAAGCACATCCTTTAACTTGTAAAGGGCCCAAGTATAATTCTCTTCTTTCTCAGGCATCCAAAATGCAAACCCAACGCAAAATGTTCTAGTTGTGGAGGTAGCTCCGATAATCTCAAGTAGTGGGTGCTTGAACCAATTAGTTTTGTATGTACAATCCAATATCATGACAGAAGGAAAACATTTTGCAATCTTTATTGACTCTGGATTTGCCCAAAATAAATCTAATACCTCCTTAGTTTTGCTATCCCTATTATGCCATTTGAGATAATTATTTTCAACTAATAACTTCATCACTTGTTGCATTGCAGATCTTCCTTCTGTTTCAGCACTTCTACATTTCCTCTGTGCATTGTAAACGGTAGAAATAGTGGACTTGTTCTCTCTGTTTCGTTGTAAGAACTTCTTTCAGTTTTACTCCACTTTTTGTCAAGTGTTCAATAATTTTTTGCTCATCATCTTTCAACCTGTCAGCATAAGAATGACCAATCGTTGTATCCCCTAGTGGATGGTTATGCAAACCACATATCACCTCAACCTTCCATTTATCATGTGCATATGGAATTCCTCTCAACTTAAAAGGGCAATTGCACTTTTTGTCCCCGATGACCTTTTACATCTGCTTATATCCTTTTTGACATCGCTTTTTCCTTGTAGCATTTTTTTCTTCTGGTGACTGCGAAAGACACCACCCCTTTCGCAACCCAAGATCAACTTTGGCTTCTTTAACATAAGCCCTAAATCAGAGTTTGTAATTACGACAACCATATTCAATCTAATACCAACATCTTCAGCCCAATGGATAAGCAGTGATCGTGAGTCAAAGACCTACATGTACATATATATAAGACAATGTAAGAATAATTTAAATTTAATTAATATTGTATTAAAAAGGGTAAAATATTCACTGTATCAATGGAAAATATGGAGTTACATCGACATCTGTACTTTGGTCTTCTATTATATTTGGTAAAGGTACCAAATAATTGTCAACATCTTCTATTCGAGAGTTTTGTATCAGCATGTCCTAAAAAATAACAAGCACAACACTCATAATTAGGTATGATATATTTGCATAAATATTATAAAATTAAAAGATATTCAAAAAACAAGAATAATAAATATACATCTTCTATTTGACGTATAGTATATTTGAGGACAAACCACCATGAGTTATATCAAAGTTTTTTTTTTTTTTTATATTCACTACCAGCAACTATATCCCATCTATAAAATTCACATTCACTACTAGCACAAATAGATTCCATCTCTAACCATTCCAAAGTGGAAAGACTTTTTTGATCTACAAAACAAGCTTGATCAATGTAGAAATCGTAAACCACTTACTAGCTTCATGGGAGCTTTCAAAGAATTGTGATATGGTTTTGATAAAGTGCAAAACGTAAAATAGAAAGACCACCACCACCACAAGAATGAGAGAAACTTACTGGCTGTCCAAGTTCTGGAGGCATAATTATTCATCTTTTCCCTCCAGGTTTCATGTTTCCAATCCCTTCTTCAAATCCTGGAACCAATGCATTAGTGCCCATTCTGATATTTGCCAGAGAACCCTTTAAGTAGGTGCTATCAATATGACAGCTTGATTCATTGTAACCAACATAGTGAAAAGTCACCTGTTGACCAGCCTTTGGGCAATCACCTTTACCAACTTCAAAATATCCCAGTATACAAGCCCACGCTTGACGTAGTTATCTGAGGTCACTACTCTGACATCAAAACCTTCTCTAACAAAATTAGTCTAGGATTTATCAAAGTTAGAAACTAGAAGTAGTCTAGGATTTGGAGTAAATAAGGAGAGAGATACATACTGATAATATATGGTAATATAAGTGAGATGCCTTTATCAATTGAAGTAAAAGGTAAAAAAAAAAACTGATTTTTAACTTAAAATTAGGTGCCCTAATTAAAAAGTGAATGTGCCTTTATCGCCAGTCTTAAAAAGTTGGTATCCCAAAAATGGACACATAAAATAAAACGGAGGGAGTAGATGGAATCCACACATGTCCACCGCAAAATTGAAGGTAAACTACTAAACTAGTCTACTTGGTTTGGGTTTCTGACTTGGAAGGGCACTTTCTCAATTTGCAATGTTATGCTTCTCAAATTCAAATTACAAATTATAAATTTACATCATAAATCAATGGATTCATTGTGAAGTCACTGCCACAAAGTGGGTCCACTATCTCATCATTTAGGATGTGAATTTAAAATTACTATTTCGGAAGCATAGCATTATTCTTTTAAATTATGATCCCACGGTGGGTTCACTATCACATCATTTGAGTTATGAATTTAAAATTAAGATTTGAGAATTACAACATTACTATTCTAAATTATAGGACTCCTTGAAATATTGCTATTTTGTTGACACACCTGTCTGTCATGGGAAAAGTCAAATGTTCAAAGATTCCTATACTTAGAAAAGAGTAATGCTAGACCCATACAAAATAATCTTGACTTTTGATTTTCGGTGGGTCATGTATGTTCCCCACGTGGAGGCCACTGAAATCAAGGACCAGTATTATTTTGTGTAAATTTTCATGTGAAATTTTATGTGAATTTAGCATTATTGCTTGGGAAACCTCACAACCATGTGACGGGGCCCACTTCACTACGACCAGCCAAGTATGCAAGTTCTTAGAACCCATTATCCAACAATCTTTCGTGAAGTTTACCTGCTCTCTCTCTCTCTCTCTCTCTCTCTCTCTCTCTCTCTTTCTCTCCTCACTCACGTTGTTTTACTGCAGGGATTTTCTCTTTAACGAAAAATGCACCCTTTTAAGGACAAAAATTGTTTTCTAGCATGGAGTCTTCTGATTCCATTTCTATTTACTGTTGTTTGGTTATTTATCCTTCGAAGGATATTTGTGTAATTTAAAAAATGCGAGCATACCAGGTAAATAAGTTGCCAATATAATTATGTGAGTATATAAGTCAAATGCTACTCACCAAGTCAATCGTGACCGTTCGAATGCCTTAATTAAAAGGACTTCTATCGTGTGAGATGAAAATAGTATATAATAGAATTTGTATAACAATTTGATGAACATAAAAGTAAAGAGTTGGAAACATATATGCATGAATCGAAGGCTTTGAAACTAAGGAATTGATAGAGAAAGAATGCTAAAATTACATAAGTTATAACAAACTAAAGATAAGAACAATAAAGAAAACTTAAAGGAAAAGAATGATAGCCATGGACAGTAAATGAAAAGCTTAAGGAAAACTAAGGAAAATGATGCATGTCGTAGGAGTTGTTTGGAGGAAATATTAAGGAAACCTAAAGGGAAACAAGTAAACTAAAGCAAAGCAAAGTAGAAATAGCCATGGTGGCTGAATGAAGAAGATAATTAATGTATTCATGTGATTGTGTGGCCAAGCACCCCTTACAACGAGTACATTACAACATATTTATAGAGGAAACCTATAACTACCTATTTGAATTTGAATATCTCCCTCCTAAATAACTAACAATTCAAATTCCTACAACTTCTAAGTAGTTTAGAAAAAAACTACTAATTGGTGGGAGCAACTCCTACAATGCTGTCACACCCATCCCAGGAAAAAAAATCATTTGTTTTAAATTACATAATTGAATTTCGAGGATTTTCAATGTTATTTGGAAATTGAAATGAATGGTTGACTGTAGTCAACGGAAGGTTTCAAGTGAGGATATGATGACTCGATAATCATTGAGGCATTCATGTGATTTAAATGGCATTTATTTGATTAAATGTTATTTGAAATATCTGGTGTATGTAAATAGTAATCATACATGTTTTGTATAATTTCTGATAATGTTGATTTTGTTTTAGATCATTTTGAATACAATAGTGAGAACGTAGGTGATACGTTGCATAAAAGGTAGGTTATATAAAGATTCCACGAAATAGTACGGAGCATAATTTCGGACTCAAACGGAACTTAAGCGAAAGGTTTTGTAATTTATAGTTTTCACTCGTAAGGTAATAAAATGGATGTGTGCAACGTTTCAGAGGATAAATAGAATATTTGAGAACTTGTGGGGAGGTAAACGCATTTTTCAAGGATAGTGCCTATAAATAGATTGTCACGCCCTGGCATAGCAATGAAGAGAAAATTTTAAAATTTCCACCTTTGGACCCGTGGATATGTGACTGGTTTGAGTATCACGTGCTTGTCCATACAAGAAAGAACCAAGATAAAAGTAATAGACAATAACCGAAGTAGTAATAATAAGCATGGTGGTTCTAGGCTTACATAATATTAAACGTCTTCAAAGTCTTAAATCCAATATTACAATCCACAGAAATGAAAAGGAAAGATAATATTATCCTAGGCACAAAGCCCTACAACATAGTAATAATAATAATATTGGCATCTAGTGCCTCAACTAATAACAAAGATACATAAGCAAAAGTATTCACTTCCACCAGCTAGCTCGCAAACCCATATCCTTCCCCGGCAAATTCCTTATCCAGGTAATCAGCCTCTGCAAGATCTGGATGTTTGATTGTCCAGGACATGAAAGTCGTCAACTTTACTGCAAGCTGAGTGAGTAAATCTACTACACTGAACGGGCTTAGAAAACACTTGTTAATCCTTTAAAAAAAGTAAAATCTTCTATTTTCTATTCTTCAATAAAAACATGTCTTTAGTCCTAGTGATTCTAACCTCGGTAATGCGTACGTCTAGGAAACGTTCAATGATAATACTCAGATCTTCGAAACACAACTGACAACAACCGATTGATTGCTTTGGGACTATAGCCCAATCCAGACCGACTCGGATACTTTTCTTTGAACCGTAGGTTCAATCTTTACAACTCAACTCTTTGGATCACCGATCCAATCTTTGGACTATATGCCCAATCTCTTACCGACTCGTTCTTGCATGCATCCGGAACGAATGTCGTTGGTCTGGAATATCGCCGCTTACCGGTCATGGGTTACCATCTTGTCATCGAACCCAAACGACTAATCGACATCTATTCTCTTATCATCGTGCCCAACGGATAATTGACATCTGCCTTATGGCCTCATTACTTGGTAATCCCAATCTTATTCCTTCGGCCTTGGTTAATTCGTCATCTTGCCCAAAGAGGCCACTTGCTCATCAGCTATTAACCATCTCACTAACTGAACCCAGATTCTTTACTCTTTCTCGAACTAACCAAGCAAACGAATGAAACACAAGAGACCAGACCGAAGGATACATACGTCTGGTTATTAATGTTTTCACATTTTTTGCATCATTAATAACTAACGTGCGTGGTATAAGACGTTAAGGCACATTATTCTCGGGGCCCCGTACTTAAGTACATCGCATTACGGTTCTCGTACGTCATTCGCTTAAGTCTTGCCCGTTAATCATAATATCGTGATAGGAAAACATCGACTTCTTATCCTTATAAGAGTGGTACATTACTAAGTACATAAGGTATAGCTTACAGTCAGCACACACAAGCATATATATATATATCCAGTTCAACTCAAGGTACAACTATCATAGCTCATGGTATAACCAAACTTAGCATAACTCACTATCTATGCATATAACAAATCATCTTTACAAGTACTGCCAAGCCCGAGCGCTCGCACTTGGCCCTTTCAGTAGGCTCGAGCGCACGCGCTATCTCGAGCGCTCGGTTATCTCGAATGCTCGGGTTAAGCAGTTCATAACAGTGATAGTTTTAGCAGCACATTATAAGCTTAAGAATCTTAATGAATATTACATCCATGGTCTTTGATCATCCATAAATGCATATAAAACATGTTCATGAGGAAGTAGAAGTACTCACTTAAGATCTAAATGATCAAATGTGATGAAAATGTGTGTGTATGTAGTTAAACTTCAAGAACTACTCAAATATCATCTTGGATCTTCATGCATGTCACATGCATGAGTCTAGATTATGAATTAGACTTAAGAAAACATAATTTTGAGTAAGTATACTCACAAAAGATCTAGATGGTGATCTAGTGCTAGGATGAAGAAAATATGTATGTATGTAGCCTTGATCTTCAAGAACTTCCAAGTACATGCTCCAAGAGTCTTGATCCTTCAAAATTATCCTTGATCCTCCTTGAACTTCACTTCCAGAACTTCATAGTGGTGGTCATGCATGTGTTGGTATGCATGGATCATGAATTTGGAGACATGCAAGCATGAATGTATGTGTGTTTGTGTACAAGGCTCAAGGACTCTCTCTTTCTCAAATGCTCTCTGTTTCTCAGACTTGCAAATGTAATAAATGCACAGAAGGTTGGGTATTTATAGAGTTTTCCAAGCCCAGGGGCAAAATAGTCACTTCACCCATTTTTAAGCTCAAGTGGAATAAACATATATATTAACTATCATCAAAACTTATTCATACACAATCGTAACTTACATATTCGAATACTGAAATACATTCATATATGGATAAATATAGGAAAAAGGGCCGGTGTTATATTTCTCCACCACCCAACAAAAGATTTCATCCTTGAAATCTGAGCTAAGACTCAACAAACAACTCCGACTACTTCTCTCGCATAACGGACTCCATCTCCCAGGAAGCTTCGCGCACATCATGATGCTTCTATTGCACTTTCACCAGCGAAATCTTCTTGTTCCTCAGCTTCTTGATCTCTCTCCCCAAGATTCGTGCTGGTCTTTCAGTATACGGCACACTACTATCCACCTCAATATCTTTAAAGTCGATCTTGTGCATTGATCTGTGTACGTACTTACTCAGTATGCTAATGTGAAACACGTTGTATACTCCAGGCATCTTTGGCAGCAGTGCTAGTCTGTTGGCGACTTTTCCCACGCGTTCCAGAATCTCAAATGGTCCAATGTAGCGAGGTGAAAGCTTTCCTCTCTTTTGTCCGAATCTCACCACTCCTCTGACTGGCGAAACCTTTAGCAGGACGTGATCTCCCACGCAAAATTCTAGGTCCTTCCGATGCATATCCGTATAGCTCTTCTGTCGGCTCTAGGCTGCCTTTATCTGTTCCTTGTCAATGTTGATCCTTTCGTTAGTCTCCTGAACCATTTTCGGTCCCAAAAGCTTGCCTTATCCAGCTTCTGCCCAACAAAGATGCGAGCAACACGGTCGTCCATATAGCACTTTAAACGGTGCCATCTTGATGCTTGAATGATAAATTTTATTGTAAGGGAACTCAATGAGTGGCAGATGCGTCTCCTAAGTACTTTCAAAGTCGATCACGCATGCTCGCAGCATATCCTCCAATACTTGATTCGTCTGCTCCGTCTGCCCATCTGTCTGGGGATGAAATGTAGAACTCAACTTCAGTGACATTCTCATAGCTGCTTGTAGACTCTCCCAAAATCCGGTAGTGAAGCGCGAATCACAATCAGAAATAATCGAAACAGGCACGCCGTGCAGTTGAACAATCTGTTGCAAGTAGAGTCGGCTCATCTTCTCAACTGGATACTTCATGTTGTACGTGATGAAGTGCACTGACTTAGTAAGTCTATCCACAACCACCCAAATGGCATCATGGTTCTGTTGCAACCTCGGCAATCCCACGACGAAATCCATAGAGATGTACTCCCACTTCTATCCTGGTACAGGTAGCGGCTATAAAAGTCCTGATGGCTTCTGATGCTCCGCCTTGACTTGCTGGCACGTAAAACACTTCGACACGTGCACCGCAACGTCCCTCTTCATGCCTTCCCACCAAAAATTTCTCTTCAGGTCTTTGAACATTTTTGTACTCCCTGGATGAACTGTCAACCTCGACCTATGCACTTCATTCATCACTTCTTTTCTTAACCCATCGTCCTTTGGCATGCAAAGCCTATCTCGACATCAATGGCCTCTGTCTTTCCCAATTCTCCATTCCTCCAGATCCTTAGCTACTACTTTCTCAAACTATTGTCGCAATCCTTCATCCTTTTTCTAAGCTTCAATAATTCGACTGATAAGGGTCGGTTCAACGACAAGGCACCCAAAGTGTCTTCCTTCTTCTAAATTAGCGGTTTGGAAATCAAACTTAGCTAAAGTCTCCAATGCTTGCCACTCTTTGATCATCAAAAATAGGGTTTCCTGCTCAAAGCATGAGTGACTGCATTTGCCTTACCTGGGTAGTATTGCAAAGTGAAGTCGTAATCTTTAAGCAATTCCATCCAACATTGCTGCCTCATATTCAGTTCCTTTTGAGAGAATAGACACTTGAGGCTCTTATGATTAGAGAATAGGTTGAACTTCTCTCCAAACACACTTCAAATGCTTGTATCCCAAGCTTAAATTGTAGTACAAACCCATTTAAATAAGGGTTATATCATTGTGGATACTCGCAGTTTAACCACGCTTTTTAAAACCTTTTTTAAATTTCAAATATAGGTCGCCACTTGATTTTTAAAAGGAAAATTAAGAAATCATTTTAAAAGCAAACCGATCTTTTGGAAACCAGAGATTTCTAGGTCTGGGGATTATGAGATGAGAGGGGAAAGAGCTCGACGGACTAAAACACCCCCTGTCATCCTATCCCGTGATAGGCCTCTACTCAACATCTTTTTTAATCAAATTAATAATCTAAGCATGCCCTCAACTAGTATATATACACACTACGAAAGCATATCGAAAGGGGTGCAAGATTGCTAATGATAAAAGGCATACAAAACCAATAACAGAAAACCTAAAAAAATAAGTCTTTATTTCATATATACACATAAGGCAAACCCTAATCTAAGGTGTCACACATGGAGTTGAAAACCAATAAAATCAAGAAGTAAAATAAACTAGAGAAGAGTCGGGAAATCATACCTCAATAGCGCTACAAAACAAAGGTTTAGTTCACATGCTTTGAACAAGATATGGTCTCAACTCCTAAACATCATATCCAATTCCTAACTTATATCTATCAAGTAATGAAGAAATTGACATAATCACGAATTCCTTCTAACAAGTTGGAAACACAACATCTCTACAGATATACAAGTCTCAATTAGGAGCCAATGTAATGTCCATATAGAAATGGTATAATCCCAACATAATCACAAGTAACTCACAACTAGGTTCAATTAAATGCAACTTAACCCAAAAATAAGTCCTAATCATAAGTATCAACATACATGGATGAATGCATGGACGTGAACAAGAACGAGCTATGAACTTTTCATTAATTTGGATCATTTAGCCTCTGGATTTAAGTTTAACTATCATCATTTAAAACATGGCTTAAGTCCTAGGTCATATAAAAGATATTTTGGATCATCATTTGTAAAGTTTATCAAAACTGTAACAGAGTTTCAAAATTTACAGAGACCAGACCAAACTTTCAAAAATAGCAACAACATACTTCCCATGGTTTGATCTTAATGATTTTTGGATATGATATGCCTCTGTGAGTCTACTTTCTAACCGAAAAAGAAAGTTAAAGATCAAACGGTCCATCTCTGGGAATTGGACCAACACCAGACACTACTCAAAATTTAACAACTCTCTGTCCAGATTTTTTGTGTGATTTTCTAAAAATAGTAAATGAATCAGAATCACTTTGGTCTTTTTAGGGAATCTTATTAAGACATTTAACTTCATGGGAAAATTTATTTATAGGTTAAATAACATGTTTAAGGCTTTGATCTACTAAAAACAATACTGGTTTTCTGTTATGAAATTTTGGACAGAGAGTAGCTAGTTCACAAATTCTAAGACCAAACCATCCTAACTACGAATTCTCAACAAAACAAAAATTACAGTGGTACATATATGAGTTGGGGACAAATTCCAATTGGTCTCATTCAATTCCAATGGATCATGATTTAATTAAAAATCTTTGATCACAGTTGGTTAATGAATTCACTACACCAATGTTGACATCTAAACCATAAAAATGGTCAAGTCTAATTCCTTTCCCAAGTTGATGATCCTTGAAGAATATAGACTTACTTTATTCAATTCTCCTCCCAAATTAATGATCCTTGAAGACTAAACATAACCAATCCATATAAACCTCCATGGAATATGGAGAGAATTCCATGAGATTCCAAATTTAAGGATCCAAATCATGAGCCAAGACTTAAACCTACCAATCATGTATGATATAACTATGATCTACCTCACTTCCCATATAAATCATAAAATCATAGAAAATTAAAGGATCAAACTCATGGGAATCAAATGAAATACTGAAGATCTCACAAATCCCATGAGTAGAATACAAACAATGAGAAGATGAAATCAAACTTTAATTGATGACCCAAGTCAAAATTATTTTTAGAAACTTGTTTTTGAATCAAATCCTTAACTACTTGGATCCAAATCAATGAAAACTAATGAGAATTCAATCACAATTCTAGTGGTGTGTGATGAAATGAGGTGGGAAGAGAGTTTTTGAAAATTATGTAAAAGGTCCTAGAGTTCTATGAATTGTGATTGAATTCTAGATAAACTAATAAAAGGTCCTAGAGTTCTATGAATTGTGATTGAATTCTAGATAAACTAAAACCAAGGTTTAGAAGATTACCTCAAGAAATCATCAGGTTTTCTTGTTTCTTGGTGAAGATCTTTCAATTCTTCAAGTTCTTCAAATTCTTCTTCAAAATTCTTGAGTTTTCTTCAAAGATTCTCTCAATTCCTCTCAATTGTATGTATATCTCCCCTATTTTCTCCTATTTTTTTTTTCAAGATATCTCCCCTATTTTTTCCTCTTTTTTTCAAGACCCAATAATGGAGATGAATGTCTCCTTATATAGGCCACTCTCAAAGGGTTAATTTGGTAAATTCAGGATAAAAACCCATGTGCAATGATATTCTATACGTATTGAAGCAACACAATCTGTTACAGCGGGCGACACTCAATGAGTTGTTTGCGGCACTCAGTGAGTGCCGATGGCTTCGCCGCGTGCCATTTCTAATAGAATTCCCTCCTTTTTTTATTTCTTATTTATAACTTATATATATATGGATTTCTCACATATATATTGGTTTTTCTTTTCTTTCAAAAATTCCCTTTTTTCCTTCTTATTTTCTTTTCAAATAATTTTCTATATTTATATATGAAATTAAAAGATCTCCAGACTATTTTTCTTATACGTATTTTATACCCGAATTTTCCCGATCACCCATTTTTTTCTCTCTCGAAAATATTGTTGAGAATGAAGAACCTTCCGAAGAGCTTGAATCATTTAGAAAGAAAATATTCGAATTCTGTCGGACATTATCGGTAATCATCCCCTGAATTTAACGGTCTGTCAAAATTGGGGTATCTACAATTTGCCCCTCTTCGGCAGAGCTTATGAAGCAACGCGTATCATAACTAAATGTCAAATGCTGTGAAGACAAGCCTTTGACTGAACTATCGAATTCAGGTAAAAACAAAGTATGTTGTAAAAATGGGACGTCTGGATGGTAGGTGCTGGTCGTGCTCAACGGTGAGCTGCCTACGTATCCCAAAGGGAATCAGACCAGGACGTAGTTTGGGTACAGGACAATACTCAGGCACAAACAATCATACGGATGAATGCACCTATCTTATCGTGATGCACATGCGCATGCAATGATGGTTGCCTATGCAATTTCATGCTTCATGTTACGCAAGCAAAATGCGACTATTCGAAACCCCATTGTTTTGATGCTTACAGATGAATTTCATGTCCTATTCTTCTAATGCTTGATTTTCATTACTCGTAACCACCTCGGTCCCCAGGATAAGTGCTATTGACTGGACTACGCTTCGCGCCTTATGCCCCAGTGTCAATGCAGGTTTGTTTTCTCAAAATACAATTGGCTGGACTGCATTTTGCGCCTTATGCCCCGGTGTCAACACAGGTTTGTTTTCTCAAAATGCAATTGACTAGACTACGCTTCGCGCATTACGCCCCAGTGTCAACGCACGTTTGCTCTAAGTATTCGCAGCCATTAGGCCCCGTCGGATATGTTTGATCCAAGTATCCGCAGCCCTTCGGCCCCGTCGGATATGTTTGCTCTAAGTATTCGTAGCCCTTCGGCCTCGTCGGATATGTTTGCTCTAAGATTCGTAGCCCTTCGCCCCTGTCAGATATGTTTGCTCCAAGTATCTGCAGCCCTTCGGCCCTGCGGAATATGTTTGTTCCAAGTATCCGCAACCCTTCGGCCCCGTCGGATATGTTTGCTCCAAGTATCCACAGCCCTATGGCCCCGTCGGATATATTTGCTCCAAGTATCCGCAGTCCTTTGGTCCCGTCGGATATGTTCGCTCCAAGTATCTGCAGCCCTTCGACCCCGTCGGATATGTTTACTCTCAGTATTTTTAACTAAAAAAATTAATTTTTCAGATTTCAAGTTTGTGAGTCAACTAGACTCAGTTCAATTCAATTTCCCGAAATCAGGAATCCATCAGACTCAAATTAATTCATTTCCAAAATGGGAGTCTAACAGACTCAAATAATTTCAAATCTTAAAAAGCTCCGGACTCAATCAGACTTACATTAGCTTAAATTTTCAAAATCGGGAGTCCATTAGACTCGATTCATTCAATTTCACAAAATTTGGAATCCATCAAACTCAATTAAATTCGGATTCTAAAATACGAAACCAATCAGACTCAAAATCAGTTCAAATTTCAAAATCGAGAGTCAATTAGACTCGATTCACTTCAATTTTCAAAATTAGGAGTTAATTTAGACTCAAATCTATTTAAATTTTCAAAGTCATGAGTCAATTAGACTCAAATCAATTCAATTTTTTAGAATTCGAAGTCGATCAGACTTAAATCAATTCAATTTCTTGAAATCAGGAGCCTATCAGACTCAAATCAATTCAATTTTTCAAAATCTGGATTCGATTAGACTCAAAACAATCTCTTAAAATCAGGAGTCAATTAGACTCTATTCAATTCAATTTTTCAAGACCGGAGTTATTCAAACTCGAATTGAATTTAAAATTTTTAAAATCTGGTGTCGATCAGACTTAAATCAATTCAATTTCTTGAAATCAGGAGACAATTAGCCTCAAATCAATTCAATTTTTCAACTATACGGAGTCGATTAGACTCAAATCAATTTCTTGAAATCAGGAGTCAATCAGACTCAATCAATTTTTCAAAATCCGGAGTCGATCAGACTTAAATCAATTTGATTTCTTGAAATCGGGAGTCAATCAGACTCAATTAGTTCAATTTTTCAAAATCCGGAGTCGATTAGACTCAAATCAATCTCTTAAAATCAGGAGTCAATCAGACTTTATTCAATTCAATTTTTCAAGACCGGAGTCATTTGGACTCGAATTAAAGTTTCAAAATCCGGAGTCGATCAGATTTAAATCAATTCAATTTCTTGAAATCAGGAGTCAATTAGACTTAAATCAATTCAATTTTTCAATTATACTTAAATTAATTCAATCTCTCAAGATCAGGGCCAATTTTAGCTTATGAGAAGGGCTTTTAAAACTTATTTTTCAAATATAGGGGGTTTATTCAAAATGAGGGAAAATCTTGGGGGACATCTAAGCAAATTTGGTGGTCCCCAATACAAATATGAAAATTTTTGGGCCCACACTGCGACACTCGGTGATTACGCTTGACTGCAGCGCGACACTCAGCGAGTGAGTGCCGCTGCCTTTTCATCGTCTGTCGGTTTGAGTGACAGTATGTTTAAAATGAATATTCTTTTCTTCTTTTCTCATTCTCCTTCTTCCTTCATACGATTTTTCCTCTCAACAAAATTTCTCTCTTTGATTTTTCAACTCACAAATCTTTCAAATTAAGGTATGTTCTCTCCCCTTTATCATAAAAATCTTATCTTTGCTTGACCCATGGTTAAAATCATAGCTTTTTATTCTCTATATGTGTTTCTTCTAATCTTTTACATAACTTTGAATTTTCATTTTTTCATGCAGATCCCCATAAATGGCCAGTGGTTCTGGCTCTCATGGGCCTTTGAGGAAAAAAATACAAGCCTTCCCCTGGCCATAGTTCATCGTTTCTTCTTACCAACCCTGGATCGCACATCTCGGCGCGGGCATTTTGCAAAGAGGTTTAACCCACAAGCTCTCTTGTTCTCTATGATGATAGATGCAATGCAATGTATGATGCCTAATGTATGCATGAATACGACATTAATCTTGTGCATTTTATGCTCTTTTGATATCCCAAGCCATTGTCACTATGAATCATTCCTGCCCCTTTAGGTTGATTTTGAGTGCATTGTTAGATGTCAGGTCCATATGCGACATCAAAGATTATACCCTTGCTTATTCTTATTGTTGTGGATTCAACTGTTTTTGCACGAGACCATGCCCAAAATTTTCATTATTTCACTTATTTTTTTTCAAATTGGGGGTTGCATCGACCCAGACGAGCTCTTGAATTTCACTTAGACTTAGTTAATTTATATTATATGCGAAGGAGAGTCGTGCAGACTCATATGTCCTCATTTTTGCATGAACAAAGTCAGACGAGCCAAAAGTTCATTTTTACAAAACATGGAGTCATTCAAACTCAAGGATTCATTTTTACAAAACACAGAGTCACTCGGACTCAAGAATTCATTTTTTTTTTTTTACAAAACATGGAGTCACTCGGACTCAAGAATTCATTTTTTACATAACATGGAGTCACTCGGACTCAAGAATTCATTTATACAAGACATGGAGTCATTCGGACTTAAAAAATATTTTTTTTACAAAACCATGGAGTCACTCAGACTCAAGAATTCATTTTTATTTCTTATTATTTTTTTATTTTTTACAAAACCATGGAGTCACTC
Organism: Hydrangea macrophylla; assembly: GCA_033977485.1. Taxonomy (NCBI): domain Eukaryota; kingdom Viridiplantae; phylum Streptophyta; class Magnoliopsida; order Cornales; family Hydrangeaceae; genus Hydrangea; species Hydrangea macrophylla. Next base: position 80,147,196 of record CM066998.1, on the reverse strand, counting down.
AGACTCAAGAATTCATTTTTACAAAACCATGGAGTCACTCGGACTCAAGAATTCATTTTTACAAAACATGGAGTCACTCGGACTCAAGAATTCATTTTATTTTATTTTTATTATTTTTTTACAAAACCATGGAGTCACTCGGACTCAAGAATTCATTTCTTACAAAACATGGAGTCACTCGGACTCAAGAATTCATTTTTACAAGACATGGAGTCACTCGGACTCAAAAATTCATTTTTACAAAACATGGAGTCATTTGGACTCAAGAATTTATTTTTTTTACAAAACATGGATGCATATTCTATTTACTTCCGGATTTCATTGTCATCACTTATCTTTTATTGCCTTTCTTTCCCACCTAACCTTATTATTATTTTATTCATCTTCTCGCTGTCCTTTTCTATTTCTTTTTTTTTTCAGATGCCCGAAACTGCTCCTAAAGGCCATGGGAGCTGGGCTCATAGATATAGGTGGTATAAGGTGTAATACCCCCTATTTAATTTTTGCATTTTAATCGAAAAATATACCAAATTGAAATTTATACAGTATCATATTTACCTATGTGCGTGAGTGTGAGCATGAGCTCAACCACATGGGATAAACTCCCATGAAGTTACTTGGAGCCCAATTATTTTGTTTGTGCAGTGAGTGTGCGTGTGTTTTAGTCTGTGTTTGAGTGTGTAGTATGTGTTTGGGAGTAGGGGCAAGTAAAACAATTCTATATATACATACCCACCCAAGCACAGACTCATAACTCTCAACTCACATCTCACTGTCTCTCTATTCTCTCTTACTCTTGGCATTATACACACACCCATATTATTACATATATTGATATACACACACATAGAGTTACTTCTATACTCACACAACCATATATATTCAGAGAGTTAAGAAATTGCTCAACATTATTTTTAAGGTACGGGGTAGTGTACAATATGCTCTTAAATCTCCGGAGTATTTTCCTTGTCATCCATCTTTGTACTCTCTTTGCTTATGTTGCCTTTCTATTGGAATCTGTCTTTTTGGTTACATGTAATTAAAATATTATTTTGGTTAATGTTATGGAACTGAAGGGTACATGAGCAATGAGCACCTACCAAAATCCAACAGGCCTCAGGGACCGAAAAATGGTGACTGGTGAGGTGAGGTTGGTGTCTCTTATTGCTATGTTACCGAGAGGAACCTAGTATGATGCTCGCGTGGGTGAGCGGGTAAATTATATGAACGGGTGGGTTGTGTGATTGGTCTATTCTGTTTGATCCTAGCAATTCTTATGTCGTCGTGGTTGTTCATTGTACTTTTGAGTTTTTATAATTCCTGTCATATTGTATACTTCCCCGTGTGTTATTTTAGATGCAGGTACCACTGGTAGCAGTCAAATTGGAGCACATTAGAGTACCATATGGGTTTGAGTTATTTGGGTACTAGTCGTGTATATGAATTTAATTGTAATTTTGGGAACTCAAGTGTAATTATTTTTGTTGTTTTAAAATACACTTGGCTATTTACAATTTAATGCAAATCTTTATATTATTTTGGAAGAGGATTTTCGGGGCGTTACATAAGGAGCTTCCCGATACTGTCAAAGAAGGAATCAATGCTGCGGGCTTTGGGCTTTTTGTGCAATTACTAGAGAAAAGCTCCAACGACATGGCTCAGATCCAGGCCTTAGTAAATCGATGGTGGGACACTACGAATACCTTTCACCTTCCATTCGGGGAGATGGCGATGACTCCGCTGGATTTTGCGATGATCATCGGCATTCCTTTCGGTGGTCTCCCGGTGGCTCAGTTTGATGATATCAGGAGTCAACATGAGTAGATTATTGACCTCCTTGGAGCTCACCCTGGGGATCCTATTGTCCCAGCCAAGTGGTTTCTCGATACCTTCATGGGCCATGACTTCACTGATGAACAGATGATCCGAGCTTTTATCATGTACGTGATGGGCTGCTCTTTGATGAGCACTAGAGGGGATGGGATCAATCTGGCCTACCTGGCGTCCTTAGAAGACATCGATCGCATCAATCAGTATAACTGGGGAGGAGCAGGATTAGCCACCCTCTATTGTCATATGAGCGACGTTTCCCGGGGCAATTTTCCCTCTACTGGAGGGTTCTGGAGGGCCTAAGAGGTAAATTTTTATTTTTATCTTTTTTTTCTTTCTTTTTCTCTTTTCTTTCTTTTTCTCTTTTCTTTTTTAGAATTCTTCCTGATTTTATTTTAACCATTGGATTCACCTTTTGATGTTTTCTTTGTAGATATGGTCATATGAGTACCTCCACATGAGGGCCCCTACCACCAAAGTGAATAAGAGTGCCATCCTCCCTTAGGGTTTAAAATGGAGAAAAGGAGCAACGGGCCGGAAGGTGGGGGCCCATGACTTCATTGGTTGTAGGAATTTCCTCACCAACTACGGGATGTGCACGTGATATGGAATCCCTGGTTGGCGGCCCTCCCGGAAGCTAATGTGGGTGGAGCTTCAGGCCACTTCGGGCTTCTCTAGGATGAGGATTTTAATGGTTGGAAAGGCGTGTCGAGAGTGGTATCTGGGTGAGAGGGTGACGAGATAGTCCCTCGTCGCTCCTGCTTTCTATGTGCCGATGTCTCCCTCGCCTACTATGAGGAGCACTGAGACCTTGGACCATGACGACTTCGTCACAGCCTTGGGCAGGGAGGATATTGTAAATTATATTGACATCTCCGATGGTTATGCCAATTTTTGGATGAATTCACTAATGCATAACTTCCCTTTGATGGAAGTCACTCGATTAACTACCTTTTCAGTTTAAAATTTTCTTTGGTCTTACAGTAATGACTGCTAAGACTTGACTTGTTTCTTTCGCAGTCCGTCCCTGGAACAGATGATCCTTCAGCCCTCCCGCAATGGAATTAGAATGTGTCGTTGGTACATATGGGCCAAGAGACCCTATACCAGCTTCCCCCGTATACTCAGGGTGTGCCGACTATCCCTTTGCAATATGATAATGTTCCCAGGGATTATGCATAGGAGGGACCATCGTATGCTCATACAGTTCAGCATTGGATTCACGGCCGTGAATGGAGAGTAAGCTTCAAAACTACTTTACTTTCAATTGGTATCCTAATTTCCACTTTCAATTATTCCAATACTGATGCTCGACACTTCATTCTTTTTTAGGTTGATTGAGCAAGAACCATCCCGGAACTTCAGATTAGGGCTCAGGTATATATCTTGATTCCCTTTCCTTGTGAAATTGCACCAAGTGAGTCTGTAAACTCAAAAGAATTTGTATTTACAATAAGTGAGTCCGCGGACTCAAAAAGAATTCATATTTACAAAAGCGAATCCATAAATTCAAAAACAATTTATATTCACAAAAAATGAGTCTGCAGGTTCAAAAAGAATTCATATTTTCAAAAGTGAATCCGCAGATTCAAAACAATTTGTATTTACAAAGAATGAGTCCACGAACTTGAAAGAATCTATATTCTCAAGAAGTGATCCCGCAAACTTGAAAGATTTTCACATTTACAAAGGTGAGTTTACGGACTCGAAAGAATTTACATTTTGCTCTCTTTTGCCTTCTTTTTTATAGGAAAAAGAAATCGCTGCTCTACGGAGACAAAGTCAAGAGCTCCAGATGAGCCAGGGCGGCGGGTATCCCGGAGGTGCCGGAGGCAGCGGCCAAGGCGGAGGTGGTGATGGTGATGGTGGAGCTGGAGGCAGCCAGACAACTCCACAGGTGCCCAGGAGGAATCCATGTCGCCGACGAGGATGATTTACTCTCACTTTTCCTCTATTTAGGATGTCCCTGCGTGGACAAATAAACAATCCGAACTTTCTTTATTTAATGGATTTTAATTAGATGGACGGATGGATAGATGACATGCATGCATGGTGGCTTTTGAGCCAATTTTGGTTCTTTTATGCTCATGCTTGACTGTTTTCATGGTATCGAATGTTCATTTTGTCAGCCTTTTTTTATATTCAAATGTGAATGTTCCTTTGATCATGCTTATTGATGAATGGTGCAAAAATTGCTGCTTAAGTGTCCATTTTGCAATATTTTCAACTTTCTTATGCAGGTTTTGGGTTTATTTATATTACAAACTGCACTAAAAACTGCCTAGCCTCTGACCGGCACTCAATGAAGCTAACCGGCACTCACTGAATGCCATGCGACACTCAGCAAATGCCGAGCGTGAGTGCTGTCAGAATTCATCGAGTGCCGTTCGGTTCCCCATTTTACTTTAAATAGCTCTATTTTCCTTTTTATACGCATTTGAAACTTTTCAAGACTTCTCCTTCTCCTTCTATCTCTCATGGCTCTCATTAGCTCCCACATCTTTTTCCCATGGATGGATTCCCTTTCCGTTTTTGACAGACTTAACTTTGAGTCTCATAGACTGACTGATCTCTTTTCTTTCCGACAGATGGCCTTGGATGAAGATTTGCTTTGAGCCGCTATTAGGTGCTGGGATCCTTCACTTCGTGTTTTCCAGTTTGGTCAGGAGGAGGTATGCCCACTGTTTGAGGAGTTCAGCGTTTTCCTCCATACCGACCCTTTCGCAGATTTGGTAGTTTTCCCAGTACAGGCAGGGTATGTTCAGGACCTAGCCGCTCTTCTTCACATTTCTCGCAGCGCCGCCAGATCCTTCATTCATGACCTCTTTTGTTTATGCCTCTATTAGAGATCCAGATGACGGAGGATACCAAATTATCTGACCTAGCGCACTCTCTATTGCCATGCTCTCCTATTTTCTCTTTTAATCCTCTTCTGATATTCTTGCTCCCATTATCTGTGGCCTTCGAGAGATGAGAAGTGTCGTTATGCCCATCCTAGGGGAGACCCTGCTGGGACTAGACCGTGCTTGTGGTACCTGGGCCATACTACCCTCTAGGGCTCCTCATGTTCTACAGATTTGGATCTTGGAGCGCCTAGGTCTCTTCGTCCATCCTTCTCACCCTGGGAGACAGCTCCCTTATGACCGCCTAGAGGTTCATTACCCATTTTCACTCAGTTGATGACTGGTCTTCTTGGCTTCAGAGCCTCTTTTACGAAGACATCCATTGGATTTGCCCCTGATGGGTTTATTACTCTATTACCGTGTGGCTTCCTGGACGTCCCAGGGTTTGGCTACCCGACTTACATGCTACCACCTTTTATGTTCTGAGTCAGGTAGTCCGTCAGTTTGGGCTACTTCACGACGTCCCAGATGATATCAACCTGGACTTTTCGAGGAGTTCTGCTCTGCATCCTTCTACTATGAGGATCTTCATCGAGGCTTGGCACGACAAGGTGGCTACTCCCTTTTGGAGGGTTCCTGCTTCGGTTGTGCCTACTGCTGAGTACTTTCTGGAGATCTGGACTTTGGTTAAGAGACACTCTTATAACTAGACAGATGTCACGCCCTGGCGTACCAAAATAGGGAAAATTTTAAAATTTCCATCTTGGACCCTGAGGCACGTGACTGGTTGCAGTACCGAATTGTCCATGACCAAATATTAATAAATAAACGATATAACAAAAGGATAAAACCAACATCTGCTTACTATCAAAAACATTTACATAATATACCTGCTAGTCTTCTCTTTAACTAGCATAACCATAGTCATCTTCAGTGTAATCTTCCTCTACATTGCCTTCTTGCGTAGCTTCATAACCTGGGTATTCATCACCTAGATAAGTTGGACATGGGAATGTCTAGCGACATGAACGCCGTCAGCTTATGAAAGCCGAGTAAGAAAACTAAATCTAATGGAATGTATATAGCCACACACAACAAGAATACGTTTACTACTTTTAATACGTCTTTTAGGATCTTCGCGTTCTCGCCGTCGAATTATGACTACTAACGTGCCCGACTACGTATTCAAAACGAATACGAACAACCAAGTTGACTCGTCTCGACATTATTAATGCCACTACCATCCATTACTAACATCCGACATCATTTACTAACCCAAAATATCTCTCACTAACCACCTCGTCACAAAGAATCGAAGTGTTGAGGAGTTCAAGAACATTCATTTCGTCACAAAGAATCGAAAGGAGTCTTAACTCTATGTGGATACCGGGCTTCGGACCACTTCTCTTGTTTGAGATTGTTTTGAAATTGATTTGAATCAAAGAAAGAAAATAGGTCTGTTGAAAACAGATACAGAGTCGCCACTTGGTCTTTAAGGAACCAAGAAACCTAATTTTGACTCACCCAAGCGGATAAGGGCACCGGCCCTTCATAACCAAAGAACTCGGTTCGGGGTTTTGGTACGAGAGAGGAAGGAGCCTTTGTCGCGACTAAAACACCCTCAACTCGCCCCGTCTTTCGACGGGCCTCAATTAGCATCCAAATAATCATCTTATACTATGTATGGTTCGGCAATTAATACTATGATAGTATATTACATTACATAAGAAACTTGAAAATGGAAGATCTAAAGATAAAATATCATTCATAAGATCTAAGTCAAATATCATGCAATGTAAAGTGAAAGATCACACAAACAAACCTAGGAAAAATCGTCTATTCACATATCAAATAATCAAGACTTCCTAATCTAAAGGGGGACATGAATTGTTATTGAAACAAACAAATAAAGAAATCAAAAATATGCTTAGCAAGCTAGAATGATACATGTTAATCTTTGAGAAAAGAAGATCTCTCAATCCCCGGGACGGATGAGAAAGGATGATTAGATCGAGGGGAAACATGAACGTGTGATCAAGTTCATTCCTTATAATCTTCTTAGATTAAGAGTTACAAAAACCCCAAATCTTGCATGAATGTATTGTATGAACCTAAAAATGTGCAAAGGTTGTAGTGTGTTTTGTGTTCATGGATTTCTAAAATGACTTAGAAGTCTAAAATGTGCATGAATGAATGGATTAAATCAACATGGGATATATACAAATGTAGTATGAACTACTTCCTAAGATGTGAGCTAATTTGGAATGCATATGAGCATCAAATCAAAGAATAAAAGTTGAAATGTGCTTGCTGTGAATAGTGGACAGACTGCATATGGCACTTTACAACATTATAATGGGAGGTCAAACGTGCCTAGAAAAATGTGAGAAAAATCTGAGATCATTCTTATTGTGTCTAGAAAATAACCCAAAAAGCCAAACATCAATAGCTATCACAGATTAAAAGAAAAAAATCAGAATGTACACATGACTCAGAAACAAAAGCTGCACTGTTGACTGATTTTGTATGATTTTTCATAAATCAAAGAAAAGGTTTATGATGACCCATTATATACCAAAAGTTTCCTAAGACACCCAAGTTTTTATAAAAAAAAATAGAAAAGGTATATTTACAGTGATGAAAATGTCCAGAATAAGTGCAAGAGGTTGGGTGAACATTCTGTGAGAACAGAGGCAGATTATGAATGTGAACTTCTCACATCCAAAACAAATACTCTCATATTTCTATAATTGATGGGAAAAATTAGGGACAAACTATGATGTATTAGGAAGGTTTTCCAAGTGGTTTCATCATCATAACTTGAGTATTTAATTCAAAACAAATCTTTGAATCTGAACAGCTCACTGTTTTGGGTCATTGTTTTAGAGATATTGAAGAAAACAAAGTTTTATTTCTTGAAATCAAATGAGAGGGATTGAGAGGGGTTTTGAAATAGATGTTTTGAAAAACATATTTCCAACACTCAATAAGGATTATGACCACTTAGAATACTAACACCAAACTCATCATTAAGAATCTCCAAGATTGTTGGAGAGATTTATTCTATTTTTTAACATAACTTCAATACATTCCAAGAATACCTTGGAAGTATTGAGGTTATGATCATCATCTATCAAACATGTTTTTGAGGTCAAGAGCTACTATCCATAAGGATTCACTCACCCCAAACTTCATGTCATCACTTAGATGATAATGAACTAGTAAGTAAATAAAAGAAAACAAAAAGAAATGGGGTAAGAAGAGATAAACAATAAATAAGCAAGCAAATAGATGATGATCAATAGATGATATTCATGAAGCATGAACTTGTAGGTTGGTGTTTCACTCATATGTAATGACACTTAGACATGGAAGAAGCTTCCACCCTCTTGAATGCTCACTAAAATGGTGGTTGGAAGTATTGAATGTTGAAATAAATGGAAGTAATGAAGTAAAAAACAAAGTTAGAACTCACTTTTGTTTTGAAAATCAAAGAAGAATGCTTCTTTTCTCTCTACTCTAACCTTATCTCTACAACTTTCTCTCCCAAACTTTTCAAAACTCACATTTGACCCCCCTAAAATGAGGAGTAATGGGGTGTTTATATAGGCCAACTTGGGGTGTTTTTGGGATTTTGAAAGTGTTCCCATTGGCTCCAAACATCTGAAATCATAAAACTACGTCGTTTTGGTTTTTAATTAATCAAAATGGGACCACAAGAATAATTACAAAAACTTACTGTTCTGGAGGTGAGTGCCGCGGCGGCACTGGGCCACTGCCGCGGCGGCAGTGGGCCAGTGCCGCGGCGGCACTGCTCCTCCCTTCGTCTGGATAATGCTGTTTAGGCCCCCCGAAGTTCCGGTATTCGCGAAAAGGCCCTATTTCGTCCGAAATTCACAGAAAATGCATACGAACTCCAAATTGAGGTTGTGATATACCGTTGGAAAGGTAATGGAGTCTAATTTACATAAAAAAATAGTTCGGGGATAGGTCACTTCGAAAAGTTTTGCGGTATTCGCGATAAAAGCCGATTTGATCGCCTTTTTCGCCTTTGGAAATTTATAATAAATTCGTTTTAAATCCAGAAATTATGTGCGATATACCGTTGGAAAGCTATTGACCTCTAGTATCCATGAAAAATATTTGAAAATTGTTTCGGTGCCCCGATTCCAAAGTCAAATCTTGGTCAAACCGGTCAAACCTGGGATTCCCGGGAAGTTCTGGGAACCTCTGGGAGCTCCCAGGAGCTGATGTTTTCGCTCGATTTTCTTTTGGAACTTGTTTTAATACGTTTCTCATGATTTAGAATGGTTCTGGTGAATTCAGACAGTTTCGATCAAACTTGGTCAAACTTGGTCAAACTCTGGTCAAACCTGGTCAAACCGGTCAACGGAGACTTTCGGGGAACTTCCGGGACTTCCGGGGGTCTCTGGGAGCTGACGATTTCTTTCGGTTTTATTTAAAAAACTCATTTTATCACTTTTCTTACGACGTAGTATGTTTTCAGAACTTTGGGACCAAATCTGGGAATTTTCGGACGTTCAAGGGCATTTTGGTCATTCTGAGCATTCTGAGAGATAGAGCTGACTTCCAAGAGTCCCTTTTGAGTCTTTTACGATCATTGTGAACCACCAAGCTATGGGTCTCCTAAATCTGATAGCCGACAAAATGGGGTGTCTACACTCTACGAACCATCACTTCGTCACAAAGAACCGAAGTATGTACCATATCCATTTCATCACGAAGAATCAAAAGGATACTCAATCCCATAGCCATCACTTCGTTACGAAGAACCAAAAGGATACTCAATCTCATAGCCATCACTTCGTCACAAAGAACCGAAGAATGTACCTTATCCGTTTCATCATGAAGAACCGAAAGGATATTCAATAACCATCACTTCGTCATGAAGAATCGAAGTATTCACCATATCCGTTTCGTCACGAAGAATCGAAAGGATATTCAATAACCATCACTTCGTCACGAAGAACCGAAGCATTCACCATATCAGTTTCGTCACAAAGAACCGAAAGGATATTCAATAACCATCACTTTGTCACAAAGAACCGAAGTATTTACCATATCTATTTCGTCACAAAGAACCGAAAGGATACACAACTTTATAACCCAACAAACACACCATTTTATCACTATCCTAGCCTCCGCAGCCTGGTTTACCTATTTGACGTTTATCCTCAGCATAAGCTGCTTCCGACAAAGCACAACTGATCCTTACGTACCCCCGTCCATGCACGCGTCACTCATTCGGAGTCTAGTTCATTAATGACTTCCGATTATACTTTTGAGGTTACGTTCATACGTCCGTCGATCTATTTTACGTCATAATATACTTACGAAATCGGAATAAACATTAACGTTCAGTTCTCGACCTCTATTATTTATTAAGGAAACTTTCTCAGAAAAAGTTCCTAGAAACCGGTTCTTCCTACTAATCGATTTCTGGGTTAGGCTCCAGAAATCGATTTCTCCTACAAATCGATTTCTGGTGTCAGTTTTAAGATTCCTTTGTTTCTTGCAATGTACAACCCTTTAAGCTCAAGTACTATGCAATAATACTACTATGGACAGTACCATGCTCTCATAGTTGTATTTATAATTCATATAGTTCTATTTATGAGTCTATGTACAACTTATCAAAGCTCGTATCATGAATTCGAAGCATTATTTGTATGTTTAATACGTAAAACACAAGCATGAGTTCATTGACACATCTATAAGACTATCATGCAGTCTCTGGGATTCATATAATGAGGCTTCATGTAGCTATAAGTAAAGTACTAGCCATCTAGATTTAAATTAGAGTCAAGGTACAACTATTAAAGCTCTTTTCATAAGTTTTCAAGCATCATTACTTGACTTTTGATACATAAACCACATGCATGAGATGTTAATATGATCAAGTTATCCACATACAGTTTCTAATAATCATATAGCAAGGTTTCATGTTGACAAGATTGAGGTACTACCAAACAAAGCTTGGAAATCAATATAAAGGAAATTGCTACCCAGAAACTGGTTCTTACCCATAAACCAATTTCTCATGCTATTCCCAGAAATCGGTTTCTCCCAGGAACCGGTTTTTCATACCATTTAGCAGTTTTTCATAACACTGCTATACTACGGATTTAACTACCAAAATCAACTTGCATGGCATGGAAACCTCACAAAAACTTTCTTAAACACATACTAAACATAATTACATACTATATAGGTTCTAAAGTGAGTTAGATACTCACCAAAGCTTGAAATTAAGCTTGGTTGTTGGTTGAGCTTGATGGGGCTTGAACTCAAACTTTAATGGTGAACTTCTTCTTCTTCTAACTTCTTGACTTTTCTTTCTGCTGGGAATCTTCTTGAGCTTCTAGGACTTATAAACGCAGCTCCTAAGTCCCCATGGTAGTGTGTGTGTGTGTGTAAATGTATGGGTGTATACAGAGGTGTATACAAAGGAAAGGATCAACTCTTTGATTTCTCTCCTAACTAACCTTCTATGCTATGATGTACTTCTAATCTCCCATCTCTCTCTCTCTATATGTAGTTTATGAGAGTCCAAGAGAGAGTAATGCATGCATGTATATGTTTATATAAGGGTTGGCATGGGCTAGGTGTCATTTTGCATGGATACAAGCTAGGACACACGTCCAACATGTGGACAAGTGTCACATGAGGTGGTGATATGTGTAGGGGTGATGCATGGGGTTGCCATGTTGTCGGCCATGTGGGGCCCACCTCGAGCTTTGTGCCACTTCCTCGATTTAGATGCATAAGTTCCTTGATATACGTCTCAGTCTTGATTTACGTGCAAATGGGTATTATTTCTAATGTCCTGGTCCGGGTATGGGACTAAGTTAAGTCTTATTACGATCGAGTCGGTATGGTGACTATAGTCTAATTAGTAATCTTACAACACATCGATACCGTCACATAATTAATAATATATTAATCGATCAAATACAGAAATTCAGAAAACTGATATTATTAACGAAGAGAAAATTACAGGTATTACAACAGATACGGTAAAAAGCAACAAAAATAATCTTTATTTTCCAAAACTTTGACGAATCCTGTCTACTTTTGCTGCGCTTTTTTTAATCATGTGATATTTAATTTTCAGAAGAATTTTCTTCGTATGTAGAAAATGTTCTAATCATGTTAAATCAAAGTTTGCACTTTTCCAATCTTATCTTTAGGCTATGAAAATTTTCCTTCTAATGTCTTTTCTTGGCCTTTATTACCTTGCTTTAAGTCTTGCTTAGAGTTTTAATCATTCTATACCATGAATTCTCATTTGTTATCACATAGTGCTCATCTTGATAGCCAGTAGATCCAGAGATGGGTTTAGGGTATTTATCTGGGTTCTTCGGATAGCAAACGAAGTTTGCCCTTGGTTTTGGGGCTTTCTTGTGGTCTTGAGCAAACGTGAGTTTGCCCCTAGTTTAGCATGGAGGAACCCAAGACATAGGTTTTTTGCTTTTTGGTTTTAATTGGACCGAAGGCTTTGGGAGCCTGTCTACTTATCCCCGGGTGGGTGTTAGGTCCATAGTAGTACAACCAAGGCTTGAAGGAATAGTGCCTTTTCCAGGCAATTTATTAATGACCGAACCGAGTAGGTTGCCTACGTATCCCCTAGCGGGAATCAGGTCAAGCGCAGTTCATCAACATAGGAGGTTTTGAAAAGGAACGGTCTCAAGTAAAGTATTTTTTTAGGTGATCGAGGTTAATTGGTTGTTTTAATTTAAACCCATCTAGGTCCATAAGATAGGCAGCCCCTCCGGAGAGAAGTGTCTTACTGATGTATAGTCCGACCGAATTGGCTTTGAATTTTCCTCTAGGGTCATAAACGGGCGCTTTAAGCACTTTGAGGACCAGGTCACCCTCAGCAAGCTTCCTTAGGCGGACCTTTTTGTTGAAAGCTTGAGCTATCCTTTTCTGATATCCCCGAGTGTGATTTATTGCTGCCAACCTCTTCTCGTCAAGTAACATTAACTCTTCATACTTCTCTCGCAGCCATTCAAGTTCGGTTACATCACATTCTGCCAAAACCCTAAGAGAGGGTATTTCTACTTCAACTAGGAGGACAGCTTCCATCCCATAAACTAACAAATAAGGCGCAACACCCGTCTGTAGACACCCCATTTTGTCGGCTATCAGATTTAGGAGACCCATAGCTTGGTGGTTCACAATGATCGAAAAAGACTCAAAAGGGACTCCTGGAAGTTAGTTCTATCTCTCAAAATGCTCAGAATGACCGAAATGCCCCTGAAAGCCCAAACACTCCCAGATTTGGACAGAAAGTTCTGGAAACATGCTACGTCATAAAAAAAGGTACTAAAAATAAGTTTTCAAGAAAAATCAGAAGAAATTGTCGGCTCCCAGAGACCCCCGGAAGTCCCGGAAGTCCCGGAAATCCTAGAAAGTCCCCGTTGACTAGTTTGACCAAGGTTTGACCAGGTTTAACCAAGATTTGACCGAAATTGTCCAAATTCGCCAAAAAGTTCTGAGATCATTCTAGATCATGTGGAAAGTACAAAAACGAGTTTTAAAAGGAAATCAGACGATAGCGTCAACTCCTGGAAGCTCCCAGAGGTTCCCAAAACTTCCCGGGAATTTCAAGTTTGACCAGTTTGACCAAAAGTTGACTTTAAAATTAGAGTACCGTATCATTTTTCAAATATTTTTCATGGATATTAGAGGTCAATAGATTTCCAACCGTATATCGCACATAATTCCTGGATTTAAAAAGAATTTATTATGAATTTCCAAAAGTGAAAAAGGTGATCAAATTGGCTTTTATCACGAATACCGCAAAAATTTTCAAAGTGACCTATCTCTGAACTATTTGTTATGTAAATTAGACTTCATTACCTTTCCAACGGTATATCACAACCTTAGTTTGGAGTTCATACGCATTTCTTGTGAATTTCGGACGAAATAGGGCCTTTTCGCGAATACCGGAACCTCTGGGGGCCTAAATGGAATTATCTAGACATCAGAGAAGCAGTGCCACCGCGGCACAGGCCCAGTCCTTCCGCGGTGCTCTCCTCTAGAATAGTCTATTTTTGCAATTTATTTTGGGGGTCCATTTTGATTACTTAGAAACTAAAACGACGTAGTTCCTTGCTCACAGATATTTGGAGCCAATGGGAGCACTCTTTTAATCTCAAAACCACCCCAAATTAGCCTATATAAACCCCCCTTGACTTCTCATTTGGGGGGTGCAAATACAAAGCTTAGAGAAGTCATAGAGAGAAAAGTTGTAGAAGATAAGGTTAGGAGAGTGAAAGTGAGCTTCTTCCTTTGATTTTCAACTAAAAAGTGAGTTCTAAACTTTGTTTTCTACCTCATTACTCCCATTTACTTTACATTCAATACACCCAACCACCATTTTAGTGATCATTTGTGAGATAGGAAGCTTCTTCCATGTCCAAAGTTACCATATATGAGTGAAACACCAAGCTACAAGTCCAAAAGCATCATGAATATCATCTATTGATTACTTATTTACTTGTTTACATATTATGCTCATCTCTCCTTAATCTCATTTCTCTTTTATTTTCTTTATTTACTTACTAGTCTATCATCATCTAGATGATGACATGAAGTTTGAGGTGAGTGAATCCTTATGGATAGTAGCTCTTGACGTCAAAAATATGTTTGATAGATGATGGTTATAACCTCAATACATCCCTATGTATTCTTGAGGTTATTTCCAAAATAAAGCAAACCTTTCCAATAATTTTGGAGGTTCTCTAAATGAGTTAGAGGTTGATATTACAAGTGGTTTTAATCCTCTTTGAGTATTAAAAATATACTTTCAAAACCCCTATTTCAAAGCCCTCCTAAAACCCCCAATATTTGGATTCCAAGAAATAAACCTTGTTTTCTCAAAAATCTTCAAAATAGTGAGTCATTTAACTTCAAAGAATTATTCTGAGTTCAATGCTCAATATATGAATGTAAGACCACTTGTAAAGTCTTCCTAACTCAGTGGAGAACATCCATGATTTTTGGCTTTTCTTGGAAATACTTGGAAGGATTCCATTTTGGTCCAAACATTCTCTCCAGATATTCCGTCTTTACTGTCACAACAGCTTGGTTGACTTTCAACTTGTTTTACAGAAAACCTTTCCAAAGGGAGTGGTCCCAACTCATTTATTCCTTGAACTTCAGTGTCTTAGGGAACCTTCTGTATAATACGGGCCTCTAGATGTTTTGTTTTCATTTTGTAAGATATTTTGACATTTCAGTCTACAGTACGGATTCTATTTCTGAGTGACCTCTATTGTTTATATGATTTCTCTCAATCTGAAATAGTTATTGAGGATTGGCTTTTTGATTTGTGTTCTAGACACAATGAGGATAATCCCCATAAAAAATCATGCATTTAAAACATTTGTAACCTCACTTTCCGATTTCCACAAGATCAAGTCACTGTTCTGTCCATTATTCGCAGCAAGGGTACTTTTACTTTCATTCTTTGGTTTGATGCTTACATACAATCTAAATTAGTTCATCTCTTAGGAAATAATTCATACTACATTTGTACATATCCCATGATGATTCCCTTCATGCATTCATTCATATTGTAGATTTCTAAGTCACTTTAGAAAGTCCATGTACATAAACACAGTACAACCTTTGCACATTTTAGGATCATACATTGCATCCATGCAAGATTTGGGGTTTTTGTGACTCCCAATCTAAGAAGATTATAAGGATTGAACTTGATCACACGTCCATGCTTCCTCTCGATCTAATCATCCTTTATCATCGGTCCCGGGGATTGAGAGGTCTTCTTTTCTCAAAGATTAACATGCATCTTTCTAGCTTGCTAAGCATATTTTGATTCCTTTGATTATTTGTTTCAAGAACAACTCATGTCCCCCTTTAGATTAGAAAAACTTGATTACTTGATATGTGATTAGACGGTTTTTCCTAGGTTCTTTTGTGTGATCTTTCACCTTTGCATTGTGTGGTATTTGGCTTAGATCTTATGAATGCTATCTTATCTTTTGATTTTCCATTTCAAGATTCTTATGTGATGTAATATACTATCATAGTATTAATTGTCGAGCCAAACATAGTATAAGATGATTATTTGGATGCTAATTGAGGCCCGTCGAGAGACGGGGCGAGTTGAGGGTGTTTTAGTCAGAACAAAGGCTCCTTTCTCTCTCGTACCAAAACCCTGAGCCAAGTTCTGTGGTTACAAAGGGTCGGTGCCCTTTATCCATTTGGGCGACTCTGTATCTGTTTTCAACAGACCTTCCTTTTTTCTTTTTTTCTTTCAAAACAATCTCAAATCAAAACAAGAAGTGGAATTCCGTGTGTCCACAATCTGGTGACTCTGCTGGGGAAATTTATTATCAAAACAAAATAATACATAGGTTTGACTCATAAGAAGCATCCTTAAAATCATCTTTTTACTGTGTCTGGTTCACCGCATTGCACTCCTGCATTTCCCCCTCCGACTGTGTCTGAAACGCGGCGCTGACATTGTTCAGGTCTTGCTATGCCAAGCCACATGTCACTGTTGATACTGTACCTTCCAAGGTATATCAAAAAGAGTAAAAACCTCCGTACTGTCTCTCTAATGGTATATTGGAACTCTCGTCAACGGACCCTCTTTGACTAAACCCAGCCTTTGCATATAGATTCCTATAGAACCTTTCATAGGACTGTTTATTTATCTTTTCAGATAGGACAATGTGATATAACTGTTGTATACCCTGGCGGGATTACCTGCGCGATGTAGACGCTTATGTAGCATGAGGCAGGACCTCTTTCTTATGATTCCCAAGGCAATCACTCACATGTGATCACATTGAGTTGACCTGCCTAGGCACCATGATAAGGATGTCTGCTCCATGCTCACAAAGATATACACCGTAAACCTTGTTTGTTGGTCCTAAGACATTAGAGTATGAAAACTTGCTAGACAGTATGATCACCATCATCACATGCTCCTGTCACACCTATTTTTTCCAGAAACTCTGCCCAAATCATCAGGATATCCATGTTTCTCCTAGAAACTCTGTCCAAATCACACGGATATTTTCGCTTCTCCCAAAATCCTATTCGAACTCCCCAATATCTTTGTTTCACCTAAAATTCCAGAAAATCCATGTTTCTCCTGAACCTCTACCCAAGCTTCCCAGAAATTCCCACTTCCCAGAAACTCACCCAAATGTACCTATTTTTCCCAAAACACTGCCCGAACTATCCAAATATCCATGCTTCTCTTAGCAACTCTGTCCAAATCACCTAGAAACCCCTGTTTCACCCATAAACTCTAAAATCCATGTTTCTCCCAGAAACTCTCACATATACCTGTTTCTTCCTAAAACTCTACCCAATTTATCTAGATTTTCCAAAAATTCTAGTTTTACCTAGAAATCCCTGTTTCTCCCCAGATTACCCAGAAACCTCATTTTTCTTAGAAACTCTGATATACTTGTTTCTCCCAGAAACTCTGTCCGACTCACCCAAATATACTTGTTTCTCCCAAAAACTCTATCCAAATTTCCCAGAAATACCCAAAGTACTTGTTTCTCCTAGAAACTCTACCCAAATCAACCAGAAATCCCTATTTCTCCTAGAAACTCCCATAACTTTTGAAAATTCCTCCTAATCTTCTAAATCCCTGTTTTTCCCAAAAACTCTGTCCAAACTTCCCGAAATATCCCAAAAATCCCTATTATCCCTTGGTGATCATACTGGAAAGTAAGGTTAGCACACTCTATATGGCTAGGACCTTACTTGTTTAACTGCTATCTGTTATAAATAGGAGCATCATATAGATTAGGGCTTGCATCCGTATGCTTGTCTCATGTGCATGCACCATTCTCATCAGTCTGCACACACCGTCTCAGTCAGTGTGTACATAAGTCAGTCCATCTTCGTTAACATCACTATCATTGCTTGTCTAGTCGTCACTAATAGAATATGATACACCCCTCCTCTTGAATCTGTAGACCATTATAGATTCCCGAAGTCAGCAACTAGGATCCTTGTCCTGAGTCAGAAGTTCGAATAGTTATTTGGTCAGAATTAGCTCGCTAAGTTATTCCAACATGAATCAGGAAGAATTAGAAAACAAAGTCACTAAGTTGGGAGCAACCATAAGCCAGCAATCTGATAGCATGGCCCAAGTTTTGAATTTCATGGAAGAACTGAAACAGCAGCAGCCACAGTACCCACATGGGTTCCCACCACCACTGGTAGGGTTCATGCCACCCTCACCACCTGGGTTTGTACCACCTCCCGTCGTTGTACATAAGAATAATGGGGAAGAAGAATGGTTTCATGGGGTCCCGCCACCTGCATATGAGAATTTTTTTTAAGAAAAGATGGACACGGTTGACAAGCTAGTAAGTGTACTGAGGAAAAGCAAAGGGATCGATGACTGCATGCTAGATCTGGAAGGCTTTTTTGAGCCTGTTAAGCTGAAACTGCCGGATAACTTCAAGATGCCTGAAATTGACCATTTTGATGGAACCGGGAATCCAAAGAGCCACGTAAAGTTCTACATGAGTGTTTTCCAATCAATGGGCTGCACCCATGAGCACATCACAATGTTGTTCCCTCAAACCCTCGCCAAGGCTGCTCTATCCTGGTTTTCTGACCTTGGAGGTTTCTAAGACGCGGACTTGGGAAGATATAGTCCAGGTCTTCGTTGATCAGTACTCCTACAACCAAGAGCTCGATGTCACCATTCGAGATCTAGAGACTACCCGGCAGAACTTCAATGAGTCCTTCGCTGCTTTCTTAAGTAGATGGAGGAACAAAGTGGCCCAAATGACCCACCGACCAGTCGAAAAGGAACAAGTTTGGATGTGGATCAAGAATCTACAGCCGATGTACCATGAGAAACTATTTTACCAGTCCATCTCAATATTTGAAGAACTGTTTGAGATTGGGACTAGAATTGAGGATGTAATCAGGGAAGGGAAAATCAAGAATGAAGAATCACAAAGCCAGTCCAAGAGGCCCGACTACTCCCGAAACCCTTCGAATGTCAACGCCCTTAGTAACCAACCCATGGCCTATTCTCCCCAACCATACCAGCTCACAAACCAAACCAGCTCGCCTAGCCGCCCTTAACAAAATAGGGTACCCCGTGAATTTTCCAAGCTAGATATCTCCCCCTCCGTAGCCTTAGGCTGCCTGCTAAAAAAGGGACACCTCCAACTCCTTTAGCCTCGTGCCGATCCCCCACCACCTAACTGTGACCTATCCAAACAATGTGCCTACCACCAAGGCCCAGGCCATGACACCGACCGGTGCATACGTCTCTGCCATGATATCCAAGACCTCATTGATCGAAGAATCATTGAGCCACCACCCATTCAACCCCATGTCACCTAAGCCCCTGGCCGATCCTTTCAAATGATCCCCTTCGCTGAGGCCAATGACTGTTGAAGCTACGCAGTGAGTTCATAGTGTTTGGAACTTCTGCTTAAAATAATGATAAGAATAAGCAAGTCACTGTGACACTCCATTTGAGACAAGGTCGAGTCAAGTCGAGACTGTCCGGTCGACATGATTCCCACTTGGGGATACGTAGGCAACTGCATCGGTTCGGTCGACACCATCATAACCAAACCAATTTCCTTGAAGCCTTGCCTTGAACTACGCTCGGCCTGATTCCCACTCGAGGATACATAGGCAACCGCATCGGTTCGATTGACACCATCATAATCAACCCCCCCTTCTTTCAAGACTTTGGCCCGAACTACATTGGACCTGATCCCCACTCGGGGGTACGTAGGCAAACTTTCAAAAAGAAAAGAAGGATGGCTCGCTAGGTCGAAAATCTAAAAGGACGCCTAGGCAAAAATTAAAGCTAAATCCAAAGTGAGCAATAACAAAAGAGAAAAAAGAGCTCGCTAGGAGACCTCACTAGTGCGTAGGCAAAAGTTATGAGCATTTGAGAGATTAAAGTCACGGTCCTTGCCAGAAAATCACCTTCCACACTAGGGGCAAACTTCGGCTACCCACCTCGTTTGCCTAAATTTTACTATCTACCCTTCATACAAGGGGCAAACTTCGGTCACCTACCTCGTTTGCCCAAAACCTCCAACAAACCATTGTCCAAACTAGGGGCAAACTTCGGTCACCTACCTCGTTTGCCCAAAACCTCCAATAAACCATTGTCCAAACTAGGGGCAAACTTCGGTCACCTACCTCGTTTGCCTATGAATTCTACTTCCTACACCTTAAACTTGGGGCAAATTCCATTTTCCTAACACGATCCCTTCACACCAAGGGCGAGTTTTCAAGTCACCAAGTTGTTTTGAAATTTTTTAAAATGGAGTATCTTTTATTCTATAAGCTAAGGCACTAATTCAAAGCACTTCCAGGGAGAAGTAGAGAATTAATTAGATCAATCAGGATGAATTTTCAAAAACCAGATTTATCAGCAAATTGCTATCATATTAGGATGAGGAATGAACATAAAAGATGAACGGTACATCATTCATGAGGAAGGCAGATTGGATCAAGGCAATTTGAGAATTTCATGTCCGAGTCAATCCTTCTTTGTTTGAGTTTGTAGTAATCTAATCAAAGTGTGTCAGAGATCGAGCTTTCATGCAAACTAACCCAACTTTCTTTGTCATCGTCATTCCTATTAAGTCCATGATGGTCTCAACTGTGTGGGTTTAAGGTGATTCCCAATTATAAAAAAATGTGGATACGCGCAGAAGGACCAAACATCATTACTGCACCAGTCAAGGGCACAATATGTGAAGTGTCCCAAGTATGAGTGGCATAAACTCATTAGTGGTTGCAAACTACAAACCCATTTTTGTTTCCTGAGACGGCTGATCGGAGGGAATATCCCTAACATCTATTGCTGATCCAATCAGAGTCTAGATGTGTTGATGAGGTGTGTCGATGAGATGTGTTGTTGAGGTGTTTTAGGGTCCAAAGTCCAGATGTGTTGATGAGGAGTATTGATAAGATGTATTTTTGAGGTGTTTTAGGGCTCAGAGTCCAAATGTTTTGATAAGATGTGTTGTTGGGGTATTTTTGGGCTCATAGTCTAGGTTTGCTGATGATATGTTTTGTGAGGATGTTCTAGGGCCTAGAGATTAGAGGAGCATCGAGTAACATCAGGAGAGTTGAGAAGCATTGTTGGAGCATCGAGGAACATCAGAACAGTTGAGAAGCATTATTGGAGCATTGAGGAACATCAGATTTGTTGAGGAGCATCGTTGAAGAGTTGAGGAACATCAGATGTGTTGAGGAGCATCGTTGAAGAGTTGAGGAACATCAGACGTGTTGAGGAGCATCAAATTTGTTGAGGAGCATCGTTAAAGAGTTGAGGAGCATCAGATGTGTTGAGGAGCACCACTAAAGGTTTGAGGAGCATCGTTAAGATTTGAAGAACATCGTTGAGAATCAAGAAGCATTGAGATGCACTGTCAAAGATTTGAGGAACAACATAAGCGCCGTTGAGAATTCGATAGTCACCAAGTCCATAATATCACGATTAAGGGGAGCATGAGTCAAGTAAAGAGGGTCACTTCACCCAACACAACAAATTAGGCATAACATGACACATAGCCCATCGGTCGTGGCACACACAAATCACAAAGCCTACTAGGAGTGGCAAATACACCACGAGCACTCTTTTGAGCACCGCAGTATCACTTTGAGCACCACGCTTTTCCTTTGTAATACCCATGGGTCAAGATCCCTCATAAGTCTGTTAGTCGTAGTCAATCGTAGATCACCAAGCCCACTGAAAGTGGCGAATACACAGAACACATGTACTAGGACCACAAGCACTTTAGAACACAACACAGGCACGACACAAGCTCACTCGAAGTGGCACATAGCACCAGCTCATGCTAAGATCAGAACACTAGACATAGTAGGACTCATGACATAACTCATATCACGTCCATGCATGGCATATCATAGCATAGCATCCGCCTGTTCTAATGATGCATTTGCATGTGCGTCTTGTCCCTTGTTCCCCTGAACTACGTCCTGGTCTGATTTCCCTTGGGATACGTAGGCAGCTCACGAAGAGCACAACAAGCACTAACCTCAGCATCATGATTTTCATCATTGCATCTATGCAATGCTTTTATCCAAAATCTATAGCCTCCAAAAAGTCCTGTCTCTTCAAAGCTTTGGCACTCACTTGCGACATTCATTGCCTCGCAAGTTCATGCCAAAGAGGGGCAAACTGTAGACACCCCATTTTGTCGGCTATCAGATTTAGGAGACCCATAACTTGGTGGCTCACAATGATCGAAAAAGACTCAAAAAGGACTCGTGGAAGTTAGTTCTATCTCTCAAAATGCTCAGAATGACCGAAATGCCCCTGAAAGCCCAAACACTCCCAGATTTGGACCGAAAGTTCTAGAAACATGCTACATAATAAAAAGTACTAAAAATAAACTTTCAAGCAAAATCAGAAGAAATCGTCGGCCCCCAGAGACCCCCGGAAGTCCCGGAAAGTCCCTGTTGACCAGTTTGACCAAGGTTTGACCAGGTTTGACCAAGATTTGACCGAAATCGTCCAAATTCGTCGAAAAGTTCCGAGATAGGAAGCTTCTTCCATGTCCAAAGTTACCATATATGAGTGAAACACCAAGCTACAAGTCCAAAATCATAATCAATATCAATTATTGATTACTTATTTACTTGTTTACATATTATGCTCATCTCTCCTTAATCTCATTTCTCTTTTATTTTCTTTATTTACTTACTAGTCTATCATCATCTAGATGATGACATGAAGTTTGAGGTGAGTGAATCCTTATGGATAGTAGCTCTTGACGTCAAAAATATGTTTGATAGATGATGGTTATAACCTCAATACATCCCTATGTATTCTTGAGGTTATTTCCAAAATAAAGCAAACCTTTCCAATAATCTTGGAGGTTCTCTAAATGAGTTAGAGGTTGATATTACAAGTGGTTTTAATCCTCTTTGAGTATTAAAAATATACTTTCAAAACCCCTATTTCAAAGCCCTCCTAAAACCCCCAATATTTGGATTCCAATAAATAAACCTTGTTTTCTCAAAAATCTTCAAAACAGTGAGTCATTTAACTTCAAAGAATTATTCTGAGTTCAATCCTCAATATATGAATGTAAGACCACTTGTAAAGTCTTCCTAACTCATTGGAGAACACCCATGATTTTTGTCTTGGTTTGGAAATACTTGGAAGGATTCCATTTTGATCCAAACATTCTCTCCAGATATTCTGCTTTTACTGTCACAGCAGCTTGGTTGACTTTCAACTTGTTTTACAGAAAACCTTTCCAAAAGGAGTGGTCCCAACTCATTTATTCCTTGAACTTCAGTGTCTTAGGGAACCTTCTGTATAATATGGGCCTCTAGATGTTTTGTTTTCATTTTTTGAGATTTTTTGACATTTCAGTCGACAGTACGGAAATAGAAGGATATAATGTTAATTGTGCCGAATGGGTTTCTAAACCTCAACATGATGATCCTGGCATCATTCTGAGTCTAACGTCATTGACTAGACTCAAATCGGAGTCCATCATATAAAAGGCTGGGTTTTCTATACCAGTATAGACTCTAATGGTAAGCTATATTTTCTACTGGATCAGAAGGTCACTAAACTTAGGAAGATAGATCTACACGTCATTCTAGGAATTTAGGAACTGACCGTGTATTTTTCTGAGCTACAGTTTATTTATTATGAATTATTGAAGTCCTAATTATGTAATTAGGGTCTACGGAGCCCTATAATTATAAAGTATAATTTAAGGGAACATTTGGTCCTTATTACTACTTCGAACTTTCTTGCTCTAACCTCCTCCTCTGGCACTGAACCCTTTTCGAATCTCAACAATACATTGTACTTGGAAGTATATTCGATTACGGTCATGTCTCTCTGTCGGTGATTGTCGAACTCTCTCTTTTTCGCATTGTGAACGGCTCGCGGAAAGAATCGGCGATTAAACTCTGCCTTGAATCCTTCCCACATTATCGGTGCCCCTTGATCCAGAATGTTCACCGACCAATTCTGGGCTTCCCCATTGAGCACGTCACTTGCATTCAGCTTAATCTTTAGTGTATCGGACATCGGAATAGAACGAAAAATCCTCTCCATGTCCATAATCCAATGCTATGCGAGTATGGTGTCGGATGGCACATAGAATTCCATTGGTTTCTTTCTAGTGAACTGTTCTGACACAGATCGTCCACCCATGTTCTCTGATGCATATACCATAGCTATCGGTGCTGCCTCGAATGGAGGTGTTGGAGGTAACCGCTCTGTTAAATTCCGAACTAAGTCTCTAATATTTCCGATCATTTTGGTCATGTGGTTCATTCGTCGAGTATATGGCGATAAATCTCGGTCACCGTCACTCATGATTGTACAATCTTGTAAATCTCAATGCATAACACAATGCATGTATGTATGACAATAAATGTAAACACGTATGTATAACAACACACATATGCATCAAACATCTCTTCAATGTATGAATGCAATCTAGAATATGTGCCAAAATATTCAACACTCCACTCGTCGTCGAACGTTCCCAAAGTTTTGTTACGTATCGCTTTCATACCAATAAATGTCAAGACCCATCCCGTTACGGGCAAAAATAGGACATGTGGCACGCTACCAAGGCTCATCCAATTTAATTAAAGTAAATAGCAGCGAAAAACATCAGTAAAATCCATGAAATTCAGAGTTACAAAACGTTTTGCGCATTTGAAAACACTCAAAGAAACACCCTGCTAGAAGCCAGCAATCCTGTCGACTGATCAGAGGTCCGGTTGACTGGAAATGCAAGATACAGAGAGCCCCAAATCTCAGCACTCTATCCAATCGACTAGGTTGTTGATTGGAATGCAAGATACAGAGAGCCCCAAATCTCAGCAGTCCGTCCAATCGACTGTGTCGGGGACCCAGTCGACTGTGGTGTCAAAATCTCAATCGACTGGTACCTTCTCGGTCGACTGAACCCTAACCCCTCAAAATTTTCAATTTTGAAAGCACGATTCAGTTAACTGTGGTATCCACCCAGTCGACTGTTTCTTTCACAGAATAAAAATAACAATTCTGACCCAACCACCCTATCAACTGCGTCGGGGACCAGTCGACTGCTTTTCAATATTTTAGGGCAGTGGCTGCTTCAAAACACGGCTCCAGTCGACTGCCTTCACCCCAGTTGACTGTTTTCTCTCTGATTGCTAAGCATTCTACAGAATTTCAAGCAATAGTTATCCCAACACATTACAACATGATTCTCATTGCATTTCAACACATTCAACCCGTAAATACTAGAATTTATTACAGATTACGAAACTACTAATCCATTCTGAGGTTCCAAGTTTAAAAAAACAAAAAACAAAAAAACAGAACATAATTCTAGTCCGTTACATTCTTATTACAACTTTGGAATGGAAACAAAGCATATACAAGAGCGATCCCGTAGTCCCATCGGCCTCACTCTTTGCGTTTCTTCTTTCCTCTCTTCTTATCACCTACAATTGAGTAAAGCTCCACTGCTCAACTATATGCTGAGTGCACAATTCTAAATATATGTTTATATGACAATCCATGTTTTAAGACATCAAAACACATCAACATAGTCTCTAGGGTGAGATACGCATTCATCCGGTAATGAAACAATGGAATTGATGACGTGGATGGCCTTCTCCCAACCACTCATCCAAGTGTCCTGGTAACTTCTCCCAAACCATACACTATGCCCTGGTAGGGTCTCTCCCAAACCATGCACTGTAGCCGTCGCTACAAAATCCTCAAACTTCTAGTAGCTTACCCGCAGAATCAAATTGCACCAAAACCCCCTTTGACCCAGGTAGACACATAGCATGCTCACATAAATATTTATACATGCTTTTATTGCATTTTCATGTGCATAATTAACAGGTCTAATTAATACATGAATTTCGCCCAGATCCAAATTATCAAGTCTGATATTTAAAACCTGTAAATTTCTTATAAAACACGGATCTAGAATTCATATCTCGTGCGATTTCTCTCTAACTTTGAAGGAAGTATTAGGGGACCGATTAAACTTCGGATCTCAGATTTCGAAAGATTCTACAAGTATTAACATTTTTTCCCCAAAATTCCAATATTCAGATTTTCGTAAAAAGTTTCCAAACGAGGTCTAAGAGACATCAAAACGTAACTCTTACCTCGAGGAATTCAAATATGAAGTCTGGTTAAAAACTAACAAACGAACGGTCGTCGATCGGCGTCGTGAAGCTCGTGTGCATAAAATCTCATTTTTCTCTCCCTCCAAGATATTTAGATTTTGATATTTATAAAAAAATATATATCTTAAGCTTTCTATTTATAGGCACAACTTTCAAAATTGCGTTTACCTCCCCACGAATTCTCAAAACGTCTAATTATTTCCCAAAACGTCTTAAACGTCTAATTCATTGATTCACAAGTGAACCATAAATTATAACAGTTTTCGCTTAAGTTCCGTTTGTCGCCGTAATTACGTTCCGAAAACTAATTTCGTGGAATCTCTAGATAACTTACCTTTTATGCAACGCATCCTATTGGTTATCGTTAAAACTATCAAAATGATCCTATACAGGATTAAAACTATCAGAAATTACACTATACAGGTAATTTCACTATTCAAGAATACAAAATAGTTTAAATGACATTTAAGTCAAATAAATGTCATTTAAATCACATCAATGACTCATGATTCTCCGAGTACCGAGTCCTCGATTGACACCTCACCGTTGACTCACGTAAACTCCATTCAAAATTATCAAATGACATTGATAATTTTCAAAATCATTTATGCATTTTAAAACAATGATTTTTCCGAGAAGGGTGTGACAATTAACCTCCTCTCTTCTTCTCTTTCTTCTCTGTCTCCCTTTCTCTCTTTGTCTTCTATTCTTCTTCCTTTTCTCTGGTCCAACAACCCGGTGTATATATATCATACAAACACACCCCCTACTCTCTTTCTCTAATCTCTTTTGTCTAAAAACCACACACACACACACCTGAAAAACACACATATATAGGGAGACAAGAGGGGGCAGGTGGCAAACACGGGGATAAAGATAATAACACTTTCGATCGATTGAAGTGAGTTCGATCGATTGAGAACATGTGGCAATTGTTTCAATCGATTGAAGTAGGTTCAACCGATTAGGAAGAGGTCCGCGTCATGAATTCAGGTCGGCATGAGTTCGATCGATTGAGAAAGCACATGTTCAATCGATTGAGAAAAGTTCAATTGATTGAGACTGACTTAAGGTCAATCGGTTGAGAAAAGTTCAATAGATTGAGAAAGGCTTTACATGAAAAGTTAAGGCAATCATACTGGAATTCATCTATATAAATATAGGGAATTGCTATGTACACCGCTAATTTTGCTATGTACACCGCTAATTTTGCTATGTACACCGCCCACCTTTACAAAAGTGAGAATTTTTAGAAGAAAAATGACTAGAATAAAAGAATTTTGGTGTATATAGCAAATATATGGGTGTGCATAGAAAATATATGGGTGTACATAGCAATTCCCTAAATATAAGACCCAAAATACAAGGCATTGCAATTTTACTATAACATAAAATAATATTTTTGGTACAAATAATTGGTGAAGGACGAAAATTGGAGACTTTTCTCTTCATGAGTCTTCTACTCCAAATATGTTGAGTTACAAACTTAACAATAATGCTACCATACACACTTTTGCACACACTTTTACACACAAAAGCCCATCTAAGCAAAAAAAAAAATTAAAAATTGTGAAACTCACACTCAAATAACACACAAAGCCCTAATTTGTGCAATGTCTCTCCAAATCTGAAGGTCACCTCACGCCCCTGCTCCCCACTCCCAGCAGCCAGCGCCCCCTCCTCTTGAGCGCCGTCGTCCATAAGTTCGGCCCAGTTTCAAATACCCGATTCGATCTTCTTTTTTTTAGGAACATGAAAATTGAAAAATGAAAATAAAATTGCAAGATTGTGAAGAAAAACATAACAGAACAGCCAGATCTTCCATTGCATTTTCCAAAAAGTATTTACATTTCCGTAATTGAGATAAAAAATTCTACTACTACAAAAAGCCCACTTCAATCCAACTAGCAATCCATCCATGTTGGTGGTCCAGACTCCAAACATAACCCAGTAGTAAGATCATCTCCAATGGGCATGCTAAACTTCATACTATTGCCAACTTATAACATGATATTGAAAAATCTCTCTCCAATAGTATGCCAAAGTTCAAGTCAAATTATAGTAATGCTATATCCTGTGCCAATTTGGCATATAATTTGGCATGACCTTTGGCATTGCTATAATTTGGCATGATGTTTGGCACACCATCATCGGAGATGTGTTTTTGAAGAGTCTTGTTATAATTTGGCATGCCAACAAGGCAATATCTTAACTTTTTCCAATGCAAGGAAATGAATAACATTTCATTTAGCAAAAATGCTAAAGATACACACCAAACGACACACCAACTTTAAATGCATATACCGTGTGCTGTGCTGTGCAAGTAATGCACAGAAAAGTGTGAAAAATTCAAACAGCACAGGATACATACATTTAAAGCACAGTGCGTCGTTTGGTGTGTATCTCTATCATTGTTGTTCATTTAGTATGTGCCATTCGAGCACATATGCTAAAATATAGCATTTTAGCATAATTACAATGCCACAATGCCAAAATATAAATTTGGAATGAAAAAAATAGCATTTACCAGCATCTAATCAAACCCCCCAAAAAAAAATCAAGGAACCTGATGTGAGCGCTCATGGGACTTCATGGTCCCGTCTACCACCTGATCACCACTCTCCTGTTTCGTCTTCTCAGACCCTTCCTCTGATTTCTCAGTCTTTTCGGTGCTATTAGAACTGTTACTTCCGAAAGAAGAGGCTCTGCTCGAAATGGGTGTGGCCAAGAAAGTGGGTTCGCTTGACCGGCCATTATCACCAGAATTTTCTCCTCAAAATCGGCGGAAATTTGGGTTTCTCGTCGGAATTAGGATCTCCGGCTTCGATGTCCCTGTTGGCGTCGTTGTCGAGAAAGGTGGTGGAGTGGATTGAGAAGGTGGTGGAGTGAATCTTCTCTGTCTCTCTCCCCTTCTTCTCTCTTACTCCATGACTGTGACACCATCAGAAGAAGAAAGGGGAGAGAGAAAGAGAGAAGAAGAGAACTTACCGGCAACGGCACGCCGGGAGGAGGGTTCAGATTTGTGGAATCAACTGCATAAATAAGGGATTTTGTGTGTTATTTGAGTGTGAGTTTCACAATTTTTTAAATTTTTTTTGCTTAGATAAAAAAAATTTGTGTGTGTATGTGTAACATTATTTAATTCAAAAACTTTAAACAACAGATGGTAAGTGATGCAATACTCTGTGACACGTGTTAAGGTCATATGATCGACATGACATCCATCAAAACCGCCTTGATTGATGCGCAATAACATAAGTTTGAAAAGTCCGTGATTCTGACACCTAAAAAAAATGAAACTTAATCGTCAAAAACCGTGTAGTTTAAGTGATGCCTTCCTCGCAGCTGGCGGGATGGTGACCCAATAATTAAAAACTAGACAATCATCGTTCATCAACTTCACCTCTCTGTATTGACTTCTATTATTTCATTCCAATTCTACCAGCACCTAACCCATTTCCTAGTCTCTTCTCTCTCCATTTATGGCCTATGCCAAAAGAAAAAGAGGAAAGAAATAAAACCAATTCACTCGTCTCCAATCCATGCTGAAGGCAGCCAAAGTCGAAGGAGTTTATGGTTTATAATATCATTGGTTCGTCCATTTCCTCTGTTCCTTGCGTTTTTTTTTTTTTTTTCCTGTGTTAAATTTCTCGTGTTTCTTGTTAACGTTCGATATCCAATTCTCGTTTGAACTCCGTTGGGCTTATCTGTAATTGATCTACTTTAAATCGGCTTGAACCAAATTATATTACTTCTACATTATGTGAAATCTAGGTTGCTCAATTTTTCTGTTTTAAATTTCTTACTTTGATTGTTCCAAAATATATATATATACACACACTTTGATACCTGATTACAGCTTCGCATAGAGAAATTTCGCTGATATGCGCATGAGACAGTGTAGAAATAGGTCCCCATGTCGGTTTATGACAAAGAAAAACTCTCCGGTACACATTTGGTGTGTATACACCAAAGTTGTTTTGGGTAGGAAATATTTGTTTTCGGGTAAAAAAGTATTTGTTCCAAACATTATTCTGGTTGTTTTAATGAAACTAAATGTTTCCTATCACGAAACAAATATTTCCTATCGTAAACAAATGGAGTAGGTTCACTAAAACAACTTTGGTGTACCGAAGTCTTCCCCCGTAAACAAAAAGTTGTAATTTGATGAGAAAAGTTGTGACCTTTGAATCTATGACAAAAATTGTAACCTATGACAAAAAAAATTGTAGCAAAGTGATTTGTGTAACCACGTGACAAAAAATTGTTAACCTTAATGAAAGTTAATAATAATAATAAATTTGGAACTACTAACAAACCAATATAGTGTTAATGTCATAAACTGCTTTTGCACTGAAACTCAGACGGCAAATTATCTCAGAGATAATCTGCAAGTTTGTTTCTAATCCTTTCTTTACATTTTGCAGGGTTTTTATCAAATAGGCGAGATAATGAATCTAATAAGCTGCATAGGTCATCCTCAAAGTCAACCAGAATGCATATTGGAACGAATTAAGGGATATATTGAAAGTTTGTCTCACACTGTAGGCAAAGAGATAAATCAAGCACTTCTCCAACGCAAAGTGCGATCAACGAAATTGCATTTGTTGGAGGAGGCAAAAAAAATTTTATATGAAGCGACTACGGTAGTTAATTCAGCCAAAAAGAATAGTTCTTCCCTTAACACTGCAGATCTGGAAAATTTGGAGGACCGAATGATCGATGTGCTATCGAAATGTTCTGGCAACCACGGGCTGGGACCTTTTCGGACCTTCCTTCATTTGGAGGATTATGGCAGCCCAAAAAGACTGACAGAACCTAAGACAAAAGCTGCAGACAGACTGAAATCGCTTAGCAAGAAAAGTGAGTTTTTGTATCTTTACTGCCCAAGGATTCTCGGCCGCCATTGTGGGCAGCACTCACATAGCACTTGCAGGATCATAAATAAATTTTTTTTTTTTTGGTATTTTTTCAAAATGCGGAAAAAAAAAAAAAAAAAAAAAAAAAAAAAAAAAAAAAAGTGATACCTTCCTGTCGATGATTCTTTACCTGTCCATGAATCTATTCCAGTAACTGTTCATGAAATGAATTTCAATTTTGGTAGTTGCAGAAATGAAGGAGATGCCTTCTGAAAAAAATAAGGCAAAGAGACCAATACATGAAACTGAGGTTATGCCTTTGCAAAGAAATGAAGCAAAGAATCTGAATATGATACCTTCCTCATCAATTCAACCTGAAGCGGAATCTGAATCTAAACATGAGATATTACCTTTTTTTGGAACCAGCTCTGCATCAAGTATTGAAACTGAAGCAATGCCTAAGATGTCACATCCTTTAAGAGAAGACGTTTTGTCCTTGGAAAAAATAAAAATTGAATCTATTTCTTCAAAATCCGAGGGGATGATAGCTGAAGAAAGTGTGAAAGCTGAAGACAGACTGAAAAGGCCACACCTTAAACAAGGTGAGTTTGCTCACTTCTATGCTATGTAGCACGGATACAACGACATGGCAAATCCTAAAAGTGTAGAATACGGACAACTATTGGATACATTGGAAAAGGAGTGAAATTTTATAGTTAAATATACAATACATCATGCCATGTCCACTGCCATTTTTTAAATTCCCGAATCAACCAATTACTCACCAGTCACTTCCCAATCTCCTATTCCATTTTGTAAAATTAAGATGATTAGCTCATAATTTTAAAAATAATTTCCACTGAGATTCCACCAGGCGTGTCAACTCCCATGGCCGTTTTCTTGGCCGCGTGTCTGGTGTGTTTGTCCCGTGCAAAAACGTTAAGACACATGGGGGATGCTTGTCGGTGTCCGACATGTACACAGCACCCATATTGACATGTCCATGCTACATAGCTTTTTTGGCCCTTTAATCTATTGTAGTATCTGTTGATGAATGAAGCCTAATTTAACAATTGCAGAAATCAAGGAGATAACTTTTGGGAAAAATAAGGTAAAGAGAGAACATGTTGCTGAGTTGAATCCTGACTTGTCAGTTCTTGAAGCTGAAGCAAAACATGAGGCAATATCTTTTAGTCGATCAGAATCTGCATCTACTTCAAAACTTGTAGATAAATCGACGTCCACTTCAAGAATTGCAGAGACTGAGGTGATGCCTCCGGGAAGAAATGAAGCAATATCAACAGACTTTGATGTCCATGAATCTATTCCACTTACCGAAGATGAAAAGAAATTCAATCCGATATCGGAAATTGAGGAGATGCCTTTTGATAGCAATGAAGAAAAAACAATAGACATTTCCGGATTGGCAAAGATGTCTCATAGCTTATCTATTCAAGACAATTCGCTATCTTCTTCAGCGCTTGAAGATGAATCAAGCCCAACTTTGGAGATTGCAGAATCTTCTATCTCCTCTAAAGCTGAAGGGATGCTATCAAATCATGGAGAAGAAAATGTAGACAAACTTCCTTCTGGAACTACAGGTATTAGATCTATTCATGTAATAGAAGTAAAGAATGTTGCTTTTGCAACCGCATTAGGATGTCAAATGAAGCCTGAACAGAGCGAGATTTCTGTTGAGCCCACTGTATTAGAAACAACCTCAATAGATGTTCCGGGGGACCAAGTTATGGACATACAATTGGAGATTTTTCTAGGTGACTCTTCAATGAAAGTGCATGATGTGATTAAAGATCCATGCATTCTGCTACTCGAAGCAGATTATTATCTTTCCATAAGATCCAAAGAGAAAATCGAAGTCTCATCTAAGACGGAATCTGACCCAAGCATTATCTCCAAGGAAGATGCTTCGTTATGCGAACCTCCTGAAACCCCAAAAAGGACTAGTTTCTCATTGCCAGAACATACCATCTTGAGGAAAGCCGGAGAAGGACTAAAAATGTCGCCACCAGAGACGGAATGGGAACATACTAGTATGGTTGTTTTGGCGGACAACGAGTTTTCCACACTACCTAAGAAACCACGTTGTCCCAACCTTGGCCTTTTGTTCCTCCAAAGAAACAATCGTTTGAGAACAATTCCTGACTTGTTTTTCAATGAGATGGCTTCCCTTCGAGTTTTGGACCTATCTAAAACAAGAATTAGGTCCTTGCCGCCTTCTCTATTCAAGCTTACTAAATTTCAGGTACTCTTTTTACGTAAATGTGATTGTTTGGATGAGCTCCCACTTGAAATTGGAAATCTGCAAGGTTTAGAGGTGCTTGATATATGGGGCACCGAGCTGTATAATCTTCCTGATGAGATTGGCAAACTAATTTGTCTGAAGATCTTGCGAGTATCGTTTTATGGATCTGATGATCAAAACGAGTGTGGTAACCTTCCAGCTAAGTTGATTTCCGAAGATATTGTGTCAAAGCTTACAGAATTGAAAGCATTAAGCATTGCCGTGCATCCTCACGATGGGCGTTGGAATAAAAGCGCACAAGCTATAACGAAGAATGTGTGCATGCTGAATAATTTGACTTACCTGGAATTCTACTTTCCAGAAGTAAAATTCCTCGGACACTTTACGAGATCTAGTCCACCATGGCGTAACCGTCAATTAAAGTTCAAGTTTGTGGTTGGCCAAAATATCAAACGGATTGTATCTCGTGTCCCTGATTGCATAGAGTCCGAGTATGAACATCACGATCGATGCTTGAAATTTGTGAATGGAGGTGAAAAACCTCAAGAAGTTGTAGTTGAAGTATTAAATCGTGCCACTGGGTTTTACCTAGATCATCATCTCGCCATCTATAGCCTATCGGAATTTGGGATTTCTGATATGGAGGGTCTGGAATTTTGTTTAGTGAGGGAGTGTCCCAAGATTCAGGTGGTTATAGACAATGAAGAAAAAAGGGAAAGGGTATTACCATCTCTTAGACATTTAAGCATTCACTATTTGTGGGAATTAGAGATCATTTGGAAAGGCCCGGTGACCAATGGAAGTCTTGGTGTGCTCAAAGTTCTGTCTGTGCACACATGTCCTAAGCTGGAGTTCATTATCTCGCAATCCATGCTTCAATGCCTTTCTAAATTGGAGGAGTTGGTGGTTGAAGATTGTGTGTCATTGAAAGAAGTCATAAGGTGGGATGGAAACCTAGTCAAGGACGATTTTAAATTCCTCCCTGGTCTGAAAAAAATTAAACTTCATTATTTACCTGAACTGGTTAGCCTTTGGAATGGATTTATTCCATTGTTGAAGCCAAACGACATTTATGGTTGTCCGAAGTTGGAAGAGGACCCTAAGGACTTTCAGATAGAGGATCTGAAGAAGTTTGAAGCTTAGAAAACAGCAAAGGTATTGCGTTCTTGTCTTCCTCGTGTAAGAATATTGTGGAACAGTTGCGAAGTGTAATTATTTAAATTTGTGCATACGTAGAAGCATCTTTTATTAGTATTTCTTTCCAATAATAGTTCATTCTATCAATGTCCTCGTGCTGAAGCCACAATCATGGGTTCATATGGGTCGATGAGTATCATGCGCATCATGGGTTCATATGGGTAGATGAATATCATGCGCATCATGGGTTCATATGGACATAACACACATGCCGGGATTGGATACTCATATTGATGTATGCCTCTAGTGGATACAATTTGTTTCTTTTCAGCATGCTTACTAAATAATGGATCACTACTCTGAGATATTCAGAAACTTAGAAATGTATGTTATTGATATGTTATTGTGTATTATATACTGAATTCGGTTGTATGGACAGTTTGTTTTGTAATGGGTGTATTGGTTTGTGGAAGTAGTGTATTCTAAAATTGTGGTATGAACGGAATATTTGTCATGGTTGATTGGTTAACACTGAACTGTTAGCATTGGTTCTCTCATTTAACTGAATTCTACACTGAAATGAACAAAATATTTGTCATCGTAGAATGGAATATTTCTTTTCGCGTTTTCATTTCGCTTTTCCTGAAATCGATGTCATTTGACCCAATTTTTGTTTTGATTTCTAAAACACAAAACTGGTTCCCATGAAAACGATAAATGTTGCGTTACTTGCGTACAAAGTATTCATCCTCTATGTCAAACTCGTAAAGCCTTGAGCGGTCCCTTACAAATCTATGTTTTTATTCAGCATTTGAATACAGTATTCATCCTCTACGTCAAACTATTAAAGCCTCGAGCGGTCCCTTACAAATCTATGTTTTTATTCATCATTTGATTTCTTATATTGGTCTAAACCTATAACAGGTATATGACATTCATTGTACTAGCGGCGGAGGCACACGCGTTGCATGTAAAACGTGATTATTTTTATTACGTATTTATAAACTTAATAAGCAAAAAACATTGTGATTGCTTATTTGGTGGAATATAATTTAGATATAAAGAAAAAAAAAACACACAAATTTACAATTCCTCGCTAAACAATAAATAGTGACATTAATTCTTTCAATAAAAGAAATGCAGTGACATTCTTTTAATAAAAGAAATGCAATCTACAATGGGTATATTGTTTATTTCATAAAATATGTTATCTATACTACTATATAGAAAGGGAGATGCAGGGATATCAAAAAAAAAT
Organism: Hydrangea macrophylla; assembly: GCA_033977485.1. Lineage (NCBI taxonomy): Eukaryota > Viridiplantae > Streptophyta > Magnoliopsida > Cornales > Hydrangeaceae > Hydrangea > Hydrangea macrophylla. The sequence continues at coordinate 80,111,793 of CM066998.1, read as the reverse complement.
TCTCGTCATTAATATTTACACTAAAACCTGCAAAGTTTTTCGATTATGTGAATTTTACAGGGGCATTGAAATGTCATCTTAAAAAATTTAAGATTAAGAGAGAGAAAGAGACAGGTAGAGAGAGGAGAAAGAGGGAAATGCAATTTTAAAGGGCTCTGATGGTAAGAAAGAGAATCAAAGGGTGATAATGCACATGCTGATCATGCCACGTTGTCAATTGGGTGGTGTATATGTGACTTGGCAAGATCTTAAGCATACGTTAAATGACCTTTCGCCCACCCAAGGGAGGTTACATCTGTTAATTTGCAAAGTAACCACCTCTCCCTCACATTCTCTCTCTAAAACCAACTTCTAATATTTGAACCTTATTTCAGTTTTCAATCCCCATTTTGCTGAGATATAAAAACAAATAGGATCCTTGAGAAAGAAGAGAGAGAAAAAGAAGAGAATGGGAAGGCAAATGTCCATTCTTTCTCAAGGATTCTATTTGTTTTTGTATCTCAGCAAAATTGGAATCAAAAACCGAATTAAGATTCAAATATTGGAAGTTGGTTTTAGAGAGAGAATGTGGGGAGAGGTAGTTAATTAACAGGTGTAACCTCCCCTGGGTGGGCAAAAGGTCATTTAACGTATGCTTAAGATCTTGCCAAGTCACATCTACACCACCCAATTGATGACGTATCATGATCAGCATATGCATTATCACCCTTTGATTCTCTTTCTTATCCTTAGAGCCCTTTAAAATATTATTAAACGTGTTATCAGTTTTCATTTTCTGAAAAGAATTGGCTAAAATTGAAAACAACAATGATAGGGATACACACTAAATGACACACTAAATGACACACAGTGCTTTAAATGCATGTACCCTGTGCTGTTTGAATTTTTCATATTTTTCTGTGCATCACTTACACAGCGCAGGATACATGTATTTAATGCTGGCGTGTCGTTTAGTGTGTCGTTTGGTATGTATCCCTATCATTTTTGAATTGAAAATTAAGGGATTGTCAGATTGTGGAGTGTGGTTAAAAATAATGCTTCGTAAGAGGGATAAAACGATATCTCGGGTGGGGTGGTATTATTCACACGGGGATAAGGGTTAGCAGGATTGTGGGCTTAAATGACCAAATTATCCCTGACATATAAATATCCCTCTTCTTCCTTACAATTTCTCAGATGTCATTTTTCTCAAACACCATCAAGAGTAGAAGGAGAGGCGACACAGCGACTTAGAGAAGAGACGATCGCAAAATCGACACCGGCCGTAGAAGGCGACGCCGGTGAGACAAACCACCAACATCACTGTTAGTAGGTGATGAGGAGACGACACCAGGTTCTTCCTTTTTTATTTTCGAACTAGGGTATCACAACCCATCCCACTACGCGTGGAAATAGGACACGTGGCACGCCATCAAGGCTTATTTAGTTCCATTAAAGTAAATTAGCAGCGAAAATCAGAAGTAAAAACTATTAAAATCAGAGTTATAAAAAGTTTCGCGCCTTTGAAAACACTTTAAGAAAATCCTTCTTGAAAAACAGTAATCCAGTCGACTGGAAATGCAAATTGCAGAGAGCCAACAATCTCAGCCCCTCAATCCAGTCGGCTGTGTCGGGGACCCAGTCGACTGGGGTCTCAAATTCTCAATCGACTGACCCTACCCAGTCGACTATGTCCTTCACAGAACTAAAAATCCATATTCCTTTAGTTGTCCAATCGACTGTGTCGAAGACCCAGTTGACTGATTTTCCATTATTAATAGCAAGAGCTAAACTACATAGTGATTCAGTCGACCAATCAAGGATCCAGTCGACTGATCCCCTGCTGAAAACAAAGTTGTGAAGTTTATCCACCTAAGGTCCTCCAAACCAAAACCAACACAACTACAATGATATATTAACTATTTAAAACATCATTACAGGAGTATTTATGAGTGATTACAATACCACACTAACCCATGGTTCTATTACAACATATTCCAACTTCCAATTCTTATTACAAGTTGGAATTAAACAAAAGTATAAACAAGGTGATGATTCCCCGGCATCTCATCTGTCTCACTCATCATGCTTCTTCTTACCTTTCTTCTTACCTGCAATAGAGTACATCTCCACTGCTCAGCTATATATTGAGTATACAAATTCTAACATATGCATATATGATAAAACATACTTTAATCTCATAAATCACATCAATAGTCTCTAGGGAGAAAAATACGCATTCATCCGGTAGCGGCAAGTCCAAGCCTTAAACTGCGATGTCAATGGCTAGTCCAAGTTCCCCCAAGTGCCTAGGCAAGTCCAAGCCTTAAACAATGCACAATAGCCGTCGCTACTAAAATTCCCAAATATCGAGAAGCTTACTCTGGCATGAATTTGTATAAGTCCCCCCTTTGACCCACACAGACAACTCAACGTGCTCGCGTAAATTTAGACATGCTTTTCACATTTAAGCGCGTGCATAATTAACTGGCCTAAGATTAACACATGAATTTTGCTCGGATCACAATTTCGTCGTTGAAATCTAAAGCATGTATTTCACCTATATAACACAGGTTAATTACTATTTCATACCTCGTGCGATTTTCCTCAAACTTTGAAGGATCGACTAGGGGATCGATTAAACATCGGATCTCGAATTTCAAGTGATTCATACAAGTTTTACTGGGTTTTTCCCAAAATTCTAGAAATTAGATTTTTACAAAAGTTCGCCAAACGAGGCCTAAGAGGTATCAAAACATAGATCGTACCTCAGGGAGTCCGAATATGAAATTTGGTGAAAAACTAGCGGACGAACGATCGCCGTATGTGGTCGGCAAGGTCGTGGCAACTAAATCTCCCTTTATCTCTATCTCCCAAGATATTTTATAAGGTTTGTGAAAATAATGAATCTCACCCTCACTATTTATAGGCAACTTTTCTAGAAATCGCGTTTACCACCCCACGAGATTTTCAACCTTTTAATTAATTCTTGAAAAGTCGCACACGTCCATTTTATACCTTTACAAGTGAAAATTATAAATTACAAAAGTTTTCAACTAAGTTTCGTTTGGGTCCAAAATCAAGTCCGAAAACGAAATTCTGTGGAATCTCTACACAACCTACTTTTTATATAACGTGTCACTCACATTCTCACCACAGTGTTCAAAAAGCTCTACAGCGATTTCAAAACTACCAGAAATTATACTCTACATGTATAATTACTATTCATAAAAATCAAGTAAAATCAAATAACATTTAAAATCATATAAATGTCATCAAATCGTGCTAATGCAACATGACGTATCATGTGCTCGTGTCTTTACTGACACCTTACCATTGACCCACGGTCAACCTCATTTACCATTATCAAATAATATTGATAATTCACAAAATTCAAAGATGCATGAGAAAATCATGAAATTTTAGAGGGTGTGACATAGGATTTACTGAAATGCTTGATAAAATAGTAGATGTATATTCTTCTGCTTATATTATGCTAGATCTTACCGATCATCCTAGTTGATTGTTTGCTCGGAAAGTTTTCAATTTTGGAGACTGGAATCATGTTGATTTTTTCGTACAAAATAGTAGCTTTAAACGGCCCATATGATTCACTTTTTTTATTTTTTATTTTTCGCTTGCTCATCTTGATTCCATATTCTTTTTCCTTTTTTTTTTTTTCCAGAAAAATGTTGATTCCATATTCGCATGTGCTATTCATTCATAGAAGAAGAGATCTGATTCATAGAAGAAGTGCGACTGATTTGTAGGGACTGTTTGGGCATATAGTTCCTAAAATTCACATTTGGCTTAATTCTATGTTTGCATGTGCTCTTCTCCTTACATCTACAAGTTCTTCAAGTTAAAATTGTTGAGAACCAATGTTCTTTCCTTATGAGACCCACAAAATAAAAATGCTCCCTCTCTCTTATCTCTCTCTCTCTCTCTCAATCGTTGCACTGAAGATGGAAAATCCCCAAATCCTTCTGCACAAACCCTAGCTTCATCACCACATCTGACCCCCATAACCGACATGGTGGCTGCCACCGGGGGCAAAGCCGGGTACGAAGAAGTCGAGTATGGCGCCGGCGAGCGTGAGTTCAAGTGGGACAAGAGCTCAGATGTTGAGAGATTTTTCATTGGAGATATATGATAAAACAGAAATGTTAGATGCACAAAAAAAATGCACTAACATGTTTAAAATTGTTGGACTTCATGCTGAAAAAGTTGTACACCTCTTTTTTTGTCTTTTTGTGTGTACAAATTTTTCAGCACAAAGTCCAATTGTTGGACTTCGTGCTGAAAAAGTTGTACACCTCTTTTTTTGTCTTTTTGTGTACAGATTTTTTAGCACAAAGTCCAACAATTTTAAATAGGTTGTGCATTTGATTGTGCATTTTTTTTTTGTGCATCTAGCATTTTTCATGATAAAAAAGGAGTTACAGTTCATTGGTCGTCGAAGTGATGGTGGAAATCAACACTCAGTCTTCTTGTTCAAAGCCATGGGAGAGAGAGAGAGAGAGAGAGAGATTAGAGTGGAAAATTTATTTGCAAATTGTATGTTATGTGAACATCCTTAATTAGAGAAATTTGTCACTTTGATCATTTTGTATTCAGAGGCTAAACACATCAAAAAAGACTTCCAATTCCGGCTCTCACTCTTTGTCAAAGCTCACATTTAACATTGTGACTTGTGTTTTCATGTAATTATGAATGAATAACCCATCTATGAATAACCCACATATAACCCATATAATCCATATGTGGGTTATGAATGAATAACCCGCATATGAATGACTTCTTTTCACATTTTAATTCCTTTTAAAAGAAGTTATGTGTTTGATTCAGTTTTCATGTAATTATGAATGAATAACTATGTCTTATATCGTCTTCTCATCCTCTGCAACACTTTGGATTTGATTCTAAAGTTTATGATAATCTGTGTAACCTTTTTTTTATGGATTGGACGAGGAATATTGGAATTAAAGGCCCGTGAGTTGGGTGTATTGCACGTGCGGCAATGGCGACGGGGCAGTTTAGAAAGACCCATTAATGAATATCTATAATATATATAAGTGCACTGATGGTCATAAGTGTTTTACACTTTTATTAATCGGTGCACTTTTACTTAACTAATTTTTGTTAAAATTTTAATAAGTTTAATATGTTATTTTTTACCCAATTTTTTGGGCCGTCCACATTGATAGATATGTTATATATACATACATTGTTTAAGATTAGGAAACAACTTAGGAAATACAACTTCGAAGTTGTATTCCTAATGTGTACATATGTTGATTGTTTCCAAAAAACCAAAAAACCTTATTACTTTCCTTCTTCTTTTTTTTTCCCCTCCGTGAAATAATGTTTATGCTTGTAATGATTTACTCTTTTAGAGACATTGGTATTGGTTTACATATATTTGTGTATATATATATATATGGACTAGGAATCTAACTAAACTAACTCTTATAGGACTTAGCTAAATTCATGTTGATATTGGGTTTTTTTTTTCTTCTTCTTTCTTACTTTTAATTTCTTAGATAGTAGATGTAGATTAGGGAGAAATTTTTGGGTACCACGTGGCATGTCACTTGGTACTCCGTACTCAATAGTAGCATGTCACACGAACAATGGAATTCACCATAAAAAAATTTAATTTATTTTTTTTCTTTCTTACTTTTAATTTCTTAGATAGTAGTCAGTAGATGTAGATTAGGGAGAAATTTTTGGGTACCACGTGGCATGTCACTTGGTACTCCGTACTCAATAGTAGCATGTCACACGAATAATGGAATTCACCATAAAAAAATTTAATTTATTTTTTTCTTTCTTACTTTTAATTTCTTAGATAGTAGATGTAGATTAGGGAGAAATTTTTGGGTACCCCTAAGATACCACGTGGCATGTCACTTGGTACTCCGTACCTAATAATAGCGCGCCACATGAACAATGGAATTCACCACAAAAAATTTTTAAAAAATTTTTCTTTCTTACTTTTAATTTCTTAGATAGTAGATGTAGATTAGAGAGAAATTTTTGGGTACCCCTAAGGTACCACGTGGCATGTCACTTGGTACTCCGTACCCAATAGTAGCGCGCCACACGAACAATGGAATCCACCACAAAAAATTAAATGGCCTAACAATCCTGTGTGGCGCTACCTCATTGGGTGTGGGGCACCACATAGGCGCTACCTTGAGGGTACACAAAACTTTTCGTAGATTAGGACTCTAACCATTCATATCTCTATGTTCGAATTGTTTCCTTTTAACTTTTTTTTTTTTTTTTTGTAATTCCTTATATCTTATTGGTGGACTGTAATTAAGGATTAGGTAATAATAATGAGGAGTCTACCTAAACTAAAACTAAGAGGTCAGTGGTTATTTTTAAAAAAAAAAAAAAAAAAAAAAGGGGGAAACAAGGGGGGGGGGGGGGGGGGGGGGGTCATCGTCTACTGGACAAACACTGTGATCCCTAATCAAAAGTAATAAATCGATAATGTAATAAAGAGAGATACGCAGAGAAAAAGGAAGAAGAAAGAAAGGTGCAAGAGTCAACCGATAATGGTAAGTAAATATGAACATTTATATTTGCAGAGATTGGTTCTTGATAAATTTTTCGAAGTCTTTTCATTTTATTTTGGGGAAAGTGTTTTCTTTTTCCTTTTTCTTTTTCTCTTTTCATGTTTCTTCTTAATCATGTGTACATTTCTTTGTTATTGTTATTGTTTTTGTTTTTGTTTTTTGGTTTTTTAAACTCTTAATATAGAGTTTATTGAAATATTATGTTTTTAAGTTCTATTTGATATCTTATTGGTTTTCATGTTTTATTGCTATGATTGTTTCATGATTTAGGCCTGTTTGGCAACAACTTCTACTTTCGTCATGCAATTTTTTGTTGTTTTTGTTGAAGAATAATGCTATGCTTCTCTAATTTTGAATCATAAAATGGTTCCCAAGTATTTTATCGCACCGGTCATTGATCAGCCAATTCTTACTTAATAAATTTTATTGACATTCCACTAACCCTTTTTTTTTACCGTACACGGTTTATTAGCATTCCAATGCTCTTTTAATTGGTACAAATCAAATGAATCTGTTAACTATAACCACATTTCTTTTTTTTCTTTTTTCTTTTCTTTTTTAAGCATCACTTCTATGTTGGATTGTCCAGTCCTATTACATTATACAACTATCTTCAAGACTTGGAGTCTTATTATTAAGTAGTACTTTACTGGAATAGTTCTATAATTTTCACGACTTCAATCAAATCCTACTTGACTGAATTAATTTTATCCTAATATTATAAAGCACTACTTTTAAGGACTTGATTAGTTTTTCTTTTATTAAAGTATCAAACCCGTAAGACTCCATTAGTTAACCTCCTTAATATCTTCGGTGAAGAAAAATCCAAGTATGTACGTGGTGGTCAAACTATGTGACTATGTGATTGGTTTTGTTGCTGTTCTTTAAATTTTTTTTTTTCTAATCTCTGTCTTACCAAAATTTTTAGAAATTTTTTAATGTGTTTGTTGTCACTAATGGTATTGGTAGATACAATATCAGATTTCTTAGGATATATGAGAAACAAGTTATTCCCGGATTTTAAGTATATTGGAAAAAAAAAATATTAATCACTGCTCTTATCTATATTAGTATATATGGTGAGGTGATTTACTAGCAATTTGTGTAGACCTACAAGGTGTGTAATTTTATTTTACATTTACTTCAAATAGAGTATAGAAAAATTTTATCTAGAACTCTCAATTATAATAACACAATTGTCTACAACTTTTTGAGTATCTGGATGGTAGTTTTCTTTCACTATAGATCATAAAAGAATGTGGTTAATTTGGATTCTATCAACTTTTTGTCATTTATGTGTCAATTTAAACTTTTTTTGTCAAATGAAAAAAAAATTTCTAATTTATGATGTTTTATATTATAGATATATTATAGAGTCTAATATTCGACATAGTATATTTACAAGAGAATGTAAAATCCATTTTTTGTGAGTTGCATAAAATCGAAATTTTCGTACGTTTATTAGTGAGTAGGACAAAGTCATATAAAATGATTGTGTACACAACAAAATGCTATACAAGATTTATGTGAAACTTGCATCATTTGTGTCAGGACCCGAATTTACATTATTTTCATTATTAAAATGTTATCATATTTTTATGTTTTAACCACCCAAATAACCTTAGACATGTGTTAAAATCCCATTGGTCTTTCACCTAACTAAATAACCTACACATGACCCCTAGTAAATGACCTAATCTACCAAATACAAATGTTACATGAGATAATATAAAAAGAAATTGAACATAAAATTCAGTTAATGAAATGTGATATTTCCCTTTCGTATTAACATCCATACATTCATTACTCTTCAGTTATTGAAGTGTTTAATTCATGTGCCTTTCATTACTACAAGATGTTAGCTTTGTATTAATTACCAAGCTTACTTAACTTATGTTAAACACAAGTATAAATAGCACACATACTTTGGGTAAATGCACAACATAAATGAAATCTACTCCTATATGTGAGATAGAAAATTATAGATGTAAAACTTAGTTTTACGGGTCAAGATCAAGAGATCAAGAGAGAGAGAGAGAGAGAGAGAGAAAGAGAGAGAGAGAGAGAGAGGATAAATTATTGTCTACTCTCAAAGTGGGTTGTTTGGGGAATAAAATACTGGACTAGTGGTGGCGGGTTCAGTGGTGTTTGGACAACAACAGTGGGCTCAATTTTCAAACTTTATCTTCGATCAATGGGTATATTACTTTTCCAAATCTTCTTATACATTTTATAATATGTACATTCTAAATGTATTTTTATCATCTGTAGTAGATCCTTAAAAGATCTTCCCTAAGCTTAAAGCTTGAGCAAGGCCAAATAGACCCTAAATCGTTATTAATAGCAAATTTAAGTTTCTAAGCTAACTTAATTTTTGGGATACATAAAAAAGGGCATTTTTGGTATTTCAAAAATATACAAAATTACTATAAATTATTTCCTACTATTTCGTAAATTTTGGACATCATTTGGTATTTATTTTAATTTCGAAATTATTAAACGGTTATAAAAAAATGAATTTTGAAACTTTACATTTACTGTTAAAATTTTGTAAAACTCCAAAAAATAAATGGTTAGTACCTTTGTGACCAGAATAATAATTAGAATATTTGGAGACTAATTTTGTAAGTTTTTGGAGACGAAAATTTTACTACTAATTCTGAAGCCCAAATTACTATAGAAAAAAAAAACTATATATTTTTCATATAAAATTGTAACGAACTCGGATTTAACCCTAGTCAATGGCGTTACTTTTATAAAAATATAAGGACCATTATAGTAAGGAAAAAATCCTATTTTGAAAAATTACGAAAATACCCCTAAAACCTATAATTACCATTTTACCCCTACACTTTGAAGTTAGACTAAATGACAGGTTTTATAAACATTTTGTGTAGGACTTGAAGGTTAATTTCAAAAGAAATTCTTTAACCACCTAAACTACCAAGGTGAGTGATCGTATTTCCTTTTTACAGATTCAACTCCTCACGGGTGAATCTTGTCTAATTACTTGAACAAGTTTTATTTTAATTATGAAATCGATGTTCTTACATTTGTTCTGGAACACTTCGATTCGTTCCACTGAAAGAGGTTATCGTATTTGAAATTATTGTAAGTTCCATATTTATTTGATTCCAGTGTCAATTACCACCATTCTACATGATTATATATTGATTCTATTAAGAATCTACGAGCCCCTACGTGGGATGATCCATATTGGATCTATGAGTGGCCCAAAATTGGCCGACCCTCCTTATTGGGTCTACGAGTGCTTCTGATCAGTTAGCTATTGCAGTATATGTATATGTATGAGTACGTGAATGGGTGGTTGGTAATCTGACCTTCTAAAAATGTATTCGTTATACCTGTCCTGATGATATTCTACTCTCTTGATATATCGATTGTTATGTTTATCTGATTTACCGTTGATATATAGATTTCTCTTTATGTTCATCATCCAGGATTATGATTATTTCACTGAGTCTTCTACTCACACTCTCCAAATCTTTCTAACCCCTTTCAGGTGATGAAAAGTATAAGAAGGTGGGAGATAACCTGGTTGAGGAAGACCTATAGAAGAAGAAGAACTTAAAATACTAGCTACCCAGTTAAATAACATGAGTAATTCCAATGGAATTCTCAAAGGCAATATTTAAAGGCTGAAGTTAGCCAGATCAAAATATTATGTAATAAATTTAGAATGACTTGTAATCTTATGGTCTTCATGACCTATATTTGTAATAAAATTTAATTATATTGCTTCCGCGAGTCTCTGAACAAGTTATGAGGCCTTGGTGGCCGGTCACGCACCTTAAATCCACCAATTGGGTTTCGGGGCGTGACAAGCTTGGTATCAGAGCAATAGTTCTAGGGCCGTTAGAAAACGTCAACTCTTTAGTAAGACCATACGCTAAATACCTATACTTAGGTAAATTCTATTTGGATATAAATATAAGGTAAGAAATACTACTAATTACATTATTATTATGTAGTCAAAGAAGTATTAACAAGGAGTAAGCTCAACCAACATGGATGAAGCAGCGAATGCTAGATTTGAACGTGTCGAACAAATCATCGAAGGACTGGCTTATGCTGCCCAAGATAGAGTAGCTAATTCTGAAGATAATGGTAATGGAAGTAAAAATAATGGACAACGGGGAATGCAGATAACGGTGGAACAATTTCAGAAACTACGACCACCAACTTTTGATGGTAGTGCAGACCCTACTAAGGCTGAAGCATGGGTTCGTCGGATGGAAAAGATTTTCAAAGTCTTTCCATGTCCCGAGGAAGAGAAAGTGAAGTATGCCACCTTTACCTTTGTAGGGGAGGCAGATCATTGGTGGACTACAATGGAGGAAAGCGAGCCCGAGATGAGCTGGCAGCGATTCTTGGAGGTATTTTACGGCATGTACTTCCCAGAATCTATGAAGGAACAAAAGGCTAAGGATTTCATGAACCTGAAGCAAGGAAACATGACGGTGCTCCAATATGCTACGGAGTTCTCTACCCTATCCCGTTTTGCCACGTATCTAATCCCTACAGAGGAGAAAAAGGCGAAGAAATTTGAAGATGGTCTGCAAATCCACATACGCAGCAAGGTAGAGATGTTCAAACTCAAGTTATACAAGGAGGTGCTGGATCGTGCTCTCGTGGCTGAAAGAACAAGTTTGGAACTTCAGAAAAATCGAGACAATTTTAAAAGACAAACAAGTAACCAGGGAAAAGGACAAGGAAATACCAAGAGACAGTTCACGGGAACGTCTAGTGTAGGTTCTAACTCTCAGAACAAGAGTAGACCACAGGGTGGAACCGTATCTCCATGCAAAACATGTGGGAAGATGCATTGGGGTGTCTGTCGACTGAGTACAGGAGCATGCTACAAGTGTGGAGAAATGGGCCATATGATCCGAGAATGCCCAACGTGGAAGACTGGGAAGGAAGTTGTCCCAGTTGCCACTCTAACCAACCAACGTTCGGCTCAAAATCAAGGGAACCAAGGGAAGAATCAACAACGCCATGGACGTGTATTTACCTTAGTCCCAAGTGGCGAGGCTATAACTGATACTGTGGTGGCAGGTACTATTTCTATTTGTGGAATTGATGCTCGTACGCTTATGGACTCAGGATCTACTCATTCATTTGTATCACCACATTTTGCCTCAAAATTCAATAAGTCACCAGAGCCTTTAGGTTATGACCTATCTGTCGTTACTCCCTCTGGAAATTCTATGATTGGTACCTTAGTGTATCGATCCTGCAACATCATAATAAGTAATGTGCCATTACTTGTTGACCTGATACCTTTAGAGATTCAAGGTTTTGATGTCATCTTAGGTATGGATTGGTTATCTTCGGTATATGCTACTATCGATTGCGTTTCAAAGAGAGTCATTTTCCAAATTCCTGATCGACCAGACTTCTCTTTTGAAGGGAAGGGTGCAATGCTACCTCCCACGTATCTTATCTCCTCCATGAAAGCCAATAAATTACTTAGGAAAGGATGTCAAGGTTATCTCTGTACCATTCTAGAAGATTCGCCTGTAGAAGTAACTTTGGAAGATATCCAAGTGGTAAGGGAATTTCCAGATGTCTTTCCAGATGACTTGCCTAACATTCTGGTCGATAGAGAGATTGAATTCACTATTGATCTCGTTCCAAATACCCAACCAATATCGAAGACCCCTTATCGTATGGCTCCAATGGAACTGGCAGAGTTGAAGACGCAGTTACAAGAATTATTGGATAAAGGTTTTATTAGACCTAGCACTTCTCCCTGGGGTGCACCTGTCCTATTTGTGAAGAAGAAAGATGGGACTATGAGATTATGTGTCGATTACCGTGAGTTGAACAAGGTAACGATAAAGAATCGATATCCTCTTCCAAGGATTGACGATCTATTCGATCAATTACAAGGAGCACAAGTGTTCTCAAAGATTGACCTGAGATCAGGTTACCATCAATTGAAGATTAAAGAAGAAGATGTAGAAAAGACCGCTTTTCGAACTCGATATGGTCATTATGAATTCCTAGTAATGCCTTTTGGTGTTACTAATGCTCCTGCTGCATTCATGGATTTGATGAATCGAGTATTTAAACCCTATCTCGATGATTTTGTAATAGTATTCATCGATGATATCCTTATCTATTCTAAAAGTCTTGAGGAACATGAACGTCATTTGAGGACAATACTACAGACATTAAAAGATCGTCAATTATTTGCCAAATTCAAGAAATGTGAGTTCTGGCTTCCAAAGATTTCTTTCTTGGGGCATGTGATCTCAAAAGAAGGCGTATCAGTTGACCCACAAAAGGTGGTGGCAATCATGTCTTGGCCGAGACCAACAACTGTGACAGAAGTACGTAGTTTCCTAGGTTTGGCGGGATATTACCGGAGATTTGTCAAAGACTTCTCCAGGATAGCTGGACCAATGACTCAATTGACGCAGAAGGGCATACATTTTGAATGGACTGATGATCGTGAGCAATGTTTCCAAGAGTTGAAAAATAGATTGGTTTCTGCACCAATTTTAAGCATACCTACTGGACAAGGTGGGTTCGTGATCTATAGTGATGCTTCCCATCGAGGGTTGGGATGTGTTCTAATGCAACATGGTAAAGTTATTGCATATGCATCCCGACAGCTCAAAATTCATGAAAAGAACTACCCTACTCACGACTTGGAACTAGCCGCTGTGGTGTTCGCCTTAAAGATTTGGCGTCATTACCTATATGGTGAAAGATGTGAGATTTTCACCGATCACAAGAGTTTAAAGTATCTATTCTCTCAGAAGGAACTGAATATGAGGCAACGAAGATGGCTTGAGTTGATGAAAGACTACGATCTTGATATCCAATATCATCCCGGCAAGGCTAATGTTGTAGCTGATGCTTTAAGTCGAAAATCTTCAGGAAATCTGGCTTACTTGCTCACTACACAACAACGATTGATTGAAGACTTTGCAAGATTAGAAATTGAAGTTACCTCCCGTCATTGCAATGGTATATTAGCATCTCTTTTTGCAAAACCAACAATCATCGATGAGGTGAAAGAAGCTCAAATGCAAGACGACTACCTAAACAAGATTTCTAAGGAGATACCAGAAGGGAAAAGACCTGAATTTATATCACGAGACGGTATTCTACTGTATCAGGACCGTATCTGTGTACCAAACCTTCCTGAGATTAAGAGAAGAGTAATGGAAGAAGCACATTTTTCTAGATTTGCAGTACACCCAGGTAGTACTAAAATGTACCAAGATATGAAAAAATACTTATGGTGGCCCAACATGAAAAGAGAGATTGCTGACTTTGTATCACATTGTCTGCATTGTCAACAAGTTAAGGCAGAGCATCAACGACCGGGTGGAATTCTTCAACCACTTCCTATCCCAGAGTGGAAATGGGAGCATATTACTATGGACTTTGTAGTAGGATTACCTAGATCTTCAAAGCAAAACGATGCTATTTGGGTAATTGTTGATAGGTTAACAAAATCAGCTCATTTTTTACCAATCAAAGTCACTCATTCGCTAGAGAAGTTAGCAACTTTGTATATTGATGAGATTATTAGGCTTCATGGTACACCGGTTACTATAGTTTCTGATAGAGATCCAAGATTCGTATCACGATTTTGGAAGAGTTTACAAAGAGCTTTGGGAACTACTCTTAATTTCAGCACCGCTTTTCACCCTCAAACAGATGGACAATCTGAGCGAGTAATTCAAATTTTGGAGGATATGCTTCGACTTAGTGTTCTAGATTTCAGAGGTAGCTGGGAAGAACACCTATCTTTAGTAGAATTTGCATATAATAACAGTTTTCAAGCTAGCATTGGCATGGCACCGTATGAAGCGCTTTATGGAAGGAAGTGTCGATCTCCTATATGTTGGACCGAGGTTGGTGAAAGGAAAATTTTGGGACCAGAGATTGTTCAACTAACGACAGAAAAGATTCAACTCATTCGTCAACGACTTCAGACAGCACAAAGCAGGCACAAGAGTTATGCAGATACACATAGAAGAAATCTAGAGTTTGAGAAAGGTGATCATGTGTTCCTCAAAGTTTCACCTTCAAAGGGCATAGTTCGTTTTGGCAGGAAGGGTAAACTCAATCCTCGTTATATTGGACCGTTCGAGATCTTAGATCGAGTTGGAGCTGTAGCTTATCGTTTGGCGTTACCTCCGAATCTGTCTAACGTCCATAATGTATTTCATGTGTCTATGCTTCGTCGTTATATATCAGATCCCAGTCATGTATTAGCTTATGAACCTTTGGATGTGCGAGAAGATCTTACCTACGTGGAACAACCGGTTCAAATTCTGGATCGTCGTGACCAAGTTCTGAGAACTAAGGTCATTCCGTTAGTTAAGGTCCTTTGGCGGAATCATATTGTAGAAGAAGCTACGTGGGAAAGAGAGGACGAAATGCGAACCAAATACCCACAACTTTTCAATTAATAAGGTAAGTTAAGTTTGGGGACCAAACTTTCTTAAGTAGGGGAGAATGTCAGGACCCGAATTTACATTATTTTCATTATTAAAATGTTATCATATTTTTATGTTTTAACCACCCAAATAACCTTAGACATGTGTTAAAATCCCATTGGTCTTTCACCTAACTAAATAACCTACACATGACCCCTAGTAAATGACCTAATCTACCAAATACAAATGTTACATGAGATAATATAAAAAGAAATTGAACATAAAATTCAGTTAATGAAATGTGATATTTCCCTTTCGTATTAACATCCATACATTCATTACTCTTCAGTTATTGAAGTGTTTAATTCATGTGCCTTTCATTACTACAAGATGTTAGCTTTGTATTAATTACCAAGCTTACTTAACTTATGTTAAACACAAGTATAAATAGCACACATACTTTGGGTAAATGCACAACATAAATGAAATCTACTCCTATATGTGAGATAGAAAATTATAGATGTAAAACTTAGTTTTACGGGTCAAGATCAAGAGATCAAGAGAGAGAGAGAGAGAGAGAGAGAAAGAGAGAGAGAGAGAGAGAGGATAAATTATTGTCTACTCTCAAAGTGGGTTGTTTGGGGAATAAAATACTGGACTAGTGGTGGCGGGTTCAGTGGTGTTTGGACAACAACAGTGGGCTCAATTTTCAAACTTTATCTTCGATCAATGGGTATATTACTTTTCCAAATCTTCTTATACATTTTATAATATGTACATTCTAAATGTATTTTTATCATCTGTAGTAGATCCTTAAAAGATCTTCCCTAAGCTTAAAGCTTGAGCAAGGCCAAATAGACCCTAAATCGTTATTAATAGCAAATTTAAGTTTCTAAGCTAACTTAATTTTTGGGATACATAAAAAAGGGCATTTTTGGTATTTCAAAAATATACAAAATTACTATAAATTATTTCCTACTATTTCGTAAATTTTGGACATCATTTGGTATTTATTTTAATTTCGAAATTATTAAACGGTTATAAAAAAATGAATTTTGAAACTTTACATTTACTGTTAAAATTTTGTAAAACTCCAAAAAATAAATGGTTAGTACCTTTGTGACCAGAATAATAATTAGAATATTTGGAGACTAATTTTGTAAGTTTTTGGAGACGAAAATTTTACTACTAATTCTGAAGCCCA
The DNA here is from genome assembly GCA_033977485.1 of Hydrangea macrophylla. Classification (NCBI taxonomy): domain Eukaryota; kingdom Viridiplantae; phylum Streptophyta; class Magnoliopsida; order Cornales; family Hydrangeaceae; genus Hydrangea; species Hydrangea macrophylla. Next base: position 80,095,597 of record CM066998.1, on the reverse strand, counting down.
AATTACTATAGAAAAAAAAAACTATATATTTTTCATATAAAATTGTAACGAACTCGGATTTAACCCTAGTCAATGGCGTTACTTTTATAAAAATATAAGGACCATTATAGTAAGGAAAAAATCCTATTTTGAAAAATTACGAAAATACCCCTAAAACCTATAATTACCATTTTACCCCTACACTTTGAAGTTAGACTAAATGACAGGTTTTATAAACATTTTGTGTAGGACTTGAAGGTTAATTTCAAAAGAAATTCTTTAACCACCTAAACTACCAAGGTGAGTGATCGTATTTCCTTTTTACAGATTCAACTCCTCACGGGTGAATCTTGTCTAATTACTTGAACAAGTTTTATTTTAATTATGAAATCGATGTTCTTACATTTGTTCTGGAACACTTCGATTCGTTCCACTGAAAGAGGTTATCGTATTTGAAATTATTGTAAGTTCCATATTTATTTGATTCCAGTGTCAATTACCACCATTCTACATGATTATATATTGATTCTATTAAGAATCTACGAGCCCCTACGTGGGATGATCCATATTGGATCTATGAGTGGCCCAAAATTGGCCGACCCTCCTTATTGGGTCTACGAGTGCTTCTGATCAGTTAGCTATTGCAGTATATGTATATGTATGAGTACGTGAATGGGTGGTTGGTAATCTGACCTTCTAAAAATGTATTCGTTATACCTGTCCTGATGATATTCTACTCTCTTGATATATCGATTGTTATGTTTATCTGATTTACCGTTGATATATAGATTTCTCTTTATGTTCATCATCCAGGATTATGATTATTTCACTGAGTCTTCTACTCACACTCTCCAAATCTTTCTAACCCCTTTCAGGTGATGAAAAGTATAAGAAGGTGGGAGATAACCTGGTTGAGGAAGACCTATAGAAGAAGAAGAACTTAAAATACTAGCTACCCAGTTAAATAACATGAGTAATTCCAATGGAATTCTCAAAGGCAATATTTAAAGGCTGAAGTTAGCCAGATCAAAATATTATGTAATAAATTTAGAATGACTTGTAATCTTATGGTCTTCATGACCTATATTTGTAATAAAATTTAATTATATTGCTTCCGCGAGTCTCTGAACAAGTTATGAGGCCTTGGTGGCCGGTCACGCACCTTAAATCCACCAATTGGGTTTTGGGGCGTGACAATTTGTGCTTTATCGAAAATCAGATTTAAAATCAAATGAATAAATTGAAAAAAAAAAACTAGAACATAACTTTTCAAAAACAAGTAATCCTTTACAATAGCATAATTTTAACTTGATGGTTTGTTATGATAATTATATGAAGTTAATAAAAAAGCTGAATATGTTATATAGTAAGGATTTGAGTATACATTATCGGTATTATTCTTGAATATATTCATGTGCATCGCACGTGTTCCCAAAGTAGATGTGTGTGTAGATATACACAAATAGATACAAAATCATGAAGGGTCAACATTATTTTGCTGAAGTTAATTATGTTAGCATATGGGTTGCTTGCAACAGTGTAGTTAGTAGGGAAAGTTAGGATACTGTAAGGTAGGGGAACCAAAGTTTACCATTCCACTAATTTTTCTTACCCTATAGTCACAAGGCAGAAGCTACAACGTCCCCATTCAAAATGGAAAAAATTGTACCTTTTAACACCAGACGGCAGAGCCATTGTTGGCTCTTTTCATTAGAATTGGACTCACCATAGGGAATGCGCATGTCATTGAAATCAACGATTGAACAAAATTAATGTCGTTTAAATTGCTTTCAGTGGTGGCCGACAAAGATAATGACGGTTGGGAGGTGGTCGATAAAGGCAACACCATTTGTACCCCAGACGACAATCCCATGTTGTTTAATTAACTGCACCACTGTGGCCTTCTCCATGTTGTTACACAAACTTAGACTAAATTTACACTACCTTCCTTAACAACAATCGAGATGCTTTAAGGAATCTAACTAAACTAAAACTAACAACTTCTTCTTTTTTTTGGTGCACTACGTTAAACATTACTTTTTGAACAAACATACTATAAAATATTAAATACCAATTTGTTTTAGAGTCATAAAATATATTTACTACCAATTTTAGATGAATTAATATTTTATCCAAAATCACAGTTCCCGAAATATTTTAGCTTTTTATTTTATTTTATTAGTAACAATTAATTATGTTCATATGGTTGAACTTACTATCTTAATGATGTTTAGTTTAATCTAAAAATCTTACAACGCGAATGAAATTAAGCTATAATTTATTAAATTATTCTTAGGATACACAAAATTTAAGTGATTGATAAATTTTGTCCTTGTAATTCCAATTTTTTCATCACGTAAAACCTTGTGGAAAAATTAAATAAGTTGATATGTCCAGAAATATTCTGTAGCGGTCCAACCGCCACGTGGTCAGCTGATAGCCCGGGAAATCCGGATTTGGATCGTAGAGCCCACGCTCCTGAGGTGTCCAGCTGTTGCTGTCCGGGATACCCGGCAGCTCGGGTACCAGGAGTGGTGAGGCCCCCGGAGACGCGGCGTGAATCATGCTTCCTACAGTTTCCTTGTACGGCTGCAACTCTATTAAGGAAGAGTCAGTGGTTTCCTAAACCACTTAGGAAACTCTCCAAACATTGTACAAATCTATTGTGATTAGATTAGGCTTCCTAATCTAACAAGCTTACCATGTAAGGGTGGACTCTTGCATCTATAAAAGGGCCCACCTGCCCTCTCGAAAGGGATCCGAATATCAATTCTATAAGCACATAAGCATATATTAGAGAACTCACCATCATACACGCATACACCCGGCCGGTATTACTGGGAGTGCTGCCCATCTTGTCAGCTCACCAGGCCCGCCGGTGATCTGTTAGTGAGAAGCGCGTAGACGCAACCGTGGACGTAGGTCACCTCATTAACGGGGCCGAACCACATATAAATCTTCTGTGATCTTATCTTCTGTCAAAATCATTCTTACCAATTTTCGGCATCATCAGTTTGGCGCCGTCTGTGGGAAACGACACAGTTTCCTCGTCAACAAAAATCTTTGACTAATCAACATGCCGAAGAAGAAGGGCAAGAAGACCGCAGATTCAACCGGTCAGGAGGACCTACAGATCGAGACGCGGGCGACCTCCATGACCTCCGAGCAGGTCACAGCGGCGTTGGAGCGGCTCTTGGAGGGCCAGCTCCGGACACAACAGCAAATAGAGGCGCTCATGGCCCAACATGAAAAAGTGGTCGAGGACCGCGAGAAAGGCCCTTCGTCGGAGAAGCGGCCTGAAAAGAGCACTCCCAGTCAGAGGCCCGCTCGGACGCGCGAAAAAACCCGATCCGCTCCAGGGTCCCGACTAAACCGGGAAAGCCAGGCGGAGGGAGAACGTAGCCAGCCTACCAAGCGCCCGCAGGAAGGACCTCGGTACGTTCCTCGCCGAGCGCGCCGAGTGGAGGACGCCCGGATCCTCATTTAACGGCGGTGAGCCGCAAGGGGAGAAGCATCCGGACGAAAAGTCAGGGAATCGGTCGACGATCCGCCCGCCCTAAACTGGGATGATCTTAGGCACAGGCTATCCCGAACCCGCAGCCGAGTGCTATCCCCAAGGTCGACGCGCTTCGAGGATGAGGCATCATCGTCCGACCCCACTTACCACTCAGATGCATAAAGGAGGACCGGGCGCACTGACGTCAAGGCCCAGGTCGAAGAGCTGCAGCAGCAGATTGAGAGGCTGAACCGCAAGTCCGGTCACGACCTCACTAATACAGAAACAGAGTCGCCCTATACTGCCCGGGTGACACAGTTCCCAATTCCGCGGAAGTTCAAACCCCCTCATCTCAGCTCATATGACGGCACGGGGAGTCCAGTGGACCACATTCGCACCTATAAGGCGCAGATGGCACTGGTCGCTACGACAGATGAGTTGCTGTGCCTGGCTTTCCCTAGTACTCTAAAGGGATCAGCCGCACAGTGGTTCCATGCCCTGAAGCCCCGGACGGTTGACAACTTCAAAGCCCTCGGCAAACTCTTCATCAGCCAGTTTGTCGGGATGCTGGACCGATCGCAGCCAGACACCCAGCTGCTAGCTGTCAAGCAGCAAAAGGGGGAATCTTTAAGGGAATACGTAGATCGTTTCAACCAGCAGAGGCTCTTGATTCGCAACCTCAATGAGACCGCCGCTATTATGGCTTTCTGCTCGGGAGTTCAGCACACCAAGGTGGCCACGTCTTTTCATCGCAATCGACCGGCAACCCTGGTGGAACTCTCGGAAAGAGTAGGAAAGTACATAGACACCGAAGAGTTTCTGAAAGCAAAGCACGCCAGCCAGGCAGGAGATGAATCCCCAAAAGCAAAGCGCAAACGCGAGGGATTTGAGAAGGGTCCGGGAAAGAAGCCAAAGCAAGATCAGAGAGAGGCTAGAGGTCAGCCCCCAATAGTTTTCACACCTCTTTCCCGACCCATACATGAGGTGATGGCCGCTGCAGAGGCGCAGAGGCTGCTTCCGCAGCCTGCCAAGATCAGAGCCCCTGCCGGCAAGAGGAACCGGGAGAAGTTTTGCCGTTATCACAGGGATCACGGCCATGAAACGGAGGATTGCTTCAAGTTGAAGATAGCAATCGAGAAGCTGATCGAGCAGGGCCATCTTGCCGAGTTTGTCATAGCAGACAGACGACCCCGACAGGATGCCCGAGCTCCCGGTCAGCGCCCTCCACCGCTCGGCCACATTAACGTGATCTCCGGAGGAACATCTGGTGGAGGTGATTCTCAGTCGGCACAGAAGAGGCATGCCCGAGCATCCCGAGCGGATGTATGGCAGGTCCAATCCACCGGCCCCTCACCAACTGACGTTCTCATCCGACGACGTACAGGGCCTCCATTGCCCCCACGACGACCCGCTGGTAGTGACGCTGTCTATAGCTAACTATATGGTCCAAAGGGTACTAGTCGACACGGGCAGTTCGTCCGACATAATGTTCACAGCAGCATTCGACCAACTCGGGATCGATCGGGATCGGCTCCGGCCAGTTGCTACTCCCCTGGTCGGATTCAACGGCTCCAGCACTCAACCACTCGGCACGATCGAACTCCCAGTACTCATGGGGACCTATCCGCAATAGGTTTCCATGCTCACCAATTTCGTGATAGTGGATGCCCAATCGGCCTACAACGTCATCCTCGGGAGGCCGACCCTCAACAGGGCCCGAGCAGTTGTCTCCACATACAGCTTAATCGTGAAGTTCCCGACTCCCCAGGGACCTGGATGCTTGCGAGGAGACCAGACCACGGCTCGAAGTTGTTATGTTAGCTCGTTACGCCGGGGGGCAATCACCGAGACACTGAACGTCCAAGAAATGGACCCCCGGGACCCGAGGAACGTGATAGGGCCTATGGAAGAATTAGAGCAGGTTGTGCTCAGTCCAAAGCTCCCAGACCGCACGATCAACGTAGACGCACTGCTGGAGCCCGCATTGAAAGAGAGGTTAACCCAGTTCCTGAGGCAAAACCAGGATGTTTTTGCTTGGAGTCATGAGGACATGCCCGGGATCGATCCCCGGGTAATGTCCCATCGTCTCAATGTCAGCCCGGACTGCCGTCCGGTAAAGCAGAAGCGAAGGGGCATGGCCCCCGAAAGACAAAAGGCTGTAAGTGAGGAGGTCGAGAAGCTCCTAAAAGCTAACTCCATCCGGGAGGTCCACTACCCCGACTGGTTGGCCAATGTTGTCCTGGTCAAGAATAGTAATGGCAAATGGAGGATGTGTGTGGACTTCACCGACCTCAACAAGGCCTGCCCCAAGGACTGTTATCCGTTGCCCAGGATAGACCTCCTTGTCGATTCAACGGCAGGCCACTCACTCTTCTCGTTCATGGACGCCTACTCGGGGTACAATCAGATCAGCATGTACCCCGGGGATGAAGAGAAGACGGCGTTCATCACCGACCAAGGCACGTACTGTTACAGAGTTATGCCCTTCGGCCTCAAGAATGCCGGGGCTACATTCTAACGCCTGGTCAACTTCATGTTCAAAGACCTCATCGGAAAGTCCATTGAAGTGTACGTGGATGATCTCCTGGTCAAGAGCTGGGATGAACCCGATCACCTGGAGCATCTGGCCGGGGCCTTCAGCATTTTGAGAAAATTCAGGATGAGGTTGAACCCGGCCAAATGCACCTTTGGGGTCTCATCCGGGAAGTTCCTCGGTCATCTAGTCAGCAGACGGGGAATCGAAGCAAACCCCGACAAAATCTAGGCTATCATCAACATGTGGTCTCCCAAGTCAACAAAGGAAGTTCAAAGCCTAGCCGGACGGGTGGCCGCACTGAACAGATTCGTCTCCCGAGCTACTGACCGCTGCCTCCCGTTCTTTAAAATCCTCCGTAAAGCTTTTCAATGGTCAGAGGAGTGCGAGGAGGCATTCCAGGATCTCAAGAAATACCTGGCCTCTCCTCCTCTACTGACGACACCTACAGCCGGAGAGGAACTATTCCTGTACCTGGCAGTGTCACCATCTGCGGTTAGCTCGGCACTTATTCGGGAAGAGCACGGGATACAGTTCCCAGTGTACTACACCAGCCGAGCGCTGCAAGGCGCGGAAAGCCGGTACTCCCGCATCGAGAAATTGGCCTTCGACCTCATTACCTCAGCCCGAAGGCTCCGACCGTATTTTCAGGCCCATGCCATTGTAGTGCTGACAGACCAACCTCTCCGCAAAATTCTCTCTCGGCCAGACACATCCGGAAGGCTCGTCAAATGGGCTTTGGAACTGGAGAAGTTTGAGGTAACTTACCGACCACGGACGGCCATCAAGGGACAAGCCGTCGCAGATTTTCTGGTCGAGTTTACGTATCCTAAAGACCCGGTCGAAGAACTCGAGCCTTCGGCCTTACCGCCCGGATTGCTCGCCGGCATCCCCACTTGGGTATTACACGTTGATGGCTCTTCAAACCAGCAAGGCAGTGGAGCCGGAATTATCCTGACTACCCCCGATGGCATCCAGCTTGAATATGCTTTGAGATTTGGGTTTCGTGCCTCCAACAACGAGGCCGAGTACGAAGCCCTCCTGGTCGGGTTACAATTAGCCATTTCGATGAGTGCGCAACAAGTCGAAAGCTACAGCGACTCCCAGCTCGTGGTAAATCAGGTAAACCAAGAATACGAAGCACGGGAAGATAGCATGATGGCCTACTTAGCCCTCGTCCGGATGACATCCAAACAACTCCGAGGATTTTCCATCACTCGGATACCTAGAGAAGAAAACACCAGGGCTGACCGGCTTGCTCGCCTCGCATCGTCAGCTGAGTCAGACTTGCCCGGGATAAGAATACAGTTCTTACCCGAGCCGAGTGTGATCAATTCAGAGGGCATGGAGGTTGACCCGGTCACTCTGGGACCCAGTTGGATGGATCCAATCATGACTTTCTTGACGACAGGAAGGCTACCGGACGAAAAAGAGGAAGCAAGACGGGTCAAGTACCGGGCGGCACGATACCATGTTCTCGACGGTGTCCTTTATAAAAGGGGGTTCACCATCCCGTACCTCCGCTGTGTTCATCCTACGCAAGTTCAAGCAATACTGTACGAAATTCACGAAGGCGTGTGCGGGAACCACGTAGGGGGTCGGGCACTCTCAAGAAAGGCCCTACTACAGGGATACTACTGGCCAACCATGGCCCGGGATTCGCAGGAGTACGTTCGAAGGTGTGACAAGTGCCAACGGTACTCTCCCATGATAAACCAACCGGGAGAACTTCAGACCCCGGTCCAAAGTCCTTGGCCATTCGCCCAATGGGGGATCGACATCGTTGGACCCCTACCAACAGGGAAAGGGCAGATTAAGTTTGCTGTGATAGCCGTTGACTACTTCACCAAGTGGGCAGAGGCCGAGCCCCTGGCAACGATAACCGAGCGAAAAATGGAACATTTTGTGGAGAGAAATATCCTTAGCAGGTTCGGTATTCCGCGAGTCCTGATCAGCGACAATGGAAGACAATTTGATACACCTATCTTTAGACAGTTCTGCTCGGGCTACGGAATATTGAATCATTACTCTTCTCCCGAGCATCCACAAGCTAACGGTCAGGTCGAAGAGACCAACCGCACGATCTTGCAGTCGATTAAGACAAGGCTTGAAGGTGCCAAAGGCCTGTGGGCTGACGAACTCCCAGCCCTCCTATGGGCCTACCGCACCACACTCCGGGCGGCAACAGGCGAAACCCCCTTTTCCCTAACTTTTGGTTTCGAGGCAGTAGTCCCCACAGAGCTCGGGCTGTCCACGTATCGGGTGGCCACCTTCAATAACCTAGCCAATGGAGAAGCCCTTAGGACTGAACTAGACTTGGTGGAAGAGAAAAGAGACCAGGCTTATCTCAAGGTGGCAGCTTACAAGCAAAGGGTCTCGCGGTATTACAATAGTAAGGTGAAGCATCGTAGTTTCCAGGTTGGGGACCTTGTCCTTAAGGCAGTGAACCAGTCCACCCGAGTCCCAAGCCATGGGAAATTGGGAGCGAACTGGGAAGGACCGTATATAGTAACTCGGGTCAACCGACCAAGAACCTACTGGCTACAAAGCATGGACGGGCACGATCTTAGTCATCCCTGGAACGTGCAACACCTCCGTAAGTATTATCAGTAGCACCTGGCTACGGGAATTTAGTATTATAAGGAAAATTCTTTCCATGTAGCTCTGATGGGGCAACTGTTACAGATTGTTATCTTTTAAATAAAATTGAAAAGTTTATTTTGAAAATTTACTCCTGTCAGTACATCGTGGAATGCACAAAAAGACCTCGGGCCTAACCCCGAGGCACAAAAAGACCTCGGGCCTAACCCCGAGGCACAAAAAAGACCTCGGGCCTAACCCCGAGGCACAAAAAGACCTCGGGCCCAACCCCTGGGCACAGAAAGACCTCGGTCTCCGAACCCGGGCACCAAAGGACCCTGCAACCACCCATGTTCCAGGTCGGTTTCCTATGGTCGATCCCCAGCACGCCCCCGCCTTAACAAGAATCTCGGGGGTAAGACGGGTCTTAGACCTAAACAGGAAATTAACTAAAGCTTCGCTTAGGTCCAGCCGACGATGGGGCCAAACCCCTAGGTGGCCAACAATGGCAAGCTTCAAATGCTCCTGCAACCACCCATGTTCCAGGTCGATTTCCTATGGCCATTTAGTCCCGGACACCCGCACAACCGCCTTAGCAAAATGCTTGGGGGGCAGGGGACAGGGGAAAATACTAAGGCCAAAATAGGGAATTTCAAACGCTCGACTAGGTGTTCTGTGGGTTACGGTCCTAAAGCATTTGCTAAGGCAGATGTTAGGTCGGCCAAAGCCATACGGATACTAGCAAAAGTTAAAGCACAGTACAACAAAATTAATGGAAGGATGACCTCAGGGGCCTTTGCATTAATTAAACAAATGTACAAAGCCTAGGGGGCAGTTGTAGTAGCCTCCCCGAAAAAAAAAAAAAAAAAACTACAGGCAATGAAAACAAACAAAAGGAAGGAGGGACCGGGAAGTCAGTCCTTCGCATTGACCACATTGTCGGTTTCCCCCGTCTGCTCCCCGGGAACGGCAAGTCCTTCCTCCGCTAAGCTCCCCTCCGGGGCGAGCTCGGTGGCCTCAGCGATGACCACAGGATCTCTAACGGCCGCCGGACCCTCGCCGGCAGGAGGAGCTTCACCGGCTGAAGGATCTTCACCGACGTCCCAGTAATCCGAGTCAATCCCCTCGTAGGCCGAAAGGACCCATTCGGGGTGATCCCGGGCTACCCGCCGTTTCAGATCATCATAACCTTGGAAGAAGCCGTCGTCAAAAGCTCGATCCAGGGTCGGCGCGGAAGGTGTCTCGGTCACCGCCTTAGCCCGGGCTTCAGCTGCCGCGGTCAGGGCCCGAAAAACCTCCAATTCAGCCAAAGCCGCTGCCAGGTCCGCCTGAGCCGCCCCCAAACTCAAGGCCATGGACTTCGTCTTGCTTGCCTCCACGGATAAAGCGGCTTTAGCTACTGCCAGCTCTTCCCGCTCTTTCGCAAGGGCGGTTTCAGCAGCACTGACCTTCTCAGCCAGAGAGGATAGGACAGACTCTGCGCCCGCGGCCATGCAGCCAACCTATAGCAGGAGAATGAAAATCAATTAGGCAAGTAGAAAGCGGAGCAGGCCAATGCTTAAAGGGGGATAAAATACTTACCATATGGGATATGCTATACAGCCACCCTTGGAAGCCTTGGGGAGGTAGCCCGACGCATGCGTCCACCTGGCTTGGGACAAGGACGGACCTCAGCCTTTCCCGGATCCCATCAGGCCCGTCCAGGGGCAGACTTGACGGAATGTCAGCCCTGGGCATGGGCTCGTCAGCAGCCGGCCTGTGGGGAGCGGATGTCCCCACAGGGTCGTGTCGGGTAGTCGTCCCATGACGAATACGCCTGAGAGGGCGCTCGCCGCCCAGGGCCTCGGTGGCTGGCCTCTTCCCTTGGGCGATCGCCGCCCGAGCGGTAGTAGTGGCGGCGGAGGCGGCCTGTCTCTCCCGCAGCTGGTCCAAATTGCGCTTGGGGGCCATTTCTGCAAAAAGCGAGTTCGCACGGTCAAAAGTACAAGAAACAACAGCAACAGTGGTAGAACCAACAAGTAAGGCAATCCAGATGCTCACCAGGGATGATCGGCAAAAAGCTGGGGGCCGGAACAGGTGGCTCAGGGGAATAGGTCTCGACAAAATCCCCCGTTCGGGACAATACGTTCCAAATGCTAGTGGGCAGCCCTGCTAGCCTCAGGATCCTGGCCTGGCACACCTCAGGGATTTTTGGGGGTTTAGTTGAGCTTGCTGTGAACAGAGAAAAAATTAGTCAGTAATCCGCTGTGTTCCAAAAAGACCAAGATAGCGGACGAAGTTGGAAGGGCGGTCTTACCCCTCAACTCCCTAGCCTAGGATGTCCTCAGTTGGCTTCCCGGAGCCATGTCGCAGAGGCCAAGGGTATACACCTGGAAGAATTTGCCCTTCCACCCTTTATTATTGCTAGGGCAATTGTCGATAATTTTCCTGCCCGGACGGGCAGAAAAGGAGAAGAACCCCAATTCATTATGCACGGGAAATGGTCGGTGGGCCCAGAGGAACTCCTGGAGGGTAAGCTCATACCCGAACACTTGGGGCCACAATGATATACACCCCATCAGGAACCTCCACCCGTTGGGAGCCAACTGACCGGGAGCGATGTCGAGAAAGATCAGCATGTCCTGAGCCACAGGGTGAAGCGGAAGTCGGAGGCCCGCCATCATAGCGTCCTCAAACAGGGTGACGAACCCCGAATGATATAGATGCGCGCCGCCGGTGTTTACGGCTAGGGCGCAACCATCGGGGAGGGAGTACCTCTCCCTGATCCGGAGAAGGTCTTCGGAGCGCAGAACAGAAGAAGTGGACTCACAAGCGAAGACCACGCGGTCAGTCCCCTCAGGCAACTCGTCGCCCGAACCCCTCGAAACGGAGGCAACGGGGGCCTCCTCAGAAGACTCACTATCGGACAGACGAATGGGAATCCTGGCCCCACTTTGGTGGTCGGACAGGGACTCAGGAAGCCGGCCTAGACTGGCACCGGGGGACCCTGACCGATACTGCTCACTCTCCAATCTTGACGCAGAATTGAAGCCGGAGTGTTCCATCTCTGGCCCTCCGGCGGGAAGGAACTGACACAAACTACAACTCGCGAATGGGTCGGAAACCCCAAACCTGATATACAGGGGGGGCAGAGTTACTAACCTGAATGGTAACGAGTAGACACTCCTCAGCACCAGGTAACACTCTCTCAGGACAGCACAAGGAACACCCGCTCGGTTCAGATGAGTTAGAGTTCCACCCGACTCGAAAAATGCACAGAATCTAAGAAGGAAGAAATCCCACTCCCGCTCGAACCTCACAAGATTTATTCTCTCCAGCCTCGCTTCGAAATGGAAAAGGAATGGGGGAAAGAGGGAAGAAAAGCAGAAAGTAAAGGATCAGGAAGGTATGCAGGAGGTGGGGCGAGTGCTCCTTATATAAAGACCCTGAACGGCCCAGATCAGAACAGATCAAGCGGTCCAGAAGATTTCTCGCCCAAACCGTCGCTTCGGTCACGTGAGGAGTCGCCTCAAAAGGCGCGCGCATTAAATGCGTGAAAAGACGATTCCGTTAGCCTGCAAACGGTTCGGTTACGACCACGTCTCCACTTGTTAGGATCTAACCTGACCGATGATTGGTTGGTACAGGATAGCAGTGGTCCAGGCGCATTTGCAAGCCGGTCGGGTATTAGCCGCCCAGTATCATACAGAATTGATAAATAGCTTCAAGGGCATAGTGGAGAAAAAAGTTGGCCTCAAGGACCTTTTTATTGCTGTAAGGGGTGAACTATACAGAAGCCGGGGGCAATTATAATAGCCTTCCTGAAAAAAAAAAAAAAAAAAAAAATGCCTTCAAGGTCCTTGGCCCTTCAAAACCTTGACCTCCTCTTCCAAGGCCGCCACCTTTGCCACCAGCCCCTCTACGGTGAGCTCCAAGGCATGGAAGTCCACCCCCCGCAGGGCGGAGTCCATCTGTAGTTCGTCGCCCATCTTCTCCACCGCCTGCAAACGACTCTCCATGTGCGCAAGAGAGAAGTCCGACCATGAGCTGGGCATTCGGAGACCGGCGGGTGCTTCTGACCGGCTCCTTTTTGGTTGGGGCTTAGCTTCTTCCTCAACCTCTTTCTCCTTACCCTTCCTGGATGGGCCTGGTGGCCGGCTTACGTCCTCAGTTGAGGAGGAATCACTGCTGGTGGACAAGGTGACCGGCCCCTCGGACGGGCCCGCTCTGCCGGCGGAGCGCGCCCCGGTCGCCATGGATCGAGTATAGCGGCGCAGCCCAGAAGCCCCAGCGGTAGGAGCTGCAGAAGAAGGTCCGGCACCCGCACCATCAGCGGGTCTCCCGGTCAAATCAGAGAACGACAAACCGGCCTTGATAGCTCGGTCAATCGCTTCCGTGTCCTCAACGGTAGGGGCGACGCCACGGGAGGCAGCAAAAGCCTGCTTGCAGAGGTCGGGATTAAAAGTTGCAGGGGGGCAGAGAGTGGCATCCTCTAGCCAGTTGCCGGCGACCACAACCCACGGGTACCGCTGCCAATTCTTGTTCGGGAAATCCAGACCTTGGACCAGGTCCCTTCCCTCGGTCTTGGGACGGAAGTAAGGACCTCCGTTGTCGATGCCCAAGATATAACATCTGGCGACGTCGGCGGAGCGGAGGAACAACCCCAGTTGCTCGTTCAGTGCCGATATTCCCCATAGGAGACAGGCAACGTTGGGGCGACACTTGTGAAGTGGGATGCACAGCCCCTCAAGCAGGTCGCAAAAGGAGACTGGGAGGGGAAAGTGCAGTCCCACGATAAGCATCAGATAGCTGCTGATGAGGACAAAGGGAAAGGCTATTTCCTCCCCCTCAATGAACGGACGGACCACAACATCGTCTGGGATTTGACAATCCTCTCGGAATGCTTTAAGCCCTTCATCTGATGACAGGTCAATATGCGAAGCCATTTGATGTAGATGAAAGTCTGGAAAAACGAAGACGGCAGAAAAGAGGGGGCTTGGAGTGTTTTGCTCAGGCGACTCAGTTGATGCTGTGTAGTGAAGAAACAAGGTTGAATGAGTGCTCCTTATATAAGCAGCACGAACGGTTGGGATCCAGTTTGATCGGATGGCTCACATACTCTCCCGCCGAAACTGTCATTTCGGGCACGTGGGGCGTCGCCTCAGAAAGCGTGAGCATTGAATGCGCGACGTGATGGTTTAGCTGCCAGCTGGACGATTCGGTTACTTCTTAAACTAGTTGCTTTGAGTCCGAACTATACCTATAACCAGCAGACACGTGGCGTTGGGAGTTACCGCTCGGTCGATGTGCCGCCGGGTCATTCCAAGTCAGCCCCGTTCCGGCGGGGGTCCTGACCCTTTCCCGGCCGGTATATGAAAGGCATTCTTAATTTTCAAATCTCATCTGACAAGGCGTCATCTCAGCTTTGAAAATGGGGGGCAGCTGATATGTCCAGAAATATTCTGTAGCGGTCCAACCGCCACGTGGTCAGCTGATAGCCCGGGAAATCCGGATTTGGATCGTAGAGCCCACGCTCCTGAGGTGTCCAGCTGTTGCTGTCCGGGATACCCGGCAGCTCGGGTACCAGGAGTGGTGAGGCCCCCGGAGACGCGGCGTGAATCATGCTTCCTACAGTTTCCTTGTACGGCTGCAACTCTATTAAGGAAGAGTCAGTGGTTTCCTAAACCACTTAGGAAACTCTCCAAACATTGTACAAATCTATTGTGATTAGATTAGGCTTCCTAATCTAACAAGCTTACCATGTAAGGGTGGACTCTTGCATCTATAAAAGGGCCCACCTGCCCTCTCGAAAGGGATCCGAATATCAATTCTCTAAGCACATAAGCATATATTAGAGAACTCATCATCATACACGCATACACCCGGCCGGTATTACTGGGAGTGCTGCCCATCTTGTCAGCTCACCAGGCCCGCCGGTGATCTGTTAGTGAGAAGCGCGTAGACGCAACCGTGGACGTAGGTCACCTCATTAACGGGGCCGAACCACATATAAATCTTCTGTGATCTTATCTTCTGTCAAAATCATTCTTACCAATTTTCGGCATCATCATAAGTGTTGTGACTAAAAAAAAGGGGACTAATGAGGTTCAAAAATTAAGACAAATTTTTAGCAAGTAAATAAAATTAATTTAGTACTAAAAAGTAGGATATAAGAACGTCTCTAGCACCCAAAAAAAGAAAGTAGAAGAGAATAATGTCAGACTTAAAGAATGTTTGTGAAAAAAAAAGCAGTTAACAATTTAAGTTAACTCTTATATGGTACAGAATCCTTAAATTTGATAATCCAATATTTATGTTATAGCATCTTTGCTAAAAAATTTCTGACACATCCTAGAAAAGGTTTCTACATTACATAGAGCATGTAAACAGTATGAATAACGAATCTCATACATTATAACACTATAATGTGTTGCTTTAAGGAAATGTCATTATATAATTTTCCAAACAGAGTTCATAGTAAAATAATAAATACCAATGGCAAGATAGAGAAAATAATCCTATTACAAAGCACTCTAATCATGTCATGGCTATAATTATTCTCGACTAATTACTGATCATATAACTGTTGTTCCTTTGAAATCCAAGAATAAACAAATAACAACATTTTATATAATAAAGGTTTAAAACAAGGTCCACGGAAATTTAACTCATTTTAGAATGTTGGGCTATTTGCATGATTACTTGATACACTGTATTGCATTGTGAAGTTAATTATTGGATTTGTAGGCCTAGCTTCGGTGCATGTTAGTTTTGTGTTGCTCTTAACTATTTGATATTTATGGTCTTCAACTTGGTATTTAACCAAGAATAGAAGCTTGTGATGAACGTCCAACTAATTTGATGCATCAAATTATTAGTATTTAACTTTCGTGCTCAATCACGTGCAACGCACGTGTTGCATGACTAGTATATATATACTAGTGATTACCCGTGCCCATGGGCACATGGGCACAGTGCAAAGAAAAAGCTAGCTAGAGGGAAAAAAAGGTAATTGAAGAATTTATTTTTAATTCCATAAATCAGATTGGAAATACATCACCAATCTACAAATAGAGATGAAAAATGGAAATACATTACCTTCGTGGAACTGGCTCTGATTTAAATTCTCTTTTCCTAAACTGAAATACAAAGTGATTTTGACCAATATCAAACACAATATAAACTCACAATCTGGAAAGAATAAATGCTATAAGTGAAGAACAATTGAAGGAACCAAAAATATTCCACAACATTGTCGAGAAAATCATCACTTTCATGTTCATGACATGATAAAAAAGATTCAGATAAGGAAAACAAACCCAGAAAAAAGAAAAGAAAAGAAAAAAGATCAGCAAGAGAGTGAGACATTACCAGCAGTTAGGGCGAGCGACGGCGGTGTCGCAGCGGTGATGGAGACAACGATGTTGCAGCGGCAACCGCGGGCGAGAGGGTGTGAGATGTTAGAGAGAGAGGAGGCGTACAGTGTAGAGAGATAGAGTGAGAGAGGCGTAGAGAAAGAGAAACTGATTTTGAAATTTTTAAATTTCAAAAATCAAATGAAGAACAATATTTTGGTAATTCAACATCTAAGAGGAAGTTACTTGAGGAGAGAGAGAGAATTTCAGCTAGAGGGACAATTGAGGGGAGGAAGTTATATGGTGCATCAGTTGTGTCTGTGACAATGATTTGAGATCATTGATCCAAGGGTGGAAAATGGATGTCGTTCAGATAAGGGTTAAGATCCAAAGTTGGGCAAATGAGTAACTCTTGAATCACTTCATTTTTAGTCCCACACCTTTACCCAATATAAGATATATATATATATATATATAGAGAGAGAGAGAGAGGGAGGAAGCTCTTTTGGAGTTGTGGGTCTCACTTTTTTTTTAATCAAAATTGCTTAGATGTCCTTTGTGTGAAATATTGTGTGGTTTCTTGTGTGGGCGTAGCATTTCTGTAGGGAATAAGCATCCTCCATTGACCCAAATCCACGTGAAGTGGGATTTGATGAAAAATCTTATAGTACAACTACTTAGAGTCCGTTTGGGTTAGCTGAAATATTAAGTGATAAAACATTAGTAAGTGCTGAAATATTAAGTGATGCAATTTTAAGCTCTTAGGTGTTTGGGTTACCTAAAATATTCATCACTTAAAAAACAAGAGTTGTTTGGCAAACAAGCTAAAAAAAAGTGATTGTTTCTATTAAATGACAAAAAACACCAACATGTAAATATTATTCAACGATTTTATTTTCAGACATTTTTGTCTTTTAACAACTTAAAAGTGAAATTAAGTGATTGTTTGGGGAGAAAAAAAAACTACTTTTTCAGTTTAATTTTTCAGGTGGTTTTCAACTTATTTTTTAGCTAGTTTATTTAAGTGCTGAAATCTTAAGCTAACTCAAACACTTCCATTTTACAAAGCAATCATTTTTTATTTTTCTCGAAATCCACAATTTATCACTTAATTTCTACTTTTCAACTAACCCAAAATGGGCTCTTAGCCTAAAAGAACCTTTGGTTGCTCTGTATTTTTTTAATACTTTATTTTGAGCTTTCTAATATAAATTGTTTAACTTAAGGTTTTTGAATTTACACTTGTGTTAATTGGTAGTTACTGAAGTCAATTAGTTTCAGTTGAGAACAATTATTGAAGGTCTTTAATTGTCATATTTGGCCGAAACATTTTCCAACTCAATTTGATGTGAAATTCGAGGGCCATAAGTAAAACAATTAATTTTAGAGGGCTCAAAATAAAATTTTGAAGAAAATGTAACGAAATATTTTTAAACCAACTAATTATCTTTATATCGTTATAGTGAAAAGGTATTTATAAATACGTGCAATTAAACATGGGTTAACTAGTATTAAATCCTATTTAGTGTATCTTTGTTATAATAGACCCAACACAATAAACTATTTAAAGATAGGTCCACAAAAATATTTCAGACCATTCTACCCCTAGCTTAATATAGGATTTTTAAAATTCAAATGCACATTTATTTGATTCCTAATATATATACATCTATATATGTATATGTAATTAAAAAAGACTATATATATACAAGATCTCTTCTCAAAACCTTCATCTCTCTCTCTCTCTCTCTCTCTCTCACACACACACACACACATTCGGCCAGTTGCTGTTTCAAGGGTTTTTTTCGGCGATCAAGCACCGACGAACGTGAGTGCTTCGTTGGTGTAGAAAGAAGCTTCGTGGCGTACAAGAGCAATGGATGACGGATATATTGGACTATTTATCGTTGTCGCCATCTTCGCCGTTGAGTCCGAGATTCAAAGTGATGCATCCCGATCTGCTAGTGGCGTGTTAGGCTCTAATGGAGTCGTCGCCGATCTGTTCTGCAAATTCTCTATTTTCTGTTGGTCCTCTAATTTTCTGCAGATGTAGTGTAAAATTATACACTAATGCTAGTTCTTGTACTCTTACATTAGTCTCTCTCCCTCTTCTTTTTTTTTTTTGGATATTGGATTTGATTGATTTTTAGTGTAAAAATATGTTGATTTTACATTTGTTCACTGATTTTCAGTGTAAAAATTGTAGCTATCAAGATTTGACTCTTGTGTTGTTTTTCAGTGTAAAAACTATAGCTAGTAAGATTTGACTCTTATATTATTTTTCACTGATTTGTTTTGTTTTTTTTTTTATAGCAATGCATTGAAAAAATATACTATAGTGTAAAATTCTCCTCTTATAGTCATTCATAATGCAGTGTTAAAATTATAATGGCAATCATTAAGTACTCTTTTATATACTATATATATGTATAAAGTTATGAAATGCAGTGAAAATTTTACACTGATAATGTAGTGTAAAATTATACACTGATTTCCAAAATTACATTGAACGAAAAAATTAGCAATGGATAATCTAACAAATATTTGACGTGGCACTAAAGATATGGAAATCATTAAAGATGTGGATGACAGCTTACCAAAATAAAAAGAGTCCACTACAAATTAAATCTTCATTCAAATGTGTATATCTACAATCATGGTAATTATAGTTTGTTCCAAAAATAACTCCACAATTAATGGGATAAGAATAACTCCATATATAACCACCTATATCCATATATATATATATATATATATATATCTGTAACTATTAATTGTGGATTGTTAATCCCTTAATTATAGGGATAACTTTGACTATATGCTGGATTATATAGATATATGTCATCCTATATATATATATATATATATATGTAAAGGTTAAAAATGTCATAAAAATAACCAAATTTGGGGGAATCTAAAAAGAATTGGAAATTTTGCATTGATTTGGACCTATTAGTAACATGATAATAAGAGTGGACCTAATAAAAAAAGTTTAATAGATAAGGATTTTCGGGGAAATTTCTAATTAAACATTCACAAAGTATGTTTTAAAAGCATGAACTATACTCCAAAAATAGGTACAATTTTTAAGTTCTCATTCTGGTCACTGGGTCACATAAAAAATTGCAACAAAAAGTACAACACAGCCTGATCATACCGAGTTGACTCTGGGTAGGAAGTAAGTATACCTACCAAATTCTTCTTTATACTCGTGTGTACAACCGAAAATGCTTTATTTGCTTGCTTTTATTGCATATGTAATGTGTCGGCCCTATTAATATTTTTCTTTTCACAATCAGTCTATTAAAAAATAAGGGCAAGATTAGTCAGTCAATTCAAATTTCTAAAAATATTTTCTTTCTATGTAAATGTCTAACATTGGACTAATGTAGCACATACAACCCCAACTTAATTTTCCCTCAGATTACAAAATTAACGTCTCCATATCATAAGGCCAATTTGTACCGTCCACTCAGGTTTTTTAATTGAGTTGGGGTTGTCCCGAGAGGGAATTTTAAAATTTATTTATATTTATTTTTGGATGCGATTTTTCCTCTTCTTTTTTTTTTTTTTTTTTTTTTTTAATAATAATGATTGATAGTTTATTATAATCTTTAAATTTTGATTGGTGGGAAAACAATTTGTATTGGGATAGACCTAAAGAACCTTGACATTGCTGAAAAAAAGTATAATATCACCATTATAATATCACCATTCAAAGTCGTTCAAATAAATGTCCATCTTACCAATGTAAACATATAAATATCATTAAGAAAAATGACATATGGTCTAAAACTTCATGGGAATCAATGTTTGACGAGAAATGATTCTATGTGATTGTTGTACTGTATGATAGCTATTGCAATTACTCAAATTATAGTAAAAATCACACAAAATTTGCAGTCATATGAGATAATTTCTCTTATTCAGTATAAGAATTTTTTCAACTGTTCTAAAATATGATCGGTACATGTGTATAGGAAAATGCTAAGTACACCGGTTTTGTGTAACTAAACTATCCACCTGCTGATGTGTCGTAGCAATTTTGAAATTAAGTCGAACTTTGTTTGATAATCGATAAATAATTTTGAATTAAAATCCACATATTAGCAGGTGTATTGCCACTTGCTGATGTGTTGTGGTAATTTTGAAATTAAGTCGAACTTTGTTTGGTAATTGATAAATAATTTTAATTAAAATCCACATCAGCAGGTGTATTATTTAGGTGTCCTTTTTAGATGTACTTAGCATTACTCATGTGTATAAGTGGAGAAAATAGTCATTGTTACGTACTGCTATACCAAGTCATCCGTGCAACCTTACTAATATACTTGAGTGCATTGCTTATGTAACAATGTTTTCCTAAATTTCATGAGCCACAAATATTCAAATAATGAAATTTTATTTTCTTGTTACACCACACCGTCAATATAATCGTTATATTTATAGACGAACATTTTCTCGTATAAGTGTGTAATGGGACACATATAATTAATGTGAAACCTAATAGGACCAACAATAACTTAACATGATTAAAAGCAGCTAACAAGGATATATTGTCGCATATCACATATATATATATACATCAATAATGATATACTCACACCACAATCACATTCAGCACATTCTGACCCTTAATTGTCCTTAATGAATGTGGTTGGGGGTGTTGATCAGGGTGTGGGTGTATCATCACTCTATGTACATACATACACATATACGTACAACCCAAGGATCGTCGGCCGCAAGTTGTGCGGCAGCACTTCCAATGGTGCCTACGTGGCGCTGACAGGACCACACGATATATATATATATATATATATTTATAAATTTTTAAAATACAAAAAAAATCCATCGTGTCCAGGGCCGGTCCCAAGTATTTGGAGGCCTAGGACGGACTATTAAAAGGGAGGCACTTATATGGGGGTTCGGGGGCAGCGCACCTAAGGCAATTTTTTTGGGGTCTACTTATACATAATTGACAATTTGTATTATTTATACATAATTGGCGATTTTTTTTAAATCTACTTATAATATAAGTCTATTTGTGAAACTTAAACATTGTATAATATCTTTTAAAATTCTAAAGGGACCTATTTCTAAAACTCAAAAAATTCTTATACTAAAAATGTAGTTTTCAAAATTCTAGGGCCTTTACTTTTGAGTTTTATACACATGTATATCAATATATATATATATATATATATATAATTGATGACACTAATTAGTTGGGCCTTGGGGGAGGCTTAAATGTAAAATACTAAAAATTTCAAAATAAAAATCTAATTATGAAAATTTTATAAAGGCCTTAAAAATTTTGTGAACTTTGATCGCCCGGGACGGTTGCCTTTTTAGCCCACCCTTTTAGCCGGCCATGATCGTGTCATCCTTCCAGTACCACATAGTCGCTGCCCGGGCAGCTTGCATGCGGCTATGGATCCGGACTCATACGTATATGTATTACCAATTTATCTAATCAACAGGGATGACCACTTCAAATGTGACTTGGTCAACACGAATCCCAAAGCCCTATAACATTCAAAACGAGGCAGCCTAATTCAAACTGTTTCCACAGTCCAAACAAAGACCCAAAAAGTGTGGACTACTATAGTCTATAAATACTACCAACCCATGAAAACTTGTAATCACACACTACTAACAACAAGACCTCTCTATCCTCCATAGAAACACACACAAAAAAAAAAAAAACCACCCCCATTTCTGTTCTGAAAATATCATATTTTCCGGCCACTTTCCGTGATTGTGAAGATGAATTCCTGGAAAACAAACATCCTTTTGATCATTTGTGTCAGTTTTATTGTCATTATGAGCCAAGTCCACGTCGAGGCCACGAGAGTGTTGCCAGAGGACTTTGCCGGAGCAAATCACCTAACGACGTACACGTCGATGTACGAGGATGCAAAACATAGGATGGCTTCTTGGCTCCAACGGTTACCTTCTGGACCTAGTCCTAGAGGCCCTGGTCACTAATTGCATGGAAGAAAGACATGAGAGATGTATATGGAATATTTTTTATTTTTATTTTTTTATTTTTTTTATAATAGCTAGAGATTATACGCCATACAAATGCAGATGATCAAGTGGTAAATAAATGAAATTCTTTTTTTTTTCTCTCTCTATTATTAAAATCATTTATTTTCTTGTATTTCAAGGCATCTGACGAATACAAAGTTTCTGGTTATTGTAGTACTGATTAAATGATTTTTTTTTCTTTCTTTCTATTATTCAAGTCATTGTTACCTCATAACTCTGTATTTGACATTATTTGGGTTAAATTACACAAACCTCCAAGTTATATATTAACAATGGTATATTGCACTTTTCTCCCTTATATATAGTTTGATAGTCGTGACACTTTAGTCTCAGTATTTTTAATTTGGACATTTAAGACTCTAGAGTTTCATAAGTGTGACAATTAAGTCTTTTATAATTAACGTAAAAACCCTAGTAATTTAAAAAAAGTATATACTAAACTCTCTAGAAGTTTTCTTAAATTTAGTATTTTCTCTTTTCTTTGAATACCTAATTATTTTTTACCACCACCTTCAGTCAATCAGATTTTCAAGACTTTTAATAAATTCTTTTAATGTTTTTATTAACGTATATTTTTATTCTATTATGATTTGTAATCAGTTCCCCTAAACCTGGATCTCTTCTGTTGTTCTCTACTAAAATTTGTAGAAAAATTGTTTATTTGACTTGAACTTCCTTCTTATTTTATTACCATGGTTTCTACATTATTAGTTTTGCTATTTTCTAATTTCTATCATGCCATTATTATTTTTTAATTCTATAAGAGGATTATATTCCATTTCCTCGACAATTATTAAACCTTATTATTTACATAGATTCGAGCGTGTAGTTACTAATATTTCTTTTAACTGTTTGAGCGTGTAGTTACTAAGACTCATTTTTATTTCTAGGTGGTTTTCTTTCTATGAATTACTAAGTAAAAAGGATGTTACTAACATTTCTTTTAACTGTTTGAGCATGTAGTTACTAAGACTCATTTTTATTTCTAGGTGGTTTTCTTTCTATGAATTATTAATTCAAAAGGATATTCTGGAGCATATTCTCTTATTAAACCTTATCACCAGTTATTATTATTCTTATTATTTTTTTCTTTTCACCAGATTCTTTAGATGTTTGACTTCATTAACAATTTATAGTTAATGGTTTTTAAGCTTTTTAATAAGTTCTTTTAATGTTATTAATGAGGCCTTAGTACACTTTACACCCTTATACTATACCCGTGTTTTGGATAAATAAACTTTATTTTTTGTTCAATCGAACTCTTGAACTTTAAAAATTCATTCAATCAAACCCAAAATCTGACGCAGTTGGCTTAAACTAACAAAAATTATCAAACGAGTTGCGCGTAATGCTTAACTGTCATAGGTTTTATAAGACAAATGAAGGAGATAGTGAATGGCGTAAAAAATCGCATTCAATCATATCCAAAATTGCGTTAAAACATATTCGTAGTCACATTCCATCAGATCCAAAATCGCATTTAATTAGCCTCAAAACTACATTATTTTCACATCATTCATAGTTTCATTCGTTTGGCTTAACCTAATCTATGTCATGTAAGCATTACACGTAACTCACGTGACAATTTCGGTTAGTTTAAGCAAACGGCGTCGGGTTTTGGGTCTGATTGAATGAATTTTTTAAGTTCAAAGGTTCGATTGAACCCAAAAAAAAAAAAGGTTCGTGTATCCAATTGAGTATAGTATAAAGGTTTAAAGTGTAATTAGGCCTTGTATCAATGTATTATTTTGTTCTTTAATGATTTGTAATCAGAATGAATTACTCAAATTATCACATTCTACTTCTTATGTATATCTAATACTTATATAATAAACCTAATAGATGACCAGGCTGAGGAATCAAACTATGATACCAAATTGTGGAAAGTGGTGGTAAAAAATAATTAGTTATTCAAAGAAAAGAGAAAATAATAATTTTAAGAAAACTTTTAGAGAGTTTAGTATAATTCTTTAAAGTATTACATTCCAACTTAATTGTAAAAGACCTGAATGGACTTAATTGTCACACTTATGAAACTCTAGAATTTAATTAAAATATCCAAATTAAAAGTGTAAGGACTAAAGTGTCATGACCTTCAAACTAGAAGGTTGAAAAATACAATTTACCCAATTAACAAGTATAGGGATTTTTCTTGCCAATAATGCTAGACCCACACAAAACAATCCTGACCCTTGATTTCAGTGTGCCCCATGTGGGGAATACATGGGTCCTACACAGGACCCACCAAAATCAAGGCCAGAATTATTTTGTGTAAATTTTTTATAAAATTTTGAGTGGGTTTAGTATTACTCGTTATCGTAGGACCCACCAAAATCAAGGCCAGAATTATTTTGTGTAAATTTTTTATAAAATTTTGAGTGGGTTTAGCATTACTCGTTATCGGAAATTTTATTTCATTTCATTTTCAAAACTTTTATAAAGGTAAAGTAGTGATCTATCAAATTAACGAAAAAAAAAAAAACCAAATGTCAACGGACATTCGAGTAAGAAATGTCATTAATGTGGTGACAATTTGTAATAATTTATGTCTTTGGGCACAAACAAATTTCAAAAACACTGCAATGTATCTATCTCTTTTCTGATAGTGTCTACTTATAACACTATGGGGCATACAGAGGAGAGAGATAGGCACATTATAATATTTGTAGATTGTGTTTGTGAGATTTATTTGTACCCAAAGACTTACTCTTATCTAATGCCTCAAGAAATTTGTCTCGGTTGTTGTTCTAGTTTTGTTCAAGAAACCATTTCGATATAAGAAGAATTGGTGAAATAGAAAAATCACAATGAAATTTATAACTTTACATAATTGTCCTTTTAAGTTTAAAATTAAAGGGTATATTACATTTCGTATCCTAGTAGCTTGGATGTAATGTCATTTTTGTCTCCACCGTTTCAATTTTATCATTTTGGTCCTTATAGTTTCAGTTTAGGTTCAATATATGTAGTCCATTTATCAAATTTTCTTACAATTTTTGACAAATTTAAGTTCAATATATGTGTGTAACGTGTAATTTCTCTTAGTAAATTTACCATTATGGCCCTAATGATACTTCACTTGTGCTGTAAATTAATATATGAAATTTTTATGAATGGATTACATTGAACCTAAACTGAAACTGTAAAGATCAAATTGACAAAATTGAAACTATAGGGACTAAAATAACATTACATCCAAATCACATGGGTGTAAAGTGTAACTTAGCCAAAATTTTAGTATCATATCAAATGAAAAGTGAAAGAGCATATACGCTAAAAGGTAAACTCGAATAATTTCAACTTAAAATACATGGACTTTCCGTAAACAGTCTTAATATAAGACATTCCCAAATTAGAAAAAAAGACTGGGTGTGTTTGATAACCTAATTAAGTGGTGAAAATGAAAACTTTTAGCACTTAATTTTTTTCAGTGCGTTTGACAATAACCACTAAATTGAAAAAGTAGTTAAAAAAATCACTGAAAACTTTAAGTGAAAAAATTTTGCTGAAAATAATCACTGAATGCAGTCTATTTCAGTAGTTGAAACATTGTTCTTAGTATTACAAATTCAATCACTTAAAATTTGTAGTACTTAAAATTCAGCACTTAATTTTCAGTACTTAATTTTCAGTTTTATCAAACGGAGCCTTCATTTGGGAAAAAAGTAATAGATAGAAATTCATTTATCGGGTAATAATGACTTGAATGTGATGGCGTTATAGTAAAAATTTTCTTTTAGTTTTGCACTTTGACATGAATTTCAAGCGTACTTATAAAAGGACTTTAGCTCCCATAAAAAAAAAAATTAAAAATAAAAAAAAAAAAAAAAAAAAAAAGAGGGACTTTAGCTCCACTCTTCAGATAATCTTGATTAGTCATGCTGTTTGAAATTTCTTGTTTTCAAGATTTAGTGTCCGCTTGATAATTAGATATCTAATATATATATATATATATATATATATATGAAGTCAAAGACTTTAGTTTTGCCACTTGACAATTTCTATGAATTTTTCCTACTTTAGGGGTTTTTTTTTTTTTTTTTTTAACTTCCTATGAATTTTCACCATTTTAAATATTTTCTTTTTACATATATATTAAGTGGATATGATAGAACCCTATCAATATCTATTACGAACATAATTTAAAACTGCAAGTTGAAATTTGTGAACAAGTTTTACATAATTGAATAGACTCTTATTTGGATTTCAAACAATAAATATTTTATTATACAGGTTTCCAATCAAGGGCGGATCTAAAAAATCAATATAGGGGACTTGACAGAGGTTTGAACGGAGGTTCAGAGAGTCTCCGGAAAAAAAACAAAAAAAACAAAAAAAAAAAACTGGACCTATTTATACATAATATTTTGTGTAGATGATATAAACTAATGCTAAAAAAAACTATTCCAAAAACATAAGAGGGGCGATGATTTTATAATTAGCACAAAAATATAAGAGAAAGGGGGGCTTAGTATGACAATTTTATAATATCAAGGGGGCTAATTGTAATTTTTAGAGGGGCTAATTGTAATTTTTTTAGTGCAAATGTAGAAATTTTTTAAAACCTGGCTGCCCCCCTTGTCCTTCGGACAACAAATCTTGCTTCTGTTTCATTTAACTAATCAAAATATTTGGACATCCTCAATAGCCTCAAAAGCCATATATGAAGGTACTCCTCTCCAATTGAAGATTGATTTCAAAATTATATATGTCTAAGGATCATGACAACAATGTTTGGCAGCCCAGTTATTTAGACAACAATGGTGTGAGGGTTTGTTTTATGAAGTCTGAACCAAAAAAGGTTACACCAACTCTCAGCTAGAGAATCTATGAAATCTGTCAACAAGAAATGAAATACCTTCAGGTATTTGATCATGCATCAAAGTCTCCATAATTCCCCTCACTTTTTATGTGTGAAAGTGTTGGCAATATATATATATATATATATATTTTTTTTTTTTGCAAATCACTCACATTAATCTTCGTTTTGTTTTGTATTTTTGTTTTGTTATTTTTTTTTCTTCTGTCATTTTGTAAACACATTTAGTGATTTAAGTTTGACTTTATTACAAGCAGAGAGTTACAAGCTAGATTTCTTATATATATACACATATATATATATATATATGTTGCTTGCGAAAATGGGCTAAATCATATGCATTACTTTCATGAGTAATATTTGGGGTACTAATAAATTCCACTAACACTTACACCTACACTCTATCTCTCTCTTAGTGGCACTGTGGGATCCGCAGTGGACTCAAAGTGGCACTAGGAGAGAGATAGAGTATGGGTGTGAATGTTAGTGGAATTTGTTAGTGCCCCTAGCATTGTTGTAATTTCATATATCACTCTACTGATATTTAAAACTAAGACTTTTTTAAGATGAGAATAAAATTCTGAACCTATCATCTCCTGTCCGGATTTGTCATCATTTTTGGATGGAATTATTGATACCAGAATATTGAAGTAAAAAAATAGTAAAAACCCCAGACACGTGCAGCAACCCCACAACATAAGTATCAGATAAGTCAGAAGACTTTTGTTTTTGGTAAATAAATAGTATAAAAATCTATTTCATTAGCTGTTTGTACCACAAAATAAAATTAAAAATGGGCCTACAAAATCTAGTGAAGAATAACACGTGGAACGTATACGGAGGTAGGCTGATGGAGAGAGCAGACTGATGCCACACAATCACGCTGTAATCCAGTGCACAGGCCACGTCAGTGGTAGGACAGTTATTGGCGGTTTTGTTGAACTAAATAAATGACACGTGTAACGCCGAAGTGATGACAAATGTGGTTATGGACGAAACCCATTATTCCCAAATCATGGAGATAGTGGGCGGTTTCCCAGTAAAAGGGTAGCAGTTACAGCTACTGTTACCTATTTAAAGCTAGTGATGAAGGAACAAATAAGAGAG
Source organism: Hydrangea macrophylla (assembly GCA_033977485.1). Classification (NCBI taxonomy): domain Eukaryota; kingdom Viridiplantae; phylum Streptophyta; class Magnoliopsida; order Cornales; family Hydrangeaceae; genus Hydrangea; species Hydrangea macrophylla. The sequence goes on along the minus strand of CM066998.1, from coordinate 80,067,698 downwards.
ATCTACCCAACCACGGGCGGGCGAATTTAAGTTTGAATTGTGCTTGTTCTTTCAGTTAGATCTTTTATTTTTATTTTTTTCTGGTAGTGAATAATTTGTCCAATTCGTAGATCGAGTTTGACTAAAGGATTCATGAATTATCTGATTATTGATTATAGAATCTTTTTCTTTTTTAGTTTTCAAGAATACTAAGTTTATTGTCATGTCACTACACCATATGGAATCATTACTAGAATAAATATTACTAACGGATATATTAGCGTTAGTAATATTACTTACGGATTTACTAATGGATATATTCGTTAGTAAAATTAATTTTACTAACGGATATATCTGTTAGTAACGGATATATCCGTTAGACAACTATTTACTAACGGTTTTTTAGCCAATTTATTTAAAAAGATTTGTATTGAATACTAACAGGTTGTCAACTATTACTAACGAAAATATCCGTCAGTATTTTTTTTAATTGTTAATTTTTTGACAACTACTAACGGATATATCCGTTAGTAATATGCGTAAATCTAAAAAAAAATTATTTATTTTTATGCTTCCCAAATTTTTTTCCACCTTATTAACAAGCATATTAATCTATACCAAACACAAAAAATAACAAGATTAATCTATATCCATGCCTAACCAACATCTTTATACCCAAAACAACAAAAAGAATACATAATAATCATAACTAAAGAGTTCATACATGTTTAACAAATTCAGAAATTTAAAGAGTTCTTCCACTCAAACATAAACTAACAAACAAAACATGTCTGAAATTTAAGTAGTTATACAAAACTACATCCCTCGCATTCAATCTTCTTAAACATATTTTAACCAATACTCGAGCCATATCACATACCCCCCCCTTCAACAAAGCCTGCCAAAGTCTTGTGGCCCCCCTGAGGAGGGTCCCACAAACGAGCATTGGCTGCATCACTTCCTCGATATAAACCTTCTTTTCAGATTTACTAACAGGTTTGAAGTGACACTTGTTAGATGTTGTCATGCCCCGGAAGGGCAAAAATAGAGAAAATTGAATTTCCTTTTTGGGTCCAAAGGCAGCGACTGGTGGAGTCACATGATTGTCCATACCACGCAGTACTAAGCAACATAAAGGAATAAAGATCACGAGAATATAATCTAGGTTCTGGATAACAGTGTCTTAATGTCAAAAGAAAGTTACAAACTATTACAATCAGAGTCCCAAATCAAAATAGAACATAATAAATTACAAACGTCAAGGCAACATATGCCTGATTACAAAAAGGTCTGAAATCAATAAGGATAAGTAAACTACTATCTAGCCTAATCTTCAATTAGCGTAGAGGTAGTCCTCGGCATAATAATTCTTTTCTGTCTGACCTCCATCAGATAATCCTCCACAGGAACATCGTCACCGGCATAGTATTACTCGCCTGCAAGTCCTTCAGCTGTATAGTCATAACCAAGGTGCGTTGGAATGTAGAAATGTCAAGCGGCATAAATGCTGTCAGCTTAATAAAAGCTGAGTGAATTAGATACTAACATGGTATCAACTATTGAAGTTATTACGAGTTACGAACGATAAACAATTAAATTCCATTGAGGATATCTTCTCTTTAATCAAACCGATTATCCGATTACTAACGTCTTACTAAATTAAGACCGATAACACATTCTGATAAAAGAACAGACTCGACAGTAGTTCACTTCTAAAGATACTCCATTGCTCCGTCCACCGCTTTTAAGAACATATGCACAGTCCACCGCATGTCATGGACACCACGTCAGTCCATCCCCAGCTTTTAAAACATATGCCCAGTTCACCGCACTATAGGGATATAACGCTTTAAACAACAATACATCGTTCTAATGCCACGACTTAGTGACGTCTACCAGTGATCACGGTCCACCGCAAGTCATAGACACCTTCGTATGTCTACCGCTTTTAAGAACATATGATTAGATCATCTGGCTATCTTAGGACTACTTGGTCCAGTCCACCGTAAGTCATAGACACATTCGTCTATCTACCGCTTTTATGAACATATGATCGACCAAGGCCCACCCACGCAAGATTCCCGAATCTTAACAAACCTACTTAGGTTCAACTCTAACATTAATACATGACAATCCCATGTGGCCTGACTACATTGAATGAAATGAACGATAACTCCAAAGGATTCACAACTATTACGTTATCTGATGTCACAACCATTATCCGGTAATTTCATCGTCACTACGATCCTATGTCGCATTATCTCATTACTACGTTTGTATTACAACGATATTGCATGTAGTGATTACTTAACAATGAATAAACAACTAAACAGTTATAATATAACTAAATAAGGAAAATAGTATTCTGCAACTACCAATCGATTGGGACAGAGGTCCAATCGATTGGTATAAAAATAGTAACAATCGATTGGGAAAAAGTCCAATCGATTGGATCACAATCCATGCCAATCGATTGTATAAAGTGGCAATCGATTGTATCTCATCTATGGCAATCGATTGGAAAAAGTCCCTATTGATTGGGACTTTGTCTTCTTCACAGTGAAGATAGTCCATCAACATAAATACGAGAAAACATGATTCCAGCTTCTTATCTTCATTTAAACGAAGTCCTAACATCAATATAATGATACTCAGTGAGTTTAGAACTCACCTTAGATGTTAAGGGTGTGTTTGGGTGTGAGATTGAAGCTTGGAAGCTTTAATGGTGGTCCCTTTCTCTCTCTCTCTCTCTTCTCTCTTCTTCTCTATCTCTCTCTTTTCTGTCCTTCTTCAGGTCTTCTTCTTCTCCTCTTCTTCAGTCCATGGAGGGGTGTGTGTGTATATATATATATATGAGTGTATATATATATATAATACACACACAAGACTCTCCCTCTCTCTCTGTCACTCTCTGATTTTTGGAAACAGAAATTGAACGAGAAATGGTCATATATATATATATAGGAGAGTAAGTGTTCACGTGGACAAACCCCAGCCAATGCAAAAGAATCTGTCCAGCTGCTGTCAATCGATTGGCATGAATGGCAATCGATTGGTGTTGGGTATTAAATGCTCCAATCGATTGGTATCCAAGATAAGGCAATTGATTGGGAAAACTTGCCAATAGATTGGGATACAGGTTATACCAAATGTAAAGCTAAACTCATACAAGTATTAAAAGAAGCATACAAGGTCTTATTCATATAATACATTACAGAAATACACGGTATTACAGATGTAGCATTCGTCTCAACATGCCCCTTTGCCAACTCTTTACCAAACTTATCACATAAGATAACTGGGGGTTTGTCGGTGAGAGTAGGCATAGAATGATGAGAATTTGGAATGCCCGTTGTGGGAAAAACATTGCTAAAGTTTTGAGCCAAATGAGTTGTGCGATTTATTGAATTCGAACCAAGATCACTTAAGGGCGTACTCACCAATGGCGGATTACTCACTGTTTCTAGGTTCGACACTAATTACTCAATTTTATCCTCAAAATTGTTGTGTCTTGAAATAATTTTATCCTTGAATGAGGCATCCTCTTTATTTTTCTTACCTTTTAGTTCAATTTTTACTTTGCCACACCAAGTTGAACTAGTTGCTTCTTAGAGATGTGGGAACCCACTCCACGAACTCCTCCCTTGCATTCCTTCCCAAATACTTCCGCTAACTCATCACACTCAAGGTCTTCACACATGTCACTACGTACCTCGCCATTCAAACTTCTACTTTTTCTTCTATTTCCAGAAGCCTTCACTTCATCCTATAGTATTCAAATGTGAAAATTTAGATAACACAATATACAAACTATCCTAAAATTAAAATAACTCAAACAAGCAAATATGCTACTTACATATATACTTTTAGCTCTCTCCAACATAGTCCCGTCATTATGCTCATGAGCCACCAACCATTTGTCTACACGACTAACTTGGGTTCCAGGATTTTCTTGTTGCTAGACATTGAAATTAATGAGTTAGTTACAGAAAAGTTGTTAAGATAAAAAGTGTAAGCAATGATATGAAACATTAAAAATGTTTCTGAGCGTAGAAATGAAGCGCAAGAGTGTGTCCACACTTCAACTATTTTCAATTGCTAAAGTTTGTAAGACTGTGCTCCTTCTTTTTTGGATGACTCTCATTTTCTACAAACTTTTTCCAAAAAATTGGATCAACACCTTTTGGACCTCCGTCACTAAAATTATCCTTCTTCAAAAGGGCCCGCAAAGATGCTTTCCAGGTCCTAAATTTTTTGGGCCAAGCCTGTTCTGCCAATGGGTGAGCCACAGCTGGTGGAACATTTAATTCAAATTCACCCTAGTAGTTGAATATGATAGTAATGTTAAACATATATGATATAATTAAAGTAAGACAACATTTGGAACTTAGAGCTTATAAACAAAAGTTTACCATCAAGGAATTCCAAACATTATCTTTGAAGTTCTTTGGCACTTTTCTAATATCTTCGTATCTAATGGGAAAGCGAGCTCTTACAAAATCTCATGTCCGAGTACTCCATACCTTCGCGTACTCACCCACTACAGACCTATCCTCTTCAACTATGACTTTCATTTTCCCCTTTGGGGCTTTGCCTCTTGATGACTCAGATGCGGGTGGGTCAGAAGAAGATGGGTGAGATGAACTCGGGTTAGGATTACCTACACTTGATGACATACTTTTGAATGCCTATCATTGGAATACAATGTGTTAGTTTGCCCATGCAATATTAGATCATTTATTACAATATTAAATCACATAGCAACAACTAATTATTTCACATAGCAACGACCAAGTATTTCACATAGCAACAACCAAGTATTTAACATAACAGCAACTAGATATTAGATTAAGAAATAGAGGCTATTAATAATGCACAAAAAGTAATAGAACAAAAAGTATTTCAATCCAATATACATGTCATTTATTTCCCAAAAAAAAAACTAGGCAAAGCCATGCTGCTTTAACAGATTTTCCAAATGAGGTTGGTCTTCAAGAGTTGATTGGAAGACTGTTGGTATCTCTAACTTGTATACTCGACTGGTCAATCTCCTCGGTGAATATATAACTGTTGGAAATATTTCATTGATATAATTGAAAAGCAGAAACAGATTCTTGATTACAAACTGGAAAATAGAACTTGAACAGAAACAGAATTACAATATGTAAACAGAAAGCAATAACAGGAAAACTATAACAAAATTAAGATCAAACCGAGGCCTGTGAAATTTCACAGTTTCCTTAAAACAGATTCGCCGCCTCACCGGATGTGCTTGAGGAAATTGTCGGCATCTGTCTCCCAGGATACAGCGGCTTCTAACAGTGGTACTTGCACAACGTACAACTGCTCCGACGAACCAACTATATTATGTGACTCTCTCTCTGAAACTGGGACTGGAAGGAAGAACACTTTAAAAAACAGTATGTCTAAACTGTGTTGGATGTTGAAGGTGTGTCTAGACTGAAGGAGAGTTGGAATATATTTGTGGATTCATCATTTCAGAAATTCCAAAGGTTGTAACTACAACCTTTTGGAGTTCTGTAACTCTTCCAGAAATCCCAAAGGTTTCTGCAATGTTAAATATGTGCAGAAATTCCAAGGGTCTCTTCATTACAAAATTGTAATACCAAAAACTTGAGGGGTCTAAAAAGAAATATTCTGTGTGGGCCGCACCCGCACCCGTGACCACGACCACGACCACGACCACGACCCGACTCGGTCGGTCGGTTGGACAGCGGCGGCAGCGCGCACGTGTGTGGAGTAAACCCAAAGTGCCTTAGGTCCTCCCCCTTCCACAAAACTGGGTATCCCTTGGGGCCCAAACCCAAAACATGAAGTAGCCTTATAAATACACTAAAGGCTACTTCTAGTTTTCCTATGTGGGACAAGGCAAGTTGTGAACCTCTTTCATTTCAACAACTCCTTGTATGGGGCAACCTTTAATAATTAATTTCTCATTCACCCATCAATAGTTTTGGACATGTGAATATCCAAACTTCATATCCTCATGGAGGAGAACACAAATCCACAAGGACCCCACTTAAACTCTAAGTGGGTCCCACTTTTTATTAGCCCTTAAACATGGCCAAAACACATATTTATCCAACAATAACCACCCACCAATTAGGCATAATACCAGCATACGTGTTTGGGGTATAGTGTTTAGCAGAATATATGATGGAGCCAATAAAACTAAAATTCTTCAAGACAGACTTGTCCCAAACACATATTTCTCTATGTAAATTCTAATACATAAAATATTTCGACTAACTAAGGACATTAAAGGCCTCACATCTCAACTTAGACTACTAAAATGTGTTTATGTGGAAATATTAATAAATTATGTGAAAGAATGTAGAACTACTCTAATACTCTCTCTCACTTTTTTTCCTCTTCTTCCAACAGGAACAAAGTAGCAGAAAAGAGCAAGCATAACCCATAAAGTTATTATTTATTCAACCAAGGTAGCCAAGCTCCAAACATTGACAAATAATTGAAACATAAGGGACACATAAACCAAAAACTCTACCAACAATTAATAGGACATGTATTCCACAGTAATCATATAACAATAAATTAAACTGATTATGCTAGTTAAAACACATGCAAAGTCATATGACATGGATATATGTATAATTGTATATATATATATATATATAGATGCATAGAGAGAGATAAAGGAAGGGAAAAAGAATCTGATTTATTTGTAAGATGAACTCAAAATAAAAAGAAAAGGATAGACTATTGGTCAATGAACCTCAACAACTCATTATGGAACCCAATAATTTCACAAAGATTATAATTCATTACAGTTGAGTTCTAAGTTGAAAAAAAAAAAACAAAAATTTTGACCTAAGTTTGACATTCTAATAGAGATTAAAGGGAAAGGGAGGCCATGAAAGGAAGAAGAAGAAGTAGAAGCCACAATCGTGTTTATATTTCTAGGGTTTCTGCAGAGGAGAAGAAGAAGAAGAAAGGATGGCGAGATTACCTCAGTCAGATGGCGGACACCAGGTGGCGTAGTGGCTGATGGCAGCGGGCTACTACAGATTTGTTTCGCCCTTTCTCTTTCTCTCCCTTTCTCTTTTCTCTCTCTCTAGCGTGATGTTTGGACATGCTGCTACATATTGGGCGGGCTGCTATAGATTTGTTTTTTTTTTTGGAGGATGGCCCACTAATTTGTTGAAATTAATTCTTTTATTTTAATGTTTTTTAGCTTACAATTCTAACGGATACATCCATTGTAAATATAGATAAATCTGTTAGAAAATTTAAATTACCCAAATAATGCAGATCACTAACGAATTTCCTGATTACTAACGGATATACTCGTTACTATTTACTAACGGATATATCCGTTAGAAAGCTTAAAACATGTCCGTTAGAAAATTGGTCCATATGGTGTAGTGTAATATAACCCATGCTTCCATTGCAAACTCTAATACTCATTTCATACTTCGTTTTGTCACGACCTACGGGCAATGGCACTGGGGTGTGTATCTCCACTTAATCCCAATTAACACGATGGTGGAATTGGCTCGATCGTCTATACCCTCGCTGGTGAATCACCACCAGACGAGTTGCACGTTAGAATACTAACTGCGAATAGGCAAGCATGGCAACAAAAGCACACACCATGTGTACCATCCCGACAAGCTCACCAAGGCGGATGACACATTAGTAACTAACTAGCGCATGATATACAGCACAACGGCAAACTCACACAACGTGTGTACTATCTCCGGCAAACTCCCTCAGACGACTAGTACATTAGAGCGCCAACTGCTAAGCAGTTAGATGGCAGGCTCACTTGGATGCATGTACCATCTCCGACATTTTACACAGACGATTGACACAATAGCAGCTCTAACTATTCTCTTACTATTGTAATCACAATATTCTATATCTCAATCATACTGTCCGGTTATCATGTTTCTTTATTATCTCGAAAGGTTTCCACAATATAACGACTCACGACTCATGATACAAGAATCTCAATTGCATCAATTCCCAATTTCCAAGACTCCCAATTACTTCAACTCATGATCTCACTTAGCCAGAGTCACTGACACTGACTATGTGCACTGACACCGTGATGTGACATTCAGTTGCATGATTCTTGATAACATAATTACATTAGACAAGATATATAGATAAAACCCTTAACATGCTCTTTATTCTCATCAGCACATATAGACATGGTTATCAAAGTAATAACGACGACGTATTCACATAACCAACATTGATATGTATAAACTAACTTTCACAGTCAATTATCCATCATAACATACACATGGCCATACAATCTTTCACATATAGTTCTTCAATTTTACTTCTTATAAATATATCATAGTAGTATCTAACATGCTTATCTCATAGCAATTGATTCCATAACATATATAACGTACACATCGAATAACTATCATAAATACGATACATACATACAATTACTCTAGTAGTCATTATGCATATTGAGAGTGAGGTTATGAAAACTCACCTGGATGTCTTGTCAAGCTTAGGACTCTCCGAACAGCGGATAAATCACAGTCCTACAACGTATAATAGAATAACGGTGATGAAACGTATGTGTTAATGATAGGGGCATAATGATAATTATGTCAAATGCGTATCTAAACATCAAGGTGATGATCCTCGTGTCATTCCATGTCATACCCGCTCCCGCGGTATTTAATTATATGATTTTAGCATGCATGGTATGCTAACTATTGTGTTAATTAACACGTGTGAAGTGAGTGATGACTCAATAGTTGTTTGGGGGTGTCTTTTGAGAATCCAATATTTGGCTTTGAAAGCAGTCCAGAAGTTGGACATATGAGATTTCCTTGCGGTTGGAAAAATGAGTACTAACTCATTATTATGTGCTTAAATGTTTATTTAGGCATATGTGAATATAACTGATTATTATATTATTGATAGCGACTCATTGGGGTCATTAGATACTTGGTGATGACGAAATTGAACACGTTGCATAATTAGTAGGCTAATTAATAACTTCATAAAATTTGTATGTGGGATCACGTGTGAGACCCACACGGGACTTAGTTGAATATTCGTAAAATTAGGGGCGGGTTTGTTCATTTTGGATAGTTTAGGGGGTGAGTTTGTTCAATTTTAAAGTTTAGGGAGTGTTAGTGAAAAACAATCATATTTCACCCTTGAAATTTCACTAAAATAGTTAGGAGTGTAGTTTTGCTCACTCTCCTTTCTCATTGGCTAATGCAGTACTGCATTAGCCAATGAGAGTGGATGAGCAAATGTGAGCAATTTTGGAGCGGGTAAAAATGTAATCAAAGACGTTATACTTTGTTGGATGTTCATGAAAGTCATGGAAAATTTGATGGGTATTAAAAGTAAATAAAACAAAGTATTGGAATTAAAAGAAAAAAAAAATTAAAGAATGAAAAAGTCTACGCACACTCCCATGGATGGTTGAAAGCAAATACTGATGTTTCTATCAGAGATCGTTTCTCAACTCTTGCAGTCGTGTGGCGTGATGACTCGGGCAGAACTATCCATGTGTTCACGGAAGAAAGTGAGACTCTTGACCCCCTCTCAGCGGAGGCCCTGGCAGCCCGCTTAGCTATCGCGCAATCAGTGAAGTTGGGCCTAAAATGCATGGTTTTTGAAGGTGACTCCTTACTGGCATATACCCCTCTCTTGGACTGGATTCAAAACCGAAATTGGGCTATTGAGTCGATTATCTTGGATTGCAGAAGGCTCTTGCAATTTTCTTTTGATTTTTGGCATGTGTATAAGGTTCATAGATCCGCTAATTTTGTAACTCACAATGTAGCCTAATGGGCAGCGACTTCTTGTTTTTTTGGGTCCATTCTAGTTGAGGATATTCCTTTCCATGTTTTTGAGAAATGGAATCAAAGGGGAGTGTGACTTTTTGTTTGCTTTCTGTGTTTGTTTTATTTCTTTCTTTCAATGAAATTTCTCTTGGCAAAAAAAAAAAAAAACTAAATACACAATGCAAACCACAAAAACCGTTATTTGCAACAAAAAAAAAAAAAAAATGGTGAGCCCCACCATATTTTTGCATCTCAGCCCTTAATGCAACAAAACCCAAAATCCCCAAGAATTCCTCTCCTCTTTTTGTTCATCACTTCCTCTCCTCTCACTTCTCTCTTTTGATCCATCTTCTAAACCCCAAAAACGTCTCACATCTATTCAAAGTCTCTATGTACATAATGTACACACTCTGTACATATAGATCACCTTTCTCTGCAAAAGTAAGATTCATATATACACATATATACATATATTATGTATATGGGTACTTTGTGAAAGCTGTTTTGGAAGATTTCCAGCATCAATTTTTGGTGCTTTTTGCAGTAATCTCATAATTGTTATTTTTACATCAAAACTTTTGAACCATATATCATTGGTTTTTCATCTTAATTTGCGAATCTTTTTTTTCCAAATCTTCCATAACTTGCTGGTAACAACAGTGGTGGTAGTATGCAATCTTCAAGCGGTGGTGATGAAGAGTACGAATCTCGGGTCGGGTCAATCTCGCCGTTCTTCAACAACCCTTCGCCCCATTTTGGTTCAACCTCAAACCACCCAATTCCAACACCATTTCATCACCATCATCATCAATCCAATCTTTTCGATCCTCAAACTCACAATGTTTCTTCATTTTCACAGTCACTCACAAACCCAAACCCGAATCCAAACCCAAACGCACTCTACAATCTAGATTTGATATGGTCCAGAGGCCCAAGATCCGATCCAAATCACACCCAGAGAGAAGTGAGAGGAGAGGAAGTGTTGAACAAAAAGAGGAGATGAATTTGGGAATTTTGGGTTTTGTTGCATTAGGGGCTGAGATGCAAAAATATGGTGCGGTGCACAAATTTATTTATTTATTTATTTTATTTTTATTTTATTTTTTTTTGCAAATAAGGGCTTTTTGAGGTTTGCATTGTGTATTTAGTCGTGTGCGTAGACTTTTTGTTAAAGAATATAGCTGGTCTGGTGTGAAGCTAGACCAGTATTTGGTCTACGAATACGAGCAGAGAGAGAGAGAGAGAGAGAGAGAGAGAAGACGAGGACGAGCCCGCTGCCAACGCCGACGTCGCCTTCGACTTGTTTCACCGTTTGTTTTCGTTTAAGGTTACTTTTCTTCTCTTTTTTTTCCGTAATCTTTCTTCTCAATTGAAGCTTTTATACTTTTGTGGACCATTATGATCTATTGGAGCTAAACCCTTAGTTAAAGATTAGATTTTTTTTCTTCAATTTAGGTTTTTTTTTTTTTTTTTCAAGTTAGGGTTATTGAAACCTAGTAGTTCATTGATGATGCTGATGTATGTTGTTTTATATTGTTGTCCACTTATCTGATTAATCTATCTATATTGTTTTAGCTCAAACCTAACAGGGCTTTTGGTTGTTCCTAAAATTGTGAATTAGACAATTCTAAATTGGATAGTTTGCAAATGAGATTATTGTAAGTGTTTGGGTGTCAAAATAACCAAATTAAAAAATTTAACTCTTTAATATAAAGGTCAAATATTCAGAATTTGGGGATCTAGTTTTGGCCCTGATTTCTCGTTGTTCCAGAGAGAATGCCTGATCTCTTATGTCAATATGTCTACACTGACCCTAGCATCATAGGTCTCCCATATGTATCGATACACTCTCTTACATTACACATATGCATCTGCAATTTGCTCTCTCACAGTACTTATCTCTGCAAGTCATATATGTGTATGTGTGTGTGTGTGTGCGAATAACATTCCAAAGAGAATGCTTGATCTCTCACAGTGCGAATAACATTTCCCTTTATTTATTGACTTTGTTATTATTGGTAATGCCATAATATTGTTGTGATTTATTTGTTTTTATGCCAATTTTGATTTGAATAATATTAGGTTTCTATTGCGTGGTAATATAAATATATATATTTAAAACAAATAAAAAAAAATCAACCTACCCATGACGTACTCGTATCCTTGCTTTTTTGAGAAATATCGTGTCCACCGTCCACGTATTCGCATGGGGTGCCCTTGTCGTTGCTCTTATTCACCTATCGCGTGCATGGCATTGCGGTAAAATCCTAGCATGTAATTGTGGCGATGAGTCGATGACCATGTTGAGCAACTTAATGTTGATCATTGTTAATTTCAGTTATATTCACTTAGTAGGATATGCCAGGGTTTTCAAGTCATCTCATATCACTTGATTCACTTCTTGACAAGTCAGCTTCTTCGTGTTTGTTTCATATATTAACTTGTAGTAGTTTTTTTTAATAATATATTCTTAAAACTTATATAATGTATTTTGCATATAGAGGCCTTATTGATGAATACAAAATTTCCTACTGAAGAAAATGGAACTCCAGAGCTTGCAAATGGCCATGAAGAGGCTAGTGAAACTTCCTTTGGGTTGCAAAAAGAAGTTGAGGGGAAGGTTGATGGTCTTGTCTTAGAGGAGCCACCAGGTTATTCTTTCATAATCTATGCGTAATACAATATCCATGGTTTCTTTTTCATATTTATTTTGCATGTAGATGATAGTTCTGATAACTGATGTTGTCAAAATACATTAGAACAAATGATTTCATGCACACATTTCTTAATATAAGCATAAACACATTGGTGAATCATCTTAGGTGATACACATATTTCTACAAGTATAATCGCATAGGTTACTCAGGTACATCGTATAAACACATTTGAATTATAAAACTCTGTAATGCGCACATTTCTTAATACATGCATCAACACATTGGTGAATAATCTTAGGTGATATTTAACCCAAAAGAAGAGGAAGAATCATCTTAGGTGAAAGACATATTTTTCTGTAAGTATAATCACATAGGTTACTCAAGTACTTGCTTGTACTGCTATTTCTTTTTATATTCTTATGTTCAATATTAGTGTTTGCGATTGGCTATTCCGTTGCCTATTTAATGGGAGTTTTTGGTTGGAAGAATGGCATTTTGGCATTACTAACTATATAGAAGAGTCATCCACTTCTCTTTCGTCATGAAATCGTATTGGAGAAACTACAACTCTTTCTGGGTTCTCGTTTAATTATCAGCTTATCCTTTACCTAATATTTTTCTATCTTTTGGAATGTTTTCAGCGTATGCTTAATATTTTTTTGCTTGAATTAATATGCTTACGAGGGTCTTTCAACTCACTGATTCAACATATTCCTATATGATATTGTGCAACACAGTCTTTTTTATTCTGTCTTATTTTCGGTTTCAGCTTATAAATATTTAGTGAGTCTTGTGACCATAGTGATCAGTACAAAATATTGAACGCAGATAATTAGACTTGGGAAGTAAGCTTTAAAACTCAGTAATGGAATATAATAAATTTTAAGGACATGAGCAAGTTTGAGTGTCGACCTCGAACATTCTACTTTGTCTTTCTTCCCCCCTATTCTTGTTCCTTTTCTCCTTGTGTTGTACATATCTTTAAACCCCCGTCACTTCTTTTACAATTTTGTCCCTAATTACTGAACACCGTACCATAACATGTGTCTCCTGTCCCATAAAGATATTAATAATTGTAATGGCCGCAATAATGCTGATGGTCACAGTGACATCTAAAGGAATTAAGACACGCTTTTTTTAGTGTCTGGCGAGTGTCGGACCGACACCGACTCGTAACCCAAATTGAAGTGTCGGTGTAGATAGTACGGACGCAACGACACAACTATAGTGCTAAGAAAATATGCTCAAGAAGGTATGTAAAGAAGAAGGGTAAAGATGAAAAAATTAACTTCAACTGGAAAAACTAGTAGATAATAAATGTTGAATATTTAGTTATGTTTTTTATTATATGAAGATATGGGTTCCACATTGAATATTTTGGAACATATAAAGATCTAAACGGTTTATATATAATGTTTTCAGATGTATAAATTAGAATGAAGATCATAGAGTATAGACGGTCCGTGCAACTTGCAAGGACCCGGGCCTCAATGCAATGAACTTCTTCCTACGGAAAATCCTCTTCTCGTGTTCCTTCTGCATGCTATCAAGCGTTGACAATTAGTACGCTATTGGATCACGGTTGTCATGTGGGCCCTCTTTTGTTTTATGGGCATAAACATTTTTTTTTTCCCTCCGGTAGAAATTGGGTTTGCGGTTGCATTGAGCTCTATAATTCATATTTGGTATTGAATGCGTGGTGTAGCTGGACCCTTGAAATCATGTCTTAGATAGTTTGTCTAGTAGTTGAACGCTTGCACCCACTAAAGGAAAAGCTTGCTTACCTTAACATGACCAAGAGTACTGAACACTATGCCCTGTCATGCCCAGGGAGGGTTGGGTTTCATGGTTATGGCTCAAGTAATGCAACTTATTGACAACATGAATTTGTATTTCTGAAACTTGGATGTAAACCATATCCATTGGAATTTGATATCTTTTTGCCAACCTGAAGGTTATCAAGTTTTCATCTTGCAATTTATTTGGAATGCAACCTACCTAACTACCATGTACCGTGGGTGAGGCTTCTAACTGCATCCTCCATTTCAGTATCTCCTTCAGTAAAGCTGAACTGCTGAAGTAATGCTACTTATTTCACATTCTTTTTGCCAGTCCTTAGTTTAAGCTGAAAATGGTTCGGTATTTATGTGGTTATTTAATGGTTTATTTGATTTGTTTCCCCAGTTAAGGATTCTTGTTTTCTTCTTCGTTTTTTCAGCACTAGGTAGATTATTTTCCCAGTACTAATATGTGCGCTTATTTTGCCAGAAGCTGCAAAGAAGAAGAAGAAGAAGAAAAATAAAAGCAAGTAAGGAGGTGCTTGAATCCTGTTATCTGTCCTGATGGAACATTTTCGAAATAGATGTTTGACTGGTTTTTTCATGAACAGAAAAAAGAACGAACCACTAGAGCAAACCGATCCACCGTCTATTCCTGTTGTTGAACTTTTCCCGTCTGGGGAATTTCCTGAAGGTGAAAGTCAAGAGTACAAAGATGAGTGAGTATACTAATTTTGGTCCGACTATGATATTTGTGCGTTGCATCAAGCATGTATTCATTCCCACACGGTGGTTGCAAACAATTTATTCTTGTTTTTTTTTTTTTAAATTTAATTTTAGTTATTTTTTATTTTTATATTCAGTATGTGATTGAATTACCCGCATTTGTGCTCTCCTTTTACTCTTAATAGTGGATTGTTAGTATTATCATCTAGGAAATGAGATAATAAGTCCTGATGTTGTTAAATTGATCAGGAAAAAGTGCTCTCCTTTTACTCTTAATACTGGAATGTTGGATCATTAGGTGGGTTTATCGTGAAAAAGTACTCATGATTCTTTTCTTATATAAAGTAATCTTGTATCTCTTAACCACATTGGACTTGTGGACCTCCATATGATGTAGTACTTCAGCCATTTTTAGTTGTACTTTTATGTTATTTGTTTTTAGTTCTCTTTTAGTGTTGGTCACCACCATGTGAGGTTAGTAAGTAGAAATAGGTATAAGTGAGCGACGTGAGGCTATTTTTCTTAGTTTTGGGATATTTTGTATTGAATTTGGTTGTAACCAAGTGAGTCTTTGGGCTCTTTAATGGAGATTCTCATTCTTCGTGTTATTGCGATTTATAGTGCATCATCAATCCCATCACATTGGTCATATTGGCTAGAATATCAATCCCCAACCCTTAACTGGGATCCTTACCTTTCTCAGATGACGCCCATGTCTTGTACCTTCATCACCCTTTACGAAACGTCTACACTTGTCTTATATTATATGAAATATATGTTCCCTCGTAGGTGGACGGAGCGGCTTAGACCTTATCCACACCTGCCTTCTCGCCAATCTCCTTTTATAACATCAAAAATCCATCTCCAAGCCTTGAGGATCCTCCCCGCTTCTAGATTCGAAGGAAACCTAAAGAGAAATAGGGCTCCCCCCATCTTGGAAACTTGAACCCTTTTTTAGTACTTCCCGTCTGAGTTTTACCTGCTCCTGCATGACATCGCAAGTGTAGGAGGGTTACTGTCAAACTTGCCAGCCTACCAACCAAACATGTCCCGAGGAAACACACTCTCTCCTTGCAAGGAGTCTAACTCAACCTCTGAGATGCGATCTTGATGTAGTTCAATAGGACTGTGTGAATTACAGGTTTCTTATGTATTTCTATTTTAGTTGTAATTTTCGTTTTTTAGTTTCATAGGCTTTAGTTTCTATCTTTTAGCTAGTTTTAGGCCTTTAATGATGGAATTGGACTTCTAATATGTTACCTTATAGGTTAGGTTTATTTTGGGAAGTATATGATTTGATTTTCAAGTCATATAGGGAGAAAATTAGGTGTTGGAAGAGAAAAAGGAATTTTTGTTTATTGCCTTGTAGGATAGGATTAGATTTCTAGCATTATTATTAGCTTCCTAGTTTCTTTTTATTTCCTTAGTTTACTTTTCTTTGTGGGCAAGTTTCTTAGTCCTACAAATAATTATAGTAGCCATTTGAAAAGAAGCTTTTGATGACTGAAATATATATTTCTCTTTGAGAATTTTCTCATTTTGTTCTGCTCTCTAGTTACTGGATTGGAACATCTTCTTCTATCCTATCTCTCTAGTTCCTGGATTGGAATATATTCTCCTCTATTTATCTATTCTTCTCCCTCTCTTCTCTAATTTAATTTCTGTCTCAGCTATTTCGCCTGCACTGTGTTTGTTGAAATCATTGGAAGAGCCAGGTTACATCAGATCTGTGCCTTCCTAGGTAGCACGAACTCTTTTAAAAGGGCGACGTGTCCGCGCCCACACCCGCATTGGTGTGGATTCTTCTCGGATGCGGGCGGGTGTTTCTTTTAGTCATTTTATTTTTTCCAAAAAAAGGGGACTCTAACATAACTTTAAATACTTTAAAGTCAATTTAAGAATGTTAGGAGTTGGATTACGCGTCAAAAGGCTAATATGGCTTATTATACTAGTTATTTGTCTTAATTGCATAAAAAATTAAGACGAAGTCTAGCTTATACAATTGTAAAAAAGTATATATATATATATATATTTAAAATTTACAAAATTACCCCCTGCACCTTACCCTTCCCCTTGATTTTTGGAAATTTGACGAATCCTCCGCACCCCCGTCCCTGGGTACGTTTCCCTGCTCCTGCACCAGTGCTACCTAGGTGCCTTCAAATCTCCTCTTGACCACCAATGGGACATCTTTTTATGGATCCAGTTAAGCCATTCTTGTCTCAAATCTCTTGAGGATTTTTGGCCATGAATTATATTATTACCTCGATGCGTGACTGAAGAGTTTTACAAGAAGCACAGGAGAAAAAGAAGAGTAGCCATTGTCGGTGAACCATTGTGTATGTATCAGAGATGGCAAAACTGAAGGAGACTCTTAATTCAAAATAATAAATGAAAAAAAAAAGTTGAGATTATGTAAGTTGTTTGAACTCATGTTCTTTGGCAGAATTATGAACATATCCAATTTGCAAGGACCTCTCTGTTTGCTTGACTGTCAGATCATTAATGAAAAGCAATTTTCTTGTCTTGGTGACATAAAGTCATAAACTCATCAATCTGTTTTCCTGAGTTTCTTTAGCACTATTTTATTTTGGTGCTGGTTCTTTATCTATTTTCTCTCATCATTTTCAACGTTGATGGTTTATATCAGCAATAAGTGGAGGACAACCTCTGAAGAAAAAAGGGAGTTAGAACGCCTGGAAAAGCCGATATATAATTCAGTTCGCCAAGCAGCCGAAGTTCATCGTCAGGTTGGAAATTGATAATATGTATGTTTGGGCATTGTGTGTACATGTACACATATATGGCTGCGAAGGAGAGGGCATAAATTTACCATCCTTCGAGGGCCTCTAGGCATAGCTGCTGCTTGTTTACTTTGGTCCTTTTTTTTTTTTTGAAGTTTTCTTGTAACTCGTAATCAGGTTCGGAAGTACATCAAAAGTATTTTGAAGCCTGGAATGTTAATGACTGACTTGTGTGAGACCTTGGAAAATACTGTTCGGAAGTTAATATCAGAGAATGGACTCCAAGCAGGCATTGCATTCCCCACAGGATGCTCTTTGAACTGGTAAATATGTAAGTTCCATTACAAGAAGGAATCAATGGTAATGAGACCATTGATTCCACCTTTTGAAAGTTCAAAATTTGTTTTGAGAACATGTTCACTGCCAGGGTTGCGGCTCATTGGACTCCAAATTCTGGAGATAAGACTGTGCTTCAGTACGACGATGTAATGAAACTGGATTTTGGAACTCACATTGATGGTAATTTCACTCATGGTCTACTTGTCGTACTCTTTCAGTGTGTTTGACTGCCCGGTTTCTTGGTATAGTTTCTCTTCAGTACACTGCACCATTGTGCTTTGGTTGGTCTACGTACTTGCAGGAAATATCATTGACTGTGCATTTACTGTGGCATTCAATCCTGTGTTTGATCCACTGCTTGAGGCATCAAGGGAAGCAACCAATACGGGTATCAAGGTAATGTGCTGTCAACCTCTACACAAGTAGCAAATAATTTGGTCTAGTATGTTAAGACAGGTCTTGTTTAGTCTTTCCTTTTCCGCAGACTTCTTGGATATGAAATGGCCTTTTCTGCTTTACGCTGAGAATGCAAATTAGCTGTGCTTGATAATTAGTTGGTGCTTGTATTATTGTACTAGATAGATGCTTAGTATGGAATGGTAAGATGGGGCTTAAGCAATTGAAGGTTGCAGAGGGAACTTGGAATTGGATATTTGAGTGCTATTGGTTTAAAAATCTGTTCTATCTGACTTTGGTGTGTTGACATCTTGCATGTCTTGTAACGATATGTGGGTGGGTAATAGAGAGAACCTATTCAACATTGAGCATTGCCAGCTTCATCTTGAAGTTTTTTCGGAGCTCAACATGTGACGCAACTTAATACTGTTGATGTCTTTACTTTATCCTCATGTGCCTAACATCTTCTATTGATCCACTTAAACAGCTAGTCTCCACCTTAAGCACCTTGGAGCCAATGAATTATCAAAAAATTTCTTCGACCACTACTTCAATGAAATGCAAACTGACATTTTGTGGGACTACAGAGTGTGTTGTAAAGTTTCATTTTATCTGCAAGCTGAGACAAATTTTTTATCTAGAGCTAACATTATCTGAACCGATTTCATTGCCACTGATTTCCTATTTATACTTCAAAACTTTGTTTGAAGTCTGACAATCAGAGTAAGTTATCTTGAGTAACTTACTGGTCTATGGTTTTGACGAAATAACATAGTTTTTGTTGGTATTTAACACGATCGAATTTAATTAGTACTATAGGACCTTGTGAAAATAACATGTCAGACCTTAATACTGATAATTATTTTGTATCTAGGAATCTGGAATTGATGTCCGCCTATGTGATGTTGGTGCTGCAATTCAAGAGGTTATGGAATCGTATGAAGTTGAAATTAATGGAAAGACATATCAAGGTGTGATACTTACTATCTAAATTTGGGATTTATTGTTGTCATTATCATACTTTCTTCTGATTGATATATGCATTTTCTGAAAAAAAAAATTATGGAGAATCGCCCATAAGTTGATGCTTCCTTAGCCGTTCAGAAAGTTAGTTGATTTAGCTTTTGTTCATATCATTTTGGGCATTTAAACTTTATTTGGACGTTACGTGCATATGGAATTATTTTGGCTGTTTCGTGACTTTTGTCATAATTTTTAGTGTAAACCTACTCTGGAAATTGTGGTCATTAGATATGATGATGGCCATCACCATTCAAATATTTAAAGTGACCTTATTTTAGGAATTCTAGATACATTGTTTATTTTTGGATTACATGTACTCATCATAATGTGTCATCACTGGATGTTGGTGGTGGTGCCTGTCAAATTTTCCTTCCTTCAAACATTCTTAGGCTTAGTTTGACCCCCACGTGGCTTTTTAAAAGGAACTTATGAAATTTATTACTAAGTTGTTTGATAATTTTATACAAGTGACACACTACTCTTCAAAAAGACATCATGAAATCAAAAAGCAACCTTGAGCTTTTAAAAGCTCCATTCTAGAGCTTTTAAAAGCTCCCTCCAAAAAAGCCCAAGTTCAATTTTTATAAAGCTCATAAACTAGTTACCAAATGAATTAACATGAAATTGTGCTTTAAAAAAGGAGAAGCACCAAAATGGGGGCCAAACTAAGCCTTAGTAAGGCAAGGACACGGCTAAGAGTAGCAGTGTCTTCAAAATGGGTGTACTGCAAGGAAATATAACTGCAATGATGTAGGTGCAACATAATTAAAATGCTTTAGTGGATTGTATAATGAAAATATATGGAATAAATTTTAAAATGTTGGCAAACCAAAACGTAATAAGAGAATGACTGGCGCTACGTCTGCCTTCCTCTTCTTTTTTCTCCTAGTCAGACATGTTCATGATAGCCTTATCCTGCCGGAGTATTGCATCAGCCACCACGTTGTGTAAATTTGATGCAGGGGCCCCTAGGGAGAATGGTTGACTACATGTAACAAAGGTTATAGAAACTATGTAAAACAAACTCACAAGTGATATTATTTTTGTGTAGCATATGAGTTCATCGGTTTATCTAGACTACAAACCAGTGTTCCACTGTGCACAATCTCACCTTCTCCACATTATGCAGAGCTGTGCCTGACCTGACTGCCATCAAAACCTTGCATTAGTGATGATTTGTTGCCTCCCCCGGTTTTTGTTCAAAGTCCTCATGTGCCAGTTATTGTTCTTCAAGCATATATATTATATCACATATTGAGTTCAAATACATGAAATCAATCCTAGGGTTTACATGTGAGGCATTTTGGTATTTTGGCAGTGAAGAGTATCCGAAACTTGAATGGACATAGCATTGGGCGCTATCAAATCCATGCTGGAAAATCTGTTCCCATAGTGAAAGGAGGGGAGCAGACAAAAATGGAAGAGGGTGAATTTTTTGCAATTGAAACTTTTGCATCTACAGGTAATTATATTTCCATTAGTCGAAAAAAATTTGTTATGAAATAAATAGTAGTAAATTCATACTCTACCAAACGTTGTTTTTCATGTGTTATTTGCAGGAAAGGGTTATGTTAGAGAGGATTTGGAATGTAGCCATTATATGAAAATTTTTGATGTTGGCCATGTTCCTTTGCGATTGCCCAGAGCCAAGCAATTGCTGACAACGATCAATAAGAATTTCTCTACCTTGGCCTTTTGCCGTCGCTATTTAGACCGCCTTGGGGAGACCAAGTATCTAATGGCGTTAAAGAATCTGTGTGATGCCGGTATTGTTCAGGTATGCCCAACTCTCCCGCAATTTGGCGTTTACCATGTAACCTTTCTATCACTATTTTGTATAGCGTAATGCTATTCTTTCTTGAATGAAGTATGTCAACTTGAGTTGCCTTAGATGTTCCATACTTATTTGGCAAGAATCTTTCGGATATGTAGTATCTTACACCCTACTACTTTGTCACATAAGTAGAGTAGATGTAATTGTTGTGTCTCGTACTGCCATGCGAATTTGACTTGGAATATATATTGTACAGGTTTAGATTTAATAGCTTGCCAATAGGTTTAAGGGAGACCGTTGGAAGGCAGAGGGAAAGAATTGAATTGGCCAAAGCAGAAATTCTAAACCAATTGTAGAATGGAATGCTTATCTATTGTTTAGAGATGTGGTAGAGCTAAATGTCTGGGGACAAAAGAGGAAGAAAAAGGGGAGGGGAAAAAGAAGAGAAAAAAACTCTGATGGAATGATCGAAGAAATAGAAATACAGAGAAAAAAATTATTGAAAAATCTGAGGCAAAAAAGGTTAGGGGTAACTTTTAAATTTCCCTAAGCTTCCTCAGTATATGTTAGGAGCTTGAGTTTTCAGGGCAGGTTGGGGGTTTGGAGGAATTTTGCTATTGTTTTTTTTTTTTTCCCTCCTTTTTTTCAGATATCCCTTCAATATGTTTGGTTTGACCTTTAACTTGCCCAAACATATCTTGACAGGAAATTTGAAAGATCTATTGAAAATCTGATTTTATGGTTGAGAGAAAGTGCCCTAGATGATGACGTGTTCCTTCCAAGCATATTTGATTTTTGGTTTGACATAGCTAGGATACGACGACTAAAATTTTACTTTTCTTAGAATTAATTATACAATCTCATGTGTCGTGTCCCTTCCCATTTCGTAGATTCTCAAGTAACCCCATTACTTATCTTCCTTCTATTATATTATGATTTAACGTTGAAGTCTTAAAAAACATTTTCAAAGGAGCTGCATTGTCTTGCCCACTCGTGTGTCTGATGTCAAAAAATCAACACTTTTTTTTGCGTGTCAGGAGGCGTGTGTGTCACGTGTCCGACACTAACTTATCCAAATTGATGTGTCTGTGCTACATTGCTAATCTTAGCCTCTTAAATAGGCATTACTATTATTCAAAATGATAAGAAGATAACCAGCTAATACTAATAATGCTAAGTCTATAGATAATATTTATCGTTACCACTAATAGATAATGATAAGCCTCTAGCTAAAAATTATCAAATATGTCCTAAGAAGATACTCCCTTAGTCCCAAATTAAGAGCCCTTTATTCCAATTTGGGATGTTACATTTTAACAGTCCTACTTGACTAGATACTTTCCAATTTTACCTTATATCATATAGATTCTCTCACTTTTCATTTGATGTGACACTGAAAATTTAAACTCAAAATAGGGATGATGATGCCGGATTTGGGGTCGCAATAAGTATGAGCAAATAAATAAGAGAGAGAGAGAGAGAGACAATGAGTTTGTATGTGGTTCGACGCTGTTAACGAAGTAGCCTACGTCCACGTGTGTGTCAGAGCACTTCCACCGTGTACAAGAAACAACTACAAGGACCTTGGTATCCAACAATGGTGACTGGAACTACCAAGGGTCGGCCGTGCAAAGTGGTATTAAGGTTTCTTGGGAGAGGCTTGACAACTGTATGTTCTCAGATTGAGAGATTAGGTTTGATTCTCTAGGATTGGAATAAGATCGGATCCCTTCTTAGGGGCGTAGGGGACTCTTTTATAGCATGAAGAGCCCTCCTACGTTACAATCTCATTTCTTTCCTAAGTGGTTTAGGAAACTAAATGGTGATTGACACTAATCCACGTAATCCTAAACGAAACTGCCTCTGAGTGGCGGCCTCACTAAGGAGTCTTATGGATATGTGCCGCACGGAGCTTGGCCTCTATGCCCCCAAGCCAGGCTGGGCTCGGGGTTAAGTTAGTTGTGCACGACTTGGACTGTTCTACTGATGGAACGAGAGTCTGAGCTTGCCCCATCTGGGGGTTGGGGTCTTCATTTGGTGCAAGGCTCGGTAAGGCCCTGCGAGGATCTGCTAAGCCCTGGTGACCCTCAGGGTAACTCGGAAATGTTAGCCTCGCGAGTAACGGACCTGGGTCGGGTCGGGTCGTATCGTTAATCCTTGGGCCATTTTGGGAATATTAGGGGCAATAATGGAAAGTTAAAATTTCACCACAATCAAGGAACCTGCTTTAAATAGTTGGTATTCCCAGAAAGGTCCCTTAATTTGGGGCAAAGTGAGTATATAAAAAGAAGTAGGTGAGAAAAACTTGATTGCTAGTGAGCAAGTGTTAATACGGTGCTGGCGGCTCGGGCAATTGGATGTTTGGGTTGTTGGGCCCATTCAATTGCCTCAAGTTGTTGGGAGTCTGGAATGTTTGTTTGGTCGTTTGGGGTGTGGATTTCTTTGTAGTTGTGATCGGAGGATGGTAACATTGGTAATCACCACTCATCCAAACGACCCAACAAGATAATAAATGATGGATCTAAACGTAATATTTATAATTATCCCTAATCGATACGTTTAAGCCTAAACCTTATACTAATTGTTAAAGAGATCCTTAGACAATTGATGAATAAAAATAGAAATTGTTGAATCTTGATATACATTGTTGGGCTCATGCTCTAACAACTTAAGCTTTTAGGGTAGATGGTTGTTAACATTGTATCATAGCCTTGTTTGTGGGAGGTCCTTGGTTCGACTTTTCATCCTCGCTTTGGTGTGCATATTTGCACTTTGTTATTTGTCTTCACTATGATGGAGTTTAGTTTGTTGGTGCTCCACCTGCCAGAGAGGGTGTTGAATCTTGATGTACATTGTTGGGCCCTTGCTCTAATAGCTTAAGCTTGTAGAGTAGATGGTTGTTAACAAAAGTAATAAAATTAAGTATAAAATCTGTTTGGTGTCCCTACCATATAGTGGTAAATCCTCTGAAAATGGGCTACCAACAGGAATCAACATTGTGTCAATCATGATGCAAAGTGAGTAGAGAAAGTTATTGAAGAATAGCATTATTGAGTATTGTTTTTTTTATTGACAATTAAACTCTCATATATGGGATTTTCTATGTCGAAAGAAAGCAATATTTACATATTTTCCAACTCGATAAGTAATAGCTCTTAGAAATATCCTTCCCGAGCAACGGCTTAGTCTAATTAGTAAAAAGGCTCTCCATGCCACACTCATACCAGGGTTCGAACCTTGCCCCCTCCCCCGACATTGGCAAATATGTCTTCGCACAAGACCATTATACCAAATGATCCAAAAAAGAAAAAGAAAAAGAAATATCCTTCCCGAATGCCCGAATCAGGAATTAAATTAAAGTATGGCATTTGTTGTAATTACTATGCAGAAGAGGTGTCTAAAACTTCAGTATTTATTGATCAATAGGATTATTAGTCATCCACCATGGAACCAAGTTGATTCCTTGATTATGGACTGATAAAATTATTTTATTTATGAGAAAATTAATTATAAGTTCATTATGGTATGCTATTCTATAGTTAAGGACAATTAATTTCACTGATTAGGGAAAGGTCATCTGTACATGAATATTAAGTGAAGTTTCACCTTTCAGGATTTTTTAACAGACTAAGAATCAAATTGGACTTTATCGTCGTAGTTGCTTCTAGGGATCTTTGCCTAATTTCTGTTGACTTATTGGACATTGATCGGATGAGGGAGACTGCATTTCCTTCTTCTTTTAACAATAATAAAATAAGATAAATAGATAATAATTGAAAATGATGTGTCAGATGTAGACCAAATACCTCTGGTAGATTCAGGGCAGAGAGATTTTATCATGACTAGAAAAGCGAGGGGCCATTCCCAGACAATTTTTATGAGACAGAATCCGATGCCTATGGGTTAAGTTCATAAATTTCTCCACATTAATTGCTACTGTGAATTGTAATGCTGGAGGTCATTATTTAGACATGGTCCTGATCTGTTATTTTGGAGAGCATTTTTTCTCACCCAGGCCTCCACCGGGTGACATGTGTCCCATGATAACACATGGAATAGAATGGGACACATGTCACCCAGTGGAGGCCTGGATGAGCAAAATGGTCTCGTTATTTTGTTGTTCTTTTTCCCTTATGGAAACTGAGATTAACGAGCAGTTTTATTTGTTTACTGTTTGGCAGCCATTACCTCCTCAATGTGATGTTAAGGGCAGCTATGTATCTCAGTTCGAGCATACCATCTTACTCCGGCCAACTTGCAAGGAGGTCCTATCAAGAGGTGATGATTATTGACATGGAAGAAATGAATTGTTGACCTTCTTGACTGGCATGGTGGTTTGAATTGCAATTTCGCTTATGAACACTTTGCTTACTTATACTATTTATTTCCTTACTTTATCCCCTTTACCCACCCCAGAAACTTGTCGCTTACATGTTTACGAGACCCTGAAAGTTGCGAAGAATTCAGTTGATCAATGTTATTCTCTGGTTGTGCCGAGTTTGCTTTTCTCTCTTTTTGTATCCAGATTATTTCTCTGAATTCGGGATGAGTGACCCAAAAAAATATAAATTAAATTACTAGAACAAGAGATTAGAGTGGCATGTTATGGTTTGGCATATGAATATAATACTTTCTTTTTTCCAAGCCATGTTTCCTCTCTCTTTGTTTTGGGTTGGGTAAATGGGTCAGAAACGAAGCTAATAAACTATCGAATGCACCCTTTTTTAGGTTACAGTCCGTCTAAGTGCCGGGCAAAGTTTAAGAACCATGCGAGGGATAGGGTGGCTGCTCACATGGCCGACTTTGCTGAATGGGTTTTGTTCTAAAATGAGAGGAAAACCAAATTGACTTCTATAAGCATTCTTCTACTTAGAAAGCATTGGG
Source organism: Hydrangea macrophylla (assembly GCA_033977485.1). Taxonomy (NCBI): domain Eukaryota; kingdom Viridiplantae; phylum Streptophyta; class Magnoliopsida; order Cornales; family Hydrangeaceae; genus Hydrangea; species Hydrangea macrophylla. The sequence goes on along the minus strand of CM066998.1, from coordinate 80,041,583 downwards.
GTTTGCCTTGTTAGCCAGTGAAGCACAGACATGGACACGACATGACACGCAATACATTACCTTCTCAGAAGTGTTCGGTTTTTTTTGAACGAAATTGTCAGTCCTCGAATCGATACTAAAGCATGCTATGTAGGTACTTTGACTGAAACGAAAAAAGATAGTACTTAGGAGACAACTTATCATGGGTGCATATGGCAAATCTTAGAGGCTGTTTGGGAAAGTAAAGGAGTTATGTGGTTCATAAGGGAAACCGGTTCAAGAAATTCAAGTGCTTGGTGAGTGCCAATTCTTGCTTAGGGGTGCTTGCTCAATCTAATAACTCTCTTAAAAACTGGTTCTTTGTCAAATCAACATTACATTGGGATGGGTTTTGTTGCAAAGTCTTGGTCAGTGTAACATTTCTATTTGGTTACATGTTTTGGCAAACAAGGTTTCAAAAAGTGACTTTAACACACCTACAATAACCACTTGCCCAAATAAAAAAAAATTTAATTAAAAAGGAAAGCTCAAGCTCATTAACTATAACTTGGTAAATTTACTTGTTCTTCATGACTCATGAGACTTGTTCACATGATATCTTCTGAAAGTCTGCAATGTTGAACAAAATATAAACAAAAAGATCACCAGAATTGTTATCAGTATAGTTTTTTCTCCCCTCTATTCATTACATAACGACTTGGAAAGCTAAGAATAAGACATAACATATTTGAATGTATGAGTTTGACGTAAACACTTTGACAAATACAGACTAAATTTTCTTCTCAAACCTAATTAGCTACTATCTTTGTTCAATAATTATAAGAAATAGTCACCGGTATCCATGTTGTAATGAGAATTTCGTAGGTTGTCACTCTTTCAACCTCGTACTCCTCGCACGAGTTTCGGTTGGATGGTCGGCCACGTAGGCCCTCAAGGACGGAGATTGAGTAAGAGCACACAGAGCAACTGTGGTATTCTGGTTTGCATTCTTCTTCTTCTACTACTGCATTCTTCTCCTTGCTATGTAACCTCTGACCCAAGGGGTCACATCCTCGTTGATCTTGATCATGATGAAGAAGATGATACGGTAGATGATGATCACGCTGAAGAGAACACTCAAATTCACACATTTCGATCGATTCACATCTATCTGGAACACGAATTCGAGTATGTAATCACCAGGAATTTTTAGAAGATCGGGTGTCTGGTTGTCAAAGATTAAGCCCTTGAGGTCATTTTGATATTACCCCTGACCAAGCAAAAGTAATTAAATTATTCACTGTTGGGTTAGTAGTACATATTTACAACTCAGTCAAGCCACACCTGACATGTACTGATAGAGAGAAAATAGATAATGCCACTGATACGTTGAAAGAGGGAGCTCAGAATTGGTGGGTTGGTATCCTCGCAAGTAGAGAACCGACTACTTGGGCAAGTTTCATAGAGGAATTTGATAATCGGTACTTTCCGGATTCGGTTAAGACCCAAAAGAAACGAGAGTTCATGAACCTACGACAAGGGGAAATGACGGTGAACGAGTACGCGACTGCATTTAATGGGTTGGCCCGATTTGCACCTGGTATAGTTTTGGAAGAGGTGGATAGAGCCAGGCAATTCGAAGAAGGTCTGAGAGAAAATATCCATAGTCGCGTGGATACATTTCGTCTTCCAACATTTGCTGAAGTTCTAGATGTGGCCCTAATCGTGGAAAGAGATATTAGAAACTATAAGCTTAGCCAGCAAGGGAAGTGGAAAAATGAGAATCAAGGGAAGAACCAGGGTAACTTTAAGAAATCCTATTCAAGGGCATCTGGAGCTGGTTCAGGAAATCAAGGGGGAAGTTCATTCTCCAGAGGAGATAAACCGGTGTGTACTATTTGCAATCATAGATATTGGGGTGTTTGTTATATGGCAAATACGATTTGTCATATTTGTAATCAACCGAGACATGTTGCCATGAATTGTACGCAAACAAGAACCCAAAGTGCGAACGTGGATATGAGGGGGAAATGTTATGAATATGGCATGCCGGGTCATCGGGAGAGGGATTGCTCGAACAAGCGACAACGTGGGGCAGGTTTTGTGGCTTCTAGTGGAGCGAGAACAGTGCAACAACCAGACAAAGGAAAGAAGGAAGAAAGGGAGGCGCGGGCATTTAACCTCTTACCAGGAGAGACGGTCATCGCGGACTCTGTGGTGTCAGGTACACTACTTTTTTGCTCACGCCCTGCACGTGTACTTATGGATTCAGGATCCACACATTCAATTGTGTCATATGAATTTGCTAATTGCTTAGATATGATGTCAGAACCGTTGGGATTTGATTTGTCTGTTTCAATTCCGTTAGGAAATCCTACAATAAGTTTATTGGTATACAAAGGATGTGACATTAAGGTAAATTAAAAGACCTTAGTTGTTGATTTGGTACCATTGGTTATTCATCACTTTGATGTAATTTTGGGAATGGATTGGGTATCAGCGAATTGTGCTTCAATTGATTGTGTAAGAAAAAGAGTTGTATTTCAATTACCAGATCAGGAAGAGTTTTATTTCCATGGGGTAGGGATCACGTCACCACCGTATATTATGTCAGCTGCACGAGCTTGTCGACTAGTGAGGAAGGGTTGTCAAGGATTCTTATGTAGTATTCTTGATACAAGAGTCACCGGAACGGGGGTTGAAAACATTTCAATAGTGAGGGAATTTCCCGATCTGTTTCCTGAGGAGTTACCTGATACTCTAATTGAAAGGGAGATTGAATTTATCATCGATACGATACCTGAAGCACAACCGATATTGAAGGCACCATATCGAATGGCACCGGTGGAATTGAAAGAACTGAAAATTCAATTACAGGAGCTACTTGATAAAGGGTTTATACAACCAAGTGTCTCACCATGGGGAGCACCGGTATTGTTTGTTAAGAAGAAAGACGGGACAATGCGAATGTGCATAGATTATAGAGAGTTGAACAAGTTGACGATTAAGAACAAATATCCACTACCATGAATTGATGACTTGTTTGATCAATTACAAGGGGCCCAGATACTTTCAAAGATTGACTTGAGATCGGGTTATCACCAATTGAAAGTCAAGGTGGAGGATGTTGAGGAGACAGCATTTCGGACTTGATATGGTCATTATGAGTTTTTGGTCATGCTATTTGGAGTAACAAATGCACCAGCGACGTTTATGGATTAGATGAACAGAGTATTCAAGGAATATTTGGATGAGTTTGTGATTGTGTTCATAGATGATATCTTGGTGTATTCCAAAAGTGTTGAAGAGCATGAAAGGCATTTACGATTAGTATTACAACGACAACGAGAGAGAAAATTATTTGGGAAATTGAAGAAGTGTGAGTTCTGGTTGACTGAGATAGCTTTCTTGGGGCTTGTAATTTCTAAAGTGTCAAACAAGCTGTCAGAACACTTTGAAAATAGGGACGAAGCGAAGAAATATTGCCAAAGTGATGAACGCATTGACGAATTCATCACAGAATTTCGTCTATAAAATGGAGAAGCAAGAGAGGAAGCAAAACACCGAGCCAAACACAACTCACACAGAGAACTTATCCTACGCACTATCATTAAGAGAATAGTTTAGGGAGGTTATCATGTGAGCACTTCATATTGTCCCTAGAAGTAGGAAACTTTAATTTTTCTTTGCTTTTTTCTAGTTCTAGTAGTTGTAAAAATTGATTTTTATGTAATTGATGATTTCATGTTCCAAAAATATGTAGCAAAACTTTGTGTACTGTATTTCTCAAAATGAAATATTTGTTTTCTTGTACAACCTTTGTCACTTTGTAGTAGTAAAATATTTCTAGTAAAATTTAATTTAATATTTTTAGTGTAGTAATACTTATAGTTGTCCCCTAAAATAGTTTGAAACCCCAAATTTCTAATTTTTATAGCAATATTTTCATTCACTAGAAGACATATTTTGCAAGTAAATGCCAGATTTCTTAGCCACGTAGTTGTTATAATCACCTACCAAAGTCCCAAGCACACCCTTTCCATATCTCACTCCAAAATTAGATTAGGATTTGGTTTGGCCTTACTTGTGTTATTGAAGTTCAACCACTGTGACCCCACAAGAATCCAAAGTCAAAGGTTTAGTATTTTATTATTAATTCAGTATTTCCATTTATTTATATTATATTAGTCTAGTTATACTAAACTTTGTTATTTTGCAGATTTCACAAATTCAACCCCAACTCATGTTAAGCGAAGAAAAAATATATTAATATTATATTCCACCCTTACCTTAGTTTTATAACTTAAATTTTAATTGGGCAATCACTGTGTACATCTATTTAATCTTTTTTTAAAAGGTTATTTCAAAGACAGTTTCAATTCCAAAATAGTAAGCTAAAACTTTAATTGGGGATATGCAATAAAAACTTAGAAACCACAGCTTCTGTGCACAAATCTTAAATGGGCAAATTTATCTAGATGGATTGATTTTTCATTTATGACCAAAAATATCTATGTATCTATAGTTTATGACCATTTAACATGTTTATAGACTATGGCTATATTAGGCTCAAAAGATTACATATTTAAAATAAGAATCTAATTATGTGGATTGTCAAACTATGCCTTTTGTCATAAAAAACACCTAGCATACTCAAACAATTCATTTGACAAAATTTAAATTTCAAATATGTGTTTATATATATTTCTATCCACTAATGGACAGACAATTGTGTAGTGGCAGAGTGGTGGGGACTGTGCGCCGAATAACCCACGTCCGCGGCGGGTCACGGTTCAAACCTGACTACTGCCCAATTGCCTTTTTATTTTTCTTTAAACTAAACGACGTCATTTCATATCAAACCTGACACACTTAATATGACCTCGACTGATGAACGTTTATTTTCAAATAAAGAATGACTCTGCGGTCTTAAATACCAAATCCTTTTCAAATGCACAAAAGTTGTGGGATCTAGAGTTGCTTTGCATATTCTAAATTCCTTTAAATCATTTCTTCCTAGTTAATTAATATTTCCTGTTTTTAATAACTTTGCTCAAATATTTGTATTATTTTCATCTTTCGCTATAATAAAATCCAAAAAGTTCATCTCATGTAAATTTAACTTTTGTTTATTTTTCTTCCTTTTCTTACTAGTATCTTAGTTAATTTATTTTGCACTGTTAAAGTCTTTACCGTAAACTACTCAGAAAAAATAGCTTTTAATTAGTTTTATTGCAAAAATATAAAAACTAGTAGCTTAGTAAAAGTTTCAAAAATCCATCATCTTTTATTTTCTTTTTAGGGACAAAATAGTTACTGCCTATCTTTATAACTTTATTTGCCATTCCCTGTGGGTTCGACCAGGTCTTCCAAAACTGTATTACTTGTATGATCACCTACACTCGGGTGTTGATAAGAAAACACGTCAATAGGATGTCGTCAGCCATTAATTTAGGGTCATAACTGGGCGATAACCAGTGCTATGCATGGGCTGGTTTTAAAGATTTAACATGACTTGTCATCCTAAGAAGCCATAGGACTATCTCTGTCCTTAGGAATTGTAAAATATCAATTCACCTCCAAAACTCGTATAATCACTTTTGTAAGCAAGTTTGAAAACTAAGGGTAAAAAGAAGACAAAATCCGACAAAAAAAGAAAAAGAAAAAACAATGGGCACTCTCTTTTGATCATGTTGAGTTACATTTGCTAGGGCTGTAATTAAAATTCGTCACAAATTGCACCTTCTAAGAAGCCTGCAAGCTTTTGTATAAAGAGAACAGCCACATTGTGAAGATCTTTAGTAGCCGAAACATGCCAAGAATATAAGTGTATAAGGCATATTGCACTCCCAACTATGATTGTTGATAGTCTTGGATGGTAAATCTCTATAATCTTGTCAACTGATAACCTGAGACCGCTACAATCTGAATCCCAATATGAATATAAGTAATTCACAATCATACCCTACCTTTATATGTGGAAATAATCTCGAAAAAAATGGATATTGGATCCACAAAACATAATAACTAACTCATAGAAATGCTATACATTCACTCCTCCAACAAATCGAACATTTTGCTTTATAAGCTGGAAAGTTGGAGAGAGGTGTCAGGAACATGAGCAGATGCCAGATAATACATATTTCAAAATTGGGGAAATTTGATAATTTCCATATGCAACACTATAATGTATGTTAAGAATATACTCCAAATCAAGCAAACCATATACTCCTTTAGCAATACTTACATATTCAAATTATTTCATGTTTCATTAAGCACCAACATTTGGAAATAAAAAATAAAAAATATGCACTACTAAATATTAAGAAACTGCTGTCACCATTATATCTAAATAATTTGATAACCATGTGAACAAAATCCATCTAACCCTTGTCTCAAGCTTCTGAAATCAATCCCCATAATGTGACACTAAGTAAAAGCTAGAAAAACATAAAGTAAGATTAAATATGCACAAATGACTATTCTTAGGACCATTTCAAGAGAGAGAGAGAGAGAGAGAGAGAGAGAGAGAGAGAGAGAGGCTTACGTAGCTGAGTAAAATGATTAAAAAAAAAAGATCAGAGTTACGAATAAGTACTTGCACTGTTGCACTCGCAATAGGAAGACATGTATTTAGAATGTTAATGAGAGAGAGAGAGAGAGAGAGAGAGAGAGAGAGAGAGAGAGAGGATTTTTTTAAGCAATACATAAACATGTGTTCGCATGCGTACAATTGTTGGAAACAAACATTATTTACATGCAAAATTGATCCAAAACTTGCTATAGTCAAATCCGGAGGAGAAAATAACATGCAAAATTGATCCAAAACTTGTTATAGTCAAATCCGGAGGAGAAAAGAACACAAGTTACCCAAAAACTTGATTTTAAGATAAGTACAATTGATTTTGCTGTTTTTCCATTTTTTTTCCTGCTTGACAATGATTTATTAACGCAAAATGATAAGGTAATTGGCAACTAGATATGTAGGAAAAAATGTCGCAAGATATACACATACATTCGGTCAATATGTATTATTGTCAAATATACATGCTAAGGCACAAAAATAGAATGAAGCTGAGAATGCGAGGGAATTAGTGAGGCAAAGTGGGTTAAAGACAATTGCTTTAAAAAACTTGGTTATTTCAAATTGAATTGTTTTGAATTCAAATTGAGTGATGGGTCACACCCACAAATGTGTTGGGGTCCACACCATAATAAACACGTGTTTGGCCGATTTACATGCATGCATGAATTAAGAGGTTGCAAGCTATTTGGTTTCTTATTTGATAAGATATATGCAAGTAGGATTAGTTTGGGAATTTGATACTATTCAATTGGATAATGCAAGCATGTGATTGATGTCAACAATGAGACTCCTATAGTACTCGACGTGTATAGCATATGTATATATGTACGTGATATATATTATGTGGGGCAATATACATTCGGTTGGTGAGGGAGAGAAAAAATATTGTGTGAGGGATTTTTTCTTTGGAGTATTGAGTGAGTGAGTGCAAGGGTTTGTAAGTTGTGTTATGTGATTTAATCCTAGGTTTCTTGTACCAATTTATTCTCAATATTAAGGAAATATCTCTTGGGTGTGGACGTAGGCAGGGTTTTGCCGAACCACGTAGAATTCTCTTGTGTTATTTCTTTTCTTTTTTCCTTGATATTTTTCTTTCCATTGTGTGCTCGTTTAATTCCGCTGCGTAAATCTCAACAAGTGGTATCAGAGCCAAGGTTCGGTGTGTCAGTTAATTCACCATGAAGGCAATGATCAACTCACAATTTACGGTGGAGCAGTTCAATGGAAAGGGCAGTTTGACTCTCTGGCAGAGAAGGGTAAAAGACATTCTTGTGCAACAAGGCTTGTACAAGGCTTTGAAGGGAAAGGATGGAAAGCCGGAGGCCATGAAAGATGACGAGTGGGAGGAGTTGGAGTTGCGGTGTGTTAGCACGATCCGACTCTGTATTGCTGATAACATTATCAATAATGTTATGGATGAAGATTCTGCGTTAGGCTTGTGGGAAAAGTTGGAAAAACTCTATATGGCCAATAGTTTGACTAACAAATTGCATCTGAAGCGACAATTGTGCCGGTTAAAGATGGAAGAAGGCGGGGATCTCACGGAACACATGAGTGTGTTCAACGAGTATTTGGATCAAATGCGGAAAGATGTCAAGATTGAGGAAGAAGATAAAGCTCTCCTACTTCTTACCTCTATTCCAGATTCGTATGACTACCTCGTGACTGCGTTGCTATATGGTAAAGATACAGTGATTTTAGAGCAGGTGGAAGCTTCACTAGTGTCCCACGACACTCAGAGAAAGACAACTAGTGAGGGTGGACATGAAGCTACTTTGGCTGTAGCAAGTGGGAATCGGGGAAGGACGAAAGATAGATCTGAAGGTAGCAGCAGGGTTAGATCTAGTTCTAGACGGAGAGAAGTCCAATGCTATCTGTGCAAAGATTTGGGTCACATCAAGAAATATTGTCCTCAACGTAAAGGGAAGGATGATGGTGGGAAAGATGGTGATGGTGAAAATTCTTTGGTTTTATTGGGGGATGATGGAGATGTCTTCACAGTCTCTGAAGGTATACACACTATTTTTCGTGATGATTGGATTTTGGATTCTGGATGTACAAACCATATATGCTTTAGGAGGGAATATTTTAATGAGTTTCAAAAGGGTAATTTGGGGAAGATGTCATTGGGTGACGAGTCCTCGTGGAAAATTATGGGTATTGGGACGGTTAGAATTAAAATGTTCGATGGAGCGCTTCGTACTTTGGGTGGTGTGGGATATGTCCCAAAGATGCGAAAAAATCTAATCTCGCTTAGCCAGATGGATTCCATGGGGTGCAGATATTCAGCTGTAGGTGGAGCCATGAAAATCACACGTAGCTGCATGGTAATTATGAAGGGAGAAAAGTGTGATGGGTTGTGTCGTCTGATTGGAAGTACAATGATGAAAAACTCGATTGGTGTTTGGAAACGGAGTGCACAGGAAAAAGGGTACCCTAGACGTGTTTCTTTTGCGGTGGAGGCGAAGACACGGGTGACAGGTTTCCAAGGAGCAGACGATGGTGAGGGAAAGAATACTGCTGGTGGTGGAGAGGGTGGATCGAGACCCTACTTCGGCATTAATGGATAAAATTAATGGAAGACAGTTACACATGTCATTGGGCGTGGTGAATCAAATTGTGACTATATTGATTCTGTATGTGTAACTGGGATTTTTTAGGCCAATGGTTTGGGCATCTTGACAGGTTGTTCAAGGTGTGATATTTTTTTTTTCTCTCATGGTATGGAGGTGGAGATTGTTGGGGTCCACACCATAATAAACATGTGTTTGGCCGATTTACATGCATTCATGAATTAAGAGGTTGCAAGCTATTTGGTTTCTTATTTGATAAGATATATGCAAGTAAGATTAGTTTGGGTATTTGATATTATTCAATTGGATAATGCAAGCATGTGGTTGATGTCAACAATGAGACTCCTATAGTACTCGACATGTATGGCATATGTATATATGTACGTGATATATATTATGTGCGGCAATATACATTCGGGTGGTGAGGGAGAGAACAAATATTGTGTGAGAGATTTTTTCTTTGGAGTATCGAGTGAGCGAGTACAAGGGTTTGTAAGTTGGGTTATGTGATTTAATCGTCGGTTTCTTGTACCAATTTATTCTCAATATTAAGGAAATATCTCTTGGGTGTGGACGTAGGCAAGGTTTTGCCGAACCACTTAGAATTCTCTTATGTTATTTCTTTTCTTTTTTTCTTGATATTTTTCTTTCCATTGTGTGCTCGTTTAATTCCGCTGCGTAAATCTCAACAAGATGAAGGAAATTTACTAGTTTGGAATTCACCAAACATAACACAATCTTTTGTTTAAGATGGATTACCCGGAGAGAGAAAGTGGGCTTTGGCATCATAGAGAACTAAGAGGATTGTTCCTCAACACCATATATAACCTGCTATCATTGAAGTAGTCCAAAAAAACTTACAGAAGCCAAACACGACCAAGTTCCAGAGTCCACTCAAGCCATCATCTATGCTAAAATTCCACGACCTATCAGAAAAAGAAGCAACCCAAAAAAGCCGACCCAAGAATCAATCAAAAAATGTCTTACAAAGACTATCTACAACACTAATCAAAATCTTGACTTCCCTAAAAACAAAAAAACAAAAAGTAAATAAATAATATATAAATAAATAAATAAATTGCACATGTTTTCCTTTTGCAAAAATTAAAAAATGTAAACAAAAATGGTTTTAAAAACTATGAGAGGCACAAGCACTTGTTTGGGCGTTGCTCTTGTGTTGAGATGTGTCTCTGGTTTTAGAGAGAGAAACAGGGGCATTAATTGGGAAAAGAGAGAGAAGAAAGGTGTGAGAAAAAAGAAGGGTGAGAATGGTAGTTTTGGTAATAAATATTTTTGTAAGTGAGGTTAACAAAAATCTGTTAGTTAAACTAACGAAACTTTAATGGAGGAGAGGTATCTGATACTTACAATCTCTAATAGGGGAGGTCAATGTGATATGTCAAACTTGAGGGGTAGCGTCTGTGATCGGGGCAAACGTCAAGGGGCCTAGGTGATACCCTTACTATTATACGTAAATATTTATTATATTTTTCATTAAATGTGACATTAAATCCATTTGAGTATATTTTGATGATAAAGTGATAGATTGCTTGACCCAATTACGACAATTGCCAAACAACCATAATTGAATCCTATGCTATTCAAAACTCAGGTATCTCATTACCAGTAATAGAATACCTAACGCTATCATTGATTATTTCCATCCAAACGGGGCCTAAAGAGGTCCCACCAAACCCTAGTAACCGCTGTCGGTCATGGTCCTCGCTATCCAGGGGCGGATGCACATAAGGGCAAGAGGGGGCAGTTGTCCCCCTCTCAACTTTTCAAAATCACTATTTTACCCTATAAATTTTACACTTTATTCATTTTTGCCCCTTAATTGCTCCCCTCAACTTTTCAAAATTATTTTTTTACCATACATTATATATTTCATACGTTAGTTCTTTTTGCCCCTTCATTGCCCTCCTAACTTTTCAAAAATAATTCTTTTACCTTATACATTTCATACTTTATTATTTTTTGCCCCTTAAAACTTTTCAAAAAAATTATTTACCTTGCATATTTCATACTCTATTCATTTTTTCCCCTTATTCCCTCAACTTATCAAAAAAATTCTTTGAAGCTTTAAAAAAATAATAATAATAAAAATCGGGTCGGGGGTGTTGCCCCCGAACCCCCGTATAAGTTTCTGCCCCTTAAGCAAAATGCCTGGGTCCACCGACCCCTGTCGCTATCAATGCCCATGATCTGGATTGTCTCTTCACTTTGTCGCTCATCGTTCTATTTCCTATATTAAGGTTCTCTCTCGATTTCTTCAACTTGTTTCTCAAACCATACCCGACGTACACCCCCTATCTCTCTTTTGTTTGATGTTGGTTTAGACCCTATAGGGTTCTTTCAATTCTATAGTTTGTGATTTTCCCCTTGTCTTTAAAAAAAAAAAGTGTCACATCAAAATTGTATTGGAAAAATCTAAATCAATAACTCTTTTGTTAGCCAATGTAATTGTTTCTCGAAAGAAATAGTAGAAGGTATAAGAATAACTCAAAAATTTGTTGAGGTTAGTTGTAAACATTTGGTGATAATAAAATTGATTGGATTTTTCGTGATTGGTGGTGGTGGGATGATAAAACTGTGACCAACCCCCAACTAAACACTTACGTGCCGAATCCTATTATGGTATTTTTAAAAAGGATAAATATCACCTATCTTCTTTAAGGTTTGACTTTAATACACAGATCTCTCGTTATGTTTCGAAAATATCACTTACCTCCCTTATTTTTGAATTTTAGTATCAGATTCCCCCATTCCTTTAACAAATCGTTTGAAAATTTAAGAGAATTTAGTACTAAAATTTAAAAATAAGGGAGATAAATGAGATTTCTGAAACGTGAGGGGAGGTCTGTGTGGGGAGGTAGGTGATATTTACCCTTTTAAATATTGTACTAAAATTTTAAGGGTAAAATTGAAATTTGGTAAATTACAGTAACACCCCCTAAACTATGAATATTTTTCACTAACACCCCCTAAACTTTAAAACTGAACAAACTTACCCCCTAAACTATCCTTTGTTGACGCTAAAACCCCTTCTTCAAGGGGCGGATTTGTTCACTTTGGATGGTTCAGGGGGTGGATCTGTTCAGTTTTAAAGTTTAGGGAGTGTTAGTGAAAAGCAATCACATTTCACCCTTGAAATTTCACTAAAATAGTTAAAAGTGCAATTTTACTCACTTTAAAATTGCTCACTTTTGCTCACTCTCTTTTCTTATTGGCTAATCCAGTGGGCTCAGTACTTACTATTAATTAATTATCATTTAATCTTGGATCCCACTGCATTCGCCAATGAGAGATGTGAGTGAGCAAATGTGAGCAATTTTGGGGTGAGCAAAAATGTAATCAAATAGTTATACTTTGTTGGATGTTCATGAAAGTCATGGAAAATTTGATGGGTATTAAACGTAAATTAAAGAAAGTATTGGAATTAAAAGAAAAAAAATAAAGAATATAGCTGGTCTGGTGTGAAGCCAGTCCAGTATCGTGGTCTACGAATACGAACACACAGAGAGAGAGAGAGAGAGAGAGAGAGAGAGAGGGATCGAGGAGGAGCCCGCCGCCAACGCCGACGCCGCCGTCGACTTGTTTCACCGTTTGTTTTCGTTTAAGGTTACTTTTCTTCTTCTTCTTTTTTTTTTTTCCCGTTATCTTTCTTCTCACTCGAAGCTTTTGTACTTTTGTGGACCATTATGGTCTATTGGAGCTCAACCCTAAGTTAAAGATTAGATTTTTTTCTTCAATTTAGGGTTTTTTTTTTCAAGTTGGGGTTATTGAAACCTAGTAGTCCACTGATGATGCTGATGTATGTTGTTTTATATTGTTGTCCAGATATCTGATTAATCTATCTATATTGTTTTAGCTCAAACCTATCTGGTCTTTTGGTTGTCCCTAAAATTGTGAATTAGACAATTCTAATTTGGATAATTTGCAATTGAGATTATTGTAAGTGTTTGGGTGTCAAAATAACCAAATTAAAAAATTTAACTCTTAAATATAAAGCATATTTGAAATTTGGGGATCTAGTTTCGGCCCTGATTTCTCGTCGTTCCAGAGAGAATGCTTGATCTCTTATGTCTACACTGACCCTAGAATCATAGGTCTCCCATATGTATCGATATACTCTCTTACATTACACATATGCATCTGCAATTTACTCTGTCTCTCACTGTACTTATGTCTGCAAGTCAATTATGTGTATGTGTGTGTGTGTGTGTGTGAGCGAATAACATTCCAAAGAGAATGCTTGATCTCTCACAGTGCGAATAACATTTCCCTTTATTTATTGACTTTGTTATTATTGGTAATGCCATAATATTGTTGTGATTTATTTGTTTTTATGCCAATTTTGATTTGAATAATATTAGGTTTCTATTAATATGTGGTAATATATATATATATATATATACATATTTAAAACAAATTAAAAAAATCAACCTACCCATGACGTACTCGTATCCCTGCTTTTTTGAGAAATATCGTGTCTACCGTCCACGTATTCGCATGGGGTGTCCTTGTCGTTGCTCTTATTCACCTATCGCGTGCATGGATTTGCGGTAAAATCCTAGCATGTAATTGTGGCGATGACCATGTTGAGCAACTTAATGTTGATCATTGTTAATTTCAGTTATATTCACTTAGTAGGATATGCCGGGGTTTTCAAGTCATCTCATTCACTTCTTGACAAGTCAGCTTCTTCGTGTTTGTTTCATATATTAACTTGTAGTTTTTTTTAATAATGTATTCTTAAAACTTATATAATGTATTTTGCATATAGAGGCCTTATTGATGGCAGAGGAAGAGTTGAATACAAAATTTCCTACTGAAGAAAATGGAACTCCAGAGCTTGCAAATGGCCATGAAGAGGCTAGTGAAACTTCCTTTGGGTTGCAAAAAGAAGTTGAGGGGAAGGTTGATGGTCTCGTCTTAGAGGAGCCACCAGGTTATTCTTTCATAATATATGCGTAATACAATATCCATGGATTCTTTTTCATATTTATTTCATATAGAAGCCTTATTGATGGCAGAGGAAGAGTTGAATACAAAATTTCCTACTGAAGAAAATGGAACTCCAGAGCTTGCAAATGGCCATGAAGAGGCTAGTGAAACTTCCTTTGGATTGCAAAAAGAAGTTGAGGGGAAGGTTGATGGTCTCATCTTAGAGGAGCCACCAGGTTATTCTTTCATAATCTATGCGTAATACAATATCCATGGTTTCTTTTTCATATTTATTTTGCATGCAGATGATAGTTCTGATAACTGATGTTGTAAAAATACATTGTAACAAATGATTTCATGCACACATTTCTTAATATAAGCACAAACATATTGGCGAATCATCTTAGGTGATACACATATTTCTATAAGTATAATCACATAGGTTACTCAGGTACATCGTATAAACACATTTGAATTATAAAACTCTGTAATGCGCACATTTCTTAATACATGCATAAACACATTGGTGAATAATCTTAGGTGATATTTAACCCAAAAGAAGAGGAAGAATTATCTTAGGTGAAAGACATATTTTTCTGTTAAGTATAATCACATAGGTTACTCAAGTACTTGCTTGTACTGCTATTTCTTTTTATATTCTTATGTTCAATATTAGTGTTTGCAATTGGCTATTCCGTTGCCTATTTAATGGGAGTTTTTGGTTGGAAAGAATGGCATTTTGGCATTACTAACTATAGAGGAGAGTCATCCACTTCTCTTTCCTCACGAAATCGTATTGGAGAAAGCACAACTCTTTCTGTGTTCTTGGTTAATTATCAGCTTATCCTTTACCTATTCTTTTTCTATCTTTAGGAATGTTTTCAGCTTATGCTTAATAGTTTTTTGCTTGAATTAATATGCTTACGACGGTCGTTCAAATCACTGATTCAACAGATTCCTATATGATATTGTGCAACACAGTCTTTTTTATTCTGTCTTATTTTTATAACGGTTTCTGCTAATAAATATTTAGTGAGTCTAGTGACCATAGTGATCAGTACAAAATATTGAACGCAGATAGTTAGACTTGGGAAGTAAGCTTTAAAACTCAGTAATGGAATATAATAAATTATAAGGCTGTGAGCAAGTTTGAGTCTTGACCTCGAACATTCTACTTTGTCTTTCTTCCCCCCTATTCTTGTTCCTTTTCTCCTTGTGTTGTACATATCTTTAAACCCCCGTCACTTCTTTACAATTTTGTCCCTAATTACTGAACACCGTACCATAACACGTGTCTCCTGTCCCATAAAGATATTAATAATTGTAATGGCAGCAATAATGCTGATGGCCACAGTGTCACCTAAAGGAATTAAGACACGTTTTTTTTTTAGTGTCTGGTGAGTGTCGGACCGACACCGACTCGTAACCCAAATTGAAGTGTCGGTGTAGATAGTATGGATGCAACGACACGACTATAGTGCTAAGAAAATATGCTCAAGAAGGTATGTAAAAAAGAAGGGTAAAGATGAAAAAATTAACTTCAAGTGGAAAAACTAGTAGATAATAAATGTTGAATATTTAGTTCTGTTTTTTATTATAGGAAGATATGGGTTCCACGTTAAATATTTTGGAACATATAAAGATCTAAATGGTTTATAATGTTTTCAGATGTATAAATTAGACATTAGGGTTTCCATTAGAATGAAGATCATAGAGTATAGACGCTCCGTGCAACTTGCAAGGACCCGGGCCTCAATGCAATAAACTTCTTCCTACGGAAATCCTCTTCTCGTGTTCCTTCTGCATGCTATCAAGTGTTGACAATTAGTACGCCATTGTATCACGACTGTCATGTGGGCCCTCGTTTGTTTTGTGGGCATAAACTTTTTTTTTCCCTCCGGTAGAAACTGGGTTTAGGGTTGCATGCTCTATAATTCAAATTTGGTATTGAATGCGTGGTGTAGCTGGACCCTTGAAATCATGTCTTAGATAGTTTGTCTAGTAGTTGAACACTTGCACCTACAAAAGGAAAAGTTTGCTTACATTAACATGACCAAGAGTACTGAACACTATCACTATGCCCAGGGAGGGTTGGGTTTCATGGTTATGGCTCAAGTAATGCAACTTATTGACAACATGAATATGCATTTCTGAAACTTGGATGTAAACCATATCCATTGGAATCTGATATCTTTTTGCCAACTTGAAGGTTATCGAGTTTTCATCTTGCAATTTATTTGGATTGGAACCTACCTAACTACCATGTACCGTGGGTGAGGCTTCTAACTGCATCCTCCATTTGAGTATCTCCTTCAGTAAAGCTGAAGTAATGCTACTTATTTCACATTCTTTTTGCCAGTCCTTAGTTGGTTGTGTTTAAGCTGAAAACGGTTCGGTACATATGTGGTTATTTAATGGTTTATTTGATTTGTTTCCCCAGTTAAGGATTCTTGTTTTCTTCTTCTTTTTTTCATCACTAGGAAGATTATTTTCCCAGTACTAATATGTGCGCTTATTTTGCCAGAAGCTGCAAAGAAGAAGAAGAAGAAAAATAAAAGCAAGTAAGGAGCTACTTGAATTCTGTTATCTGTCCTGATGGAACATTTTCGAAATAGATGTTTGACTGGTTTTTTCATGAACAGAAAAAAGAAAGAACCACTAGAGCAAACCGATCCACCGTCTATTCCTGTTGTTGAACTTTTCCCATCTGGGGAATTTCCTGAAGGTGAAAGTCAAGAGTACAAAGATGAGTGAGTGTGCTAATTTTGGTCGACTATGATATTTGTGTGTTGCATCAAGCATGTATTCATTCCCACACGGTTGTTGCAAACAATTTGTTCTTGTTTTTTTAAAAAAAATTATTTTAGTTATTTTTTATTTTTATGTTCAGTATGTGATTGGATTACCCGCATTTGTGCTCTCCTTTTACTCTTAATAGTGCTTTATTAGTATTATCATCTAGGAAATGAGATAGTAAGTCCTGATGTTGTTAAATTGATCGGGAGAAGACCACATGGGGGGATGAATACTGGAATGTTGGATCATTAGGTGGGTTTATGGTGAAAAAGTACTCATGATTCTTTTCTTATATCAAGTAATCTTGTATCTCTTAACCACATTGGACTTGTAGACCTCCATATGATGTAATACTTTAGTCATTATTCGGTGTACTTATATGCTATTTGTTTTTAGTTCTCTTTTAGTGTTGGTCACCACCATGTGAGGTTAGTAAGTAGAAATAGGTATAAGTGAGTGACGTGAGGTTGTTTTTCTTAGGGTGCGTTTGAACTGAAAATTAAGTGTTGAATTTTAAGTACTGAAAATTTTAAGTGGTTGAATTTGTAATACTGAAAACAGTGCTTCAACTACTGAAATAGAATGCATTCAGTGATTATTTCAGTAGAAAATTTTCACTTAGTATTTTCAGTGGTTTTTTGGCTGCTTTTTCAATTAAGTGGTATGTTATCAAACGCACTGAAAAAGAATAAGTGCTGAATCTTTTCATTTTCAGCACTTATTGGGTTATCAAACATACCCTTAGTTTTGGGATATTTTGTATTGAATTTGGTTGCAACCAAGTGAGTCTTTGGGCTCTTTAATGGAGATTCTCATTCCTCTTGTTATTGCGATTTATAGTGCATCATCAATCCCATCACATCGGTCACATGGGCTAGAATATCAATCCCCAACCCTTAACTGGGTTCCTCACCTTTCTCAGATGACGCCCATGTCTTGTACCTTCATCACCCTTTACGAAACGTCTACACTTGTCTCATATTGTATGAAATATATGTTCCCTCGTAGGTGGACGGAACGGCTTAGACCTTATCCACACCTGCCTTCTAGTCAATCTCCCTTTATAACGTCGAAAATCCATCTCCAAACCTTGAGGATCCTCTCCGCTTCTAGATTCGAAGGAAACCTAAAGAGAAATAGGGCTCCCCCCATCATTGAAACTTGAACCCTTTTTTAGTACTTCTTGTCTGAGTTTTACCTGCTCCTGCATGACATCGCAAGTGTAGGAGGGTTACTGTCAAACTTGCCAGCCTACCAACCAAACATGTTCTGAGGAAGCACATTCTCTCCTTGCAAGGAGTCCAGCTCAACCTCTGAGATGCGATCTTGATGTAGGACAATAGGACTGTGCAAATTACAAGTTTCTTATATATTTCTGTTTAGTTGTAATTTTCGTTTTTTTGTTTCATAGGCTTTCTTTTCTATCTTTTAGCTTGCTTTAGGCCTTTAATGATGGAATTGGACGTCTAATATGTTACCTTATAGGTTTAGGTTT
This sequence comes from Hydrangea macrophylla, assembly GCA_033977485.1. Classification (NCBI taxonomy): domain Eukaryota; kingdom Viridiplantae; phylum Streptophyta; class Magnoliopsida; order Cornales; family Hydrangeaceae; genus Hydrangea; species Hydrangea macrophylla. The sequence continues at coordinate 80,023,225 of CM066998.1, read as the reverse complement.
TTTTTGGAAAATATATTATTTGATTTTCAAGTCATATAGGGAGTCTAATTAGGTGTTGGAAGAGAAAAACGAGTTTTTGTTTATTTCTTTGTAGGACAGGATTAGATTTCTAGCATTATTATTAGTTTCCTAGTTTCTTTTTATTTCCTTAGTTTACTTTTCTTTGTGGACAAGTTTCCTAGTCCTACAAATAATTACGGTAGCCATTTGAACAGAAGTTTTTGATGAATGAAATATATATTTCTCTTTGAGAATTTTCTCTTTTTGTTCTGCTCTGAGCTCTCTAGTTACTGAATTGGAACATCTTCTTCTATCCTATCTCTCTAGTTCCTGGATTGGAACATATTCTCCTCTATTTATCTATTCTTCTCCCTCTCTTCTCTAATTTAACTTCTGTCTAAGCTATTTCGCCTGCCGTGTTTGTTGAAATCATTGGAAGAGCCAGGTTACATCAGATCTGTGCCTTCCTAGGAAGCACGAACTCTTTTAAAAGGTCAACGTGTCCGCACCCACACCCGCATTGGTGTGGATTCTTCTTGGATGCGAGCGGGTGTTTCTTTTAGTTATTTTATTTTATTTTTTTCCAAAAAAACGGGACTCTTAACATTACTTTAAAAACTTTAAAGTCAATTTAAGAATGTTGGGAGTTGGATTACGCGTCAAAAGGCTAATATGGCGTATTATACTTGATATTTGTCCTAATTGCATGAAAAATTAAGATGAAGTCTAGTTTATACAATTGTATAAAAGTATATATATTTTTTATAATTTACAAAATTACCCCCTGCACCTTACCCTTCCCCTTGATTTTTGGAAATTTGACGAATCCTCCGCACCCCCGTCCCTGCGTACGTTTCGCTGCTCCTGAACCAGTGCTTCCTAGGTGCCTTCGAATCTCCTCTTCACCACCAATGGGACATCTTGCTATGGATTAAGTTAAGCCATCCTTGTCTCAAATCTCTTGAGGATTTTTGGCCATGAATTATATTATAACCTCGATGCGTGACGCCGTGACCGAAGAGTTTTACAAGAAGTACAGGAGAAAAAGAAGAGTAGCCATTGTCAGTGAATCGTTGTGTATCAGAGATGGCAAAACTGAAGGAGACTCTTAATTCAAAATAATAAATGAAAAATAAAATTTGAGATTATGTAAGTTGTTTGAACTCATGTTCTTTGGCAGAATTATGAACATATCCAATTTGAAAGGACCTCTCTGTTGCTCTACTGTCAGATCATTAATGAAAAGCAATTTTCTTGTTTTGATGACATAAAGTCATAAACTCATCAATCTGTTTTCCTGAGTTTCTTTAGCATTATTTTGTTTTGGTTCTGGTTCTTTATCTATTTTCTCTCATCATTTTCAACATTGATGGTTTATATCAGCAATAAGTGGAGGACAACCTCTGAAGAAAAAAGGGAGTTAGAACGCCTGGAAAAGCCGATCTATAATTCAGTTCGCCAAGCAGCCGAAGTTCATCGTCAGGTTGGAAATTGATAATATGTATGTTTGGGCATTGTGTGTACATGTACACATATATGGCTGCGAAGGAGAGGGCAAAAATTTACCATCCTTCGAGGGCCTCTAGGCATAGCTGCTGCTTGTTTACTTTGGTCGTTTTTTTTTTTTGAAGTTTTCTTGTAACTCGTAATCAGGTTCGGAAGTACATCAAAAGTATTTTGAAGCCTGGAATGTTAATGACTGACTTGTGTGAGACCTTGGAAAATACTGTCCGGAAGCTCATATCAGAGAATGGTCTCCAAGCAGGCATTGCATTCCCTACAGGATGCTCTTTGAACTGGTAAATATGTAAGTTCCATTACAAGAAGGAATCAATGGTAATGAGACCATTTATTCCACCTTTTGAAAGTTCAAAATTTGTTTTGAGAACATGTTCACTGCCAGGGTTGCGGCTCATTGGACTCCAAATTCTGGAGATAAGACTGTGCTTCAGTACGATGATGTAATGAAACTGGATTTTGGAACTCACATTGATGGTAATTTCACTCATGGTCTACTTGTCGTACTCTTTCAGTGTGTTTGACTGCCCAGTTTTTTGGTATAGTTTCTCTTCAGTACACTGCACCATTATGCTTTGGTTGGTCTATGTACTTGCAGGAAATATCATTGACTGTGCATTTACTGTGGCATTCAATCCTATGTTTGATCCACTGCTTGAGGCATCAAGGGAAGCAACCAATACAGGTATCAAGGTAATATGCTGTCAAGTGTCAACCTCTATACATGTAGCAAATAATTTGGTCTAGTATGTTACGACAGGTCTTGTTTAGTCTTTCCTTTTCCGCAGGCTTCTTGGATATGAAATGGCCTTTTCTGCTTTACGCTGAGGATGCAAATTAGCTGTGCTTGATAATTAGTTGGTACTTGTATTATTGTACTAGATAGATGCTTAGTATGGAATGGTAAGATGGGGCTTAAGCAATTGAAGGTTGCAGAGGGAACTTGGAATTGGATGACTTTGGTGTGTTGACATCTTGCATGTCTTGTAACGATATATGGGTGGGTAATAGAGAGAAAACCTATTCAACATTGAGCATTGCCAGCTTCATGTTGAAGTTTTTTCAGAACTCAACATGTGACACAACTTAATACTGTTGATATCTTTACTTTATCCTCATGTGCTTAACATCTTCTATTAATCCACTTAAATAGCTAGTCTCCACCTTACCTTCTTAATTTTGGTGGGCATTATCTATTTCTTATGATTAATGATGAAGCACCTTGGAGCCAATGAATTATCAAAAAATTTCTTCGATCACTACAATGAAATGCAAACTTTGACATTTTTTTGGGACTATAGAGTGTGTTGTAAAGTTTCATTTTGTCTGCAAGCTGAGACAAAATTTTTATCTAGCGCTAACATTATCTGAACCGATTTCATTACCACCTAGGTAGCACTGGTGCGGGTGCGGGGATTCGTGTCCGAGGGATTTGCCAATTTTCCAAAAAGTAAGGGTGCGGGTGCGGGTGCGGCGGGAGTATTGAGATAAAATATTAAAAATATACTTTCAGATAGTAGTATATACAAATTATTTTTTAAATATTAGTACATTAGTGTATACCCTAGATAATTGCTATTATTATTTTCTATTATTTATTGTTTAAACCCCTAAAGTTTTCAAAATTGTATGAAGAACTTGTGTTCTTTTTCAAAAGAACGCTACAAAAAATCCTCAGCCACACTCCAAAAGAACTCAAAGAATCCATGAAGCACCCACTATGGGTGCGTTGCGTCGGCCTTTTCGAAGAGTCCGTGTTTCATAGATTGCCACTGATTTCCTATTTATACTTCAAAACTTTGTTTGAAATCTCTGACAATAAGAGTAAGTTATCTTGAGTAACTTACTGGTCTATGTTTTTGATGAAATAACATAGTTTTTGTTGGTATTTAACATGATCGAATTTAATTAGTACTATAGGACCTTGTGAAAATAACATATGTCAGACCTTAATACTGATAATTATTTTGTATCTAGGAATCTGGAATTGATGTCCGCCTATGTGATGTTGGTGCTGCAATTCAAGAGGTTATGGAATCATATGAAGTTGAAATTAATGGAAAGACATATCAAGGTGTGATACTTATTATCTAAATTTGGGATTTATAGTTGTCATTATCATACTTTCTTCTGATGATATATGCAACTGAAAAAAAATATATGGAGAATCGCCCATAAGTTGATGCTTCCGTGGCCGTTTAGAAAGTTAGGTGATTTAGCTTTTGTTCATATCATTTTGGGCATTTAAACTTTATTTGGATGTTACGTGCATATGGAATTATTTTGGCTGTTTCGTGACTTTCGTCATAATTTTTAGTGTAAACCTACTCTGGAAATTGTGGACCTTGTGGTCATTAGATATGATGATGGCCATCACCATTCAAATATTTAAAGTTACCTTTTTTAGGAATTCTAGATACATTGTTTATTTTTGGATTACATGGACTCATCATAATGTGTCATCACTGGATGTTGGTGGTGGTGCCTGTCAAATTTTCCTTCCTTCAAACAAACTTAGTAAGGCAAGGACACAGCTAAGAGTAGGAGTGTCTTAAAAATGGGTGTACAGGGCTGCACAAAAAACCCGCGACCTGAACTGACCCGGGCCGATGGGTTCGGATTGGGTCGGGTCTGAGAACACACTGGGTTGGGTCTGGTTCGGGTCCGGTAAAACACAAAATTTTTGGGTCGGTTCGGTCTAATATTCGGGTATACCAAACCAGACCCGAGACCCAAGCATAAACAAACCCAAACCCTCTTTTCTTAGTCATTTATCGTCTCCACAAACCCTCTCTCTCTCTCTCTCTTATGTGCCTCTTTCTCAGCCTCTCTCTTTGTTATCGATCAAAGGTCAGTTGACTCAGTAACTTGGTTCATTACCGAACTCGTCTTCACCACATTTTTGTGACTTGTTCATCGAAGACGATCGAAGAGGTTCGTACGATCTCTATATTTTGTATTGAAGATCTATGTGTATATGTATATTATATATATATATGTAGATGTATATGTGTGTGTGTGTGTGTGTACCCAGCTAAGGTCAAGTCTTTTGTTCAATCCATTTGGGTTTTCTGATATTGGGTATTTTACGATTCTGATTTGTGTGAGTGTGTGTGTGTGTTTTTGTGTGTAATGAATGGCTGTAGCTTATTGTTGAAGAAACTATGGAGGTGTGGTTTTGTTGCAGTGATGTGTTTGGGGTTACTACTGGATTTTAAGAATTTTTTGGGTTGTTCAATAATGGAGGCCAAATTTATTGGGTTGGGTAATTTTACTGGGTCGTGGACCAGACCCGATCCGAGCCTACTGGGTTGGGTCGGTTCCAAATTTACCGGGTTGGGTCTGGGTTTGAAAACATTGGAACCATCTATAGTCAGGTCACTTCTGGTTCCGTCAAGACCCGGCCCGAACCGACCCATGTGCAGCCCTAGTGTACTTGCAAGGAAATATAACTGCAATGATGTAGGTGCAACATAATTAAAATGCTTTAGTGGATTGTGTAATAAAAATATATGTAATAAATTCCAAAATGTTGGCAAACCAAAACGTAATAAGAGAATGACTGGCGCTACGTCCGCCTTCCTCTTCTTTTTTCTCCTAGTCAGACATGTTCATGATAGCCTTATCCTGCCGGAGTATTGCATCGGTCACCACGTTGTGTAAATTTGATGCAGGGACCCCTAGGGAGAATGGTTGACTACATGTAACAAAGGTTATAGAAACTATGTAAAACAAACTCACAAGTGATATTATTTTTGTGTAGCATATGAGTTCATCGGTTTATTTAGACTACAAATCAGTGTTCCACTGTGCACAATCTCACCTTCTCCACATTATGCAGAGTTGTGCTGACCTGACTGCCATCAGAAACTTGCATTAGTGATGATTTGTTGCCTCCCCCAGTTTTTGTTCAAATTCCTCATGTGCCAGTTATTGTTCTTCAAGCATATATATATATTATATCACATATTGAGTTCAAATAAATGAAATCAATCCTGGGGTTTACATGTGAGGCATTTTGGTATTTTGGCAGTGAAGAGTATCCGAAACTTGAATGGACATAGCATTGGGCGCTATCAAATCCATGCTGGAAAATCTGTTCCCATAGTGAAAGGAGGGGAGCAGACAAAAATGGAAGAGGGTGAATTTTTTGCAATTGAAACTTTTGCATCTACAGGTAATTATATTTCCATTAGTCGAAAAAAAATTTGTTATGAAATAAAAATAGTAGTAAATTCATACTATACCACAACGTTGTTTTTCATGTGTTATTTGCAGGAAAGGGTTATGTTAGAGAGGATTTGGAATGTAGCCATTATATGAAAAATTTTGATGTTGGCCATATTCCTTTGCGATTGCCAAGAGCCAAGCAATTGTTGACAACGATCAATAAGAATTTCTCTACCTTGGCCTTTTGCCGTCGCTATTTAGACCGCCTTGGGGAGACCAAGTATCTAATGGCGTTAAAGAATCTGTGTGATGCCGGTATTGTTCAGGTATGCCCAACTCTCCCGCAATTTGGCGATACCATGTAACCTTTCTATCACTATTTTGTATAGCGTAATGCTATTCTTTCTTGGACGAAGTATGTCAACTTGAGTTGCCTTAGATGTTCCATACTTGTTTGGTAAGAATTATATATTCTTTTGGATATGTAGTGTCTTACACCCTACTACTTTGTCACATAAGTAGAGTAGATGTAATTGTTGTGTCTCGTAATGCCATGCAAATTTGACGTGGAATATATATTGTACAGGTTTAAATTTAATAGCTTGCCAATAGGTTTAAGGGAGACCGTTGGAAGGTAGAGGGAAAGAATTGAATTGGCCAAAGCAGAAATTCTCAACCAATTGGAGATTGGAATGCTTATCTATTGTTTAGAGATGTGGTAGAGCTATATGTTTGGGGACAAAAGAGGAAGATAAAGGGGAGAGGAAAAAAAAAGAGAAAAAAAACTCAGATAGAAAGATCGAAGAATATAAATATTCAGAGAAAAAAATAATTGAAAAATTTGAAGCAAAAAAGGTTTGGGGGGGGGGGGGGGGGGGGGGGGGAATTTTGCTACTCCTTTTTCAGATATCCCTTCAATATGTTTGGTTTGACCTTTGACTTGCCCAAACATATCTTGACAGGAAATTTGAAAGATCTATTGAAAATCTGATTTTATGGTCTAGTGAAAGTGCCCTAGATGATGTCGTGTTCCTTCCAAGCATATCTGATATGACATAGCTGGGATACGACGACTAGAATTTTACTTTTCTTAGAATTAATTATACAATCTCATGTGTTGTGTGACTTGTGTCCCTTCCCATTTCTTAGATTCTCAAGTAACCCCATTACTTATCTTCCTTCTATTATATTATGATTTAACGTTGAAGTCTTAAAAAACATTTTCAAAGGAGCTGCATTGTCTTGCCCTCTCGTGTGTCCGATGTCAAAAAATCAACACTTTTTTTGCGTGTCAGACGTGTGTGTCACTGTCCAACACTACTTAACCAAATTGATGTGTCTGTGCTACATTGCTAATCTTAGCCTCTTAAATAGGCATTACTATTATTCAAAATGATAAGAAGATAACCAACTAATACTAATAATGCTAAGCCTATACATAATATTTATCGTTACCACTAATAGATAATGATAAGCCTATAGTTAAAAATGATCAAATATGTCCTAAGACGATACTCCCTTCGTCCCAAATTAAGAGCCCTTTATTCCAATTTGGGATGTCGCATTTTAACAGTCCTACTTGACTAGATACTTTCCAATTTTACCTTATATCATAAAGATTCTCTCACTTTTCATTTAATGTGACTGAAAATTTAAACTCAAAATAGGGCTATGATGCCGGATTTGGGGTCGCAATAAGTATGAGCAAATAAATGAGAGAGAGAGAGACAAGAAGTTTGTATGTGGTTTGATGTTGTTAATGAAGTAGCTTACGTCCACGTGTGTGTCAGAGCACTTCCACTGTGTACAAGAAACAACTACAGGGACCTTGGTGATCCAACAATGGTGACTGGAACTACCAAGGGTCGGCTGTGCAAAGTGGTATTAAGGTTTCTTGGGAGAGGCTTGACAACTGTATGTCCTCAGATTAAGAGATTAGGTTTGATTCTCTAGGATTGGAATAAGATCGGATTCCTTCTTAGGGGCGTAGGGGACTCTTTTATAGCATGAAGTGTCCTCCTACATTACAATCTCATTTCTTTCCTAAGTGGTTTAGGAAACTAAATGGTGATCGACACTTATTCACGTAACCCTAAACGAAACTGCCTCTGAGTGGCGGCCTCACTAAGGAGTCTTATGGATATGCGCCGCACGGTGCTCGGCCTCTATGCCCCCAAGCCAGGCTGGGCTCGGGGTCAAGTCAGTTGTGCACGACTTGGACTGTTCTGCCGATGGAATGAGAGTTTGAGCTTGCCCGATCTGGGGGTCGGGGTCTTCATTTGGTGCAAGACTCGGTAAGGCCCTGCGAGGGTCTGCTAAGCCCTGGTGACCCTCAGGGCAACTCGGAAATGTTAGCCTCGCGAGTAACGGACCTTGGTCAGGTCGGGTCGGGTCATTAATCCTTAGGCCATTTTGGGTATATTAGGGGCAATAATGGAAAGGTAAAATTTCACCACAATCAAGGAACCTGCTTTAAATAGTTGGTATTCCCAGAAAGGTCCCTTAATTTGGGGCATAGGGAGTATATAAAAAGAAGTAGGTGAGAAAAACTCAATTGCTAGTGAGCGAGTGTTAGTACGGTGCTGGCGGCTCGGGTAATGGGATGATTGAGTTGTTGGGCCTATTCAATTGGTTCAAGTTGTTGGGAGTCTGGAATGTTTGTTCGGTCGTTTGGGGTGGTGGATTTCTTTGTAGTTGTGATCGGAGGATGGTAACATTGGTAATCACCACTCATCCAAACGACCAAACAAGACAAGAAATGATGGATCTAAACGTAATATTTATAATTATCCCTAATCGATACGTTTAAGCCTAAACCTTATAATTGTTAAAGAGACCCTTGGACAATTGATGAATAAAAATAGAAATTGTTGAATCTTGATATATGCATTGTTGGGCTCATGCTCTAACAACTTATGCTTTTAGGGTAGATGGTTGTTAACATTGTATCATTGCCTTGTTTGTGGGAGGCCTTCGGTTCGACTCACCATCCTCGCTTTGGTGTGCATATTTTCACTTTGTTATTTGTCTTCACTATGATGAAGTGTAGTTTGTTGGTGCTCTACCTGCCAAATGGGGTCGCACGTGAGAGAGGGTGTTGAATCTTGATGTACATTGTTGGGCCTTTGCTCTGATAGCTTAAGCTTTTAGAGCAGATGGTTATTAACCAAAGTAAGAAAATAAAGTATAAAATCTGTTTGGTGTCCCTACCATATAGTGGTAAAATGCTCTGAAATTGGCTAACAGCAGGAATCGACATCGTGTCAATCATGATGCAAAGTTAGTAGAGAAAGTTATTGAAGAATAGCATTAATGAGTATTGTCTTTTTTATTGACAATTAAACTTTCTCATATATGGGATTTTCTATGTCGAACGAAAGCAATATTTACCTATTTTCCAACTTGATAAGTAATAGCTCTTAGAAATATCCTTCCCGAGCTGTTATGCCACACTCATACCAGGATTCAAACCTTGCCCCCCTCCCCCGACATTGGCAAATATGTCTTCGCACAAGACCATTATACCAAATGATCCAAAAAAGAAAAGGAAAAGGAAATATCCTTCCCGAATGCCCGAATCGGGAATTAAATTAAAGTATGGCATTTGTTGTAATTACTATGCAGGAGGGGTGTCTAAAACTTCAGTATTTATTTATCAATAGGATTATTAGTCATCCACCATGGAACCAAGTTGATTCCTTGATTATGGACTGATAAAATTATTTATTTATGAGAAAATTAATTATAAGTTCATTATGGTATGCTATTCTATAGTTGAGGACAATTATTTTACTGATTAGGGAAAGGTCCTCTGTACATAAATATTAAGGGAAATTTCACCTTTCAGGATTTTTTAACAGACTAAGAATCAAATTGGACTTTATCGTCGCAGTTGCTTCTAGGGATCTTTGCCTAATTTCTGTTGACGTATTGGACATTGATCGGATGAGGGAGACTGCATTTCCTTCTTCTTTTAACAATAAAAACAAGATAAATAGATAATAATTGAAAAATGATGTGACAGATGTAGACTAAATACCTCTGGTAGATTCAGGGCAGAGTGATTGTATCATGACTAGAAAAGCGAGGGGACATTCCCAGACAATTTTTATGAGACAGAATCCGATACATATGGGTTAAGTTCATAAATTTCTCCACATTAATTGCTACTGTGAATTGTAATGCTGAAGGTCATTATTTAGACACGGTCCTGATCTGTTATTTTGGAGAGCATTTTTTCTCACCCAAGTCTCCATTGGGTGACATGTGTCCAGGTCATTATTTAGACACGGTCCTGATCTGTTATTTTGGAGAGCATTTTTTCTCACCCAAGTCTCCATTGGGTGACATGTGTCCCATTCCATGTATTATCAATATAATTACTGGAATGGGACACATGTCACCCGGTGGAGACCTGGGTGAGCAAAATGGTCTCGTTATTTTGTTGTTCTTTTTCCCTTACGGGAAGTGAGAGTAACGAGCAGCTTTATTTGTTTACTGTTTGGCAGCCATACCCTCCTCTTTGTGACGTTAAGGGCAGCTATGTATCTCAGTTCGAGCATACCATCTTACTCCGGCCAACTTGCAAGGAGGTCCTATCAAGAGGTGATGATTATTGACATGGAAGAAATGAATTGTTGACCTTCTTGACTGGCACGGTGGTTTAAATTGTAATTTGGCTTATGAACACTTTGCTTAGATATACTATTTATTTCCTTCCTTTATCCCCTTTACCCACCCCAGAAAACTTGTCGCTTACATGTTTACGAGACCCTGAAAGTTGCGAAAAATTCAGTTGATCAATGTTATTATCTGGTTGTGCCGAGTTTGCTTTTACCTCATTTTGTATCCAGATTATTTCTCTGAATTCGGGATGAGTGACCCAAAAAAATATAAATTAAATTACTAGAACAAGAGATTAGAGTGGCATGTTATGGTTTGGCGTATGAAATATAATACTCTCTTTTTTCCAGGCCATGTTTCCTCTCTCTCTGTTTTGGGTTGGGTAAATGGGTCAGAAATGAAGCTAATAAACTATCGAATGCACATTTTTTAGGTTACTGTCAGTCTAAGTGGCAAAGTTTAAGAACCATGCGTGAGATAGGGTGGCTGCTCACATGGCCGACTTTGCTGAATGAGTTTTGTTCTAAAATGAGAGAAAAACCAAATTGACATCTATAAGCATTCTTCTACTTCGAAGCATTGGGGTTTGCCTTGTTAGCCAGTGAAGCACAGACACGCACACGGACACGGACACGACATGCCATGCGACACATTACATTTTCGAAAGAGTGGTTTTTTTTTTTTTGAACGAACTTGTCAGTCCTCGAATCGATACCAAAGCATGCTATGTAGATACTTTGACTGAAACGGAAAAAGATAGTTCTTAGGAGACACCTGATCATGGGTGCATATGGCAAATCTAAGAGGCTGTTTGGGAAAGCAAAGGAGTTATGTGGTTCATAAGTGAAACCGGTTCAAGAAATTCAAGTGCTTGGTGAGTGCCAATTCTTGCTTAGGGGTGCTTGCTCAGTCTAATAACTCTCTTAAAAACTGGTTCTTTGTCAAATCAACATTACATTGGGATGGGTTTTGTTGCAAAGAGTCTTGGTCAGTGTAACCTTTCTATTTGGTTACATGTTTTGGCAAACAAGGTTTCAAAAGGTGACTTTAACACACCTACAATCACCACTTGTCCAAATAAAACTTTTTTTAATTAAATTAAATTAAAAAGGAAAGCTCAAGCTCGTGAGACTTGTTTATATGATATCTTCTGAAAGTATGTAATGTTGAACAAAATATAAACAAAAAGATCACCAGAATTGTTATCAGTATAGTTTTTTCTCCCCTCTATTCATTAAATAATCGACTTGGAAAGCTAAGAATAAGACATAACATATTTGAATGTATGAGTTTGACGTAAACACTTCGACAAATACAGATTATATTTTCTTCTCAAACCTAATTAGCTACTATCTTTGTTCAATAATTATAAGAAATAGCCGCAGCTATCCGTAGTGTAACGAGAATTTAGTTGGCTGTCACTCTTTCAACCTCGTACTCCTCGCACGAGTTCCGGTTGGATGATCGGCCACGTAGGCCCTCAAGGACGGAGACTGAGTAAGAGCACACGGAGCAACTGTGGTATTCTGGTTTGCATTCTTCTTCTTCTTCTGCTGCATTCTTCTCCTTGCTATGTAACCTCTGACCCAAGGGGTCACATCCTCGCTGATCTTGATCATGATGAAGAAGATGATACGGTAGATGATGATCATACTGAAGAGAACACTCAAATTCACCCATTTCGATCGATTCACATCTATCTGGAACACGAATTCGAGTATGTAATCACCGGGAATTTTTGGAAGATCGGGTGTCTGGTTGTCGAAGATTAAGCCCTTGAGGTCATTTTGATATTGCCCCTAACCAAGCAAGCAATTAAATTATTCACAGTTGGGTTAGTAGTACATAAATGAACAACTCAATCAAGCCACACCAGCAATTTAGTAAACTTTAGTGTTGATAGCAGCAATTTTACCTGTAGAGCCCAGAAGTGGAAACTAATATATGACATTGGATAACGCCACACCGGCTTGGGAATGTCGTTTGGGAGTCTGAAGTACCCAGAGACTAACATAAATATTCCCTGAACATGCATAGAAAATCATGAGAAATGAATGAATGTCCTATAAATATGTCGCACAGATAATCTACCTATTCGCGAAGAAGAATATACGGACCTGAATTCCGGCCCCAATGATGATGCCCATAAGAAAGTTAGGGACAATACTGGCGATGGCCATCATCAAGCTCTCGACAACGGTGACACTAGCATAGAGACACAATACAAAGAAGACATAATGTTCGAAGCCCGGGTGGAGGCGGACCATGTAGTAGCAAACGGTTCCAGAGATAAAGGTGATGAGTATAAGAAAAGGCATTGCAGATACTGTATTGCTGATTACAAATGCAGTCACACCGTAGTGACCATTCATCCTCTCTCTTTGAAAAACCTTCAAACAACGGAAAGCAATACACACTTTTTTGTTAAATTGATCATGCTTGTATGTAGTTTGCATTTATAAAGCTTCTTAGTCCTTGCACTCACCTTCATATCTTCCACGAAGGAAGGAAACCCACCAACCGACATGAACGTGACGAAACCAAACACAAAAGACGCACACGCACCCCTTGCCTATCCCATTCAACGAAACAAAAAAAAAAAAAAATAGCATATATGAATACGAATATGAATTTGAGTGAAGAGAGTGAGAGACGGGGCATTTGAGGACTATGATAATTTTACCAGAATGGAAGTGTAACCGGTCCCCACATCCAAATAGATAGTTCCGATGCAGATAGTGACCACAATGTAGATTATAAGCCTCAGCCAGTAATAGCCGAAATCGCGTGACATGTTGATGAACGAACGCTTGGTTAACGTAAAGGCCTGCATTAAGAAACTGGCCTGACTCCCTCCTGATTCTAGCACAGTTCCTTTCTGCAGCAAAATGTTAATTGGTTGGAATTTCATATTACTGGTCAATTCATTACTTATTTTCTATGCATATGGTTAGATACATATAAACAAGACTTACAAATTTAGATATCTGCTCAACTCTTTCTTTTGCTGAGTAACTGTGTTGAGAAGTAAGATAAAAGTCGGTGAGAGTTCGAATGGCTTCACTTGTGGTTATCCTCTCCAGAGGATCATCAGTTGTCTCAAACTGGTCAGAAATCAAAATTCAGGAAATTAAGTATAAATTAGCACAACTGGATTCTACTACCGAAAGTGTGGAAGTGTTCTTTATTCAGCAGATAAGTAGTAGATCGGGAACACACACTAACACCAACATCAAATTCAAGGGAATTATTAGCCAAACAAAACTATTGAGTGAAAATTAAATATCAGAAACAACTAGAAATAAATAAACAAAAGAATAAAATGAAAAATTACAAGCAGAACATTGCTACATTATTTCGGCCCCAACCCGTTAGTAACTTGGCAGCATTACTATAATCATGGTTGTTAGTATTTGTGTTCACTATTGGTCTAAAGCTAGGAAGCACCGACACTTCTAAGAAGTTAGCGCGTCGTGTCGTGTTCTGTCTGACATGGACACGACACTTGGCGGACACTTATCTTGCAGTATCAAGGTGTAGTTTTAAAGGATTTATTGTGTCAGTGTATCCGTTTGTCCGTCTCGTGTCGTATCTGTGTCACTATGTCTGGAAACGACACGTAGTAAGAACAGTAATAAGGTGAATCGATAAAATAAGAAAAAATAAAATAAAATAAAAAAACTAAATCTGAAAAGAAGAGAGAGACAAGGGAGAGTTTGATACCCGGAGTTTCATGGATCCTTTAAGGGTTGCCTTAACTTTATCGAAGTCAGAATTGATGCACCTAAGAAAATGATCGGACGGATTTCTTAGAGCAGGGCATGGAAAGCCAGCTTGTGCAAAGAACTGCACACACACACGCACACAATCAAAATCAAAATCAAATACATTACTTGAGCCTACCTACCTAAATCTGTAAGCAAATTTAAATTTGGGAAGTTCATATTAAAATAAAATTGGGGGTTTAATTCTTGCCTCATATGCTTCTGAAACCTGACCAAAGTAGACGGTTTTGCCTCCGGAAAGCAAGTACAGGCGATCAAATAGCTCAAAAACTTCACTGCTGGGCTGATGAATTGAGGCTATCACAGTCCTCCCATCTCTAGATAGAGCCCTTAATGTCTGAGTTACAAAGAATGCTGAAGCACTGCAACATGACACAACACAATCTCTCTAAGTTAGTCAGTGGGTTTGGGAAGAACTTATTTATATGTATACAGTTTAATGCTTTGAAAATGATTCATTTACTAAGTTGAGATGACTAAAATGAAGGACAAATCAGAGATGAGTGTCAAATTTGTAATTTAATGAGGTTCAAACAAACTCGTTCTATTTCACAATCGATTCATGCATTCAATCAAATGGGTATACCGTATACGTAATGCACCCATATTTTGTGGTGTAGTTTTTGGTTGTAAAATGACACCGCTAAAAAAATTTCCCACTGAACAGAACAAGTCTGACCTGTTTTGCTACTAGTGTTATGAAATTTGTGGAATAACCCTAACTTATAACCGGAACGATACGAAAGACAAAAAGCAAAAGGTCAAATACGAGGCTAAAAGATTCTAGTACCCTCTACTTTTTAGAGGAGTTCCACTTGGGTCCTGTATTTCCAATTCTAACACTTTGGTCTCTCAATTCTCAAAATAGTGTCAAAGTGGAAATGCAACCCAGGTGAGTGCTTGATGGAGTTAATCTGTGGTCCCATATTGAAACAATTTTGAAAATTGAGGTACCAAAGTGTTCCAATTGGAAATGCAGGTCGCAAAGTGGAACTTACTAAAGTAGAGGGTTCTAGCATCTTTTTTAGCCTAATTATCAAAAAAAAAAAAAAAAAAAAAAAAAAAAAACAGAATACATGAATTGAGTGAAGATGTATGTAATAGTGTGTTAGTGAGAAGGGAACATATATGACCTATCAAGCCCACTAGTTGGCTCATCAAGGAAGAGTAGTCTAGGCCTCATCAAGATTTCAAGGGCAATGCTGACCCTCCTCTTTTCTCCTCCACTGATCCCACGAAGATGCCAATTCCCAATAACAGTATCAGCACAATCTTGAAGACCCATCTCTATGATTGTGCTCTCTATGAGTGCACGTTTCTCTGACCATGCCATCTTATCTGGGAGACGCAGTTGAGCTGAATATGATATTGTCTCACGTACTGTTAGTGTACCAATCAAATTGTCATCTTGTGTCACATATGCCTGAGAAATAAGAGTGTGTGTGTGTGTGTGTGTTGATGTTGAGTTTAGGAAAAAAAAATAGTAAGGCTTAATGACAAATATACATTATTCTGTCTCAGTTTAGTCTTTATAATTTCAATTGAATCAATTTGGTCTTTCAAATTTTAAGAAAAAAACAATGTTGTACACAGATCCTATTATGTGAGAAAAATTGACGGAAGTCACTCACGTGTTACACACAATTACGCTGAAAAGGGGAGAGGGAGATTAGTGGTGCTCCATTTTTCCCGTGTCCAGGTGTAACAGGTAGGTGACTTCGGTTAATTTTTCTCATAGTACAACATATGCCTAAGAGACAGAGAGAGTGTGTGTATTGAAATTGATTTCTATAAGTTCAATTGAGTCTAGTAATTAAAATAGTGAAATTACTAAGGTCATCTCCAGCCCTTTTTTCAGTAAAAGCCTCATTTGGTATATAACGCTCGCTCCAGTAGTCATACTCAAAATTCTTTATATAATTATTGCGTTCTTTCATTTGAGTATAGAATTTGAATAAAAACAATCCATATCAGATTAAATTTGAGTAAAAAGCTTAAATTTTTTTTTTTTTTTTTTTGAAAAAAAAAAACCATCTCCAATCCTTACTCAAATCCATACCAAAATTTGCGTCGAAATGAATAGTGTTATTTCACTTTGGATCTGGATTCGAATAAACCTCAATCTGATATAGGTTTGAGTCGAGCGTTGAGGAGATTTTTTAAACCAAATTTAAATATGATATTGATTTTGGATAAGAATTGGAGATGCACTAAAAAAGAAGAAGAGATCGAAACGACTAACAGCAGTGCCGAAAGAGAGCTTTGTCTTGCGGCCATTGAGGAGGATAGAACCAGAGAGAAATGCATTCGAAGCAAGACGACCCGATAGAGCATCAAGCAGAGTAGATTTTCCTGAACCAGATGGTCCCATAAGGGAAGTAAGTGAACCAGGCTCAGCATATCCAGTGAGCCCTTCCAAAACATTCTGAGTCTCCCCATTGCTTAGAGTGACCATTACAGTTAGATCTTTCCATGTAAGTCTAGCCGAAACATCGCCTACAAACTCCGTATTCGTTTTATCTTTCCACAAGGTCTCACTAAGAGGACTCAAACCTCCAACTACTAGTCCATTTCCGCCCGGTTTGTTCGCCTCTATCTCCATTATTACATGGTTTGCAGTGTTACTCATGATCCTCTTCTACTTGTGATCTATGATTCTTTTTTCCTATCCTGATTGATAAAATCGAAAATTAAGTACTGAAAATTAAACTAAGTGTGTAATAGTCAAGAAATAGATTATTTCAGATGGAAATCAAATCGCATTCAATTACTTTTTTCAGCAAAACATTTTTCTGGAAAAAAAATTAAGTATTGAAATTTAAATGCACCCTATGGATAGATATGGATGCTAATTAAAAAGGAGGCCCCCCCGGAAATAATCTATTTTGTTCTTCTAAATCTAACTGAGAAAACAAAAGGTAAGAACAATAACAATATTAACCATGAGAAACTAATATATGTGTGTGCCAAATGAAACTGTTTACGTGGAAATTGGAATTTAGAAAGTAAATTGATTCTAAGTAATCAATTTCCCTGGAAAGGAAGCTACATTACATTACATTCCATTATTTTGTTTGGATAAATTAAGAATCTAATATTTGAAATAACATAGATTATTGTTCATATGTTTGGGTTTTTCCTACAAATTTATTTTAATTTTATCCACACCAAGATAGATAATAGATGTTGCCATGCTTTTGAGCTTATTGAGTATATGGGGTATGACCATTGTACATTTGTACTCCCTTTTTTTTTTTATATATATATATATATTTAATTAGCCATTTTTCCGAGAGAAAAAAAAAAAAGAAAAAGAAAAAGAAAAAGAAAAAAAAAGATGGATAATAGATAAGATGTGGATGCTAAACAGTACAGAAGCCCAGAGAATATCCTATTTTGTTCTTTTAAATCTGACTGAGAAAACAAAAGGCAAGAACAACAACAACATTAACAATGAGAAACTAAATCAATATGTAATATATGCATACATGATCTTTATGTATATGTGTAGCCACTTGGGGTTTGAGTATTTGAAGAATCCATACCTTGAAAAGGATTAATTAAAAAAAATATGAGAGATTGATGAAGAACCCACTTGATCTGAAGAAAAACAAAGGTTTGACTATCAAGTTCTATAAAGAAAAGGATGAGGAAGGAAACAACTATATGTAGACACTCATCATAAGTAGTGAAAATGGTTTTTGTATGAGAGAGAGAGAGAGAGAGAGATGTACTAGGCTTGTGAGTTTGACTGTGGAAGTTGAAGGAATATTATTAACAATACAAATCCCATGCAAAAAAGGGCCTCAACTTGTGAAATTGGCTTTTTAGTGTGACCACTAAGACTTGTAAAAGCTTTGGATCACACAAGACTCACTGTCTCTAATTAACTACTATCATCATCAACCTCCCCCTAAAATTGCATAAATATTACTCCATTATAGATAGATGTAGTTATGTGTTGGCAGAAAAAAGGAAGATAAGGAGATGATGATGGATGGGATGGGATGGGTATTCACATTTTTCATTGCTTTAGTTTTATTTTTTTTTTAATTTTTTTTTTAAGTTGATTGATGGAAGTTCATTAATGAATACTGTTGGCCGTTGGTGGGAGGGCATTTAATACACACCGACTGCTTTTAAACTTTGGCCTCCTCTTCTCAATTCCTTCATTTCTCATTGAGAGCTACTAGCTACTTAAATGGCACCGGCTAATAATATTGAATAACGACAAGAATTGAGTTTGGTTTTCATTTCACATTTGTATTTACAGCTACTACTACTACTTCCGTCTATATCATCAATCGCCTAACCTAATCATTTTCCATATTGTTCCTTGGTAGGGGTGAAACTAAAAACCGAAAATCGAATGGAAATAGATCGGTTTAATCGGTTTCTATTATATGTACATAGTGTAAAATCGAAACCGAGCAGAAAACATTACACTAAAATTGAAAAAAAATTGAATTGAACTGAACCGAACCAAACCATTCGGTCGGTTGAAAAATCCTCCCCCAAATCGTCTGAACCGAACTGATTTCATCCTTAGTGCTTGTGACGTGTTTTTTTTTTAGGTCAAATGCATTTTGGTACTATGTACTTATAACAAAATTTCATTTTGGGCTCTATATTTTTATTTGCAATACTTTGGGCCTTATATTTACAAACTTGTTTCAATCAAGGACAATCGTTAACGGCATTAAAAAAATATAACAGAATGGAACTCATGGAGTTTCAATTTGGGCCCTGTAGTTGTAGAGAAGTTTCACTTTGGGCCATGTACTTATAGCGAAGTTTCAATTTGGGCCCTCCATGTGGTTCATTCTATCATACTTTTTTTAACGCCGCTAACGATTGTTCCTGATTGAAACAAATTTGTAAATTGAATGCACAAAGTGGTGGAATCGAAAATGTAAGGCCCAAATTGAAACTTCATTATAAGTATAAGGTATCAAAGTGTTTTTGAGCCTGATTTTTTTTGTCCATATCCATCACTTTAACAATCGTATTCACAGACCCATCAACTTTTCAATTTTATCTATTTTCTAAGAAAAAAATTATTTTACTTTTATGTGCCTTTGTATATATAGAAAAGTTTTGGAAAAATGAATAGATATAATCATTTTAAAACTTGTTAACATGTGCAAGGACATGTTAAGGGAACTCATTTTCTAAATACATCAAATATCAACTTCAAGTGAATGTTTTTTTTTTTTTTTTGTTGAAGTCGTGTTATGAAAATACGACTTCAATTTGATGAAAACGGACAAGGCCTCCCTGGAGAAACAGAAAATGTGTAGTAGTGTTGGCTTCATAAAAAAGAATAATAATAATAAATTCAAACACGACTTTTGCAAGTTGGTAAGTTTGGAAAATAAGTTGAAGAGCTGAGGAGTCCAATAAATAATATTGTGAAGTTGATGAATATGGTCAAAAATTACGTGCCATGCCCTCTTTCAAACTAAGAAATTGAATTTATTTAGGTGGATAAATTTAAGACACTCCAATTCCAAACTTTCGCTTTTGGCAACGCTAGCGGATTGGACATCTATCATGTTTCTTGTAAGTCCAAAAAATGTATTTCTTTTAACCCCCAAGAATAAAAATAAACTCTTTCAATTGACAGAATAGTCTCTTTTAACCCGCAAGAATAAAATTAAGGGAATTGTTATTCTCACTCTAAAATTAAACAAATACATGCCACGGTACTACTAACATCATGCCGTCAATACCATAGAGTGTATTAGTTCATTCATAGAATGCAAATATAAATTCGCTAAAATTAAACTGTTTAATTGACCAGAATAGTCTGATTTGAATGCAACTTTGTTGCTCATAGGCTTGCTAAGCTTGCAAATGTTCATAGAGATTGTAAGGTCTGGGTTGATTCCTATCCACCCGAGTATAATCATTTAGTGGTGGGTGAGGTTGTACCTCCTCTTCAATCTGTTCGAATGAAATTTCTGCTTTCTATAAAAAAAAAAAAAAAAAAAAAATAGTCTGATTTGAATCCACAATCAATGTAAAAAGAAAAAAAGAAAAAGATTGTTGTATCTTGCACATTTAGTCAAGAAGGTGGTGGGAGTAGGAGTAGTACTACAATAGAGACAGGTCTAACCTTTAAAAAATGATTTACAGAAATGACTTGTAACGTTATTAAAGTTTAAGATAATTTGCACCTTTCACCCTTAATTTAAGTTTGGGTAAAAAGTATTTTGTACCCTCAAATAATCAGTTTGGCACTTTGGTTTTTAAATATTTTTTTTTTTTTTTTTTTTTTTTTTTTTTTTGGATTTTGGTCATCAACTAACATTTTGTGACAGTTTGCCCCTTCCATCACTTTTAGTGATGAAAAAAAATCCCTTTTAGTGATGCCAAAAGTGCTGGTAAAATTAACAAAGGGGGCAAACTGTCACAAAATATTAGTTGAGGAACCAAAATGCGAAAAAAAAATTTGTTTAGGGACCAAAGTCCCAAACATGGTATAGTTTGAGGGCGCAAAATGCATTTAACCCTTAAAGTTTGGGTGGTTTGGCACTTTAGATTTTGAAGTTTCAAATGTGGAATTTTGGTCTCTAAAGTTTAGCAACTGCAACAAATAAATTCAATTAGCCCTTTAGTGACAAATAAATTCGGCACTGAAAGTAAAAATTTCGTTGCAAAAGTCATTGAGAGACCAAATTGTGACGCAACTGCAGTAAATAATTCCAATTACCCTTTAGTGATGAATAAATTCTTCATCAAAAGTAAAAATTTTATTGCAAAAAGTCTTTGAGGAACCAAGATGCGACTCATCCCAAATTTTAGGAACCAAAATACCACATTTAAAACTTAAGAGACTAAAGTGCCAAACCACCCAAACTTCAAGGGTTAAAAATGCAATTTACCCTAAAAACTAACCTTATTTTATTAATTATTTTAATTTCAGAATTTTATGAATAGTGGTTGACTTACTGATCCAAATGACTTGGGAGAATTCTGGGATACAACCTTTTTAAATTTTTTGAAAACAACTTTCGTCATTTATTTAGGGAACAACATTTTAGTAACAAATTTTGGTCACATTATTGATCATAACAAATAATTGTTTCCATACAACATTTTTAAATTTTTTGGAGACAACTTTCGTCATTTAGGGAACAACATTTTAGTAACAAATTTTGGTCACATTATTGATCATAACAAATAATTGTTTCCTAAATAACAAAATGTTGTTCCCAAACGAACAAAAACTCATAGAATCGGCCAATTAATGACTTGTTAATTTTTCACTCTTATTTTTGGTTAACAGTCATACATCCTGAATGGACATGTAACAACAGAGCCCCTTTGTCCTTATCATTTTTATATAAATTATTAATTGCTAGGGACATAACCACTAACCAGGTTGTACTACCACTAAGCAACTTAATAGTCAATCAATTATGCAAGCTGGGAGAGGTAAGTGTTAACAATTTAAGGTACTACCAAACTGGGTTCAAACTTGCATCTTGACTCTTGAGTTACTTTATTTTAGCCCCTCTCACTCTCAGCAATCTTCCTTACGTAAACCAATTAGCTAAAGGCACGACTAATCTTTTTCCATACTATTTGTACAGAATATAGAGCTCTAAGTATCTTTTTCTTTGATGGTTGATTGATCATTGATTTAGGAACACATAAGATTTTGGCTTAAAAATATTTTAGTACCCTGCACTTTACTCAAATTTCACTTTGGACCCTGCACTTTCGATTGCAACATTTTGGGCCCTCTATTTTCAGTCTCGTTTCAATTAAGGACAATCGATCACGCCGTTAATTAAAATAGACGGAAATCATCACGTGGGGGCCACGTGCATGCTTTTTTGCATCACCTCACGTGATTTTTCCCCTTTCTCATTTAAAACCTAACATTTCTCCTCTGTTTCTTCAAGCTCTCTGCAATGAATTTTCGCAATATCTACTTAGATCTGTTTCTTCAAGCTCTCTGTAATGGATTTTCTCAATATCTACTTAGATCTGTTAGGTTTTAAGGGAGAAATGGGAAAAATCACCTGAGGTAATGCAAAAAAGCATGCACGTGGCCCCCACGTGATGATTTCCGTCCATTTTAGCTAACGGCGTGATCGATTGTCCTTAATTAAAACGAGACTGAAAATAGAGGGCCCAAAGTGTTGCAATCAAAAGAGCAGGGCCTAAAGTGAAATTTCGGTATAAGTGCAGGGTACTAAAGTGTTTTTAAGCCTAAGATTTTATTTCCATGTTTTTTTAAAAACTATTTTCAGGATTCTAAATTAAGTCCTAGCAAGTTATCATATATGTTAGTAGTAATTCAAGAAGGTTTTCCTTATTGAGTAGTGCTATGCACACTCCAAAATCCACACAAGACAATCGGAGCCGTTGATTTCGGTGGGATCCACGTGAGACCCATGTGGAACCCACAAGAGCCCCACTGAAATCAACGGATTGTCCTGTGTGGATTTTGGAGTGTGCCTAGTATTATTGTTTCCTTGATTTTTAAGTTTTAAATGATCATTAATTAGGGAGTCTAGTCAATATGGAAATCGAAAATTACATTTCTTTTTAGTTTTTATTCCTAATAGGTTTAGGGATCTATAATTTCATTATATAACGATCAACTTTTGATCAATAAAATTATTCTTCTCTCATGAGAGTTCATCTTTTCCCTGCTCTTCGGTGTTTTCCACGAACCAATGAGTTTGTAAAAACTTTGCTCCTGACATTCTATGAATCTATATGAATCAACAGGTTCAAGAAGGCCGTGGATTTCTCGTCTTCCCAATTTCTAACGTACTTTGCATTAGCTAGTGATAGTGTTGATTTTGAATCTAAATAACAATAATGAATCTTTGATTGATTTACCAAATAACGAGAAGTTTGGAGATGAAGAAAAAGTTGAGGAGTGAAGCTCTCTCTTATTTTGTTTTACCATGAGATTCTACTTCAATGTTAGCAGCAAATGTGAGCTCCTAGTAGGTTTTGGTTTCTAACTTTTTGTTTTCTCACTTAGCAGGGTGTCAACCCCAGCAGCCTCCGCGCGAGCGGTGACGAGATCTGGCTGTGAGTTTTTGGAAAGTTAAATACGATTTGGATTCCTAATTTAGTTTTGGCAGCAAATCTTTGGTATATTGGAATATAGAATATGTGTAGCCCTATATATAGACTCTTTAGGTCAATTGGGAGTAACTTTAAGTCATTGAATTTAGGGCTTATTATTCTTGGAGAAACTTTAAATCTTTTGAGAGAGAGAGAGAGATATAGTATTGTTCATCGGAGAATCTTAGGGTTCATTGGGATCTCTATTGTTTAATTGTTAGCCTCTTTGAGTGTTTGGTGAGGTTTTGTTTAGAGATATCAATTGTTTTGGTTTTGGTGAGAGTGAATACTCTCTTTGGACACTGTAATCATCATTTGATAGTGAATTTGTTCATTGACTCCGATGTGTAGACGTAGGCATAATTGACCGAATCACAAGTGAAATATTGTGTTCTTGTGTGTGACTAGTTTTCTCCGTTTCTTTCTCGTTCGTTTGTGTTGGACATATATTGTATTTGTTTGAAAACAACAGGGCTAGGTAAGCCCTGGCCCCTACAAATTTTTTGAAAAAAAATTGATACCTATATATAATTTTGAAAATTTAAACTTATGGCCACTACAAAAATTTGAAAAACCTTTGATATGTACCTTTAATAATTTTAAAAAGCCACTCCAAACCCTCAAAAAAAGAAAAAAAAGAAAAAGAAAAAAGCCACTCCAAAATTTTTAAACTTTAATATATATACACACACATATATAATCTTATAAATTTAGTCCAATCCAAACTGTTTACCATCAATCACGCTTTACAAACTATAACAAACAATCAACCTTTTTATCGGAAAAATGTGATATACAGAGTACATAACATTGTAGTATTGTGTGTGATACACTGAAGATTCACCCTTTGGAGCCCGACTGATCTTTTGATCACATTATCTTGGAATGTTGTGATTTATTGGCAAAGCAAATTTTTTTTCCCCCTGTTTCGGGCGTTGCAAATGTTGTTGCCCACAACTAGCTCGGTGGGCATCTCTTTGTAATTTTTTTTTGGGTCTGTAGCGAATGAAGATTTCCCCGTCTTTGTTTGGAGAAAGGTCCTCAATCGGTTTTTGAAACCTCCTGTAACCCTTCTTTTTAATATAACTGCCCTTCAGCCAAATTTTTTTTTTAAAAAAAATAAAAATAAAATAAGCAAACAAAACATGGCATTACAGTTTAATGCCTTGTTTGACACTCAACATTTCTCTAAAGTACTGGAACTTGTCTCTTGAAAGAGCTTTACTAAAGCAGTTCACTACTTGACCTTCAATTTTGAAATATTTTATAGTTGAATCTCTTCATCTTCCACGGCCCCTGGAATAAAGTTTTGCTTGATGGCAATATGCATGTCTTGTGCGGCTATAGTAGACAGTATTCTTGTCATTGCAATGGGAAAATCTAAGGTACACTTTCTCAAAAAGGGGTTAATGTCAACCCCATAATTTGTGATTCACAGTCAGCCACATCACTATAATCATTAAAATATATATATATATATATATTAAAATTAGTTATAAAGAATGTGGCTCAATTATGAGAAATGTGGTTCATGTTATGAGGAGTTGACATCCATCCTTTTTCTAAAGGGGTGTGTTGTAATGTGGTAGATTTGTTATTGCTCGAGATTGGAATAATTTCTCCATACTTCTCACCTCCATCTTGTAAAATTATATATCCTGGACCGCAGTATTGCTTGGATAGAGAAGTTATTATTTGGACACAAATTTTTTTTTTTTCGCTTGAAGGATAGAGAATTTGATTGCACCCTAATTTAGCTCTTCAAATGTAGCTTGTCCGCCTAGCAATTGGTTGGATATGGGTAAATATGGGTTGGGCCTAGGGGTGTCATTTGGAACGGAATTTCCGATTCCGACCGATTCCGAGTCGAAAAATTCCGATTTTGGAAGCAAAATCTGTATTCCGAAATTTCGAATTCCGAAAATTCCGAAAAAAATTGGAACGGAATTGGAATTGTTTTTAGAATTCCGAAAATTCCGAATTTCCGATCCGAAAATTCCGAAAATATTCCGAAAGAATTCCGAATAAAATTTCCAAAAATATTCCGATAATATTCTGAATTCTTATATTATACAATGTAAATATGTAATACATATATACTATGTAACCATGTTTGATATTTTTTTAGGTGTTGATATTATGGACTTAATGTGTTTTAAGTGTTAGTTGTTGCTTTAAAAAAAAATGTGTTGTATTTTATGTTGGAAATTTGTAATAGCTGTGTGGATTATTTTTATTGTGTAGGCAGTGGTTGAAAAATTCCGAAAATTCCGAAAATATCCGAAAATTCCGAAAATTCGGAATCGGAAATGCTTTTTAGAATTCTGAAATTTCGGAATGAAATTCGGAAAGCATAAGTAGATTCCGAAAATTTTGGAATTTTTTCCGAAATAGCCTATTCCGTCCGAATGACACCCCTAGTTGGGCCAAAATAGGTTGGATTAAAATGGTTTCAAAATTATTTATAACCCATGAAAATATAGGTCAAATATGGGTTGATTCGGGTTGACTTGCCAACCCGACCAAAATTTTATTATATTTTTTGAAATATTTTTTTACAATTTTTTTCTTTAAAAAAAAATTCGATTAAAAAAATTTGGAATTTTTTTTTTTAATTCTTAAATTTAAAAAAAGAAAAAAAAGAAAAAAAGAAAATTGAATGACTATTTTGCCTTCAAACTTCAAGATGCTATAACTTATTACTTCGTAAGACTAAACTAGAATGGAACGTTGTCAGAGCCTATGAATTTATTCTAATATTAAGACCACTTGGGGAGCTAAAAAGCATATATATGGTAAAATGACCGAATTGCCCTTGGAGCTTACATAAAAGAAGTTAACATTGTTAAAATCATCAATTAATATGGAGTGATCAACCCTATGTTTCTCAACGTTCTGGATCCAATGGTAGGGTCTATTTGGCCTGAATATATTTGTAAAATGACTATTTTGCCCTTTAAATTTTAAAATGTCATAACTTGTTAAGACTAAAATAGAATTGAACGCCGTCTGAGCCTATGAGGTCATATTTAGGATATAGAACATTTGTGACCTAAAATGTACATATATGGTAAAATGACCAAATTGTCCTTGGGGTTTATACATACTAAGTTAATATTGTTAAAGTCTTCAAATAATATAAAGTGGCTTACTCCAAGGTTTTTCGACGTTCTGAATCCAATAGTGTGGTCCATTTGACCTGAATATATTTGTAAAATGACTATTTTGCTCTTAAAACTTTAAAATGCCATAACTTGTTAAAATAAAAATCTGAATTTAACGTCGTCAAAACTTGTGAACTCATATTATTATGAAGAACATTTTGGAACTTAAAAAGTATTAGATCATAAAATGACCAAATTGCCCTTGGGAGCTTACATATAATAAGTTAACATTGTTAAAGTCATCTAATAATACCGAGTAACCTATCTCAAGGTTTTTCGACATTCTGAATCTAATGCCGAGCTACATTTGCATGAATATATTTGTAAAATGACTATTTTGACCTTATATATTTAAAAACCCATAACTTGTTAAGATTTAACCAAAATTGATCATTTTACAATCTATGTACTTTTTAGGCATTTTGATTTAATCTTAACAAGTTATGGCATTTTGAATTTTTAAGAGTAAAATTATCATTTTGCCTTTATGTATTCAAGTCAAATAGGCCCCTGCATTGGATTTAGAATGTCGAATAATCTTAGTGTAAGTCACCCAGTATTATTTTAATACTTTAACAATGTTAAACTATTACAAGTAAGCTCCAAGGGTGATTTGGTCATTTTATCGTATATATTTTTGTGCGTCCTCAAATGTTCTTCATCTTCATATGAGCTCATAGGCTCTGACGACGTTCAATTCTAGTTTAGTCTTAATGCATTATGGAATTTTAAATTTTGAAGGGCAAAATAGTCATTTTACAAATAGATTTAGACCAAATGGGCCCTGTCATTGGATCCAGAACGTCGAAAAACATTGGGATAAGTCACTTTGTATTATTAGATGACTTTAATAATGTTAACATCTTATATGTAAGCCCCAAGGGTAATTTGGTCATTTTATGATCTAATACGTTTTAGGTTCCAAAATGCTCTTCACAATAATATGAGTTCACAAGCTTTGACAACGTTAAATTCTGATTTTATTTTAACAAGTTATGGCATTTTAAGGTTTTAAGGGCAAAATAGTCATTTTACAAATATATTCAGGTCAAATGGACCACACCATTGGATTTAGAACGTTGAAAAACCTCAAAATAAGCCACTTTGTATTATTTAAAACTTTAACAATGTTAACTTTGTATATGTAAACACCAAGGGCAATTTGGTAATTTTACCATATATGTACTTTTTAGGTCCCAAATATTCTTTATCCTAAATATGACCTCATAGGCTCTGACGGCGTTCAATCTAGTTTAGTCTTAACAAGTTATGACATTTTAAAATTTAAAGGGCAAAATAGTTATTTTATAAATATATTCAGGCTAAATGGACCCTACCATTAAATCCAGAACGTCGAAAAACCAAGGTGTTGATCACTCCATATTAATTGATGATTTTAACAATGTTAACTTCTTATATGTAACCTCCAAGGGCAATTTGGTCATTTTACGACGTATATGCTTTTTAGCTCCCCCAAATGATTTTCATAATAATATGAGCTTATTGTTTTTGACGACGTTAAATTCTGATTTTTTTTTTTTTAACAAATTATGACATTTTGAAGTTTTAAGGGCAAAGTAGTCATTTTACTAAATAGTTATAAAATTTTGACACAAAAATGTAGTTTACCAAATGCATTTTTTGTTTTGCTTTGTGTTTTTTTTTTTTTTTCCCTCTCTCTTTTAAAAAACAAAACAAAGTTATCAAACACATTTTTTATTTTCTTTCTTTAAAATGAACACAAAAAATTCTAATACAAAAACAAAAAAATAAAATGGTTATCAAATGGTTAACCATTTTCAACCCATTTTCAAACTATAGATTTTATTTGTTTAACCTAGTTTTAACCCACAATGACTTTTGCCAGATCCAAAGTGGTTATTCTTCAGGTTGGCTTGGATGAGTTGGGGCAATCAAAACTATTTTGCCAAGCCTAATTAGAAGTTATATAGAGGTAGTAGTGTGGTTCTTATTTCTCTCCATTCTTCTACATAATCAAGAATACATTTTTGTTCACACCAAAATTGTTCACCAATTGCTCACTCTCCTCTCTTATTAGTTAATGCAGTAGGGCCCATGGTATTAATTAAGAATTAATTAATGGTGTAAAGTACTGGATAGACCCCACTACATTAACCAATATGAGAGGAGGGTGAGCAACTTTAGAGTGAGCAAAACTACACTCCACATAGGGGTGTTCACGGTAAGTTTCGGTCGGTTTTTTTTTTCGGTTTTTTCACATAAAAAAACCGACCAATAGCCTCGGTTCGGTCGGGATTCCGGGGGTGTTTCGGTCGATCGGTTCGACTTGGACTATAAGTTTGAAAACCAACCGAATGCCATCGATTGGTCGGTCGGTTTCGGTCTCGATTTTTCTTGTACACCCCTACTCCATAATCTAAAGCCAAAAAAAAGAGAGGATATTTCTGTATCATGTTCTAATATTTTTCCATCGTGAGTGAAATATATATTGGAGAACAAGTCGTAGTCAAAATCTGAGTGATCAAAGATATTTGATGATAGTTTCAAATTCGTTTTTGAGTCTTTGAGACTAACTATGACCATAATGTTAAATAAAATGGATTTTTCTAAAAACTATTTAAATACATGACCACAGAGAAAAATATTACATGTAAGAAATCCAAAAGAGAGGAATATGGACCCCTCAAGATCATGTTACACAATAATTTATTATTATTATTATTTTTTTTTTCAGTAAGTGGACGCTAAGTGAGTAGGCAAAGAGAGTGAAACGGAGCAAAACCTTGAGCAAGTTGATGAGGCCTTGCTCCGGCGAGATCGACGTTGCAACCTC
The DNA here is from genome assembly GCA_033977485.1 of Hydrangea macrophylla. Classification (NCBI taxonomy): domain Eukaryota; kingdom Viridiplantae; phylum Streptophyta; class Magnoliopsida; order Cornales; family Hydrangeaceae; genus Hydrangea; species Hydrangea macrophylla. The sequence continues at coordinate 79,994,054 of CM066998.1, read as the reverse complement.
ACTCTGAGCAAGAAACCTGGTGGCCTGAGCAGCAAGATCAAGAAAATTTGATGTAGGCAAAACTCATTTGAACAAGTTTGATAATGTAGCAAGAGCAGCTGTAAGACCAACTGTCCAAACGTGAGGAGCAGCTCATCAAACGGTGTCGGGATTGGTCATGTTTTGATATATTTTTAGTTTTTTCACTTAAAATAGATATACTTCTAAAATCAAAAAAATACTAATTGACTGATTCTTAGTTATCACATAGAAACGGGACTGAATTTTAATTTTCCCTATATATGAAAGCTTCTCCAACGCCTCCAATTTGAGAAATTATTTAGTGCACTCGTCATACCACTTTATCACGTGTAATCATTTGACTTTAATTATACATATGATCCCTATTTTCAGGGATCACGATAAGTGGTTGGCGAATCAATCACTTATCATGGTTCCTTAAAATAGGGACCATATGTATTGTTAAGATTGAAAGACCAGTGGCGGAGCCACATGGAGACCAAAGGGGCCCTGGCCCTCCCAAAAATTTTCAAGAATTTTCATTTTGTCTCTAAATTTTTGGATATTATACATTTTGGCCCTTGCAAAATGAAATGAATTTATATATTCACTCCTCAAATTTTTATTTTTTATGTACTGAACTATGTAAATGTACATATTGCACCACTAATTCTGATTTTGCCTCTAAATTTTTGGGTAATATACATCTTGGCCCCTACAAATGAATTAATATGGTCTATGTAAATGTGTGTATTGCAGTACTAATTCTATGCAAATATGCAATTGTTTTGACACAGAAATCCTACAAAAAAATATGAATAAATACTAAATAGACCCAAAAAAAAATTCTCGTGAGCCCTGCCCCCGAACCCCTGTAAGACACTGAAAAGAACACACTTGATGGCTTGGTAGGAAGTGTAGGAGTCCACAAGAGAAACGATATATATATATATATATCATACGGAGTATATGTGAACGGTCTCTCTCTATGAATGGTCTCTATTTATCTCCTTTCATTGTCAAATACCCCCCCAAAAAATAAAAGTTCGTAAAACCTTATCAATAAGGTTGTCCCCATGAACGATCCGCACATGACCCAGAAATGCACCACAGGTCCACAACCTATGTCTTATATGTCGCTTTGTTATTGCATTTTTACTACAATTGTTAGGCACCTACAAGGTAAATACGTGTATTACTTGTGATATTTATGACAAATAGTTTTACAAGATACACATAACATTTATTCTCTTAAGAAATATGTGTATTTAATTCAAGCATTATCCCCATAACTAGGCATGTCAATCAGGCCCACTCGAACCCGAGCTCAGCCCGAAGGAGCTTAGAATTTCTCAAACCCGAGCTCGCGCGGCCCATTTGAAATCTTAACCTTCTTCCCAAACTCGGCTTAGTGTACAACAATGGGCTTCGGGCCGATCTTGGGCTGGCCCGAACAGAATACAAAACTGAGTAACATATGATTTTGTCACCATGCCTAATTTTTCTTTTCGCCCCTTTACCACCCTATGGTAGCTTCTTATGCAAATTGACACAGAACCTACATATATGCAATATTAGTAGCTGATGTGTATACAAATGTATACACAATACATATAAATACATCACATCTTCTAAACTCTAAAGCGCCATCCGACCATCACAAACTTGATAATAACTGGGGTTAGTTTACTGTGGAAAGTGGCTAGAAAGCAAGTGAAACATTGGAATCAAGCCATCTCAAATTTGTTATTTCCCTTGTTCCCATTTCTCCATTTATTCCAAGTAAAAATATATATTTTGGAATGAGTAATATTGTGCTTCCCAAATTTTGAATTATAAATGATTTCCAAATACATGTGGCAAAAGGCTAACTGAATTTTGACTAGAGGATGTTGAAGTGGTCTCACTGTCATATGTATTTGTGAAGCATTTGAGATTCAAAATTTGGGAAGCATAGTGTAAGAGTCGTAACTCTTGCTTACTAAATGTGGATGATTTAATGAGATTTCTTAGAGAATTGAGGAAGATACAAAGTAATTACAAAGTGAATTGAGAAAGAAAGAAGGAAGAAGAAGAAGAAGAAAAAGAAAAGAGGGGATTATAGAGAGAAGAGCAGAGAATTGTAGAGAGAGAGAAAGTGATAACAGAATGCTCATTTCACGTAGTGATTACGGAGCTCTCGTTGAGCTTAAGAGCTGGTCTAAACAACAGAAAATAACTACCCAACTAATCTACCAATGATAACAAGATGCATGTCCATCCTAACAAGCCTCTAGATTTATTTAATTCAAGCTTTTAATGATGTTCATGTTGGTTTGGTATGATTTCTCTCTTTCCCTCTTTATTATTTGTGCTTCCTTAGTTATGAGTAGTTAGATTTAGTAGGTTGGGAATCATAAATCCACTAATGGACCAATGTGCTTGAATGCTTAGGGTTTGATGTTGCAAAGCATGTCTAGGGTTCATTTGGGTGAGGTTTGAAAACCAAGGTCTTCATCTTTGATGTTTTGTATCTGTGATTGTTCAAACCCTAGTTTCCAAACCTCATCTCATGTACTCCTTGAAAGACTTTCATCAAGTATTGTGTGTGATCATCACATGTTTAATAGTTTGTCTTATTGGAATTATCTACCCTTGATTGTCCTTTGGGCATTGAAACCCCTACTTTTGTAGTCCAAGGTGGCCGGGGGAATGCTCCCCAACCTCTATTTTTCCAACTTTTCACACGTTAATTCTAATTTCCTCATTTTACTTAGTTAATTCCTAATCTTAATTTCAAATCAAGTTCTAGTTGTAATTGTGTTGTCACAAAAAAGCATCACCTTTTCTTTGCCTTGATTTTATTTCTTTCTTTCCCGCGTTGTAAATAGTGATTAAAACCTCCCAAACGGAGTTGTGTTTCAGTCCCTGTGGAATTGACCTCAGTCTTACCGAGTATACTACTTGAGTCAATATCTTACAATTAAGATAACAACCTTTTTAGGCGACCAAATTCCTTTAGTCTAGGAAATGGTCTAGTTGGAATCCCAGACAAATTTTGTTTTTCCGAGATCTTTCATCTCAAATTCACTTTTTAAATAACTAGCGGTTCTTGCGAGCTCTTCGGGAGTTTCAACAAGATTAATTTAGATCATCAACATATAACACAATGACTGTAAATCCAGATTCGTATCTCTTAATAAAAATGCGTAGATAGATAGGATTATTTATATACCCTTCTTTCTACAAATAATCGCTTAATCAATTGTACCACATGTGTCCGGATTGCTTTAATTTGTATAGAAATTTTTGTAATTTAATAGAGTACATAATTCGTGATTTTGACTCACATGCATGCTTCGGGCATGTTGAATCTTTCAGGAATTCCCATATGTATATCACTATCTAGTAATCCATACAAATATTTGTAACCACGTCTATTAGGTGCATATCAAGTCCTTTAGAGACTGATAGACTAATTGTAATACCAGCGAAATTTCTAATATGTGTACAAGTGGATTTTGAGTAAATTCCTGTATTTTAAATACTACATTGCTAGTAGGGGGGAGCCAGGAATTTTGGCCAGGGGGACCTATGCTATACGGGGGTTCGGGGCAGTGCCCTTGAGGCGAGATTTTTGGGGTCTATTTATACATAATTGACGATATTTTTAGGGTCTACTTGTCTATAATTGTGATTTTTTGGGGATATGCTTATAATATAAGTCTATTAGGTGACACATAAGTATTGTATAGTGTCTTTCAAAATTTTAAGGGGGCATATTTCTAAAACGCATAAAATTATCACACTCAAAGTGTAATTTTTAAAATTTTAGGCGCATTTCCTTTGAGTTGTATATACATGTATATCAATATATATGTAGTTGATAGCACTAAATTGGGCCTTGGACCCCTTTGAGGGCCTAAACATACGTTGAGAGAGGCCTAAACATAAATTGAGGGGGGGCCTAAACATAGTTGAGGGGGGGCCTAAATGTAAAATACTTAAAAAAAAACTTAGGGTAAAATTTTAATTCTCAAAATCTCAGGGGGGGCCTGGGCCCCCCCTCGTCCCTATGTGCCTCCGCCAGTGATTGCTAGGATATGTTATCGTTAAAAAATAACTATAGATTATTCTTAATATTCGTAGTCGCTAAGTATTATAATTGTAGGATATAGCATATATTCATTGTTGCGTAATATTATAATAATAAGTTATATTACATTTTTTATTGTCACTTAATATTATAACTATAGGTTATATTAATTGTTAACCCAAGATCGTTTTAAATTCCATAACTATAATTAGGATTATATTATTATCAATAATTTTATTTTAGACCCGGACAATCGTATTAGACTCGGGCCGTACATAGGCCATGAATGTATATATAGACTCAAACATAAATACGTAGACCCGGATTGAAATTGCACGCGAACCTGTAGAAACTGGTATTTCCTGGATTGAGTGGCACGCAATTCAAAACGTGGACACAATCCCACGATTTTGGGAATGAGTACAACCTAGACCTACCTAGCCTAAGACCATAGTTTGTACCACCCTAAAGCGAGAAGTTATTCAGTGAGCCCGTCACGCCACATCAGCATGCTGACGTGGTGTGACCAATTAATCCTAACCATCCACTTCTCCCTTCCTTTTAGGGAGATCGTGACAAGTGGTTAGTGGAATTTCAAATTTTAAATTTGATAACCACTTATAATGATCCCCCTAGAAGGAGGGGGCAAGTGGTTGGTTGGGATTAATTGGTCACACCACGTCAGCATGCCGACGTGGCGTGACGGGCTCACTGAATAATTTCTCGGATTCCCTCCCCAAATCCCTCTATATCCGCATTTACATATTGTATATATGTATGCGTATAATCTGTGTATATTATGTGTGTTATATATCATAGAGAGAGAAAGAAGAAAGGAAAGAAAACAACCCACACCACCTCTTACCTTTGTAACTCTCTGCCTCAGACCACACATCGTACACATAGCGACCAGGAGATGGAAGAAAAGAAGGAACAAAGGAGAGAGAGAGAGAGAGAGAGAGAGAGAGAGAGAGAGAGAGAGAGGCAGTGAACAAGAAAGAGAAAGAGAGAGAGACCCGAGAACTTGGTAAAACCCTCACACCCTCCTTTGTTTATTTATCTACACACTACACCTATTATACACCCCCTTATATTTTCTAGTACACAGAGTCACACACAAACCATACATGCATGACCAAATAGAGCCTTAAGCTCTCGTTCGGTCGTGGTTGCCATAAAAGCTCCATGGGGGCTTGATTTTTGCAACCATTACCAAATCGCCCTAGACCACAACCAAACAGACCCTTATGGACCCAATAAGACTCCACCAGAACAGTTCCAGCTTTTGACCACATTTGGATGGCCAAACAGGCCATTGTCGTTTCAAACCCCAAAAAGAATAATCCCTCAGTTCGAAGCCAAAACGAATGAACCACCACCCCATCCCAAACCAAACCAAGCATTTTGGCATTGGTCTCATTCATTTTCATGGAGAGACGAGGGAGATATGGCCTCGGGAAGTTTTCCCAGCCACCCATGACTTGCTGGCTGCGAAACTAGGTCACCGGAAATGGCACAACCCGAATAGTCTTCGAGTTATAACACCCGAGTACAAGTCGATTTGGGTATGGGTTGATATGTATATGTAAATGGATTTCGGTTAGAGTTCGGGTCATGTATTGTTAAACCCATGGATTTTCTAACTTATACGAAACTATGTCGTTTCGATACAGGTTTGTGTCGGGTACGGTTCGGGTATCAACGTGAGTGTACGCGGGTTTTCGGGTTGGGTGAGCTTGTTAGTATAAATGGTGATCAGGGTTAACCCATGGGTTAGCGAGTTTGGGTTCTATTGTTTCTATAAACGGTTAACCCGTTTATGATCGGGTCAACCTGCGAGTTTATATAATAATAATATTAATTATTAGTATTACTAATTAGATTTCAATTAGGTTTTAAATATGTAAAAATAGTTTAAATATTAATTGATTGATTTTAAATCTTGAAATAATATTATTTAAGGTTTCTTATATATTGAAATTATATTTTTACATATTAGACTTATTATTTATTTAGTTGTGAATAACTAATAAGTGCCAGCTAAATTACAATAAATAGATATATGTAATTGTTTAAGGTTTTAAATTGTTTTTAAAATGGTTTATAGTATTATTAATTAGTTTGTAATATTCTGACGTATTACATGTTATATTTAATATATCCTAAAAAATTATAGTTTATTATTTATACAGTATTTTTATTATTTATTTAGCTTAAATAAATAATAATAATTAGATTTAAGTATGATAATTAGGTAATAATGGCTATTTTAAAAATATAGAAAATTATGTTGTTGATCCCAAGGCCAAATACCTTTGTTTTATAAATTGTTTGTTTATAAAACCCAAACTTTAGTATTTTGTTTAAATTATAAGGAGACCCTCTTTTAATTATTTTGAATATCAAACGAGTTTTGAAAATTTTGAGAAAAATACAACTAGCTCATTTTAATGTCTAGTATTTAATAAAAATATTTTTAGGGACTGTTTGTCTTCCTTGGATATATTATGTAACTAGTCGATAACACGTGCTACGCACGGGCTGTTTATAATCTAAGAACTTTGAACTTATTTAGTTTTCCATTTAAATGAAATTGGGATGTTACTGTGGTCCACCATTATTAAAGCTGTTTCCACTGCTACATGTATTGGGAACCATATTTGAGATACAAATCTGAGAAGCATATATAGCATTAATCTTAACAAAATGATTGAATTCTCTATACTTGAGTAGTTACAATCTATATGGAGCCAAGTCAAAATTCAAAGATAATAGATTAATCCACACAAGAGTTTAATTATTTCAATGTACATTGAATCTACAGATGTTAAACATGATAGTAAATATGAACTAATCAAAAGTGGGTCTAATTGCAAAATAGAAAGATAAGGAAAAGAACCATTTCAAAGGTCTAGGCGGTGAGAAGGCGGCGAAACGTTTGCTGCCAAAGAAACTATTTCTGAGTTTGTTTTCTTTACAAGACACAACCTGACCTAGCAATTGAAATTGAGAATAAGATGGAGAAGACCTTTGTGTCTTCCATTATGAAGTTGAAGGTTTAGAGGCATTGATCACAGGGCCGGCCCTGAGATTGTGAAATTCAGATGAGGCCCTAAGTGAAAATGAGAAGAAAATTTTTTTAGACCCCTTTTTTAGTCCTATTTTTATATATAACACATGTATACATAAGGCCCTATTTTGTCATATTTTTATATATAATACATGTATTTTGGCCATGTCCTATTTTTACATATAATGCTTGTATATCTAAGACCATATTTTTTTTAGGCCCTATTTTGATCCTATTTTTATATATAATATATGAATTTTGGCTAAATAAGACCTTATTCCAATATCAAACAAAAACTTATTTTTTGAGGCTCCAAACAGCCGCCCGGACCGTTAGCCAAGGGGCGGCCCTGATTGATCAGCAGCTTCAATCTGTCTGTTGGGCCCAAAAACAACCAAATGTAATCATGCTCACCTTGTTCTAAGTTAATGTTTTAAGTACTATCATATATCAAATGTTTCACTAACAGTATATGAACACCTCTGGTTGCCTTGGTTAGTTTGCCAAGTGCTGTGGCGTTGCTCTGTTTCCATCTCTTATGTTCACAAACCCTGAGAATCGAATTCACTACCATCCAAACCAAACATGTATATAACCACAGTAATGATAATATACTCAATAATCCATAGAGAAAAGCATAAATTTGTGCCTATAAGAGAGAGAAAATCACCAAGAAGCCACATCATTGAAGAACTGGGAAGTAGACATAAGAGAACCATGACTACTCTTTGCTGCCACCACACAGAGCTAAATGACCTACATAGATTAAAATCTAAAATTCGTTCTAGAATTATCTTTAATTTTGTTTTATTGCAATATATTGGGAATCAAACAATAACATCGAAATCAATGAAAATATATAATCAAAGGAAAGAAGACCTCGACGGTGTTAGGGAAGGCAAGCTAGGCCTGTAAACGGGCCGGATTTGAACCGGATTGACTGGATCCGGATCCGCCATACTATATATTGGTCCATATCTGGATCCAGATCCGACGGATCTACTATAGGTCAATCCATATTCGAATTTGGTCAGATTCGGTAATCCGATCCGTTTATCCGGATCATGTCCAAAATATTGAATGAATGTATATACATATTAGTTTTTTTTATATATAATTTATATGTACACATTTTAAGTATTATATATACATAATATATATATATATATGCACACACACAATTTAGGTGTTATTCAGATTTGGGTCGTAGGTGCATCGGATATTACAATATCATATCCGGCCCGTTTCTTTAGCATAATATACGGGTCTGGATCTGGATCTGGATATGGATCTGCAAAAGTGATCAAAACTGTTAAAAAGTGCCAAATCCGGGCCTAAATCCGGTCCGTTGACAACCCTGAGGCGAGCACGGTGTCATTGGCCTTATATAAGAAATTTGAGTTAAGTAATTTCAATTGTCAGAGTCCTATGAACATATGAATGCAAAGTTTCAGTAATAACATTTAAATGTTACACATTTGAAATTTAAAACCATTTTAAGCGTGCCATAAATTGTACATATATATATATATATATATATAAAAGGCCACAATTTTAGATTCAGAAAAGCATGATGACTATAAAATAAATAAATAAATAAATAATAAAAATAAAAGTGCTCACAAACAATTCTTGAAGCGTGAAAAGAGCATGGCCAAGAAAATTACATCCGTACTTTTGGCCTGTAATTAAAACAGAAAACACAATCATATCAGTGGTGTGCAATACTATTTGCAATTCATGACACAAATTAGAGGCTTGTCGAAGTTGCCCTAAGTATATGATTAGACTTAAGAAGTTACAAAAACATTTTTTTTTTTTTTTTTTTTGGTAATCGGGGGTGTCCGGGCCAGCTTGCGCGCACCTCGACTAATCCCCCGAGGCCTGGAGGCGCCGGGTGAATACTCCAGTGGCCACGCTCCTCATGACTCGAACACTAAAGCTCTTGGGTAGTACACCCAAGAAGCTTTTACATTACAATAGCATATCTTGAGAAATACTCATTTCCAACGGATTGTTCACCTAACCTAATTGACAAAGCTCCATAAGGGACTGTTTGGGTGGGTGACTCTTGGAAAAGAAGGGTGACGAACAAAAAAAAAGAAAAAGAAAAGAAACCTCAATTTCACCTTGCTTAGTTGTCTCTTAATTTTTCTCCTCAATTTGAAACATGTAGCCAACCATTCCTGATCAATAAATAGAGCTATGGGGATATGCTTTCATTCACACAAATACAGAATTGCTAGAACATTGGAATAGTAAATTCAACTCCACCAGTGGAATAAATTTGAAATTTAAATTTTATGATGTATCTTCCTATTTGAATACCAATCTGACCATTATAGAGAGATCATTAATTAATTCACATGTAGAATTGGAATCTAACTTTCAAAAGCTCAGACAAAGTTGGGAAGGAAAGAATTTCTAGTTTGAATAAATTCAACCAAAATGAAACATAAAACCAAAATTTCCAGCCAAAATGAATCATAGAAACAAATTTTTCCTTTGGAATAAGTTTTCCTCAATTTTTCTCAATGGCCAAACAACGGTAAAAGATTATTAGAATAACAATTGAAACAACTCACCGAGAAAAATGTATCTTCTGTCTTGATTAATGCGTTTTGAAAAATCTCTTTGGATCATAAACTCCAAGAAGAATCCCTTTCTTTAAATTGGATGCAAGGTTTAGAGGGCCCTATCCAACAACAATGTCATATTCAAACCACAAATTGTAATGAAAAAACGCATTGAAGATCTTATAGTGTGGTGTATAACGCCACAAACCTATGAAGATTTGAAGAACAGCTTTGGGCAGTGATGGTGCAGTCGCATAAAATTTTAAAAAATAACCATCAAAAAAGAAGACAATATGTAGGTAAGCTATCAAGCTAATCACCCCCAAAAAAAAAAAAAAAATGTTCTACTCAAGCTAATTCAGACAGTGACACCCTCTGTGCAATGCACAGGCTGCACGGTAATTGAACACATTATCAAAAAGCATCACATTTCATAAGCTAATTGTATTAGTGCTTGTAATTATATGCCTGATTTATTTGAAAATCACTCCAAATTATATTTGGAACATGTATATTAAACTAAGATTATGTGTATGAACTGATCACATAATAAGCTGCGTAAATGATAATCGTTGCAGTCAACAAATTCGGAAAAAGTGCTAAATGTTAGAAATGTTTACCTCAATTGATGATCGGAAATGCTAGATGCACAAAAAAAGTGCACAACCTGCTTAAAATTGTTGGACTTCGTGCTGAAAAGTCTGTACACACAAAAGACAAAAAAAGGGATGTACAGCTTTTTCAGCACGAGGTCCAACAAATTAAAACAGGTTGTGCATTTCGTTGTGCACTTTTTTTGTGCATCTAGCATTGCTCATTGATGATATATCGAATTGCGGGTTGACCAATTTTCTCATATTGATTTTCTGAGAAAGAATGAATGAAATTTCAATAAATAGTGAAAAATTAATTCGTTAAAACAAATATGAAAAATGACAAACAGTTTCAGAAAACATCAAGCCATAATTTGACAAAGAATTTTAAATATAATATATAGCATAATATAGCATAGGAAAAGGCCAAGTTGCCTAACATATACAATCATAGTTGGGTAACCATTGATAATGAAAACTTGAAAGTTAGTTTTTTGTTGAATTTGTTGGGTAAACATTCAAAATGCCTTCAATTTTCGAGATAAGAAAACCTCATTCTCTCAATCTGAATAGCCAAAAAAGAAAGGAAAACACAGTAAGAATTGTGCAGAAAGTGAAGAGCTTCAAGTATATACCTTCTCGACATTTCCCAAAGATCTCTGGAAATACAAATTTGAATATGTAAAAAAATAAAACTGTACTGGGGAATTTAGTACAAATTGTTTTTTTTTTAGCAGAGATTGGGATGAAAGGTGAGAAATATGATTTTTATGAAATGCACAATAAACACCCATGTGACAATGAACAATCTCTGTTCATATATATATACTAGTTTAAACGCACGTGCGTTGCACGTGAACGGTGTCTGGCTAAAAACTAATTAAGAACAGTATGCCAAAATAAAACAAATAAAAGAAGATAAAAAAAAAGAGATTAAAATAAAAAAAAAAACACTTAAATTAGGTATAAAAAAATAAAAAAAAATAAAAAATAAAAAGAAGAAGAAGAAGAAGAAGAAGAAGAATTCATGCAACTTCCACTATAAAAAAGATACACAAAGCACATACAGCAATCAATTCATAGGGTAAAAATAATAAAAAAAAAACAAACTGTTGAATTATTCTTCTTAGACCATTTGCTTATTTGTTCAATAATAATATTTTTATGTTGCTATTTAATTGTTACCACATGTCCTAGCTATAATTCTTTCTTACATCTTTAATATTTTGCATTTACTATTTTCTTTGCTCATTACTTAATAATGACTATATATTTATTTATTATATGACCACATATGTTAGTATTTCATTAATTTACCGTGTTTGTATAGTAATTTATTAAACTATAAAATTATTTCATATGTTCAAATTAGAATAAGTTACAAATCAATCATGATCTAGCTTTCTTAAATATTTTTTTATATACATTAAAATTTGATTCCTACAAAAAGGATTTAGGGAGCCCTCTACGTTCAAGATGGTCAAACTTTTTGTGCTGTATGGCTTGAAAATTCTTAAAATCTTCAACCGAAATTTTTCATAAAGTCTCTATTGCCAAATTGCCAATATAATTGAAAGAATCACATAAGAAAAAATTTTATAACGGGAATTGATATTAGAAAGTACTCCCTCCCTCCCATTTTATGTGTCCATCTTTCTTTTTTGGGATGTCCCAAAATTTTTGTCCACTTTCCTAAATTAGTATGCAAATTTGACTTAGTTTCCCAAACTACCCTTTCTTGCAATCAACACCAAAACAAAATAAAAAAAGGAAGTGCAATGATTATGGGCAATTGTGGAAAGTAGGTGTAGATTCTTTTTGTCCCCTTAAATAGTTGAATTCCCCAAGATGGACACATAAAATGGGACGGAGGTAGTAATTGCTTATCCATGGAGTTCACCTAAAGAAACAGAAAAGATATTGAAACATAACAGAAGAAGGGTAAAAAATGGAATCCACTAAGACCAAAATAGAAAAAAACCAATAGGATTGTAGTTTTAATTTAATTTAAAGTCCTAAAATTCTGAAAATGTATTGATAATCTATATCGAAAGAGACTTTTAGGCTCTATTTGGTGCACATATTGAGGGATAGGAAAGAAACGAAAATACTAAGGAAAATATTTTCCTTTATTCATGAGCTAAAAAGGGCCTAAGGGTGTCCATTAATTTGATAAAATTGAAAATTAAGTGTTGAATTTTAAGTACTGGAAATTTTAAGCAGTTGAATTTGCTGTACATAACACATGAGTATTTCAAGTATTGAAATAGCCTGCAATTAGTGATTATTTCTAGTCGAATTTTTTCAATTAAGATATTCAATGGATTTTTGGCTGCATTTTCAATTAGAGTAATGCTAGAGTCACAAAGAGATGCTTACAAAATGATATGATATCCCATATGACAGAATTAAGTGTGGTGACTCTTTCAATTAAGTGGTACATTATCAAATGTATTGTACAAAATATGTGCTTACAATTTTAATTTACCACTTAGTTGGTTATAATCACAAGCTAAATTTGTCTAGCTAACTTCCTATCTTTCTTGTGGAACTTAAACAATGATAACAATTCTACGAATTATTGCTAATAAAGATAACAATAGTAACTTTTCATAAAGAAAAATACTCAATTAAGTTTTACATTTAATAATTGTGTTGCTAAACGCATGAGTAAATTAAATGGGAATGGAATAGGACACATGTCAACATGGTAGTGTTGGATAAGCAAGAGTGAGAAAAAGCACTCTATGTTAAATGGGTAAACAAATATTAAAGTGGTTGAAATTGAATCCTAAATTTTTTTGAATGCATATCTTACCTAGAATTTGTTCGATAGAAGTTACCTATATTATTGTTGGTATGGAATAAACAAAATCGTGAGTGACTCATCATAGAGCTCCAAAAAAGACAAAAAAGAAAAGAAGAAGAAGAAGAAAACAAATCAAGATTCTTTAAAAAGAGTTATGTAATACTAAGAATTGATATCAGGAGTTGATGGGTATAGTTTTATGTCTGTAAAATTACTTCAGTACCCTTAATGAAAACTGAATCCAATAACTGTAAATAGAAGTCCCGTCATGAGAAGGGGACTGATGTTACTATAACTAATAGTTTTTTTGTTTTCATTTTGACCATTAAGTTATTGAAAATATTACATTAATAGTAATGAGAATGAAATTTATAAGTAAGTTGAATGAATGAATAGAAGAGTAAGGAATAATAATTACCTTCAATGCAAAGCTTGAAAGTGCACACTTGTGTAAAGATCAATCGTGCATGTTTAGTTCATCATAGCACATTATTAAGAGAACACGAAGAGTAGACAGTTTTGTGAATCTTAATTAAAGTGTAAAAAAAAAAAATGTCCAAGGCTATGGAGAACTTGGGAAGTGGAGACGTATAATAGAAATTAGATAATACCAGTAGGTTCTTTAATACTATCATTAGTCTTCTAGTCCAAAAAAAAAAAAAAAGAAAGGTGAGAGAGAGAGAGAGAGAGAGAGAGAGAGAGAGAGAGAGAGAGAGAGAGAGAGAGAGAACTAAAATAATGTCTTAACAAATAGGGCCAAAAGTAAACCTGGGACTGAGGGGCTTGTGAATTCATGTTATTCTTCTACACGATTAATTTCTAGTACACAATTCCTTTATTTATTTCTAATACTTGATTTCCTTATTTATCCTAATTTAGATTTGACTTTATTTCATCTAATGATCCAATACTCAATTAATCCATTCTGGTCCACTTTAATCAAAGAAGCAAAAAATTGTTACACAATTACTCAAAGAACATACTTGTGTAAAGTTCTTTAGGTGTAGTTTGTTAGGTTCCCTCTCACAACAGTGGGTCTAGGGATTAAAAAAATAATATTTAAATTTATTTTATTATTTATTTATTTATTTTCTAGTTAATTAGGGTCTTACAATTGTGAGAGGAATCTAACAAACCATGTGCAGCTAAGGAACTTTGCCCAAATGTGTTCAATTACTAAAATTCTTCTATTAATTAGCTATTGATTAAATGTGAGCTTTTAGATAGATTAGCTCTCAAACATTTGTATTAATTGAAGGCTGAATGCAAGATTTATAATTGGAAGGTAAAATTTTTTAACTTCGCGAGTGTAAAAAGAATCATATACTACTAAGAAATTGGTAATAGGAATTTAGTTAAGAGTCCTAAAATTCTTCTAGACATTTATTGTAACTCTTTAATAGATATATATGTTACTAATCCATCATTCACGTAACCCACCGTGGAGTCCAAAAAAAGAAAAGAAAAGAGGGGTTATTACACTAACACCCCTTCAACTATGACCATTTTCAATTGCCCTCAACTATAAAACTCAACAAATTGACCTTATCAACTATTTTAACTTTTCACTAACAGCCCTTCTGTTAGGTTGTAGTTAAAAAATTAATTACTTTTGTATTATGTTACCAATATAAAAGTGTTAACAACATAACATTTTTGTCTCTTATTTGAGTCGTTGAAATTTTAAGAACAAAAATGCCAAAAATTTGGTGTACAACAAAGGGCAATTATTATGCAACAAATGATATTTTTGTCACAAAATTTCCAATGGCTCCAAGGAGGGACAAATAGATATCATGTTGCTAATAGTTTGTATCATATGTTGCTCACATGATAATAAAAAAATAAAATATAAATTAAAAAAAAGAAAGAAAGAAAAAAAAAAGCGTTCTTTTTTGGGACAGAATTCTAATGGAAGGAGTTTTAGAGAAAAATGCAATAGTTGAGGGGAGTTAGTTTGTCAAGTTTACAGTTTAGGGGCGTATTTAAAAAAGAGTCATATTTGAACTAAAGTGTGGTTGACTTTTTTCTTTTCTTTTTTTATTTTTATTTTTTATTTGTAAATTCCGATGGGAACTTGAGTTGTTTGGAAGGAGTTGTAATACACAATAGGATTAATGTCGAATACCATTAATATTAAGGAGTTGTAAAACTGTAGGGATTATATATAACATGATATATCCAAAGCAGAAAAATAAAAAGTTAGGATTATCATGGACGGACCCAAAAAAAAAAATGGTATACTAAAATTGTTAAAATTCTAAGAAAATTACTTAAGTGAAAGTGCACCGATTGATAAAAGTGTAAACCACTTATGGACATCGGTAATTATCAGTTGCTTTATATCTAAAATACTAAAACCGTCCCACAAATGAATTTACCAAAATAACCACTACGATCTAGATTTGTAATATTTGTTGATCTATCTCTGCACATAAACATACACATAACAAACAAATATACATACGCATATAATATATACAAAAAGAGGTTATATATAAAAAAAAAAAAAAAAAAAAAAGTCCAAGAAAAAGAAAAAAAAATCAATGGATTTAGTTTATTCTAGAGTCCAACAAAAAGAAAGTTGATCTATGAGGCACATAATTAAACATACACATAACACACAAATATGCATACGCATATAATATATATATATATATATATACAAAAAGAGGTTAAAAAAAAAAAGAGTTCAACAAAACGAAAAAAAAAAGAAACCAATAGATTTAATTTATTCTAGAGTCCAAAAAGAAAAAATCAACCAAACACATAGATGTTATTGAGTTGTAGGACTCTTATGACATGGACACACTACAAATAAAAAAGTGGTATACTAAACTTTTAAACTCTAAATTCTAAGGAAAATAGTTAAGTAAAAGTGCACCGATTGATAAAAGTGTAAAACACTTATGCGCATTGGTACATTTATATATATTATAGATATATATATATACACACATCAATAAATCAGATCATTCAAGTAATCTACCACAATCCATATCCAGAAAATTGGGAGAAGCAACACAAATAAGAAAACACTACCCAACACACCCACACACAAAAACACAAAAAAAAAAAAAAAAAAAAAAAAAAACACCCTCAAATGGAAGTAGAATTTGAATTGAGAATGTGAAGCTAACCTCGCTGCCCCGTCGAAGGGCATTCGGTGAACATATTTGACTGGATATTTTCGTTCCGATCAATATATATGCAGGAATATAAAGAAAACACAGTATAGATATATCATATCAATACCAAAATTAATAGCCTTACCCATTGATATGAGCAACCCAGTTAGTATAGGTTCGTGCTAATAACGTGGTATAAAACTAATAATTAAAAGTAATCACACAAAGGTAAACAAATATTTCAGGTGATTCGACAATTTGCCTACGTCCACTATGGAGAGGATCACTCTTTATTATTGAGAGAATTTATACAACTCAAGCACTCTCTACCAATGTATACGGGCCGTATACCAAAACACTGATATTATTTCTCTCTTCTTTCTATCTCTTTTTTCTCTGCTTCTCTTGTTTCTGTGTATGTCCTCTTGTGAACTGCCTTGGTGTTTATAGGCAAATGGAGTCGACACATCTCCATAATTTTCATGCGTAGGTAGATGTGTAAGCCGAAATTGAAAAACCGAACCGACCGACCAAAACTAAACCAAACGGTCGGTTTTTAAAAAAAATATTCTAAGCTAACAAACCAAATCGACTGCCCAAAACACAATGAAAACCGAAAAAAAAAAAAAAAAAAAAAAAAAACGACTGAGCGACCACTTCGGTCGATTTTTAAAACACGAAAAAATCGACAAAGACCGACTGAATCGGCCAATTTACACCCCTATGTGTAGGGATGTTTTTCAACCTTACTGTTCATTGAATCACTATTCAGAAAGAATGACATCCAAGCCACTCCCATGACTTTCATAGCAGATATATTATTAAAATTCAAAATCAAAATTGACTATCTATAGTAATATTTTCATTAAAATAAGAGTAATGGCATCCTTCCTAAATTTTGTATCACATATATAGTTCTCAAGAAATGTGGCATTGGGACCACCTTTAATAAGAGTAACCATATGCTTTCCGAATTTTGCATCCTAAGTAGTTCCCGAACATATGGGACCACAGTCAATATTGATGGGATCATTTTAACATCCTCTAATCAAAATCAAGTGGGTCCACTGCCACATATTTTTGGAATTCATTTGTGATACAAAATTTGAGAAGCATAGAACTGCTCCTTTAATAATGGTGGAACTGCTTCAACATCCTACAATATAAAATTCATCTGGGACCATTGCCACAATTTTGAAACTACATTCAAAAATGCTTCGCACACAATGCAAAACACAACGAACTTCACACCAAGGGCATCTCAGCAAATTTTTAAAACTTGTGTGGGAATTCTGATATTTTCTCGACCCCTCTCTTTGTGCCAGTCAGTTTTCAACTTTTCCCTCCACTCTCTCTCTCTCTCTCTCTCTCTCTCTCTCTCTCTCTCTCCATATCCAATTATCCATTTTCTCTATCTACAATACATAGGAGAACAGAGAACACAGAGAAAGTAAGCAAAAAAAAAAAAAACACCAGAGATGGTTCTGATCATAAGCACCAACTCTTCTCTTTCCTCCAAATACAATCCCCTCACCAAAACCCAACCCATCTCACCTCCCTCCAAACCATCTCTCTCCTTAACCTCCCCACCAGTCCAAACCCTAAACAGAGACCCATCAAACCCAAACATATCTCGGTCGTCCACGTCGCTGAGATTTTGTCGAAATCAACGGTGTCCGCTGACCCATTTCGTTGGAATTGGACTGTGGATAGCTGGAAATTGAGAACTGCAATTCAGCTTCCGGAGTATCCGAATGTAATGCCCTGAATTTCTAGAGAGTATTAATAATTAAAGCTTCGTTCTATCTATTTGTATAAACTTTTTCCTTCTTTTGGTGAAATTTGGTTACCAATCGATTGCCTTGTTTCCCAATCGATTGACATTATATCAATCGGTTGCCATTACACCGACCAAAAGTAATGACGTGGCAACATACCAATGGATTGCATTCAAATATCTGTTACCAATCGATTGCCATCATTACCAATTGATTGGCATAAGCTGAGATAAGTTTTCTTCTTTGCTTAAGCTTTGGACGTGTGGCACTCTCACACCTCTATATATTTGAGATTATTTATGGACTTGGGGCTATTTGCTCAGTTCTTGAGAGAGGAAAGAGTTTGTATATCATATACACATATATATATATATATATCTATATCTATATACACACACTCACTCTCTGGACAGAGAAGAAGAGAAAGAAAGAAGAGAAGAGGAAAGAAAGAAGAGGAAGAAAAGAAGAGACAGAGAAGGAGAGAGAGAGAGCTGGACAGAGAGAAAGAGAAGGAAGAGAGAGAAAGCTTGGAGTTTTTCAAACTCACACAAAGCCAAACACACCTTTAGGTGAGATTCTAACTCACTTGGTCCCTTTATATGAAGTCTTTATAAGGAAGATAGTGAAGAAGAAAAAGAAGTCAACAAGGAATTAAGAGAGTGAAGAAGAAGATAATATTATCTATTTTAAAAATATATATAATATTGTGGTGTTGGTGGTGGTAATGGTGGTGCTGTGATGGCGGTGGTTGTGAACTGTACTGTTATGGGAGTGGTGGTGGTAGTGGTGGTGGTGCTCCGATAGTGGTGATGGCGCTACAAAATTATATGTTTTCGAAAACAGACAGTATTATCTGTTTTCAAAAATACATACAATTATGGTGCTGCTGTTGGTGGGCGTGATGGTGCTGTGATGACGGTGGTTATGAACTGTGCTGCTATGGTGGTGGTGGTGGTGGTAGTGCTCCGATGGTGGTGGTGGTGCTGCTGCAAAATTATCTGTTTTCGAAAATAGATAATATTATCTGTTTTCAAAAATAGATAATATTGTGGTACTGCTAGTGGTGGTCATGGTGGTGCTGTGATGGTGGTGTTTGTGGACTGTTTTAACAGATAATAATCTGTTTTGATATCATGACCATTATATACCATAAACTTGTCATTGGTGCTGTTGTTGCTGCGGTGGTTGTGGTGCTGCTGCGAAATTATCTGTTTTTGAAAACATTTAATATTGTCAAAACAAATAATATTATCTGTTTTCAAAAATAGATAATATTGTGGTGTTGGTGATTGTGGTGGTTATGATGCAATGGTGGTGATGGTGGTGGTGATGTCAGTGACGATGGTGGTGGTGGTGGTGATGAGGATGGTGATGGTGACGAAGATGGAGACAGCGATGCTAGTGGTAGTGCTGCAATGGTGGTGATGATAGTCAACGATGGTGGTGGTGATGGCAGTAACGATGGTGGTGGTGGTGGTGGTGATGATGACGATGGTAATGGTGACGACGATGGAGACGGCGATGGTAGTGATGGTGCTGCGATGGTAGACGTGATGGCGATGGTCGTGGTGCTGCTATGGTGGACACGGTGGCGAGGGTGGTTGTGCTACGATGGTGGCGATGGTGGTGCTGCGATAGTGGTGGTGCTGTGATGGTAGCGATAGTGGTGATGTGATGGCAATGGTGGTGGCACGGTAGCAATGGGATGGCGTGGTGGCGATGCTGGTGGTGGCGGCGGCAACGGTGGCGATCGTGCTGGTGGTGAAGATGATGATGTGGTAATGGTGGGGGTAGATTTGTCATAAAAAGCAATTTAAAAAGAAGGGGTTTAGCTTAAAAACAAATGAGCACTTTGGTTTTATATTGAAAAATAAGCCTTAGTTGGGTTTTATAAACTATAGACCAATTTTAAGGGGTTTATTTCAAAATTTCTCTATACACAACACGTTTTTTTAAATTTTATTTTATTTTCTTTTCTTTTTTTCTTTTTTTTTTCTTTTGACTTGAGAGTCAAATTGGAATATTTCATAGAATATTCTCCAACTTACATATTTTCATTTACACCATCACATATTCTTAAGTTCTATTATAACACTCAATAATTTTTTAATAACTACCCAATATCTATATGAGTTTAGTCTATGTCACGTATGGGTTCCAGTGGTCTCAAATATTGTATGAAGAGTAATGCTACAATCTCCGAATTTGTGCACTGAAAAATCGTGGCCATTCATTTCATTGAGTTCCAACACTTTAGCGTGGGGGCCACCAAAATGAATGGCCACAATATTTCGATACACAAATTCGGTGACTCTACCATTACTGTTATATGAAAGCACTAATTAGCCTACCAATTATGCCACGTGTCCAATTATGCCCTCACAAGGGTACCCATACTGGTCCCATAAATAATCATGAACAATAATAGAATATTAAAGCACTTAACATTTCATCAATTAAATTATTATATGGTATCAACATGTATTATAATGTACACATTTATATTTACATGTTTACCATTTAATTACATAAATGCAGTATTACGCATTTTATTTAATCTGGATCTCCCGTGGGTCCCGTTTCACATCTGTCCAACTGTGCCCTTTTATCAAACTCTTATCACGTCGGGGTAACTAAAACTTACCAAAATCATCATATGCAATTAATTATACTAATTAATGCATGCAAAATAAATATTACTTTCATTTTCTGGGTACGGATATTACAAAATCAATTCGGTTTGGGGTTTTTCAACCGACCAAAATTGATCCGTTCGGTTCGTTACTAAGACTAATTTTTCAGTTCGGTTTCGATTTTATATTGTGAACTTTTGATGAGAACCGACCGAACTGATCGGTTCAGTTCGGTTTGATTTTTCGGTTTTACCTTTCTCCCTTACATCCACTTGATATGATTTCCCTAAAAATAGGAGTTTGTGTATGATTAATCACATCAGCATGATGTCAGGGTATGACATATGCACTAAATAAATTTTCGTTCTCAAGAGTAAAACCAAAAGAAATTTTGTTAAAAGAAAGAAGGCTTAGATATAAAATATACCCTTTGAAGCTTGATCATTGTCTCATTTGAATCCGTGTAGTTTCAATTGCATTAATTTAGTTCATGAATTTTTAATGGAAGTTTTTAATATAAGAAATATGGTCCAAATGTCCCATTTGGTAAAAAAATTTGACATAATTAACCCACTTCTATGCACATATATAATGATAAGCAGGTCGAAAGATTTGTGGTTTTCATTTTTACCACTGAAAAGCGTGACAGTGTTTAGTACATAGGTAAATTCTGTCATTTTTTCCCCCACAAAGTTGGACATTTGGACCACATTACTTCTATTTAAAAACTTCAGAGATCAAATCAACGTAATAAAAACTACAGAGACTAAAATGAGATAAGGACCAAAGTTCACAACATTTTGAGGGCCCTCATGAAATTTTTATAATTACATTTTTACTTTGAGATTTTTTAGTATTTTACATTTAGGCCTCCCAATGTCCAATTTAATACCATCAATTACACATATATATATATATATATATATATTGATACATATGTATATAAAACTCAAAAGTAAAGGTCCCTAGCATTTTGAAAATTACACTTTTAGCGTAAAAAAATTTGAATTTTTGAATTTTTGAAATAGCCTCCTCTAGAATTTTGAAAGACATCATACAATGTTTAAGTTTCACAAATTGATTCATATTATAAGTAGACTCCAAACAAATTGCCAATTATATATAAGTAAAAAAATTGTCAATTATGTATAAATAGACCCCAAAAAAATTACCTCAGGGGCGCTGCCTCCAAACTTTTGTATAAGATCTCACTTTTAATAGTTTGTCCCGGGCCTCCAAATACTTAGGGCCAGCCCTGCACCCACACCCAAAAAGTCACACCCCCTCACAATCACTCCCTGGTGATCCTACAATGTCAGTAGACTCCACAGTGCTACCTAGAAATTATTGTGAGTGGTTGTGAATTTTTGAATGTGAAATGTGTATGGGTGTAGCATTTCTAGTCATAAAGAAACAAGAAAGACGCCACTGCCACAGCCACTGCCCAACACACGCGGCGACCCGAACTCTCACACTCTCGACACTTCTCTCTCTCTCTCTCTCTCTCTCTCTCTCTCTCTCTTCTTTTTTTTTTTTTTTTTTTTTTTTTTTTTTTTTTTATGGCAGAGAGTACTATTTGTTTACAAGTACCCCTTTCATCATCTTCTTCTCTGCTTGTCTCTGTTTCATATTATACGCCATTATTGAATTGTCTACTATAATGGTACCACCGTTTCAATTTCTTTGCTTTCTTTGCTCTATGGACCGTTTCAATTTTAATTTCCATCCCAATTTGGGAAATTAAAGAAATAAAAGGTTTCAAAATTATTTTTATTATTATTTTTATTTTGTGGATTACAATTAATGGTATCTGATGTTTTAAATAAATAATCAGCTAATTTAATGCTTATTAATTTTGAAGATAAGAAGAACAGCATAAGATCAATGAGTTGTGCAATGTTATCTTATTGTGTTTAATGTTTGAAACACTATATGTCTTCTTTATATGTAAAATTGATTGATTTTGTTTCTAATTTGGTTGGGATTTCTATAAATTAGAATCTATTAAATATGGAAACTGGGTGGTTTTAATTCCTATATCTGTATGTAAATATGGTGATAAAAAGTGCTGCATATTAAACCCAGTTGGTCTGGAAGCTTTGCAGTTAAATAACAATATACAGTTATATATATATATATATATATATTCACACATACACACTTATAAAATATTATCTTACCATGAGTGAGTATCATCATCAAGTGATTTCTCCCTGTTCTCCGACGAAGACAGTGCGCTCAAATTTGCAGAGATTTCTTGATGCAGTAACACCCACTGTGCCATCAAAACCCCTTCCGCAGGTACTAATTTTTTTTTTTAATCACCCAAGAAAACCCTTTTTGATCTGATCTGACCTCTAACATATATAAAAGGGGGAAAATATATATATATCGGAGCGCTTCTCTTGCGGGAGTCCGCAACTTAATTTCTGTTTCAGCCGTTGGATCCCCTTTTCATTAAAGGGATTGTAGTAATTTCACAGGATCCAGTGGCTGAAAACAGAAGTCCGCGGACTCCCGCACGAGAAGCGCTCCGATATATATATATATTGCTCTCTTATATGCAAAAAAACCATTTCATTAAGATTATTGAAGTAATTTCACTGGCTAAAAATTGGATCCAACGGCAGTAAATAGAAGTCTTGACTCTCTCCTGAGAAGGGTTCTGTGTGTATATATATATATATTAGTTTGCCTATGCCTTTCTTGCTTTTGGTTTTGGCAAATATATGTGCGTGGTGGATAAAATGTACTTATATGGAGTTGTAGTCTTTTATTTGCTTCTGTGTGGTTTTTGGATCATTGCTAATCTGTTTTACTGTTATTGCTTTCTTATATGCGCACAAGTGTATGTATAGTACTATGATGCAGCCTAGTGGTTTGGGCATGTATGATACAACCCCAAGTTTTGGTCCCAACAAGTTGTGATTTGGTAGCAGCAAATGGTTTTCAAAATCAAGTTGGTTTTCCAACTTATAACATTCTGGTTCCAAATCACTACATGTTGGAACCTGGGACCCAATCACAACTTTTTGCAACCTAAAACATGGGCAGTGTGATACAGCCCAAACCACTAGGTTGTATCATAGAATTGCCCGCGTGTGTATTGTCTCTAATCAAAAGCATAAAAATAGTATAATGTTTGCTATAAAACATTAGGAGGAGGGATCCCTTTGTAGGAGAATTCTATGATATGACCTAGTGGTTTGGTGTCGTCTCATATGGCTAGATCATAAGACATTGCACCAGGTCACAAAAATCGTATCCATTGTTTTGTTTAGGTCTGAGAAAAATTGTAGCCATAGAAGTTTTGTTTAGACCTCAAAATATTGTACTGAGGTCTGAAAACATTACACCATAGTTTATAAGAAACAAAACAACTACGGGTACGATTGTTGTGCCACGTGTACATGTCCTTTGGTAGAAGGAACACAAAGTTATCTTCTACAGAATCATGGAACCGCAATTTTGCTTTTCAGATTGACCTTAAATATTATAAATTCTTAACCTTTTCAATGCAAAATACATGGTTGCATTCTCTCTCTTTTTCTTTTGCTAGGCACTTTGTTTTCTCACCTTAAGGCAAGTAGAATTATGGTTCTGTTTTGAAGTCATGCAGATATTTTCATCTCTGTATGAGTCTGAAAGATTACAAAACTTGATTTAATACAAAACTATCAAACCTATAATTCTCGTGTTATTCCGTTCTTTGTCCCTTAAAAAAATAAGTAATTTGGAAGCATTGGATGGTAGTTTCAATGAATGCCAACGTATATGCATAATAAGATTCAGAAAAGTGAATAATTTCGTATTTGCATTTGGGTGAGATTAGACTTGATTCAACTCAACTCAACTAAGCTATCTCCTAACTTTTTTATGATTAGAATTGGTTGAGAATTGTATCTCTATTTAATTCCTGCTACTCACTCTTTCTGAATCTCCATGTAAGTCCTGTCAATCACGCCATATAACAGTTCAGAATATATATATATATATATTTCTTTCCGGGTTTTCATTGTGTTTATATTGCAGAGCTGCGTTAATGTTCTAAACACTTTATGGCACCCAGTTGGTAAGGATACAGTTGAATATTTCACACTAGGGGACCTCTGGGAGTGCTACGACGAATGGAGTGCCTATGGTGCCGGGACCAAAGTAGTGTTGAACAATTGCGAGAATGTTGTGCAGTACTATGTTCCTTATCTATCTGCCATCCAAATCTACACCACCAAGTCCTCTGCAATTTTCAGGTACTTGAAATTTTTTTGTCTATTCCATTTTCAAATTTGGTTTGATGTCGGCTTTTCGTTCTTATTAAAATTTTGGTGAAATTTTTTTTTTTGATTAAGTATACTTTTGTCAATGTAGAAATCCAAGAGAGGATACTTATGTAGCAGAACTTGAAATAGATTCTTGGAGCGATGACAGCGAGAGCGACAAACTCTCGAGGTCTCTAAGCAACAACTCTAGCAAGGCTTGGGATGCCACGTCAGTGGGATCAAGTATTGACCAAGAGGGTTCATCGCCGATGAGAGACCGGCTTGGTTACCTTTACTTTCAGTACTATGAAACGTGCTCGCCTTATTGGAGGATTCCCCTCATGGACAAAGTATTACATCTTAGTCTTTTTTTTTTCTCTTTCTATGTTATATATGTGTATGTGCTTTTCACTTGTCTTTACTAATGAAAAGTTTTTTCTTTTCCTCTTTCTTTTGAAGGGCAAGAAAGAATAGACAATATATTTATGTACATAAATATATATATATATACATACTATTATTAGTGAATGAGATTCTGATGCCCCTGGCTTATTTAGATCACTGAATTAGCTCTAAGCTATACGGGACTCACAACATTGAAGAGTGTTGATCTCTCCCCTGCTAGTTGGATGGCCATTGCTTGGTATGTTACTGTCTTTGATCTTGAAAGATGTTCTTACGCTTTGTTTTCTTCTCGATAGATGAACAAGTTAATTCCGGCCCTATATCCTATAGTATACACAATCTTATATTTTCGATTTGGTTGACAATTTTAGCGATGAAATTTCTTAATTCTTCTTCCTCTGACCCGCCTAGTGTTCATATTAGGTAGTAAAAAGTCTATACATGAAGAATACAAAAGTCCGATCATAACAAGATGTTGCCACCATAAAATAACTACTATAACCTGTTGAACATAAATTTCCAGGCGTTAGTTTGCAAAAAGCATTCATTTATAAGGAACTTGAGTTGTGAATGTGTAAATATATGGGTAATAGCAATATGAAATCATACCAGCTTTTGTATTAGTGTGTTGTTGTGGAAACTTTCAGTTGAATTTCAAATTGCTACCTGATAAAGTTATTGAAGACAATTTGAAGTTACGATCACCTTCAACTAATTGTGAAACTGAACAGAACGGGTATCTCCTTTCGTTAACATACTATGATGGACACAAAATGAAAATAGACGATGAAACGTTTAAATTCTCCCTAGTTCAGAAGGGTAAAGGTTTCAATTAATCATGTTGTGAAAGAAGCTAACGACTAATTACCTTAGTCAATGTTGGGTGCTTATGGCATATTAGACTGGTAAAAAGGGACCCGTGGAATTCATATAGGTCCATCCAAACATGAAGGTTAATACTTGTTATATCTCTCTTGTGCATTGATAAATTTTGTTTGGGAATTTTGTCTTTTATATTCTGCAAATAATTTTTGATGTATAGTTTCATACATAAGACTTTGCATTTACAATGTTCTGATATTGTTTGACTAGGTATCCTATTTATCATATTCCAACCAAGGGAAATGTGAAGGACCTGTCAGCATGCTTTCTCACTTACCATACATTGTCCTCGTCTTTCCAAGGTATGTGACTACTCACCCACCTGCGTTCTTTAATTCAGGACAACATATGTTGTTGTTTCCTTGATGAATAAAAGTTCTACGACCAGAAATTAGGCAAAAGTCGATTTACACAGCAGGGTTTTTACTTCTGTTGCCAAACAAAGAAACGAATAATTTCCTCTTTTCTAGTAAAAAACTTAGTTCGTCATTCGTGTTGCAAGTAATTGTTGCAAAGCTATTTTGGTTGGAATAATATTCATATACTTTTTGTCTTTTGACGAGTAATTGGCTAAAACTAGTAGGCTTTCATTTGATCCCATTTCCCTATATTTTTATGCAACACCACGGTTGATTTGGCATGTAGCTGCCATGTGTGTTGCATATTGTGTACAAGATCATTGAATTGTTCATTTGTCATGGTTCACAACGAGACCACCACATCACCATGTTTTGTCTTCTCTTTTGTGTCTACGTACCAATAGTTTCAATATATCTAAACTTGAACAATCTATTTATCCTCCCAAAACACCCAATCCTCCATTCAACATGCATCTAGTAAACATCGGGAAAATTGCTGTGGGGAATTTAGGTTGGAAATATCATGCTTTGGGTTAGATGAAAGGAGTTTTAGCTGTCCGGAAATTTTAGCGATAAATTTTACACATTTTGTTGGCTTTATATCTGATGTGTCAGTTTGCACAATTCAGTAAAAGCAAGTTTCCATGTGGCGTCTAAGATGGAAAAAGAACATCAAATTTGGAAAACTCCACATCTTGAAGTGATGTCCTAGCCATGTCGCCTATTCTTTGAACTTTCTTGTTCCATTTCTGAATCGAAGGAGTTTTCCAGTTCAGAAGCAAATGGTGCTAGGATTAAAATATCTGTTTGAGTTCGTCAATGAATTTGAGATCATGCAAGCCACATTGATCTTTCAGATTTGGAATATATGTATATATGTTCTTATTTTTTTCGTCTTATGCACAAGCTATTCACACTTCCATGGAAATATATTATAGTGGAGTCCTGGAATTAAATGTTTAAAAGCAATGAACTCAGTGTATCATATTATTGTTGATCATGTGATCTGTGTGGTCCTTTCCAATGATTCTCTTCTCTGAAATCGGAATACTTATAAGAAGGAAGAATTCAAAGAATTTTCGTAAATATATGGAAGTATAATCGAACATTTTCGTGGGTGTAAATTTGGATTAACAATGATTATAGTGCTTTCTCATCCAATGTTTGTGCTTCTCACTGCTGCCCAGTAGTTCCAATTGCGATTATTGTTTTCATCAACAGATAATTATGTGATGGACAACGTTGAGGAAAACACGGGGAGAGACATTACTTGTTCCCAAGTGGTCGAAGAAATCGTAGGAAGTAAATGTAAATATAACGATGTAATTGCACTCGCGCCTTTCGGGTTGACTACTTACAAGATGCAAGGAGATATTTGGATGAACCACGGGACATCCGATCACGAAAGGCTCATCTATCTTCATAGCGCTGCCGATTCTTGGTTGAAGCAGCTCAATGTCCAGCATCACGACTTCAACTTCTTTACTTCACGCTCCACCTTCGACATTGGTATGTCATTGTAACTTGTTTCGCTTAGTCAGTGAACTCAAGCCGATTGTGGTGCCATTACGAAGACGGACTTCCCTGCAGTACTTAGTTTTGGACGTATATATGAACTCAAAGGTGTGCGTTTTTCCTTACTCATGAAGTTGATCGAGAATGTTTTCCTTTCGTTCCAACGAGAGAGAGAGAGAGAGAGAGAGAGAGAGAGAGAGAGAGAGAGAGAGAGAGAGAGAGAGAGAGAGAGAGAGAGACTTGAAATTTAGGCAGTAGCACTAGGTCATGTTATTCGTTCATGCCCTTCATATTTATATTTTGTATGTGCAGATACGGTTGCAGTCCTGTCTGTAGTATCTCAATAAACGGACAATGTAATTCTAGGTTGTGGGCTGCTGATTGACATAAGCACTTGAAAGCCCTAAATCAAATGGTGTGCTGGATACATATACTTGTGTAACTGGTACTCTCATTCAAAGATTGCCAATAACTTGATGTAGCGGACCTAGTGGTCATGCAGATATCAGTTATTTTTATTTTCCTGACTTGCAAGTCGTAAGAGGCCGTTTGGAAAAGCACAGAACGGGTTATGTGGTTCATAAGTGAACTGGTTTTGTAAATTCGGGTATTTGATGAGTGCCAGATTCTTGCATGAGAGTCCATATCCAGTCAAATAACTCTCTTAAAATTGATTATTTGCCATACCAACATAACATTAGTTCTCACTTCTTCTCAGAAGGATCAGATAAAATGAGAGAATTTGACTGAACTTGGTTCATTTTTCTAAACAAGGCCCTTAATGGTTCAATTGTTTGTTTGATGTATAGGGCTCAAACACAGACCGTAGCTGCTATCAGCAGATAAAAACTTTTATCTATGTCACAATCTAGTGGGCGAATTATAAATGAATGAATAATCTGCTACAGGTCACAATCTAGTGGGCCAATTACAGGTAAGAGTAAGCATTTGTTTAAATCATAATCATTCTATATGAACAAGCACACCGGCGCGTGACCTGTTTTGTAATGTTGCACTTTTTAAGCATGCATCAATACAAAAAATAAAAATAAAAAATTACAACATTACCATGCGAATCTTTAGGTTTTGGCTTTGTTTTTATTTTTTGTTTCAAGATTGAGGAAAACTCACTTTTAAAAAAATGAAGAAAAAAAAAAATCAAAAACTAAAAACCACAATGTTACAAAACCAGACCTTAATGTTTTACATGCCTCATCAGACACCACCGCCATCTTGTACACAATAACGGTAACGGTTTAATACATCTTTTGGGATCCTACACACACCCCATAAGAACTCGATAGCTTGCATCCAGTTGTCAAAGCCAACTGCTCTCAATAATTCTTTATTATTTTGATCACTAAAATTCTACCCATTAATGCACATTGACATTTTATGCCCCAGGATACTTTTGCCTGGTACCCAAAACCAAATTGTATAAGTGAGTACCAAAAGATTATTATTTGTACTACATATGGTATAATAAAATCCTTTCAAAGGTTATAAATTAGAGAGGACATTATGAAAAGATTTTTTTAGAATTAAGGACATTTATGATAAAATTGGAAAGGTCCTCCATACAAAAGCATAAACGGCCTGTTTGGTTCAGGGATATTCTTAGGGTAGATTTTGATTCCACCCTAAGATTACTAGTAGTCTTAAAATTTATTCTTTTTTGGTTCATGCATTATTCATATAACTGTGGATCCCACTAGATTTAGAATACACCAAAGGTGAAAAATTTGGTGGATTCTAAATCCTAGCTTGGAGGTGGTGTTCTCAAAGATTACTGCGACTTTGGTTTTATAATTTCATAATACTGAAATTAGCCCTTATGTTTGTGGAAGATATAAGTTAGGTTATTAAACTATTTTAACTTGTGGAATAAATGATAAATCTATTATTTTCTTCATTTTGATGGTACAAGTAGTGACTTGGCAGATAAGGTGCTACTTTGGAAATTATTTATCCAAGTGTATTCGATCGAGAATTTCTTTGCGAACAAGTGCTATTTTCGAGAAAAAAAAACTCCTATATTTACCTACTGTTTTTATTTATTTATTGCCAATGGTTGACTGTTTCCTCATTAGATGATTTGGTTATAATCTTTTTCATATACGTGATTGGAGTAGACTTTCAAATATGTTAGTGAATTAAATCTTCTACACTTTCTCTATAATATCAAAATGCGCGAAAGTTTTTTTTTTAAATACTTTTGTTCATCCCAAAAATGGTTCACCAATGCTCACCCAAGAATCTCATTGATCAATGCAGTAGGACCCATGATTAAATTAATGGTGTTTAATTCTAGATCTCACTATTAACCAATGGAATGCTTGGGTGAGTATTGGTGAACCAATTTTGGGGTGAGCAAAAATGCTCTCTTTTTTTTCTTCTCAGAACTATCAAATGGCGTCTTTCTACTGTCCACATGAGCCTAATGTTGCCCATATGTCATAACCAATTTTTAGGTTTAAATTATTTTCTTAATAATCCTCCAACTTTAGAGGTGTAACAATTTGAATTTTAGCTCATAATTTGTTTTAGCCTTCAAGGATAACTAGGCTCAATTGGGTTTACCACAAACACTCACACACGAGCCACCGTCGCCCCGCTCCGTTCCGGGCGACGCTTGGGCTTGGGCCTACTCTTAAATATCTTTTTATACACAATTCATTGGGAAAATACTTTTTATATAATCAGAAATAGTTTTATTTGGATTGAGTCAGTTGGAGACCAAGTCTCCCTCAATCTTCTCCACGTTTTTTATTCTAGATTTTTCTCCAATGTTCCCAGATTTTTCTCCACGTTCTTCAATGTTATATTTCTAATGTTCTTTTCCCAACGTTCTGGTTCTATATATATATATATATATAAGCAGAAAACTGTTTCCAGTATTATTCATTCCAAACCAAAGAGAAAAAACAAATATATATATATATATATATAAGCAGAAAACTGTTTTCAGTATTATTCATTCCAAACCAGAGAGAAAAAACAAACAGTTTCTGATAAACAGAGAGAGATACAGTTTTGCTAAAAAAATTATGTGATTTCGAGTATGGAAAACTCGAAACAGAGGCGATTTCTGACCTGCTTTATCCTGGGAATATCGTGGCCTTCATCCGAATTGCTTGCACAACTTGGGCAGAGCCGCGAAGCTTATTAAAAAGAGTGACTGAGGCCGCGATTCATCCCAATAAAAACGTCAAAGGCTACTGTTATTGGTAATATTGTTCTATTTGAGTTTCTGCAACAACAGTTATTACTAAGGACTTTCACCTAAATTTCACCTAAATTTCTATTATTACAAATGGCATAATTGCGTTACAAAAAAAAAGGGTCAAAATTGTAATGTTTATATAATACGACGAATCAAGATTGTGTATTTTTTCCCCTACACAATGGAACTATTGATTTCCAAATGTATAGGCTGCTGTAAGATGGAACAAGTTGTCCCTCCAAATTTGGGAAAAATATTGAATATAATGGGTGTAGAAATCCTCTGTGGTATCATAACCCAATAAAAATCAATCTTGTATGAATCTATCTGGTCCCCTATTTTCAGGAGAATTCTTATTCAACTCACCAAAAATTTCTGCCAACTCAGTAAAATTTAAAAACATATGAGAGGGGATAAAATCCTAATTGGTATCACGTGATATCGAATATTTACTCCCAAATTTGGTGTAAATATATGAATTGAAATTTTATTACTCAAATCATGAATTAAATTGTTGGATCAGATATGGATTTAACCAATCAAATCTTTTAGTGATCCGATCCGAGCAATTAAATAGATTAATTAATATTATATAGGAAGTTTTACATACATCATGCAATATAATACAGTATTTCAATTAAGCCCAATCGTTTTTTTTTTTTTTTTTTTTTTTCGCTTTTTTCAATTTTTTTTTTCCTTCTATGTGTTGAATTTTGACTGTCACAGACAATTGGGGCCCCAAATATTTTTTTTAAAATATATATATATATACACACACATAAATAATAAAATAAAATAAAATAAAATAAAATAACCTGGTAAAGGCAAACTACTTTTCATGTTATTTATTTTAAAAATATTTGCTTCCAAGTTCTTCATGTCCACAAAGTACAAACTTAAAAGTAAATGAGACCCTATTTCTTGGTCGAAAAGTAAATCAGGCATGAATTCATATAAAAGTATAAAACCTATCTATAGTCCTGGATGCTTTTTTTTTTTTTTTGGCTGAAAATCCTCGATCATATGCTACATAGTAGTCTCGGTCAGTTAGGAGTTATCATGTGGATAAGTGTAAACTTTTATCTCTAAAATCAAATAACTTTAGCACATGACGGCCCTCTACTGACTGAGACTAATACATGACAATGTTCCAAGAACATGGAATAGTTTCTGGGGTCTTCTCCCAACAATAACAGGTCAATATCAATATGGTTGATTCCGTCCATATCTAATCCGCTTACATAACTTACATGCTATGAGACTTCTAATATCGGCATTAAAATATTCCTCTTACTCAGTCCAGCAACCTCTACCCATAAACTCCGAGTATCAAATTTAAATTTAAGGTAAAATCTATTTTACACCCTCAAACTATACTTAATTGGCACTTTGGTCCATAAATTCATTCTTTTCACAAAGTGCTCCCTAAACTAACGATTCTTGGCAATTACCCCCTTCCTTTAAACCATGTATAGTTTGAGCGTGCAAAATGCATTTTATCCTCAAATTTAGATAAATTCCAAGAAGAAAAAAAAAAGACCTCTCCCAATCCTTGACTTAAATTCATATTAAAATGAGTTTTACTTAACTTAAACTCAAATTCTTATAACACTATTCATGTACTCAAATATTGATATGAATTTTTAGTAAGAATTAAAGAGTTTTTTTTAAGACTTTTCTTTAAATTTTGTGTTATGGGTTTGAGTATCTAAAATGTGTCTAGGTATCTCGGTTCCAAATTCTAATATTCAATGAGAAATTGATAAGAATTTTTACTCAAATTTGAGCGAAAAGCTGAGTATGGGTTGGTAATTGCCTAGGTAAGTACAGTGAAATGCTTAGAGCATCTCTAGCTGGTATGCCAAATCCCCATTTGGCATACCAAATGCTTCTATTTATAGTCAAAAACCATTACAACGGAAATTTCTAATTCTTATGTAGCATTTGACATATGCGAGCTCTCATGTCAAATTTGACATTCCAAAAAGTGGCATGACTTTTTATTTAATTTTTTTATTACCCTATTTAATTGTTGTGGTCACATAATTTGGCTACCAATGAACTTAATGTAACAAATAAGGATAAAAAAATAACTTCAAATATAATAAAATTTGACATATTGGTTGGAGATGTCAAGTGCTATTTTAGAGATGTCAAACCTATATGCTACAATGCTTAGAGCATCTCCAATGCTCAATGTTATTTTTCTTCATGCCAAATTTATATTTTGGTATGGACAGCATTTCAGTCCTTTACCTTAGCTCCTGTTTGTGATATTCACTCTCATAGAAGTGAGACCTAGGACAATTTTTAAAAAATAGTTTTAAAGTTCTGGGTCTTGATTTTGTGAGAGGGAACTGCACAAACAAAACCTAAAAGCAAAGCACTGAAGTGCTTTCTTTTTGGCATTGCTACAGTGCTAAAATGTGCTCCAATGGTACACACCGAATGAAAAAAAAATGTTATTTATTTCTTTGTATTAAAGGTATTTTCTTCTTTGCATGCCAAATTATAGCATAACCCTCCAAAAACACATCTCTAATAGTGTGCCAAAGGTCATGCTAAATATAACCAATTCCAAAGGTCATGCCAAACTTGACACATGATATCACATTATTATATTTTGACATGTGCTTTGGCATGCTATGTGAGACGATTTTTTTAAGGTCACGCTATAATTTGACAATAGCATGAAATTTAATACTCCCTCCGTCCCATTTTGAGAGTCCATTATTCCATTTTGGGATGTCCCAAAATAGTGTCCACTTTCCTGAAATTGATGTACAATTTTTACTTACTTTCCAAAATTATCCCTCCTTGAAATCTACAACAAGACAAAACTAAAAAAGTTGTTGTAATGATTAGGGGCAATTGTGGAAAGTAGGTGTAGATTCTTTGTGTCCCTTTAATAAGTTGAGTTCCCAAAGATGGACTCTCAAAATGGGACGGAGGGAGTATAACCATTGGAGATAGCCAAAATGCTACTCCCTCCGTCCAATATTTATAGTCTATATTTGGGACCCAACTTATTAAGGAACATCATCATTACATAAAAAGAAACCAAAACTTTCCAATATTACCCTGTATGAGAGACCTTTCACCACAAGTAGCGAGGGCAAAGTTGGTAAAGAGAAAATTTTGCATTGACTCTTCGAAGGTGGACACAATTTTGGGACATTTCAAAATGAAATACAGGACTCTAAATGTAGGACGGAGAGAATATATTTTTAGTATATAGGATAAAAATTATAGCATAACACTCAAAAAAAAAAAAAAAAAAATAACACCATTGGCCAATGGGGTGCTGCCGTGCTGATACTATGATTTAGCACGCACAAACATTTGCTTTAATAGGTGCCAAAGTTGGTGCATTTATTTGCCAATGCTTTGGCACAAATTTTGACACCTCATTAGAGCAGTGTTTTTCAAATCAATTGTTTAGCACCCATTGCAGATGCCATGTGGTAAAGTTATCTGACTTTTGCAAATAAAAATGTTACACTTGGTCATATAACAGTTCATTGCTGTCTGAGGCCATCACGTGGCACATCGTCAGGAGAAATCATTTAATGAGCCTGTCACACCACGTCATTATGTTGACGTGGTGTGACATCCAAATAACATGGAGTCGTATGGCCACTAAGATGAAGTGGCATAACACTAAGTCATGACCCCCTATTTTTAGGGGCACACCATTCCTCACTTGTCATAACCTCCTAATTTTTGTAGCTACATGGCCTTACGTGATTGAGACGTCACATCGCATTAGCACAAGACGTGTTGTGATGGGCTCACTGAATAAGTTCTCCCAAACACATGACAGCTTCTCATTTAATGGTGATACCTCTGCAGCCATATGATGTGATACACCCACGATACTGAATATTTTCTCAGTCAGGAGGACCATAAAATAATTTTCTCCATATGGGGCAACCTGGCGCTATCGCTTGTCCCATTTAGTGTTCGGGCAATAATGACATGGCGCAATCTCAAATACCACTGAAAGGTAGCAATTTCGTTTGGTTTGATTTTGAAATAATAGAATATAATAGAATTAAAATGAATTCTTGACAATCTGATCACTGTTGGTCGAATTTCTAAACCTCCTACGCTAAAACAATAATTGAAAAGAATTCAATTATAATTTCAGGTCAAACCAAACACAAGATTGTTCCAAACAAGAATTACAAATCAATTCTTTTAACCAAACAGACTGTACACTTCGTTTGGTTTGATTGTAAAATAAAATAGAATTAAATTTGAGAGTATAGGGAAAAAAAAGTAAAGAAAAGAATAGAATTGATTTGCAATTCTAATTCTCATATTTGGTTTGAAGCAGAAATGAAATGACATAAATCATGGTCATTTACTATATTGCCCATATAACAAGAGGAGGTGTGATATATATGGGGTAATTTTGGTATATCACGTTATTTCACTTAAAGTGAAATAATTACTCACCAAATCCTATCACAAGTGGGTTGAATATTGAATGCAATAGTTGCATAATTCTACCTTGTATCACAAGTTCACAATAGAATAAGGAGTATGCATTAATCCATCTGGTCCAGTATTTCTATGGTCCAACTCAGCAAAACACTGATCCAACTCAACAAATTTGAAATCTTGTGAGATGGGATAAAATCTCACATAATTTTCTTGTGATACCCAGTATTAACTCTTAAAAGTGGTAGGATTTGTTTTTAAGTCTAAAATAAGAATTGGGTAGAACTGAAAATCAATTATTTTATCAAACCAAATACAAAATTTACCACAAACAAAAATTGCAATTCATTTATTTTTTTATTTGCGGCAAACCAAACAGACTGTGAGGGGGGAAATAAATGAAGAATAGATACTATATGCCAATGACAACTCTCTCTCTCTCTCTCTCTCTCTCCACCCCAACTTTGTACAAGTAGAAGAAGAATAAGCACCTAATAAATTCGATATTTCGACAATGTTTTGATTGATTGCAGAGATATTCTTTTCTTCGCACACACACGCAAACACACACACACACACACACACATATATATATATATGTAATTGTACCAAATTCAAACTAATATTATTCATCATTACCATAAGTAAATGTGAATGTGTAGAGAATTTTCAGTTTCTGGCGGTGAAATATGTTTTTGTTGACGCTTTTTACTGGGTTCCTTCTTGGAGCGCTGACAATTGTTGTACTCGAAGCTTTGGGCGTCCTCTATGTGATTCGTCGATTGAATCGAAGAGTTGAAGAAGAGCATGCAAAGTCATCATCTCCAGGATTCAGTAATGATCTTGATACTAAATCCTCTCTGGATCTTTCGTCTTACTACAATAAGCAGGTCAGTTTTGCACACACACACACACACACACACACAGAGACACACACACATATATATATATATATATATATATATTTTTATGTTTATATTTATATGTAAATTGGGGAATGTTTTGAAGTTATGTGTAAATTAGACTCAAATTGGCTAATAGGTTTCAAGTCTAAAATTGGGGGCATGTCTTGGAAGTTATTTGGAATTTGACTCAAAATATTTCTCATCATTTGGTGGATGGGTAACAAAATATTGCAAAATTATGGAGACGGTAATTTTAATAGGGCTGGCACAATTATTTTTAGAAAAAAACATAAAAAATAAAAATGACAAAAGACTTCCCTATGATGACTATAGAGGGGTTGGGTATTTCATATTTGATTTGCTTAGAATTATAAAGGCATGTGGGTGCATCAATATGCCATAAAATGATAATCCATCTTTTGGTTAAATATGCTGAAGTTAACCTTCTTTTTCTCAACTTATTAGCTAAAGCTAAGTCAAGAACATACTTCTTGTGTTTTTGAAGAAAATAAGATAGTAATTTGTTCATTGATTGAAATTATGATTATTTTCAATTTATGTTTGGTTTGATATATAGAATTGATGGAAATTGAGTCACAATTCTTTTACTCTTTTTTTCTTGGGTACATGATATTTGCAACCGGTAATTGAAACATAGGGCTTAATGTATTTATTTTCTAGTCCAAATAATAACAAGATCATTTTTTCCCAAAAACTCAATAGGGTTGTTATAAGTACTTGTAACAATGAAATACTATTGCTCCTCCAACCAATAAAATTGGATTTGTATTTGCGTATAGCATGCAGTCTGAACAAGTAAGTAATTTTTGCAAAATAGTCTAACAACCTAATTAGCATAAAAAAGTGAACAATAAGCTGAATTTCGTGTGTGAATAATGTGGCATACAGCTTTGCCCCTTGACTCACTATTTGATTTGCCTTCTAGCTTACAACACTAGTTGGTGATCCAATAACTTGTCTGTTAGGTTAGTAGTGGTAAGAATGGTACCCAAAGAACCAGCTAAGCCAATATAATTCTATGTTTAGGTGGGGATTTGTATGCCATACGCTTTGCAAATGAAAGCTTAAACTACCACTCAGTACAGCCACCAAATATGATTTGACACTGGGGTATACTGCTTCTAGATTCCTTCAATCTCCAATGAATCTGCCTAAGCCCACCCTCCTATTTTTTGATAGGTAGATGTATTGTATTGAAAAGGGACCAAAGGGGGGTGTACCCATGTACATAGGAGCTGTAGATTCCAAGACAACACAAACAACCTTGCAAAAAGAGAAAGGGAGAAAAATCAGAACCCAAAAAGAGGAACCCACCAAAACATGTGGGAAAAACGAAAGTCTTAAAACTAAAACCATGAAGAGCCCATATGCTAAAGGATAAAAAACAGGATCCATAGAGCAGAGTACAAAACGTGCTGACGAACAGACGACAACTTCATACGGTAAAGGGCTTCTTGATAAGGCAAAAGGAAATTTATAGGTTACGGTTTAACTGAGCCAGCAGTAGAATAACTGTTACATTATTATGGACCTAATAATGCATGACAATCACAAACACTGGAAGTTGATGAACAGTGCATAATTTTAATCATCCACGTAGAAAGAAACGAACCTAAAGTACTATATGTGGCCTACAATCCTGGTTTTTGCATCAGTAAATATGTCATTACCAGATCTCAATTAATCAATATTGACCTTTTGTTCTCTGTATTTTCTCTTAATAGATGAAACTTAATTGTAAGCTTTGTTTCTAGCAAATATACTTGCAAATTGACAACTTATTGAAATAATGTATCATGTAAAATATTGTATTTATCTGGTTCCTTTGCCCCGTCTACCTTCTGAGAATGCCTGCAGGAATGTCATTGTAATTATATTTCCATTCTAGCACAGTGGGAATATTGATGATGTAGTGATGCTTAGTTTC
The DNA here is from genome assembly GCA_033977485.1 of Hydrangea macrophylla. NCBI lineage: Eukaryota > Viridiplantae > Streptophyta > Magnoliopsida > Cornales > Hydrangeaceae > Hydrangea > Hydrangea macrophylla. The sequence goes on along the minus strand of CM066998.1, from coordinate 79,955,450 downwards.
TTTTGTGAATTTCGAATTTCAAGCTGTTCTTCTCATGGACCAGATTATCTTTTGTGTTTGCTCAGGGGGTAGTTTGGGTTTTAGAATTGGAGAGAATTCCAAAGAATTGGCTCACAGACAAAGTCGCGATAGAGAAGAAGAGAAAGAAAGAGATATTGGAAGTTACCCCTGTCCGAAAACATGCAAAAATCAAGGGTCATAACCTTGTTCTGACGGAATCTGATGGTTCGCACACTGAAATCAGGCTAAAAGGTTGCCTTATATCTGCTGTTTCTGCTACAAGCTTGTCCTCGAGAAAATGGTGATATGGCATTATCTAGACAATCTTCTTTTAGTGCTTTTATCTTATTTGACTTGGTAATAACAAAGTTTTCTTGAACACCTTTGGATATTCTACCAAGGTTGTCCTTTTTAGGTAAGAATGTTGTGTATGGTATTAGGTAAGTATTTTCAGTGGATCCTGATTAACAACTGAAAGCAACCAACATCTTTGTTCCAACAAATGTAAGGCTGCATCTTGTCATGCTGCCTGCCCGCACTTAAACCGAAGGTGTGTCTGGGAAGCCTTTATTAAAGTTTGGGTTGTGTGGGAGGGTGAGGGTATTCTTGATTTCTTGTTTTTTTACCTGAAAAGAAAAGTAATTTCAAAATAGACATTCAGCCTGACTCAACAGGACAAAGACATTTCAACAATGCAACTTGAGCTTAGGTTGGGCTCGTAACAATAAAGCTATAACTTATCAACTAGATTTGGGTGCATTATATCTTGCATTTAGTCTTGGTTTTACCTCTAATTTGGCCGAATCTGCTCAAGTAGTAGCCCTAATTGCATGGGGTCTTGTATACATATTACGTATATTACTTGGGCATTCTTACACTAAGCATACTAACACTATTCCATTTGGGTCAAAAAACTCTAAGGTCATGCTATAGGTATGTGGTTCGCCTTGAGGCCACAATGCTTCTTGCCAACAAGTTAGTGGTTTGAGGTAGACTGTGTTGCCATGTAGATGTCATGTCACTCGCACCCATTGTCACGTGCACTGATAAAAGGACTTCCCTGTAGTACTGTGGTGACATTTATTAGAAATTCCTAAAATTGGGAATCACTCCAAGGTCGCTGATGTAGGTATGGACACAGGGGCATGGACACGGTATGACAGAAACATGGACACTGTGAGGATAAGTCAAAATGGTATAGATAATTGTATATTTATGGCCACGTGTAACAAGAAAACCATATGAATCTATAGTGGAACTGAGATGCCTAATTATCATAAGTTTCAAAAGGTTATAAGTATTCCTGTTTTTGGACGTTTATTTTGATCTCAAGGTATATTTATTTTATAAAAGGCTATTTTTCTCCAGTACACTCTTTATTGCTTCCAGTATGATCAGTTCAAAGAATCGTAATCATTCTCATCATTAAAATGCCCGAATCACCTTCAACTTCTACTTTGGTTTTCCAATTCAACAATACTACATTTGGTGTCTGTTGGAATGTCCCACATCGGCCATTTATGACCTCTCTGCGCGGTTTTCAAGGCTTTAGTTCTCCTCTCCTTAACACCTGGGTTTGAAGGAGTTGAATGAGCTGGGCTTTACAAGTGGTATCAGAGCTTGGTTGGGCTTGTCTTCCGGCGTGTCGAGTGTCCGGCTGCTGTGGTCCAGGGTATGCCGAGAATCCGGCTCCTGTGGTTCAGGGGGTGTGTTGCAATGTCCCACATCGCCCATTTATGGCCCCTCTGTGCAGTTTATAACGCTTTAGTTCTCCTCTCCTTAACACCTGAGTTTTAAGGAGTTGAATGGGCTGGCCTTACAAGAGTGTCAAAAGTATCCAAGAGTGTTCCTCATGTGTCTTATAGGTGTCCAAACTAAAAAAATAAATACAAGAAGTAGGTCAAGGACTTTGGTGTGTTCGATACGTCTTGAGGAGTGTTTGGCATGTCTTATCGAACAAGGTGTCCGGTCACGGGGACGTGACCCTTCTCGGAGTGTTCTTACTTCTGATATATTTGATGTCATGACCAACTATTGTGGTCCTCCTTGATGGATTCATATCCCACAACTAAGGTCTTCACCTCCTTGTAGAACCACAACCTCTTTAAGTGGTGTTGTTTGCACCTGTTGCTGCCTTGCTGGTATTAACATTGAGCTCACTTATGAGAGATAGTCCTGTTTTTCGTGTTATACTTCTAAGCTTTGAAGTAATATACTTTACCAACACCTTACCCTCATCTATTGACAAACATCCCTTAAGTAATGGGGTGATGTCCCAGCACAAAGTGATGAAGTATGTGAGTTTTGTGGATGTGGGCCATAAGTTATTATGACAATATAGTGTTTGGTTGTGTCACAAAAGTGGTTATGGTGTCAAAAGTGATTATGTTTGTGTGTGTGGTTGGCAACCATTGGTTGCATGTATGAAAACATGATCATGAATGTTAAGATGTATGAATACTAGTCTATTGTAGTCAATAAAGAATAATGAAAAAACAAATCAAGTGAAGTGCTTGGAATCCAAGTATATGCATTGAAACAATTTTAAGGTTTTGTTCTATTCTGTTCTTCAATATAGCCGACGTACTTATATACATTTAAATTCCAACATATAGGTGAAGTAATGGAGGGGATGTGAGGTGATTAGATTGTAAAGGAAGGTTAGGTCATTGTTACACGTCACAAAATTGGCAGAATCTGAATGCTGTAATACTTGCTGCAGTTCAGGTCACTGGAACTACAAATCATAGCTGCAAGTTCAGGAACTTGAAATTCACGGTATTAGTCCATTGAAGGACTTTCCAATGTTTTTTTCAGGAAAATTCCATCATGAAGTTTCTATAAATCTGGAATTGCACTTTGGTTCATGCTTTTATGAATTTCTTGATAGCTCTTCCACCAGTAGCAAGCTTTATGAAACCTGAAACACAAGTTATTACCTTTAGATAACACACTAAGTAACAATGTGACCCATAAGGACCTAATCTGACCGTAGTTCCGTAAAATTACCAAGTCTGAAAGTAGTATCCCGAACAGTTATTGAAAATACAAAATGGAGAAGGAAAAGCAGGAACATCGTAAGCGTTTGGAGTAACTGGTGACTTTAACATGGTATCAAAGCTTTTGGGTCCATTCTCTAACATCTTAAGCTTTTGGAGCAATTGATGACTTAAAAGATCCGCCTAATTTCCTTCATTCAAGGTTCAGTGCATGTATTTGTGAATGGTGTGGAAGAGAGTGAGTTATTTATTCCCGGCTCAGCATTACCATGTCTGTAATCCCACGTGAATTGTTCTATGTCAGGGGGCTGGTCTGTTGTTTGTTAAAGATGCGGAAGTCTGTTATTATATTTTTGCTGCTACCCATTACCATCACATTGCATTGAAATGGAATGGGTTTCATAGAAATTTTTGGAAATTAAGTGGCATTTAGTCCGTTTGTGATAGTTGGATTGCTATTATGAAGAAAAAAGTTATGATTTTCTAAATCTATTTTAACCTTCTTATAATATTACAGGGCTAAAAGATACCCGATTAAAGTGGAGAGCAAGACCTCCATAATATTAAATGGAAGTCAAACTGTTTACATTTATCTTGAGACGTCGTGGGAGAAGGAGTCATGGTGTAAAGCTCTCCGTCTTGCTTCCTGTGATGACAAAGAAAAACTTAAATGGTTTGCCCAATTGAATTTAGGGTTTCAAAGTTATCTGACATCCTTGAGTACAGGTTATCCTTCATTTATGAAACCTTCTACCGGTTTCAGCGTTGAGCCAATAGATAGGTCAATCAAAGTTGATGGTTCGTCATCTAAGGTTCGCCATTTCCTGAAAAAAATTGCAAGGAAGGCTTCGAAATCTGGCGTTGAAAATAAGTTAAACTGGACTTCAACATCAGGCCATGGAGGGAGAAAGATTACTGAGAAATCATTTTCATTCCAAGATTCAGTTTTGGCCTCTGACTCAGTAAAGACTGCTCCAATGGAGAATGTAGAAGAGAATGATGTTCTATCATCGTCTTCAAGTTTTGCTCGCTCAGGCAGCAAGAGTCATTTATCTGTAATTTCTGATGCTGATTCTGAAGACAAGATTGCTAGTGATGAAGGAACACTTTGCTGGAATTTGTTGATATCACGATTATTCTTTGATGCCAAAAGCAATACCCAGATGAAAAGTTCCATGCAAGCACGGATCCAGGTTTGCAATATTTTCTTAGCTTCCATAGGGAGATATAATTTGCATACATCTGTGGCGTTATGGCTTCTTGTCTGTTGGGGCAACTGGGAGCTGGTTTGGTTTTATGCTTGTCTAATTGTCTGTTATGACCATGTTAAACTCTTTGTGATTGTATTATAAGCATTCAATCCTTACTTGTCATAGAAAGTCTGCCAAATGTGTAAAAAAAAAAAATTCATGTTTGCCGGTCTTGTGTGTAATCTCACCTGGACTCAACAGAGTTATTCACGTTATGCCCTCTGAAGCTTGGGATGTGTGAAATTTCGAGTGGTAAAATTTTCAAGGGTGATTGCCCAGAGAGAGGATATTACAGAATCGTAGAAGTGTGTTTTCATTCTATGTAAAACCTAATTGTTTAGGCATGTTCTAGGACTGCATATATGGCAAATTGCAACATATTTCTTGATTGCTTTATGTACACATGTTTTCTGTTGGGGAATGCGATCCTAATCTGATACTATAATTTCCTGGTGTTGTAGAGAACGCTGTCCAATATGAGGATCCCTAGTTACATAGGTAAAGTCACCTGTACTGGTGTCGATCTTGGGAATCTCCCTCCACATATCCATGGTATGAGGGTTCTCCCCTCTGACATGAATGAGGTATTGGCATTCGAAGTTGACATTGAATATTCCGGTGGTGCGATGTTAGATATTGAAACAAGGGTTGAAGTTCGTGAACTAGAATTCGAGGAAGGCATGGGAGTTACTAATTCAGAATCAAGCTCCGTGGGGGAGGTCAAATCAGATCTTCTAGAAGGTTTTGAGTATTTTGGAGAACAATTGAAACTTTCTGAAGGTAAAAATGATACAGCAGAGCAAACGAATGAAGGAGATACTAAACTAGGTAAGTACCAACATGTTTGTTTGGAAATATATGATCTCATGCATTTGGCTTGTGACTTTTGGACGTGCTGTGATGGATGGAACTTTTGTATATGACAGCAATTGACATTTCAGAGGTGGTTTCTCAAATTTGTTTATCAAAATATAACCCCGAAATTGCACTTCAGCAGTGGAACATAACTGATGCGTTGAAACTACATAAATCAACAAACTTGAGTTGCACTTGTGTCATTGAAAATCAAATTTTTGTAAATTACTTTTTAAACTGCGGAACCATGCAGGTGGCTTCCTATGATTTTCCTGAACTTCAAGATGATTGTCATGCTCCTAAATCTCACCTGTTAGAATGTTTTAGATATAAACTAACTAGGAGCCTGCATAAACATGGTTGCTTGGGACATAGGGAGGAACTATAGGTTTTTGAAGGTCTTTTTGTGGTCTTCCCTTGACACAAAAGTCATTCTGTTTGAGGAGGGGCATGGGGTCTAGAAATTTGTGTTAATGACTGAATGAATTGGCACAGGTAGGTACCTTTCCCCAGAATCTCTTTAGTTGCCTTTGCGTTGTTTGGTATAGAAACTCTTTTTCCCTGACCTTGGGTCAAAACCAATCCATCCCTGCATAGAGATGAAGAAGCCATTGAACTTGGCAGTGGTTTTGCCTAAGGCAAACTTGAGGAGGTCTGCTTTTATATAGTTGCTCTGGTCCAAGACATTCTAAGGCTGGCACGTTTTGTATTTCTCCCTTGACTTGTAGATAGTCTCATTAAAGTAATCCTCAAAAGTGTTGACTTCTTATGAAATTAGCTTTCATAGCTTGTTAATAAGTCATCACAATATTATTTTGTTTAGGTTGTGTGAAAATATGTTGGTTTGACCCAAGGGCCTTTTGGAGGCCATCACTATCGCATCCTTGCGAGATATACATACTAGAATGTAGTCACTATCAAGGAATCAAGCGTGCTAGCGTCTGCTTGGGATTTGGGGCTCTTGTATTTCTGTCCTGAGGTTGTCGGGCTTTTTGTCCAATGCAGTAGCAGATCTGTAGTCTGGACCAGTGTATACAGTCCTTTGGTTTTGGTGGTGATGGCCTTGCATCATAGGTGTTGATTCATCATGCTACAATTAGCTTTAGTTTATTGATTTCTATATGTTATCCCCTAATGCTTTCTGATGTGTTTGCTCGGTTTTTTCTTTTCTTTTCCTTTCGACCTTTTTTTCTTTTTCATGCCTTCATTCTTTTCTTTTATTAGGTATTGTTAGTGTTGTTCTTGAGATGTGTACTCTCTGTGTACATCGGTGCACCTCCTTTGGTGCCTTGTCAACTCCTGTCCAAAATGAAAATCTACTAGGGTGGAGATATTCAGAATTCGTCCTTTGGAGCGGCTTGGATGAGGTTGCAAAAGTTTGCACATCTCACCTACCCTTTCTTTTCCTCGAGAAACTATTTGGATTAAGGAAACATCTAAAGCTTCTATGCATCAGGGTAAGAAAAAAAGAAAAAGAAAAAAATTGGAGCCAAGTTTCTTTATTTTCTTTTAATATTTAATTTGTCTTTCTTTCCTTCGTAATTATGTATAAGAAAAAATGACTATTTTGTACCATGCAATATCCGTTTCACCCATATTATACAGTAGAAAGGACTTGGATACCAAAAACTCTTTCAGTCAGGGCACTTTCTTCAAATATATCTTCCAGTTTCAGTATCTTTCAATACCACTTTCTTTTCTTTTCTTTTTTTTATTTTTTACTTTTATCTTCTTCTTCTTCTTCTTTTTTTTTTCCCAGACTTGTAAACATTCACATTGTTGGACGTATGAAACATGAAAAAAATAATGCTGCAATTTTTTTATCCTACATGAGTCTCTAGAAAATGATAATAGTGGTGTAAATCAACATATAAGCTCAGAATTGAGAGGATATATTAGGGTTAAGACCAAATATTTGTTTGGAAGCTGGTTAGCTGTCACTAGTCCATTCGTCATCCACATTGAATAAGTCATAAGTCTACAAGTTTGGAACATTTTAATATTGACCTAACTTGGAAGTTGTTGGGCAACCGTAAGACATAAGCATCAGAGCTAGCGTTCTTTTGCAGTGTGGGAGACCTGTCCTTTCTCCTATGCACCATTACCAAGTTGAACTTCTTGTATTCCTTTCAATGCTTATGCTGATTTGCTATCTCTGTATATATCTTGTTGCTAGCCTTGATAGCAGCATGTAAATCCTTATAAATTCACTTCAAATTATCAGCAAAAGCCTCTCTGTCCTTGCTCAATCAAACTTCTTGAGGGGTAGGAACAAGGTCCAATACATATTCAGCTTGAGGTGACTTCATCTCAAGTCTTCACATGGTCTCCTTTAATACACGTTAACAAGGATCTCAAACTCAGATTTCGGAAATTCAATCTTGGCATTTTCTTCTGGGTGAAAAGTGCTGTTGTAGTTGAGTTATTTGCCCAGTCTTCTCCATACTAATTGTCCAAAAGCGTCCCACAAACTTCACATCTAGGTCTGACATAGAAGTTGGAATACCGTGAAGCAGCAATCCCCTTAAAGAACAACTTCGTGAATCACTAACGTTCTTGAACAAGGTGTAAAAGGTGCTATCTTGGAGGACCGATCTACCATATGAAGATGGAGTCAGGTCCCCTTCCTAATTGGTGATATCCGAACACGAACTCCATGGTTCGATTTATCCATGGTATATTTGGCTTTGACAATGAACTGGTCACCAGGAGCCACTTTAAAGCAGTTAATGGACCATAGCAACACAATGTTCAGTGGTGGGGGGAAGGAGTAACGCGAAGCTTCCCTTGGGATTGTTTTTCTTGTGCAGTTTTCCTACCCATGGATAGTAAGGTCAGTCCTTTACACCCACCCTAAAAAGATTTGTAGGTTAGTTATTCTTCAGTAATGCATTGGGGCCTGACCGTTGCATATGGCCATTTTGTTTATATTTGCCTCTGCCAGTTAATATCCTCGACACCTCTTCAGTAATTGGGAAAATAGTAGGGAAATGCATACTTCTACACAAATGATTGCCCACCAAAAACTACTCACAGATCCTTTCAACTCCTCCAGTACTTAGGGTCGCCTTGGTGTTGATTGCTCAATTCTTCATATCTAACCACCTCTGTTCTTCTGTTGTTGCATCTGCCACAGCATTGGGCTCTCTTGATTTATGCTTCAAAGTAAACTTGAAGTTTTGAATGCACAAGCTCCAGTTGGCAGTTGCCTTTCTGTCCTTCAAAGCTTGGTACACGATAAAATTAGTAGTGCTTCCAGAGTTGTTGGCTCGTATAAAAGCATAGAAGTCAAGGATATGCATTCAAGCACCTTGCTGTGCATTAGGAAATTTCTCCTGAAAGATGTAATAGGTCAGCGTTTCTTGGCTTAGAATAGCCTCGGTTCTGACAGGGGATGGGTCAATGTTTACCAGCAACACCTTCTCAAATTCTGGAAGAATGGAAATTCTAGCTAGTGCCATAGCATTTTTGATCAACTGGAAGGACTTATCTGCTGATTTTATCCATACAAATTGGATCTCCTTTCAAGCACTTAGTAATGTAACCCCTTGTTGCACTAAGATTCTAAATATAGCATGGGTAGAAAGATAGTAATCCTGTATATTGACTGGTAAACTAAATATCCCTAACATAAAGTTGAAGATTTTCACGTTTTATGTGCATCCGTACTAGTCTGGTAATGATAATTACACACATGAGAAAGGGAAGCACTTTGTGTAACTGTCCATACATTTGGAATCAACTTTGTTTTCCTTGTTATAAAAAGTTTGATAGCATTTTTCTAAACTTGCCAGGACTATTCTTGGGAAAAGAAAGTCAGAAAATTTGCACCTTCGTGACGATTTAACTGTTTGTAAACGGGTTATACCTGTCCTCCATGTTGAACATGTACACTTGATCTTGTATGATATATATGCTCAATACATGTACTTTGTTGTCTAATTATCTTATATGCCATCAAGATAATTCAGTATTTGTAAGTTCTTGTGGCTAAGCATGTTAATTACTGAAACAATAAGATGACCAAAAGTACACTTCTCTATAAAATTAGAATATTACACTTCTATAACTGGCTTGACGGCTGACGCATACAATTCTCTTTATGATAATACTAAATTATACAGCTCCACCTGCAAGAGGATAACCTCTGACTATAAGATAACTCCGAGAAATTTGCCATCATGTTAACCGGACTTATTTTTCTTGCAGATGGGACAAAAGGTGGTAAGAACTCTACAGGGTCATCATCTTATGCATCTAGGTGGAAATCCATTCTAAATTCCGTTGCTAAGCAGGTTTCGCAGGTTTGTGAAAACTTTACAAATGTATCAAAATATCTAGATGTATTTCCGTTGGACGAAAAAGAATTTGGTCAAAATCCAATTCTTAGACAAAAATTGGGCTTTCAACGCCTTCTAGTTCTAAAGATCTACAATTCCTCTCATTCCATAAGCACCACTGTGCATGAAGAGGCACGACTCAGGCACCCGCCTGCAATATGTCTTTGATCTCCCTCGAACCATGATTCCTCTCCAAGCGGACAAATTCTCTAATGGATTTAGTGCCAGGCCCCACCAAATGCCAAAATGGATAGAACCATTGTCCAAATATATCTCGTTACCAGACAATGAAAAGTAGGTGATTGAGTCTCCTCGTTCTCCTCTTACACATGCAGCATTTATTCATGATAGTCTGTCCCTTGTTCCTCAAATTTTCCAGTGTGAGATTCTTCCCTGTATCATTGTCCAGCCAAAAAATGCACCCTTGTTGAGCTCTAGTCTTCCAGATGACCTTCCATTGTGGGGATTCTTCTATAATGCGCTACACTCTCAACAATTCGCAATATCTATGTTGACACTTCAGTTTGGGTTTCGTGTATGTGTTGCACCCCAACACACATCGGAGCGCGAAAAATGTTTCTTAATTATTTCTTACATCAGATCAGACACATGCCAACATGTCCGGACATGGTAGTAGACATGGCACGATGGCTCCTTTGAAAGTGTTTTCAAATTGTTGAGGTAATAGTCTAAATACAATAAAGTGGGAGGCAAGCAATCAGTTCGTTTGAAATTTGGGAAACGAGAATGGGCATAACACGATATGTTGTACAGTTTTCTTTTTGGAAAATATAATCTTATTCGCCGTGTCCAAGAGATGTACTCATGCACATATCTTATATTCTTAATATCTGTCGTGTCACCGTGTCTGAATCGTGTTGTATCCTGTGACCGTATCTATGCCACATAGATTGGCATGACAGTTGTGCTTCTGATGTTTGCAAGCACTAAAATAGGTCTGATGTGAGCCTCGCAATTGGGTCTGGACATACGAGTGTCCGAGCTCAGCTCCAACAATCTGCTCTACCGAACTTTTGATCTTCAATTAACAGCACGAGCTCCGCTCATTTTCTGGGATGAGCCTTGGGCCGACTTTAAGTGACTCGAGTTAGTAAAGAGAAAAAAAAGGATTAAATTATTGGTAGTGAAGGTGGAACCAATGACCAGTTGTCTACAAATCAAATAACTACCTTATTAGTGAAATTTTTAATGTGTAGAAGTGCAACTAAGCACATAAGTATATGTATACATTAAAATAGGGAAATACTAACCTACTATAAGTCTATAACGATGTCTCTAAGAGTACCCTTTCATAAATGGACAAAAAGGTCCCTGACACCTCACCAAAATGAGGGCACTAAAGTTATTTTATAAAGGCTCTAAAGTTAAACTACTCTTGTGCTTTTGTTGTAAGATTACCTTGCTGCGCCTCATTTTGTCCATCTAAAATGAATAAAATGTTATTTTATTATATGAATGTAACAGCAAAGCAAGACCCACATGTATTTATTAATATATTTTTATATATATAGTTACTTTGGGCTGGGCGGGCGTCGAGCTGACCTTGCCCTGGCCCAAGCTCAGTTCGAATAACAAACCAGGCCTAAAAATAAGCCCAAACTCTGCTCGGTGCTAGTTCAGTGACAAGGTCAGCTCGTCCCACATCATCTCGCTTCAAAGGGGTGGCCATGGGGCTAGCCCAGCCACACTGACGGTCTAGGCCAATTCCTTATGTTCAAGCCTTTGAGGAGCTCGTATACAGTTTCTTCCTCTAATTATTTATATTTGCTGTCAAAACTATGAGACTAAGCTGTTGATTCGTTGAATCCCCCCCCTAGATCCACAAAGTCTAGTTCGAAGACTTAATTTGCTGATTGGAGCTAAATTACCTCAACCTCTCCCCTAAAATTAAAAAAAAAAAACAATAATAAATAATCGGCTAAGCAACCGAGGATATAACCTTTTCATTCTACCTCATTAGTATGGAGTATGGACTTGCATAACATTTTCCTCCTGTACCTATTTACATTTTGGAGTCAAAACTCTGGATTAAGAAGCTGAATTGACTTAGACCATATTAGTGTCCAGTCTGAAAAACTTAATTTGCTGATGGCGGCTCATCCCCCCCTACCCTCCAAATGTGTGTGCTGCCGTAAAGTTATCGATTAAGCAACCTAGGATATAACCTTGTGGTTATACCTCAACATAATGATGTCTCCTAAATTTACTTGTACTTTTGGCAAACCATTGTTGGTTTACCTAGTTGTGATATGCCTATTGGATAGGTTGTTAAGAGGCATATTGGATAGGTTGTTAACCCTCTTTACAAGCAGCATGGAAGCTTTTTTTAAGAGCTCTTTGTTAAGTTTCCTTTTCACTATAAAAGAATTGGCCTTCTAGCGATAGAGACTAACAAGGGAATTTACCATTACAAAAGATGGATTGATCAGGCTGCAAGACAGGTTGGCGTATTTATGTTTACTATGTCATACCTGTCGATGATTATTTTTCTTTCCTCCAGTAGTAACTCAAAGAAAATGTCATATAAGTCTTTCTAAACAAATTTTAGTTTGTTTATGGTTTGCTGTAGTTCAATTATTTGAAGGTAAAATGGGCAAGGCTTGTTCCATTGAGCTTTAACACGAAAGAAAAAAACGATTAGTCAAATCTGATTATGAGATCTTAAGGCTTAATCTAGAGGAAAAATTGAAAAGAAGAAGAAAAAGATTATGAAATTATCGTAGTCTATGAAAGCATAAAGTTTTTTGTTTGTCTGGACTCGTGAGAATATCCCCACTCTGAAAGCATATAAAAATTGTACGCAAATTTAAGTCTTAAGAAGACTCACAACTTAATTATGTGAACTCCCAAGTGCGATTTGTACTATCTAGTGTGTGCCAAATCCTTGGACGGCATCCCTTCTGTCTTTATGTGCTTTAAATTGCAGCTACATGTCTCCATTCGTAGCGAAAGCAAAAAAGAATCAAGGGATGACCTCCAAGTCTACAGCATGAACTGTGGAATCCATTAACTGCGCTTGAGTACACAATGAACTTTGAATCCTCCTGCCGAGAGAATATGGCATCCTCAAACTTAGGGGCACTGTAAAAGTTGGTACAAACAACTTTCTAGAAAGTTGAAAACTAGCCAATATAGTATCTGAAAGGACTCAAATTAAACTACTCAAAGCCGAAAGTTACGTTCAAATTAGAACAATAAACACTTATTTGTTGAAGAAATACAATAGTATTTATCTACAGAGACTTATTAATTGTGGGAACATGACTTTGCGTCATGATGTATTTTAATATGGTACAGTTCATCATGAGAAACAATTAAAAAAACAGAACTATCAGCTAATGATTTGATTCATGTATTTTTTCTTGCTGATACATTTACAAACAAATCTACTGGCTAAAAAAGTGCAATTGATTTGTCAACGACGTTGCATTTCATTTTCTGAAAAAATTGGAGACAAATCAGCACTCTAAATGTCACCTGCTTGAAAAACTGTGATGACAAAATGGAAATAGGTAACTAATTGACGCTTGGACTGGCTTTTTTTAGTAGTTATACAAGACAACTAAGATATAGGAAAGGGTTGAAGTAGTTTCAACTTTCGAATTACATGATATACAAGCAAGATTGACTCATTTAACATAGGTATGATCATTCTATTCCTTTGCATACCCAAGGATCCCATAGTTTGAATTTCATGAAGTTTATCATTTTGATCTTCATATGCAGAGGTGCATTCTCTTTCTAGATTGAGTTACTGTACATCTAATTGCAAAAGGCTCTGATTGCTTTCTTACTGATTTGTCCTTCATCGTGAAGGTGCCTATCTCATTGGCAATAAGGGTAACGTCCCTTCGGGGAACCATGCGGTTATATATAAAGCCTCCTCCCTCTGATCAAATATGGTTTGGTTTCATATCCATGCCTGATATTGATTTCAACTTGGAGTCTTCTGTGGGGGAACACAAGATTACCAATGGACATATTGCTTTGTTCTTGATCAGTAAATTGAAGGTCAGATCATTTACTTCTGTAACATCTGTATCTTTTGTGTTGATGTTGCTTTGATTGGTTGTATGGGAGTTCTTAGAACTTTGATAACCCTTGTAGGCTCCTATTATAACTGACAATTTGAAAATAGCCCCATCTTAATCTGATATCTAGAAGATGGTGTTTAGTTAGTATAGAAATATTGGATACATAGGAAAAACATACATGTTTTGCAAACGGAAGTGTGATATTTTTGGGTTCTGCCACATTTGTGTATACTGGACACCCTTTGGATCTTCTTTATTCCATACGTGGCTCAAATTGCTCGTCTGTTTTTGGCCATATCGACTTGTGATGGATTCCATATGTATTATCTTCGGCATGCCGGAATCAACGGGGAAGTGGGAAAGGAAGCATTCTTCTGCCTGGTAATACTCATCAGTCATCACCATTATGGGTAATACTCATCACAGGTCTTGGGAAGTGATGTTTTACGTCTGTCCAGATATATGTAGAGAGAGAGAGAGAGAGAGAGAGAGAGAGAGAGAGAGAGAGAGAGAGAGAGCAGAAAAACTACAGAAGTAAGAAGGAAAATTTCTAACATTTACCTATTCCTATCACCTGATCTCCTCTCTCTCTAACTCACTCACTCACTCACTCGTAACCTAAGGGCTCGTTTGGTAACGTTGCAGTTTTTTGTTATCTGTTTTTGTTTTTCATTTTTTTGAAAAACAAAAACTGAAAACATGTTTGGTAACGTTTCTGTTTTTTCTAACAAAATCCGTTTTCAAAAATTGGGACAAAACCGAAAATACCAAAAAGTCGTTTTTGGATTTTTTAAAAACAAGAACACGTCCCAATCACCAGCCTGTCTCTGCCCCACTTTGTTATTCTCTCCAATTCTTCTTTACTCACTGCACTACTCAACACAATTTAATCCAATCACTACACTCTTTTTACCAACACGTGTGACGTGCACCAGTGGTCATTCCGGTAATTCCACTATTCTCTTTCCATAAATGCTTTTGCCAAATTAAAATAGTAATAGCAAATTAAAATAGTAATAACAAAAGACTACAAAACAGAAATAGAGAGAGTTTAGAGAGAGAAAGTGGATATAGAGAGAGTGGGAAAGACTAGTATGTAACATAAGAGGACGTAATTACTGTTTTGTATTGAAAATGTATTTTGGTGAGCTATATTTTGAAAAATAGATTTGACATTGATACATTTACCAAATGCGTTTCCTGTTCTTGTTTTCATTTTTTAAAATCAACAATGTTACCAAACAAGTTCTCTGTTTTCATTTAAAAAAAGGGCAGCCCAGTGCACGAGGCTCCCGCCATTGTGGGGTCTAGGGAGGGTGAGATGTACGCAGCCTTATCCCAGCAAGCAGAGAGGCTGTTTCCATATTCAAACCCGTGACCTTCAGGTCACAATGGAGCAACCTTACCGTTGCGCCAAGGCTCCCCTCTTCTGTTTTCATTTATTAAAAAAAAAAACAGAAACTGGTTTTTTTGTTTTTAAAAAACTGAAAGCAGAAAACGTTACCATGCTAGGCCCAAGATTTCTTGGATACTCCTTCTGTCCACAAATGAGTCTCTTTATTTGAAAACACTGTAGGAAAGACAATTTGCACATCAAATTTTCCCGATACATGAGAAAAGAAGTTCAAACCAAAGATGCTCAACTTACTTTGTAGTGAGGAGTACAAAATGGAGAACAAGTCGTTCAATATGTAATGGAGTGATATCTGAAATTTTCTGTTTAGAACTAGACCAATTCAAGATAGTTTTATACAGTTGTTCGCAGTAGAACTGTGATGAACATTCTGTTCTATTTGATACTGTTCTGCTAGAAACTTGGAAAAGGCTGGAAAATGAATTTTTCTGGAGAGCTTTAGTTGATGGTTGTGTTACTCATGCAGGCAGCCATTCGGGAAACTCTAGTAATTCCAAACTGTGAAAACATTTACATTCCGTGGATGTTGGCAGAAAAAGATGACTGGGTTCACCAGATGATTGCTCCATTCATATGGGTTAAGCATGAAGCTGTCACTGATCCTTCTACTGTATGTGAAATCCCCAGCTCCCAACGCGGTGATGTAACACCCATGGTCGAAGCTAGTAGAGCAACCTCAACCACTGGTGGTTATCCAGAAAGCAGGCATGAGAAAGTAGTAAAGGAAGTCGATTCTATCCAAGAACCAATAAATGTACCTCGGGTTGCACATGCACCTTCATCAGGCTCCACCAATCAGTCTACTATGAACAGAGAGCCAATAAATGTACCTCGGGTCACACATGAACCTGCATCGGGTCCCACCAATCAGTCTACTATGAACAGAGAGCCTATGGAAGAATTGAGAACCCCTCTGTTAAGAAATGAAGAACCAAAAGAGACGAACCAGTACCGCAAAGAGGAGAACCCAGTGAGTCAATCACTCTCTCGGTCACTAATTTTGACAGAGGAACAAATTCATAATGAGGAGGAAGATGATGGAAGGCCAAAGAAAATTGGAACAAAAGCGAGGATGCTTGGTTTGGGGAAGAAAATGGGGGAAAAACTTGAAGAGAGGAGGCGTAACATTGAAGAGAAAGGCAGGCACATTGTTGAGAGGATGCGAGCACCCTAAAATGAACTAAACAATGAGAACGGTTTGCAATAGACTTGCTGCGCAGCGATGTATGATTAGGATATTCATAGTGTCAATACCAACTCAAAATTTTGAGGGTCCTAGAATTTCTCTTTATGTAGGGCATTCCGATACAATTCTTTGTTGCACAGATGTAGCTTGTACCAGTTCAGTTAACTCATATAATTTTAATTGTCCAGTGAATAGAATATACAATCGGATAGCTGGCTGAGTCCTCGCTCGACCTTATTAGGGCTTAGTTTGGCCCCCACGTGGCTTTTTAAAAGGAGTTTATGAAATTTATTACCAAGTTGTTTGATAATTTTATACAAGGGACACACTACTCTTCAAAAAGACATCATGAAACCAAAGAGCTTTTAAAAGCTTCATTCTAGCTTTTAAAAGCTCCTCTCAAAAAGCCCTAAGTTCAATTTTAGCAAAACTCATAAACTAGTTACCAAATAAATTAATAAGAAATTGTGCTTTAAAAAAGGCGAGGCACCAAAATGGGCCCAAACTAAGCCTAGAACTATAGTCCTGATGTAAGGCTTTTTACTGGAACCCTGATTATTGCATACCTTTGTTGTTTATTTGTTACTTTATTTTATTTTTTTTTCCTCTTTCCGGGTGCCGTCATCTGGTGTTGTTGCTACATTCTTTCAGTTAACATTTCTCACCTGATGACAATCATAGTTTTTGGCATTACTTTCAGCAGTTCCCTTTATCAACATTCAGACGAAAAGAAAAGATGCAATTAAAATTGGAAAGAATTCATGTCCCACTACTTTACAAGTTCAAAACAGAAAAGCAGAAAGCTATTCAAAGAATGGTTGAAGGTTTTAGATGGTAAAGTGAGGGCCAAAAATTCTATGTACTCGTTCATTTTCTCTGTTGGCTAGCTCAATCTCTTCAATCCTTCTCAAGACTTCACTCATCTTCGGTCGCTTCTCTGGTGCCAAATCTGTACACTCTAGAGCTATCTCCGTGAGCTTCAACATATCATCGTGACCTTCTTTTGCTGCCAATATCTCCACATCCAATATCTCTGTTGACCAATCAGTGTTCAAGACAGTCCTAACCCAGTCCGAAAGATCATCGACTGTGCTATGGTTTCCCGGCGAGTATTCACCTGGGTTCTTGCCAGTAATGACCTCTAGAATAATAATCCCAAAACAGTAAACATCGGCTTTGTACGTTAGTTTCTTCCCCTGAGAGAACTCTGGTGATTTTCCAATGGCGAGCTTCTGGGAGGATTTTTGGGATTGCAGGAGTGGCAAGAAGCCAAAGTCCGTAAGCTTGGAGTGGTAATCTCGGCCAATGCGCTGGATGAGAACGTTCGAAGATTTAAGGTTGGCGTGAGGCACCCTTTGATAAGGTAGGGATTGGTGAAGGAATGACAGACCATTTGCTATGTCTTTGATAATGGACAGTCTTACACTCCAATTCAATGGCACTCTTCCAACTCCTTTGTTCTCTGTCACCCAAAATATATTTCGAAATCAGATCTTGTATCCAATTTTTATTTTATTTTATTATTATTTTTTTTTCTCGTTTTTTTTTTTTTTTTCATTTATTGAGGGCCTGATTGCACGTCCATGAATTTGAATGAGATCATTCTTAATTTGTAAAGCATTTTAATATTGACACTAATCATCTTCAATTTGTTATTCTGAAAAATGGAAAAGTTAATCATGTTTCTTCACGTGGTCATTCCTGGGTTCATTTAGGATTGATATAATTGGTGAGTACAATCTCATGGACGCATAAACAGGCCCCAAGTTCTTATAACTGCCTTATTTGAACTACATGCTCTGACTCGGTAATGCAAATATTCATAGGCGGGTGTGTGTGTGAGCTCGTATATGAAGATTGGAGAGGGGGTGGGGGAAGAACTAACCGTGTAAAAGCTCAAACAAGCTCCCGTGGGGAACAAACTCGTAGATGATGAGCTTCTCGTTGTTGGAGTAGTAAAACGAAATAATCTCGACGAGGTTTTCATGCCTCATTTTTCCAAGCAACTGCATCTGCTGCACAAATTCCTTCTTGCTCAATGCATTCATCTCTTTCGGTCTCTTCACGGCCACAACGCTATTTGAATCCAACATTGCTTTGTACGTAGTGCCTAGTTTCCCCTTCCCCAGCACTTCTGCAGACGCCCTCAGTAAATCATCCAAGTCGAAGACCAGCCTATTCCTGTTGAAGAATTCTAGTTCCACTGTCCTCTCAGGGTCCTCCGTGCTCTCCGACCATTGTGTTCTCTTTTTGGCTCCGTCCAAATAACCCTCTCCTGTCACAAAATTTCAAGCGAATGGAAAGTGCTGGCAAGGCAACATATATAAATATATATTTTGTCGACCACATGGTTAGATAATCTTCTAATACGAAGGCTATATAGTCACTGGTAATATCATTAAACTTGGTCATTATGATCAAATGGCTCCAAGTGGACTGAGTTTCTTTGTTTAAACTGACTTCAACCAAAGTCGTGGCTACTTCAACCAAAAAAAAGGATGACCCCCCTATTCAAACCGAAGAAGTACCTCACCTCACTTACTACGAAGTAGTTGGGACTGGGCTCCAAACTATGATCGTTTGTTTTTGTTTTATCTTTCTAAGAGCGGTCTGATCAAATACGGGATCAGACCGCTCTTGGTGTTCGAACTAGTTTTTAATGGTCGGCTTAATTTTTAGTAACCTTTCGGTGCGCGTTGCAAACACTTTCATTTTTAGTGTCTCATCTTCTCTGGAGAAGCGAAACTCAAAAAGATAGGTGTTCTCTTAAATGACATACATACCTGTAGGCTCATCTGCTTTTTCTTCTTTTCCATGGACTCTCCTATAATAACACAAGAACACAAGCATGACTGACAGAGGAACAAGTGCTGCTGCAGCTGAAATTAACACAATACTCCATACTTGAAGATTTTTCTTCTTTTTGTCCTTTGATGGATTCGAAGGAACCGGAAAAGGAGGTGGTGGTGGTGGAGTAGGAGGTGGTGGAGTAGGAGGAGGAGGAGAAACAGGACATGGAATTCCCAAAGGTGCGCCACACAAATCGGAGTTATGATCGTAAGAGCTTTTTGGGAAACTTTGAAGCACATCGGTCTCTGGGATTAGGCCCTCGAGATGGTTGTAAGATACATTGAAAACCGTCAAGGTTGATTGGTTAAAAGGCGGAATTGGGCCATTGAGTGAATTATCTTGCAGCTCTAATTTAGTTAACCTTGGGAGTGTAATATACTCCAAAGGTATAGAACCCGAGAAGCGGTTATGTGAGAGTAACACAAATTCTAAGTGCAATAGATTGGTGAGGTTGGGAAGGGGGCCAAATATTGAGTTGTTTCTGAAACTAAGTTTAGTTAAGAAAGTGATGTTTTGAAGGAAGGCGGGCGGGAGAGAAGCTGTGAGTTGAATTCCTTCGAGGACTAGGCGTACGACGTGGGAATTGGAACAGGCAATTCCAGCCCAATTGCTGCTGTTGCGGTAGCAGGGTGGGCCGGTCCAATTCCCGTGGAGATTGGAGCTCGATTTTACGATATCTCTTATCTGCATCAACGCATCTCTTTCGTTCGGGTAGTACTCATTAATCTCTGGCGCGACGGCCACTATTTGGATCATGAGATGAAGCACATACACTTTGAGAGCAAAACTCATTAATTCCATGATCCAAGTGGTAAGAGTATGAAATATTGAGCATAGAGTTCCAACAAAATAAGGGATGAAAATGAATAGTATGGTGCACAAAGTCATACCCTTTTTTAGCTTTCTTTCTATGTTTGTTACAACAACAGCTTTGACGAAGTAGACAAGGCAAGTTTGATTAGATTCTAAGAGTTTTGAAGAATTTAAAAGCGGAAACAACAAAGTATTCCATCAGATAGTTGTACTAATATAATATCTATGTCTATATATATATATATATATATCTGGTCCTGGCTACAACTTGCAATTAAATGGTACTGAATAGTGAATTCTTAATTAATTAATGTTGGGAGAAGACTTGATTCTAAAATTCTGTTTTACATATCTCTGTGTCAAATTTATCTGATGCACGTATGGTTTTGCGCGCATGAGAGTGTGTGGAAGCATCCATTCACAGGTTGCCAGGTGGAAAGGAAACATTAAATGCTACTCAGTTTATCACCAAAAAAAAAAAAAAAAAAATTTGTAAACTATGACTAAAAATTATGATAACCATAAGGGGTGGAACATAGTGCAGGCAAATTTTTTAAAATTTCGATTAGTAATATGTAATTTGTAAAGTTTTAAAGTTAATTTATATTTTGGCCCCTCCAAAATTTTAACTTTTACCAAATGGTCCATTTCTATATAAAATTGCAACACTTAACTTTCTAAAAATGGTCCATGTCAGGATACAATTGCAACACGTATTGTCGTAAATTCTAAGTCAAAGAGTTACAATATGCAATATTATTAGTACAAAACAGTAAACTCACAACTCTAAAAAAAAGCTAAAAACCCCAGATATTAAAACTGTTAATCTTAAGATACAAAAAATCATACTCGAAAATATATATAAATGGATCTAAAAAAATCGTCTCAGGGGCGCTACCCCCGAACCCCCGTGTGGTCTTATTGACAAAGTCACCCCAAGTCTAAATTCCTGGTTCCGCCCCCTGACCACCATGACAAAAAATTCGTATCAAATGACAAAACCACTCTGATTTTGATCCAAGTGCTTACATTTGTTTGTAGAGGTGTCAAACCAACCCGGCCCGGCCCGCTTTTTTCGGGCTAAAAGCCCGGCCCGGCCCGCCACAAGGCCCGGCCCGCTAGGCCCGGGTCACATACCCCGGGCCGGGGTGGACACACATTCTCCCGTCCATGGCCCGGCCCGGCCCGGCCCGAAATGAAGAAAATGCCCGGCCCGGCCCGGCCCGAAGCCCGCCACTTTTAAGGCCAAAAATCAAAGGAAGCCCGCTAGCCCGTCCGGCCCGGCCCGCTAGGCCCGGGCCACCGGTCCGGGGCGGACATCCCCCCTCCCTTCCCAAGCCCGGCCCGGCCCGGCCCGATTTTAAGTGAAGCCCGGTCCGGCCCGGCCCGAAGCCCGGTCAAGCCCGCTTTGACCGAGCCGGGCCCGGCCCGGCCCGGCCCGTTTGACACCACTATTTGTTTGTTTCACAAAGTGCTTTATCTATGGCCGAGCTCACACTCCCTCTCTCCTGCACGCATACCATCTTGTGAGCATATTAGTTCTTGTATCTATGATATGTGTATATATGTGTATATATATATATGGGTAATAATATTATAAGAAGCTTCTTATATGAGAAATCACCTTATTACCCTTGGATGAGAAAGCAGTCACAAGATTCTTGAGGATCTCAACATGCATTTATGGCTAATTTCTCATCTAAAGGTTATAAGGTGCTTTGTCATATAAGAAGTTTCTTACAATATCATTACCCTATATAAATTTATATTGTGTGTGTATGTGTGTGTTTGTTATTTTTATTTTTATGGTTCTTCTTCTTGTTGTTATTCGTTGGAAACAAGGGTGGGGAGTGGGTTTTGGGGACATGACTAATGAGACGAGTGGTAGATGACAGTTGCTTGCCAAACTGTCAAAGTTGGTTAAAACGCACCGCAGACGCTTAGTACTTTGTTTAGTTGAAAAATGCTAGACCCATATAGTAAATTATACACTTTTTTTATCACACACAACTTTAAATGCTTGCACCCTGTTCTGTATAAGTAGGGCACAAAAAAGTGTAAAAAATTCAAACAGCACAAATTATAAGCATTTAAAATTGTGTGTGAAAAAAATGTGTATTTCATTATGCGAGTCTAACATTAATCTTGTTTAGTATAGTTTTGTTTCTGACGAAAAAGAGAAAAGCTGTAAATTTATGCGTACGTGGTTTGGAGGTTCCGAATTCAATATTCTATCTTAAATTGAATTATTAGATGAACAACACACGACAAATCTTTTCACATCTCTATTGTAATATTAATTAATAGGTAGTATTTTCTTTGTACGTACTCATTATTATTCAAATAAAAAATTATATATGGAAGAATGAATATTAATGTTAGGGTCTAAATAATAAGAGTGATGTTATGACTTTCAAATTTTTTCTCTAAAAACTGTTTCTCAATACATGTGGTAGTGGGATCCTCTTCAAATAATAATGATGGAACTACTTTAAACATTAATCAATCAAAATCACCACATGTGTTGGGAAATACTTTTGGAAAGAAAAAAAAAAGGGAAAGTATTGCATTACTCAAATAATAATGTATCAAGATTTGATGGCTTCATTACAAAATATACCCTTGAAGTTTAGTCCATGTCTTATTTTAGTCCCCATAACTTCAATTGCATCAATTTGATCCCTGAAGTTTTTAAATGGAAGCAATGTGGTCCAAAAATATAATTTTGTGAGAAAAATTGAAAAAATTTACTCATATGCTAAGCACTGCCACGCTTTTTAAGGGCAAAATTGAAACATCACAAATCTCCACACCCGCTTATCAACGTATTTATGCATAGCAGTAGGTGAATTTTGTCAAATTTTTTGACAGAATGGGACATTTGGAATTTTGGCACTAGTTCTATTAAAAATCTTCAGGGAGACAGTGACCAAATTGATACAATTGAAACATTAGAGACAAAATGAGACAGACCAAACCTCGAGAGTAAATTTTATATTTAAGCCAGATTTTATCTATAAATGTCAAAGAAGAGCGGAACTTAAAATCTAATAAAATATGCAAAGATGGGACCCAAAATATGGAAGAATTAATGGAAAATTTCAAGGTCTAAAATCTAAATAGTATGATTACTATTTAAATGGTATGATTACTATGCTTTAATAATTACCAATTATGTCCAAATAATGGATTTGAGTATATCATTATATATGTGGAGTAAATATCTAATACAAACACTACATCATCAATATTATCACGCTAATACATATGCGTATAGTACTTGTATATACACACGTTTCCTTTAAAATTAGAACAGTGTGCTTGAATAGTTACCTCTTATTGGTTTTTGATACTAAATCAGTAAAATAACCGTTCTAGCAAATACTTTCTCGAATATGAGTACCACAAATCAGTTATACCAAAATATTGTAACTGGGTACCAAATTAAATGGTTGTAACTTTGAAACGTACACTAGTTTTGAAAAACCACTTTAATTTTGAAACCATTTATTTTCAAATGGTACTCTATTCTAGCATCAAATTACCACATTTTAATACCAAAATTGATAGGATATATGATACATCCTAACCACCGGGATGTATCATAGAATTTTCCAACAAGAAAAGGAAACGTATTATTAAGTTCAAGCCATCATAGCAGTATCTATTGTTATCCTATATTTTCCCAATGCTGTCTTAGCTAATTAAACTAGTTTTTTTTTTTTTTTTTTTCTTTCTATCTCTATTAACCACTAAACCAAACAAAGCTCTGTGAACTTGTAAAACGTTTTTTTTTTTTATTACTATAAAAAGGGTGTTTGCCAAAAATAGGTGCACTCTCACCGGGAAGCAATTCTATTTGAGCCTTTTTTCTAACGTGTTCACACTCTGTTAATAAAAGTACAACTAACTACTCCCAAGTTATAAAACAGCCTCACTGATTTTCTTCCATTCATTTCCTTAATGTTTATCAAAATTCCCCTCAACACCACTCGCAACAAAACCAACTTAACAAACTAATTCACTAATATCTATATATATATATATAAAACCACCCTCCTCTACTCTCATCTCCTTCAATCTTACATAAAATCGAGTATTTTACTTTGTGCTCTAACTCTTCATATATATA
This sequence comes from Hydrangea macrophylla, assembly GCA_033977485.1. Classification (NCBI taxonomy): domain Eukaryota; kingdom Viridiplantae; phylum Streptophyta; class Magnoliopsida; order Cornales; family Hydrangeaceae; genus Hydrangea; species Hydrangea macrophylla. The sequence continues at coordinate 79,931,556 of CM066998.1, read as the reverse complement.
TATATCCACCAAAACATTATAGAATTTCTTCAACAACTACTACTTATACATCTTTCGATCATGGCTTCGCAAAGAATATTTCTACTAATGACTCTTTGCATGTCCATTCTTGTGTTTGTCCCAAGCACCATCCTTGCCAAGACATCACCGAAGAGGACATTGAACGTTATAGATCGATGCTGGAGATGGAACCCCAAATGGCAGACCCATAGGTATCAACTTGCTACGTGCTCGGTAGGTTATGCAGGGAAGATGACCAATAACATTGGTCGACGTATGACATACTACAAAGTAACCAACCCGAGCGACGATGCATTGAACCCCAAACCGGGAACATTGAGGTACGGTGTGACAAGTATTAGAGGAAAAGTTTGGATCACATTCGCAAGGGACATGCGCATCAAACTTGAGAAACCACTTTTGGTTAGCAGTTTCACCAGCATTGACGGCAGAGGGGCCAGTGTTCACATTACAGGCGGTGGATGCTTACTACTACAAAAGGTAAGCAACGTAATCATCCATGGGCTAAAGATCCACCATTGTCGCGCCCAAGTCGGTGGGCCGGTTATGGGCCCAAACAGACAAATTGTGAGTCTAGGTCCAGTTGATGGGGATGCAATTAGGCTTGTTACGTCTTCAAAGGTATGGATAGATCATAATACGATGTTTGAGGGCGAAGATGGGCTCATTGATGTTACTCGAGGGTCAACAGGAGTCACCATATCGAACAATTGGTTCAGAAATCATGACAAGGTTATGCTTTTAGGCCATGATGATGGTTATTTATGGGACAAAAACATGAAGGTCACCGTGGTCTTCAACCATTTCGGTCCTGATTGCCATCAACGAATGCCAAGGTACCAATATAACAAGGCGCACTTTTTGTTTTCTTTTGTGTTAATTGATAGGTTAATAAGTTAATAATTAACCAAAATGGACTACATTTTATTCTTCAAATATATATTAAATGTCGCGTATGGTCTTGATTCAGAGTTCGCTTTGGATACGCACACGTTGTCAACAATCTGTACAAGGGGTGGGGGCTGTATGCAATAGGGGGAAGCATGAACCCAAGCATAAAGAGCGAAGCCAACATGTTTATTGCACCCAAGGCAGGGCAAAAAGAGGTGAAAAAACCATTTTAATTACTATTATTTATTGTTATGTATATTAGAACTATATTTATGGAAGCTTGTCTACTCTTCAATCTACATTTAGTCCAAACAATCAATTTGATATATAGATATGTAATAGGGTAAATTACGTAGACACCTCCTCATATATTGCATTTTTTTTACTATTACCCCATAAACTAAAAAAAACTGAAGAAACTGACCCCCTCAATAATTTGTGAGAGGGTTATTTGAGGGGGTCAATTTGACAAGAAAAACAATAATTGAAGGGGGTCAATTTGTTGAATTTTTAGTTTGGGATGTGTTAGTGAAAAAGGGAAATACATAAGGGGGTGTCTATATAATTTACCAATAATAATGATAATATTTTTGATTGAGTAATAACTAAAGCTCTTCTTTAATTATAAAATGAAAGACCTTTTTTATTTCAAAATTAACATTGACATAACAACATGTAAACAATATAGCCGTATAGGTGTCTCAAACCGGTATACTTTTAACAAATTTTTTTTTTCCTTTTCTTTATTGATTAAAAAAAAAATTAAAAAAAAATGAACAGGTGACGTGGAAAAGGGGCACGATGAGTGGGACGATATCGAATTTTCAATCAGTGAGAGATGTATTCGAAAACGGAGCATCTTTCCGTGAGACCGGTACTGCTACAAGTATAAAACCAAACTACAACCGTGAACAAAGTTTCCAGGTAGCAGATGCAACATTTGTGCGCTCACTCACAAGATCATCTGGTGCTTTGAAGTGCCCCAAAACCTCTAAATGCTGACTTATATAGACCAACTACTACTAATTTATATATATATATATATATCTATGTTTGTATTAATTGTTGTTGTATTGCTGAAGTAAGCACATAAAAAAATAACCAAAAAAAAAAAAAGAGACAGAGAAAGGAGAAATACATATACATATTGTCCAATCATTCAATGTGGTTTCTTCATTATATCACAACTCTTTGTGTAATAAGCACAACTCCAGCACTATATATAGCTAGTCGCTTTTGAGAGCCAATTTAGAGAGTCAAAATGGCTCTCCAAATTTAGCTACTAGAATACTTATTAGTTCTGCATGTATCAGAAATTAAGAGTTCCAGTTCCTACTAATTAAGAACTTCTTTCTGATTGTTGTGAATTTTTTCAACTTTTCATAATTGTCCTTCTTTGAAGTTTATAATTCCAGTGTCACATCAAACAAAAAAGTCAAAGAGAATTTTTTTTTTTATATAATAAAAGATAAACTTGATAAGTGTACAATTAAAGTGTATTGCATTTAATTTCAAGCAGTACCAAAAATGAGATATTCTAAAAGAAATAAATGACTCTAATTTGAGACGGAAGGAATACCTATTTTATTTTTGAAAAATTTAGTGGAAAATCTCATTTTACCAATGTTTGTTGTAATAGACCCACCAATTGGTACTTCCCAATAATAGACCCTATAATTGTAAATGTTGTTAGATATTAGTCCAAATTTTCCTATTATAGAATTAGTAAATGTCCTTTCTACCACTAACATATATATATATATACATACATATATTACAAAATATATATGGAAATAAATCTGTTTAAATATCCCATTGATTTGCATATCAAATATTTGGAAATAAAATCCCATAACTTTAGCCATGTACAATATGGGTCTTTTGAATCTTTCTAACATCATTTTTATGTGGGTATCCCACTTTTGTATGTTCTACCAACAATCATTTATCACATAAAATGTTTAGCTATTACATTTATGCGAGTATTGAATATTATACTACAACTGGTTCATTTTTAAACTACAACTGATTCATTAGTGTAAAATTTTACACTACAACTGGTTCATTCTACATTGGAACTAGTTTATTAGTGTGAAATTTTACACTGCAACAGGTTCATTAGTGTGAAATATTACACTACAACTAGTTCATTTGCACTACCACTATTAGTGTGAAACTTTTATTGCAATTGGTTCATTTTACAATTACTTAAAAAAAATTTTAAAAAAAATCAAGCTGATTAGTAAAAAAACTGCATCTTGAGTGTTAAATTTCTCACATTGATCTCTTAACACTGTAACTATTATATCTCTCACAAGGGCATTTGTGAAAGTGTGAATGTGAAATTTCATACAATCTTAGTGTAAAATTCTGAGGTTAGATTTTTTGCATACATATGAGTGTGAAATTTCACATTTTGCAGAAGTCGAACAAGTTCATGTTTGGTATAAACCTTGTTTTTGCAACTTTTTATCAACTTCCAGGCTATATAATGATGGGTCATTCTACATGCTTATAAATGAAAACAAATCAAGAATTGGAGTTTTTTGGACCCAAAAAAAGAAAAGAAAAAAAGACTAAGGAAAAACAGGGACAAAAACTTCATCAAATCGCTATTGCAAAAACCATATACTACAGCTTTATAGAAAACAAAAGGCCACAATGTGAGACCTTGAACAGACCCATAAAATCTCCACCTCCACCTTCTTCACTCCACACACACACACACACACACACACACAATGGCTCTCCTCTTCTCTTCAAAACCTCTAATCACAGACCCCATCCTATCTCTCTCCTTAAAAACTCCTTCTCTCTCTTTCTCTCTCCTTCATTCCTCAAACCCTAATTCTCCTCCCTCCACTTCTACTCCTTCCCCGGTGACCTCCCCGGCAAACCCCCCTCATTTTCTAGTCAAAGCTCCGACGAAGAAGTCGACGACGATGACAAACCGAACGGCAACAACGTCGACGAGTAACTGGCTTTTGTTGCAAGTTCACTCACCAGTTCGCCCAAATTTTGTTACAAATATATATATATATATACACACACATGTGTATAATTGATAATGGTGGTGATTGCAGTTTAAATTTGGGGATTTGGTTCGAACAACAAATCTGCTTTTCAACGACGCACATTATTTGCCATGCGCGGATTGCGTGACAAATAGTATTTATCTGCGACGCACTAAATTTTCAGCGATGCACTTATAAAGCGTGGCAAATATTTATCAGAAAAAGTCAACAAAAAGTTTAACTATTATTTGCAACGCAAATTGCGCGTGGCAAATAATTTACTTTGTATTTGCCACGCTTGAGGTGCGTGGCAAATAAATTCTATTTCAAGAGTAATTATTTGCCACGCTCTTGTGCGCTGCAAAATGTTATACTATTATCTGCAATGCAAGAAATGTGCCGGCAAATAATTTACTTTGTATTTGCCACGCATGTGGTTCGTGGCAAATAAGTCCTTATTCAATGAAAACTTGTGCTTCTGATTTCAATCTTCATATTCTCTCTTCCATACCCTTTCCCCAACCCCTCCACACGACCATCATCATCTTCATCAGCCGCCACTACCCAATTGCACAACCCCCACCAGCCGTCGAGACCTCCAGTAACCACCTTCCCTTTTTCCCCTTCTCTCAACCATTGATTTCACCTCTTGTATTACAATTGTATTAGTATTGAATAAGATACCACTACACCATGCATTTGGGGAGATTTGCAACAGACATGTTTTATGATTTGTAACGACTTCAGCCGTTACTAAAATGGTAACGGTTTTAACTGTTACTAATCAATAAATAACCGTTACTAATGGTGTTTCCACTTGATTTAATTTTTGCAACAACTTTGAAAATATTTGTCACGGTTATAACCGTCACAAATCAAGGAAAAATGAGACAAATGTTTCCTACTTGTTTTTAATTTTTGTAACAGTTATTAAAAATATTTGTAATGGTGATAATGTCAAGACCCAAATTTTCAGTATTAAAAATTCGTAAAATATCATCATATTTTTACCTTTAACCAATCAACTCTGGACACGTGTTAAAACTCTATTGGTATTTCACCTAACAAACTAACCTACATGTGACTTCAGAAAATAGCCTAAGTGGAAAACTTCTACCTAACACAAATGTTACGAAAACTTTTATCATACAAAGAGTTAAAACTCAAACTTCAATTAATGAAGCATGCTCATTTACTCTCCCCTGTTAATGCATGTGTTTTGTTTCATGTTGTATTCTCCAATGCAACGCTTCATTTAATATACATAATTAATATAAGTAAACCTCATCTCTCAATTCACAGTATAAATATGGAGGCTTCCATATGGTTTAATTCACTCATCTTGAGAGAATTTAGTACGAGAGAGTTAGAGAGCTAAGGAAGAGTTCAATAAAGAGAAAGAGGGAGTTTTAGGAGAGAGAGAGAAAGGGAGCCAGAGAGTTAGAGAAAGTGTTGGGATATATTATTGTCTACTCTCTCAGAGGGTCGTTTAGCATAAACTACTAGACTAGTATCCATTGGCGAAGGAAGTTTGAGCCAAACTACAAATTCCAAACTCTATCATCAATCAGTGGGTAAATTTCTTTTCCAAAAATTTCTCATGCATTTTATAACATGTACATTCTATATGTATTTTTATCATTTGCATTAGATCCTTAAAAGACCTTCCCTAAGCTTAAAGCTTGAGCAAGGCCAAATAGACCCCGAATCATCATTAATGTCGGATTCAAGTTTTAAAATTGATTTAAATATAGGATATGTACAAAAGGCATTTTTGGTATTTCAAAAGTTTGTAAATTCTTTGTAAATTATTTTGTCATTTCCTAAAATTTGGTGTGCTATGAACATCATTTAGTATTTAATTGAATTCCAAGTTTATAACTAAAGAATATGATTTATTAACTGTAAAATTACTTGTAAGATCTTGTACAACTCCAAAGAAAAATAAATGGTCAGTACCATTGTGACCAATAGAATATTTACATTATTTGGATACTAATTTTGTAAATTTTGAAGAAATGAACTTTTACCAATAATTTTAGAGCCCAAATTGCTAAATAAAAGCTATATGTTTCTCAATGAATATTGTAACAAAGTCGGGACCGACACTAGGCAATGGTATTAGTATTGTAATAATATAAGAATCAATTTAGTGAAAGAAAAACTCTATTTTCATAAATTTTCTAAATACCCCTAAGAAGTTATATTTACAACTTTACCCCTATACTTGAACTTAGACTAAACATATTCCCGTTTTTATCAAATGCATTGGATAGGGCTTGAGGACAACTTACCTACAAAAGAAGTTCTGTAATAACCTAAACTACCAAGGTGAGTGATCGTATTTCCTTTTTTACAGATTCAACTCCTCACGGGTGAATCTTGTCCTATTACTTGAACAAGTTTTATTTTAATTATGAAATCGATGTTCTTACATTTGTTCTGGAACACTTCGATTCGTTCCACTGAAAGAGGTTATCGTATTTGATATTATTGTAAGTTCCATATTTATTTGATTCCAGTGTCAATTACCACCATTCTACATGATTATATATTGATTCTATTAAGAATCTACGAGCCCCTATGTGGGATGATCCATATTGGATCTACGAGTGGCCCAAAATTGGCCGACCCTCCTTATTGGGTCTACAAGTGCTTCTGATCAGTTAGCTATTGCAGTATATGTATATGTATGAGTACATGAATGGGTGGTTGGTAATCTGACCTTATAAATATGTATTTGTTATATCTATCCTGATGATATTCTACTCTCTCGATTTACCGATTGTTATATTTACCTCATTTACCATTGATATACAAATTTCTCTTTATACACATCATCCAGGATTATGATTATTTCACTGAGTCTTCTACTCACACTCTCCAAATCTTTCTAACCCCTTTCAGGTGATGAAAAGTATAAGAAGGTGGAAGATAACCTGGTTGAGGAAGACATATAGAAGAAGAAGAACTTAAAATACTAGCTACCTAGTTAAATAATATGAGTAATTCCAATGGAATTCTCAAAGACAATATTTAAAGGCTCAAGTTAGCCGATCATAATATTATGTAATAAATTTGGAATGACTTGTAATATTATGGTCTTCATGACCTATATTTGTAATAAAATTTAATTAAGTTGCTTCCGCTAGTCTCTGAACAAGTTATGAGGCCTTGGTGGCCAGTCACCCACCTTAAATCCACCAATTGGGTTTTGGGGCGTGACAAACTTGGTATCAGAGCAATAGTTCTAGGGCCGTTAGAAAACCTCAACTCTTTAGTAGGACCATACGATAAATACCTATACTTATGTATGGTAATTTCTCTTTGGGTATAAATATAAGGTAAGAAAATACTACTAATTACATTATTATTATGTAGTCAAAGAAGTATTAACAAGGAGTAAGCTCAACAAACATGGATGAAGCAGCAAATGCTAGATTTGAACGTGTTGAACAAATCATCGAAGGACTGGCTTATGCTGCCCAAGATAGAGTAGCTAATTCAGAGGATAGTGGTAATGGAAGTAAAAATAATGGACAGCGGGGAATGCAAATAACGGTGGAGCAATTTCAGAAACTACGACCACCAACTTTTGATGGCAGTGCAGACCCTGCTAAGGCTGAAGCGTGGGTCCGTCGAATGGAAAAGATTTTCAAAGTTTTTCCTTGTCCCGAAGAAGAAAAAGTGAAGTATGCCACCTTTACCTTTATAGGGGAGGCAGATCACTGGTGGACTACAATGGAGGAAAGCGAGCCCGAGATGAGCTGGCAGCGATTCTTGGAGGTATTTTACGGCATGTACTTCCCAGAATCTATGAAGGAACAAAAGGCTAAGGATTTCATGAACCTGAAGCAAGGAAACATGACGGTGCTCCAATATGCTACGGAGTTCTCTACCCTATCCCGTTTTGCCACGTATCTAATCCCTACAGAGGAGAAAAAGGCGAAGAAATTTGAAGATGGTCTGCAAATCCACATACGCAGCAAGGTAGAGATGTTCAAACTCAAGTTATACAAGGAGGTGCTGGATCGTGCTCTTGTGGCTGAAAGAACAAGCTTGGAACTTCAGAAAAATCGAGACAATTTTAAACGGCAATCAAGTAACCAGGGAAAAGGGCAAGGAAATACCAAGAGACAGTTCACGGGAACGTCTAGTGCAAGTTCTAACTCTCAGAACAAGAGTAGACCACAAGGTGGAACCATATCTCCATGCAAAACATGTGGGAAGATGCATTGGGGTATCTGTCGACTGAGTACAGGAGCATGCTACAAGTGTGGGGAAATGGGTCATATGATCCGAGAATGCCCAACATGGAAGACTGGGAAGGAAGTTGTCCCAGTTGCCACTCCAACCAACCAACGTCCAGCTCAAAATCAGGGGAACCAAGGGAAGAATCAACAACGCCATGGACGTGTATTTGCCTTAGTCCCAAGTGGCGAGGCTACAACTGATACTGTGGTGGCAGGTACTATTTCTATTTGCGGTATTGATGCTCGTACGCTTATGGACTCAGGATCTACTCATTCATTTGTATCACCATGCTTTGCCTCAAAATTCAGTAAGTCACCAGAGCATTTAGGTTATGACCTATCTGTCGTTACTCCCTCTGGAAATTCTATGATTGGTACCTTAGTGTATCGATCCTGCAACATCATAATAAGTAATGTGCCATTACTTGTAGACCTGATACCTTTAGAGATTCAAGGTTTTGATGTCATCTTAGGTATGGATTGGTTATCTTCAGTATATGCTACTATCGATTGCGTTTCAAAGAGAGTCATTTTCCAAATTCCTGATCGACCAGACTTCTCTTTTGAAGGAAAGGGTGCAATGTTACCTCCCACGTGTCTTATCTCCTCCATGAAAGCCAATGAATTACTTAGGAAAGGATGTCAAGGTTATCTCTGTGCCATTCTAAGAGATTCGCCTGTAGAAGTAACTTTGGAAGATATCCATGTAGTAAGGGAATTTCCAGAAGTCTTTCCAGATGACTTGCCCAACATTCTGATCGATAGAGAAATTGAATTCATTATTGATCTCGTTCCAAATACCCAACCAATATCGAAGACCCCTTATCGTATGGCTCCAATGGAACTGACAGAGTTAAAGACGCAATTACAAGAATTGTTGGATAAAGGTTTTATTAGACCTAGCACTTCTCCCTGGGGTGCACCTGTTCTATTTGTGAAGAAGAAAGATGGGACTATGAGATTATGTGTCGATTATCGTGAGTTGAACAAGGTAACGATAAAGAATAGATATCCTCTTCCAAGGATTGACGATCTATTCGATCAATTACAAGGAGCACAAGTGTTCTCAAAGATTGACCTGAGATCAGGTTACCATCAATTGAAAATTAAAGCAGAAGATGTAGAAAAGACGGCTTTTCGAACTCGATATGGTCATTATGAATTCCTAGTAATGCCTTTTGGTGTTACTAATGCTCCTGCTGCATTCATGGATTTGATGAATCGAGTGTTTAAACCCCATCTCGATGACTTTGTAATAGTATTCATCGATGATATCCTTATCTATTCTAAGAGTCTTGAGGAGCATGAACGTCATTTGAGGACGGTACTACAGACATTGAGAGATCGTCAACTGTTTGCTAAATTCAAGAAATGTGAGTTCTGGCTTCCAAAGATTTCTTTCTTGGGGCATGTAATCTCAAAAGAAGGCGTATCAGTTGACCCACAAAAGGTGGTGGCAATCATGTCTTGGCCGAGACCAACAACTGTGACAGAAGTACGTAGTTTCCTAGGTTTGGCGGGATATTACCGGAGATTTGTCAAAGATTTCTCCAAGATAGCTGGGCCAATGACTCAACTAACGCAGAAGGGCATACCTTTTGAATGGACTGATGATCGTGAGCAATGTTTCCAAGAGTTAAAGAATAGATTGGTTTCTACACCAATTTTAAGCATACCTACTGGACAAGGTGGGTTCGTGATCTATAGTGATGCTTCCCATCGAGGTTTGGGATGTGTTCTAATGCAACATGGTAAAGTTATTGCATATGCATCCCGACAGCTCAAAATTCATGAAAAGAACTACCCTACTCACGACTTGGAATTAGCCGCAGTGGTGTTCGCCTTAAAGATTTGGCGTCATTACCTATATGGTGAAAGATGTGAAATTTTCACCGATCACAAGAGTTTAAAGTATCTATTCTCTCAGAAGGAACTAAATATGAGGCAACGAAGATGGCTTGAGTTTATGAAAGACTATGATCTTGATATTCAATATCATCCCGGCAAGGCTAATGTTGTAGCTGATGCTTTAAGTCGAAAATCTTCAGGAAATCTGGCTTACTTGCTCACTACACAACAACAATTGATTGAAGATTTTGAAAGATTAGAAATTGAAGTTACCTCTCGTCATTGCAAGGGTATATTAGCAGCTCTTGTTGCAAAACCAACAATCATCGATGAGGTGAAAGAAGCTCAAATGCAAGATGACTACCTAAACAAGATTTCTAAGGAGATACCAGAAGGGAAGAGACTTGAATTTATATCACGAGGTGGTATTCTACTGTATCAAGACCGTATCTGTGTACCAAACCTTCCTGAGATTAAGAGAAAAGTAATGGAAGAAGCACATTCTTCTAGATTTACAGTACACCCAGGCAGTACTAAAATGTACCAAGATATGAAAAAATACTTATGGTGGCCCAACATGAAAAGAGAGATCGCTGACTTTGTATCACGTTGTCTGCATTGTCAACAAGTTAAGGCAGAGCATCAACGACCGGGTGGAGTTCTTCAACCACTTCCTATCCCAGAGTGGAAATGGGAGCATATTACTATGGACTTTGTAGTAGGATTACCTAGATCTTCAAAGCAAAACGATGCTATTTGGGTAATTGTTGATAGGTTAACAAAATCAGCTCATTTTTTACCAATCAAAGTCACTCATTCGCTAGAGAAGTTAGCAACTTTGTATACTGATGAGATTATTAGGCTTCATGGTACACCGGTTACTATAGTTTCTGATAGAGATCCAAGATTCGTATCACGATTTTGGAAGAGTTTACAAAGAGCTTTGGGAACTACTCTTAATTTCAGCACCGCTTTTCACCCTCAAACAGATGGACAATCTGAGCGAGTAATTCAAATTTTGGAGGATATGCTTCGACTTAGTGTTCTAGATTTCAGAGGTAGCTGGGAAGAACACCTATCTTTAGTAGAATTTGCATATAATAACAGTTTTCAAGCTAGCATTGGCATGGCACCGTATGAAGCGCTTTATGGAAGGAAGTGTCGATCTCCTATATGTTGGACCGAGGTTGGTGAAAGGAAAATTTTGGGACCAGAGATTGTTCAGCTAACGACAGAAAAGATTCAACTCATTCGTCAACGACTTCAGACAGCACAAAGCAGGCACAAGAGTTATGCAGATACACATAGAAGAAATCTAGAGTTTGAGAAAGGTGATCATGTGTTCCTCAAAGTTTCACCTTCAAAGGGCATAGTTCGTTTTGGTAGGAAGGGTAAACTCAATCCTCGTTATATTGGACCATTCGAGATCTTAGATCGAGTTGGAGCTGTAGCTTATCGTTTGGCATTACCTCCGGATCTGTCTAACGTTCATAACGTATTTCATGTGTCTATGCTTCGTCGTTATATATCAGATTCCAGCCATGTATTAGCCTACGAACCTTTGGATGTGCGAGAAGATCTTACCTATGTGGAACAACCGGTTCAAATTATGGATCATCGTGACCAAGTTCTGAGAACTAAGGTCATTCCATTAGTCAAGGTCCTTTGGCAAAATCACGCAGTAGAAGAAGCTACGTGGGAAAGAGAAGATGAAATGCGAACCAAATACCCACAACTTTTCAATTAATAAGGTAAGTTAAGTTTGGGGACCAAACTTTCTTAAGTAGGGGTGAATGTCAAGACCCAAATTTTCAGTATTAAAAATTCGTAAAATATCATCATATTTTTACCTTTAACCAATCAACTCTGGACACGTGTTAAAACTCTATTGGTATTTCACCTAACAAACTAACCTACATGTGACTTCAGAAAATAGCCTAAGTGGAAAACTTCTACCTAACACAAATGTTACGAAAACTTTTATCATACAAAGAGTTAAAACTCAAACTTCAATTAATGAAGCATGCTCATTTACTCTCCCCTGTTAATGCATGTGTTTTGTTTCATGTTGTATTCTCCAATGCAACGCTTCATTTAATATACATAATTAATATAAGTAAACCTCATCTCTCAATTCACAGTATAAATATGGAGGCTTCCATATGGTTTAATTCACTCATCTTGAGAGAATTTAGTACGAGAGAGTTAGAGAGCTAAGGAAGAGTTCAATAAAGAGAAAGAGGGAGTTTTAGGAGAGAGAGAGAAAGGGAGCCAGAGAGTTAGAGAAAGTGTTGGGATATATTATTGTCTACTCTCTCAGAGGGTCGTTTAGCATAAACTACTAGACTAGTATCCATTGGCGAAGGAAGTTTGAGCCAAACTACAAATTCCAAACTCTATCATCAATCAGTGGGTAAATTTCTTTTCCAAAAATTTCTCATGCATTTTATAACATGTACATTCTATATGTATTTTTATCATTTGCATTAGATCCTTAAAAGACCTTCCCTAAGCTTAAAGCTTGAGCAAGGCCAAATAGACCCCGAATCATCATTAATGTCGGATTCAAGTTTTAAAATTGATTTAAATATAGGATATGTACAAAAGGCATTTTTGGTATTTCAAAAGTTTGTAAATTCTTTGTAAATTATTTTGTCATTTCCTAAAATTTGGTGTGCTATGAACATCATTTAGTATTTAATTGAATTCCAAGTTTATAACTAAAGAATATGATTTATTAACTGTAAAATTACTTGTAAGATCTTGTACAACTCCAAAGAAAAATAAATGGTCAGTACCATTGTGACCAATAGAATATTTACATTATTTGGATACTAATTTTGTAAATTTTGAAGAAATGAACTTTTACCAATAATTTTAGAGCCCAAATTGCTAAATAAAAGCTATATGTTTCTCAATGAATATTGTAACAAAGTCGGGACCGACACTAGGCAATGGTATTAGTATTGTAATAATATAAGAATCAATTTAGTGAAAGAAAAACTCTATTTTCATAAATTTTCTAAATACCCCTAAGAAGTTATATTTACAACTTTACCCCTATACTTGAACTTAGACTAAACATATTCCCGTTTTTATCAAATGCATTGGATAGGGCTTGAGGACAACTTACCTACAAAAGAAGTTCTGTAATAACCTAAACTACCAAGGTGAGTGATCGTATTTCCTTTTTTACAGATTCAACTCCTCACGGGTGAATCTTGTCCTATTACTTGAACAAGTTTTATTTTAATTATGAAATCGATGTTCTTACATTTGTTCTGGAACACTTCGATTCGTTCCACTGAAAGAGGTTATCGTATTTGATATTATTGTAAGTTCCATATTTATTTGATTCCAGTGTCAATTACCACCATTCTACATGATTATATATTGATTCTATTAAGAATCTACGAGCCCCTATGTGGGATGATCCATATTGGATCTACGAGTGGCCCAAAATTGGCCGACCCTCCTTATTGGGTCTACAAGTGCTTCTGATCAGTTAGCTATTGCAGTATATGTATATGTATGAGTACATGAATGGGTGGTTGGTAATCTGACCTTATAAATATGTATTTGTTATATCTATCCTGATGATATTCTACTCTCTCGATTTACCGATTGTTATATTTACCTCATTTACCATTGATATACAAATTTCTCTTTATACACATCATCCAGGATTATGATTATTTCACTGAGTCTTCTACTCACACTCTCCAAATCTTTCTAACCCCTTTCAGGTGATGAAAAGTATAAGAAGGTGGAAGATAACCTGGTTGAGGAAGACATATAGAAGAAGAAGAACTTAAAATACTAGCTACCTAGTTAAATAATATGAGTAATTCCAATGGAATTCTCAAAGACAATATTTAAAGGCTCAAGTTAGCCGATCATAATATTATGTAATAAATTTGGAATGACTTGTAATATTATGGTCTTCATGACCTATATTTGTAATAAAATTTAATTAAGTTGCTTCCGCTAGTCTCTGAACAAGTTATGAGGCCTTGGTGGCCAGTCACGCACCTTAAATCCACCAATTGGGTTTTGGGGCGTGACAGATAACCACTACAAATCAAGCAAAAACGTTACTAATGTTTCCTACTTGATTTTTTATGTTTGTAATAGTTATTAAAAATATTTGTAACGGTTATAACCGTTACAAATCACGAAAAATTGTTTCTAATTAACTATGCCATTTAATAAAATTTGTAACACACAAGTTTTATGATTTGTAAGAGTAAAATCGTTGCTAAATTTAGTAACGGTTAAAAGGTTACATATCAAGGAAATCCTCGTATGCCTTTTTACCACGTAGGTTTTGAAAAACTAAGTTGTTGGGGTTTAGGGGGTCAAAATGCAAACCGTCGATCTGATAGCAACGAAACTTAACTCACACCTTTCACACATCTAAAGAAACTTGTAGGAAGAAACGAAATGGGAAAATGACTCCGGTTATAAAGATACTGATGGAAAAACCAGTTTAAGTTAAAAGTTAAAACGCGCAGCGGAAAAGTCAAGTTATAAAAACTTAATGGTAGCCCAGGATCTACTACTCGTTAATTCCATAGATGCGCACAAGAGGGGACAAGAGTTATACCTTAGTGTCTTGAACCCAATTCTGATTTTCTTCAACTTCCAGCAGCTTCTACTAGATGGTCTTCACTCTTATGACTCCTATGGATGCTCGCAGGAAGGACTAGGGTTGGTGGGAACCCTAATGGAGAGGAAGAAGAAGGTTTAGGGCTCTAAAACAGTTTCTGCAGCTTCTGACATTCTAAAACGACGAACGAACTTTTCCAGAACGCAGCTGCCCTATTTATAGATTCCCAGAACCGACCTAACTTTCAATCGATCGAAGGACTTCGATCGATCGAACATTCGATCGATCGAACCATTCTCGATCGATCGAACCTGCCATGACTTCGATCGATCGAACTAGCTTCAATCGATCGAACCTGTCTTGACAGCTTCCTCAAGTGTCTTTCCAAGTATCCTGGCAGAGCTAAGAGTGGGACCTCCTAGGCTCTTTATTGTTGGCTCAGATCAGTTGATTAATTCCCATGACCAAACTCTTTGATCAGCAAATTAATTGACTGATCAGTTAACGTTTACTCCACTATAAAACGATAACTGAACTCCAACGCAAAAGAACATATCCGAAGCGATAACTAGACTTGTATGTTATACTAATGTCCCTCTACCTTCAGCATTCGTAATCATATTCAGGTAGTCAGATAACTGTTACTGTCAACCTGAATCATGATTACTTCTTGTATTCCTTGAGTCCCATTCACCTCTCATGATTACCAAATATGTTGATAACTTTTATCAACAAGACTGCAGTACTCAGTAATCGACTTGGTGACATTCTCAAGGGAATGCTTACTCTGAATCAGAGGGTAGATTCTATCTTGACAATATATGTTCACAACCCTCTGAATATGACATACCCAAGATACCCAGGTGTTGATCTTCTGTAGACCTCACTGATTGGCAAGTCAAAGCAGCCATATTCACAGTCTGTGTTCATAATCGTCTCAAGATTGAGAACACGTACCTTATACAAGTTATGAGTTCCTATTGATTGTTTGACAGTCTTGAGTGTCAATAAGAAAACTCAGGTCCGTCAATGCACTATAACCACTAGCATATTAACTAAGAGTTACACTCTAGTGATTGAGATTCATCACTCCATCCAATGGTAGTCAATCATGCTACAGTGTAAACCTGATGAGATATCCAGTCTCATCATCCACTGTGACAAGTTCTAAGTATCAAAGAATAGTAATTCGTATCTCACTTGTATGTATCTCATACACACACGAATTGCTTACTATGACACTTAAGGATTAACAATCATCTCACGAAAGAAACATACATAATGAAATGTAAAGCTGATATCCATATATTAAAATGTCAATGTCTCATACATAAAGTAATAGTTTGAGGGCACAAACCCAACAGATACACGAACAAACAACTTTTTCACCTCGTAAACTATGAAAGACTAAGTTTTTGGGGTTTGGGGGGTCAAAATGTAAACCGTCGATCCGGTAACCACAAAACTTAACTCGCACCTCCCACACGTCTAAAGAAAGTTGCAGAATGAAACGGAACGGGAATCGGACTCCCGGTTATCAAGATACACTACAAACAACTTTTTCACCTCGTAGACTATAAAAAACTAAGTTTTGGGGTTTGTGGGTCAAAATACAAACCGTCGATCCGGTAACCATGAAACTTAACTCGCACCTCCCACACGTGTAAAGAAAGTCGCAGAATGAAACGGAACAGGAATCGAACTCCCGGTTATCAAGATACACTACAAAATAACTTTTTCACCTCGTAGACTATGAAAAACTAAGTTTTTGGGGTTTGGGGGATCAAAATGCAAACCTTTGATCCGGTAACCACGAAACTTAATTCGCACCTCCATACGTCTAAAGAAAGTTGCAGGAAGAAATGGAACGGGAATCGGACTCCCGGTTATCAAGATACACTACAAAAATAACTTTTTCACCTCGTACACTATAAAAAACTAAGTTTTGGGATTTGGGGGGTCAAAATGTAAACCATCAATCCGGTAACCATGAAACTTAACTCGCACCTCCCACACGTCTAAATAAACTTGTAGGAAGAAATGGAATGGGAATCGGACTCCCGTATATCAAGATACACTACAAAATAACTTTTTCACTATAAAAAAAACTAAGTTTTGGGGTTTGTGGGGTCAAAATGTAAACCGTCGATCCGGTAACCATGAAACTTAACTCGTACCTCCCACACATCTAAATAAACTTGTAGGAAGAAACGGAATGGGAATCGGACTCCCGTATGTCAAGATACACTACAAAACAACTTTTTCACCTCTTAGACTATGAAAAACTAAGTTTTTGGGGTTTGGGGGGTTCAAAATGCAAAATCGTCAATCCGGTAAGCACGAAACTTAACTCGCACCTCCCACACATATAACGAAAGTTACAGGATGAAACGGAACGGGAATCGGACTCTCGGTTATCAAGATACATTACAAAATAACTTTTTCACCTCGTAGATTATGAAAACTAAGTTCTTGGGGTTTGGGGGGTCAAAATGCAAACCGTCAATCCGGTAACTACAAAACTTAACTTGCACCTCCCACACATCTAAAGAAAGTTACAGGAAGAAACGGAATGGGAATCGGACTCCTAGTTATCAAGATACACTATAAAACAACTTTTTCAACTCGTAGAATATGGAAAACTAAGTTTTTTGGGGTTTGGGTGGTCAAAATGTAAGCTGTCGATTCGGTAACCACAAAACTTAACTTACATCTCCCACACGTCTAAAGAAAGTTGCAGGAAGAAACAGAACTAGAATCGGACTCCCGGTTATCAAGATACACTACAAAACATCTTTTTCACCTCGTAGACTATGCAAAACTTAGTTTTTGGGGTTTGGGGGTCATAATGCAAACCGGTGATCCGTTAGCCAATAAACTTAACTCACACCTTCCATACGTCTAAAAAGACTTGTCAAAAGAATTGGAATGCGAATAGGACTCCCGGTTATCAAGATACACAAAAAATAAACTTTTTCACCTCGTAGATTTTAAAAAACTATGTTTTTGGGGGTTTGGGTGGTCAAAATGTAAACTGTCGATCCTTTAGCCACGAAACATAAGTCGCACCTCCCACACGTCTAAAGAAACTTGTAGAAATAAGCGGAATGGGAAAAGTACTCCCAGTTATCAAGATACACACAAAAAATAAGTATCTTAGTACATATAAGTTGGTACCAAAATGAAGTAATTTTCTTTTAAAATATTATATATTGGTCCAAACATACATATAATAACTTTGAAAACCATATATACTGATTTTTCCTAAAGTTGTTTTTAAAATTAATTACTGTTGGTTCCAGGTTATGTATATATGATATTTTGAGAGCAAAATTGATCAACAGTTTGGTACAATACAACCTCTACATTGTACTATATATCATTCTCCTTTAATCTCCTTGGTGTATAGGATTCGGAACGATGAGCGTTTTTTTTGGTAACTGTGTTAAAATTTTGGATTAGAATTAAAAATTAATACTCCCTCTGTCCCATTTTATGTGTCCCTTTTTGGGAATCCAACTATTTAAGGGGGCAAAAAGAATCTACACCTACTTTCCATAATTGCCCATAATCATTGCACTTTCTTTTTTGTTTTGTTTTGGTATTGGTTGTAAGAAAGGGTAATTTGGGAAACTAAGTAAAATTTACATACTAATTTAAGAAAGTGGACAACAATTTTGGGACATACCAAAATAGAAAGGGGGACACATAAAATGAGACGGAAGGAGTATAATTAAAGAACAGTTTTTTTATGACTAAAAGTTTAAGCCGTTGGATTAGATCCAATGGTGATAAAAAGAAAATGATAAAAGAATGAAAAAAACAATTAAAGCCCTCATCTGGCGCCCCATATGCGCGTCAATTAGAATAGAAACAGAGAGTGAGGGAAGAGGGAAGAGGCGACCCAATAGGTTTTCAAAAAAAAAAAAAAAAAAAAGAAGAAACATAGGGATTGGAGAGAGAGGGAAGAGGCGACCCAATGGAGTGAACCACCGCTACTGCGCCGTCCACCTACGCCTCCGTCCGTTTGCTCCTCCGTCCATACAGGTTCCTTTCTTTCTCTCTCTCTCTCTCTCTCTCTCTCTCTCTCTCTCCATCCGGACAGGTGCCCACCGGATTTTTCTATCTACAGATGATCTAAGAAAAGTTGTTTATATGTAGCTGATTGGAATTCCAATCAGGCGTAGGAGTTGGCTCAGTTTTTTGGATGTAAATCTGGGAATTTGCCATTCAATTATTTGGGGGTCCCGCTTGGTGCCAATCCTTCTCGGTTGAAAACATGGGAATCTATCATTGAGAAATTCAAAACAAGATTAGCTGGGTGGAAAAGAAAATTACTTTCTTTCGGGGCCGATTGACTTTGGTTAAATCAGCAATAGTTACTCACAGAGCTATAGTTGATAAAGATTCTGACTTTTAATTCATTTTATTTCTTTTGCCTCATTAGTATATTTGTGAACTACAGTATGGGCCAATGGCATGTGGATGACAAATGTGATTTTGATTCATGGATTAGTAAGGAAAAAGAAAAGGTAGAGCATAAAGTAAAAGAAATGACCTCTTTCAGGTTTAATTTCCTAAAACATTATATAAAGGAAATTAAACTTTTTTAGTACCAATCTAAATTTTCCAGAAAGAGAGGAGAAATGACATGCATGATATTAAAATAGATAGAAATTTGGTAAGAAGACCCTCATTTTAGATTTATGAAGTTTAAATGACAACCCATTTTTTTTTTTAATTTCATCAAAACTCCATGACATTTGAAACTTACTCGGATTAATATCCTATGTTTTAAAAGCGTTATGTGAAATTTCACATAAAAACTTTATGTGAAATAATTAAATTTCATATAACTATTTCAATTTTACACAAAAGTTATATGAATTTTTTGTTGGCTTCTTCTTTTCTTTGGTGGGTGCAGTAGTAATTATTTGTTAATATTTTCCAACAAAGAATGGTGATTATAGTGCTCGTGATGGTGGTTAATTGTGTGTAGTTGTTATACATACCAACTGCATTTTTAAGTGGTGTTGCTGTATATTGGGAGTTTGTTGTGAAGTGGGTAAAGCTTTGCTTGGTTTTTGAGAAATGTGTGAGAAATAATCTCGGTGAATTTCACAATTGTAGATTTTTTCCCCTTACTTTGATGCCAATTTATGAAACCCAAGTCTACGTCTAGGTAGATTAGAAGTATTTTCAAAGCCCTTTTATAGTTATCTATAAAAGGCTCCAATTCGTCCTCAGTGTCAATGATCTGTAACGTGTCCAATTCTTTCTTTTTTGAATCTTTGCTTCCAATTATTTCCAATTCATTAATTATCAAGATAATGTTATGTAATTTATTTGATCATCTCATCTCATAAGCAGTGCTAGGTTGGATAATTCCATAAGCATGCCACACAAATCCAGGCAAAACAGCCATATATATGAGAAACAAAGTTTTGAGGTTTTTGGGGGTCAAAACGAGTTCTGGCACTCAGAAAGGCACGAGACTGGAACTCACACCTCATACACGACCAACTAGACTTGCAGGAACAAACGACATGCAATTCCTACGCACATTTTGCAAGTTACGCGATAATACGCAAAATCATCTCCTTAGGCTTTTATAGCTAAGTTTTGAGGTTTTGGGGGTCGAAACGAGTTCCGGCACTCAGAAAGGCACGAGATTAGAACTCACACCTCACACGCGACCAACTAGACTTGGGGTAACAAACGGCATGCAATTCCTACGCACGGTTTGCAAGTTCCGTGATAATACGCAAAATAATCTCCTTAGGCTTTTATAACTAAGTTTTGAGGTTTTGGGTGGTCGAAACGAGTTCTGGCACTCGGAGAGGCATAAAACTGAAACTCACACCTCACACATGACCAACTAGACTTACAGGAACAAACGAGACGCAATTCCTACACACGGTTTGCAAGTTACGCAATAATACACAAAATAATCTCCTTAGGCTTTTATTACTAAGTTTTGAGGTTTTGGGGGGTCGAAACGAGTTCCGGCACTCAGAAAGGCACAAGACTGGAGCTCACACCTCACACATGACCAACTAGACTTGCGGGAACAATTGGCATGTAATTCCTAGGCACGGTTTGCAAGTTATGCGATAATACGCAAAATCATCTCCTTAGGCTTTTATAACTATGTTTTGAGATTTTGGGTGGTCGAAATGAGTTCCGGCACTCGGAGAGGCACGAGACCAAAACTCACACCTCATACACGACCAACTAGACTTGCAGGAACAAACGACACGCAATTCCTACACACGGTTTTCAAGTTACGCAATAATACGCAAAATAATCTCCTTAGGCTTTTATAACTAAGTTTTGAGATTTTGGGTGGTCGAAACGAGTTCCGGCACTCAGAAAGGCACGAGATTAGAACTCACACCTCACACGCAACCAACTAGACTTGGGGTAACAAACGGCATGCAATTCCTACGCACGGTTTGCAAGTTACGCAATAATACGCAAAATAATCTCCTTAGGCTTGTATAACTAAGTTTTGAGGTTTTGGGTGGTCGAAATGAGTTCCGGCACTCGGAGAGGCACGAGACCAAAACTCACACCTCACACACGACCAACTAGACTTGTAGGAACAAACGGCATGTAATTCCTACTCACGGTTTGCAAGTTACGCGATAATACGCAAAATCATCTCCTTAGACTTTTATAACTAAGTTTTGA
This sequence comes from Hydrangea macrophylla, assembly GCA_033977485.1. Classification (NCBI taxonomy): domain Eukaryota; kingdom Viridiplantae; phylum Streptophyta; class Magnoliopsida; order Cornales; family Hydrangeaceae; genus Hydrangea; species Hydrangea macrophylla. The sequence goes on along the minus strand of CM066998.1, from coordinate 79,910,227 downwards.
GGTTTTGGGGGGTCAAAACGAGTTCCGGCACTCAGAAAGGCACGAGATTAGAACTCACACTTCACACACGACCAACTAGACTTGTGGGAACATACGGCATGCAATTCCTACACACGTTTGCAAGTTAGGCAATAATACGCAAAATAATCTCCTTAGGCGTTTATAACTGAGTTTTGAGGTTTTGGGTGGTCGAAACGAGTTCCGGCACTCGGAGAGGCACAAGACTAGAACTCACACCTCACACACGACCAGAGAGGGGGGTTTAGGGAGGTATTTGGCTGTTCAAGAGGGAGAAGCGAGGGAGAGATTTGGGAGAGTGAGGGAGAGAGATTAAGGAGAGGGGAGAGAGATGTGGGAGTTTTTTTTTTGTGTTCTTTTCTTTTGATTTTTTTCTTTGAGAGGATTAAGGGAGCTGTTTGTGGTGGGCTGTTTTGGTGGTGAGTGAGGGTGGTGTATTGTAGTGGTAGTAGTGGCCGTGAGAGAGAGAGAGAGAGAGAGAGAGAGATTGATGGGGAGAGAAATAGGGAGAGAGACTTGAGGTTTTGGGTGGTCGAAACGAGTTCTGGCACTCGGAGATGCACGAGACCGGAACCCACATCTCACACACGACTAACTAGACTTGTGAGAACAAACGACATGCAATTCCTACACACTTTGCAAGTTACGCAAATCATTTTTTATTGTCTTATTTTTAAGTTCGATTGCTATTAAAAAATTTGCGACTAATGTTTTTTTTTTCAGACTGGGAGGCTGTACTACCTGGATTGGATGATCTTATTCTCGAACTTTATTCTATTTTTTTTCCTTAGACATATTTATGATACTTTTGTACTTTTAAATTTGCGACTTGGTTTGGTTATTGACAAATTATTGGAATGAATGTATGAAGATTAGAATCATTGTTGGTTTTTGAATTGAAGTTTTAGCAGGTTAATTGGTTCAAATAAAAAAATATATTTTAAAAAAAGGAAAAGAATATTTTAAATCTGGTTATATTATTTGCGACGCACATTGGCATGGCTGATATTCATTCAAAATGCTAACTGATTATTTGCCATGCCATGTAGCGTGGTAAATACTGCCTTATTGGCAACGCATATGAGCGTTGCTGATAATTACCAAATTACTATAAATATTATTTGCCACGATGTATTTTCGTGGTAAATACATCGTTATTAGCCACGCAATACAGCATGGCTGATAATTATATTCACTATTAGCAACGTGTACATGCGTCGCTAATAATAACTACTTTTAGCGACGCAGACCTTTTTGATAAGTTAGAAAATTATTAGCAACGCGCGTGCGGATTATTTGCCACGCGTTGGAGTGTCGCTAATAAAAATAATATCACCAACGTCGTTGACTGCGTCGCGTAATATTATTCGTTATGCCATTTTCCGTTACGCTCGTGCAACGCACGGACTGCGTCGCAAATACCTTTAGCGACGCAGTCAACGACTATTAGCCACGCATCTGCGCGTGGCAAAAAAGCAGATTTGTTGTAGTGAATTCCGAGATTGTGGGGGATATGTGAAATTTTACTGCGTGAATTATGTGAACAGTTGGCATTTATGGCAAGTTTGAAGGACATGGTGTAGTGAGTGCGTGGGACTGGGAGGGTAGTTTGGTCCAAATTTTTATGTGGACTTTTGATCAAATTGTTTTATGAGTTGGATCTATTAAAACAAAGTTATACTAAATTGGACATTATACTAATTAACTCTTTATTTTTAGCCAGTCATATAGGGTATATAGCTAGACACTCTGGGAGCAAATTTTTGGGACTTTGGCTAAAATTGGAGAGTAATTAAAGTTTACCAAAAACCATATTGTCTACAGTTAAATAAATTTCAATAAAATCCATTAAAAAAGTCATATAGGGTACATGATTTACATGTACGGAACAAATGCAAGTGAAGAATAATTATGAGGAAAAAGAGAAAAATATGAAGAGGGAGAAAGAGAGAGAAGAGACAAAAAAGCAAATTTATTTTTTACGAAGCCTTTAAACGATAGTTGCGTAATCCTATGATCCATTTATCTATAAAATGGTCAAATAAATAAAAATTCCAAAATTTATGACTCAAAATCAAAAAAAATTTCCTGTACAAATCGACACATCCATTGTGTAGAACTTGAAAAAGTAGCGCAGACCAAAAAAAATAGAGTCCAAAATAGTCAAATAATCGTAAAAGTTTGTCCGTTTTGCAAATATTATTCTATTTACTACACTTCGGAACTTATAACTGCTTCTTAAACTATAAAGTAGTAACATTTCAATGGATTTACATTCTAACCCTAGTTTACATTCTAGACGGATGATCCGTACACCACTACTTTTACAATCTCCAATAGAGGGTTGCTATATCATTTGATAAACACTTGCGCCCCTTAATTTATAGTTATCGTCTTTGTCCTTCTACCTCAATCTTGGTCGAGAAATTATTCAGTGAGCCCGTTATTACAAGTCATCAGGCTTACGTGGTGTAGTCATTCAATCTTAACCATATACATGCCCCTATTAATTTCCAGGGTGGCGGTTATTAGTTTGAAATGTTGGTAAACACTTGTCGTGATCTATCTTAATTCTAAAAAGATGATGCGTGTATATAATTAAGATTGAGTGGTCATATCATGTCAGCATGGTCTGACCGGCTCACTAAATAATGTCTCTAGTGAGAGAGTGGAAAAATATTAATGGATACCCTAAAACTACCATCTTACGGATCACCCGTCTACAAAGTAAACCCATATTTCACTGCCTTTAATTTATTGCATAAGTGTGTCATTGCCTTTTAAACTGTATTGACGCCAGTAACATTTAATTGGAACTACTATCGTACGGATCACCCGTCTAGAATGTAAACCTATATTTCACTGTCTTTAATTTATTGCATAAGTGTGTCATTGCCTTTTAAAATGTAATGGTTGTAATGGTGCCAGTAACATTTGATTGGGTTTAGACTGCAGTGCTAGTAACACGTAAAGTATATTTAAATGAAAAATCTAGTAAAAAGTCATATTCTACTTAATTATTTTGGAATAGGTCAATCATTTAAAAGTTCATAACAATAGGTCATTGATTTGTGTATGTTTATTAAAATTAGTCCAAATTTCCAATTATCTAAATATTATTAGCAATTACACCCCTGTACATATATAATATGGATATATATATACACACATATCTATTTATATATATATATATGGTAACAATATATGTTTTAAAGATGATTTAATATCCTTTTTTTATAGCATATATTTATGTAATATTTTGATATTCCTTGATTTTAGTTGTTTACATTACAAACTGTTATTTTGTTATACGTTAAGTCACATGCTACGTCTATTGTTGCTTGATAACCAACCATTCTGTGTTCATCCATCTCTCCATTAATCACAAAGTGAAACTCGCCATTCTATGAAATTTAACTCTATTACAAGTTTAAGTTCAATTTCACCTAGTGTGAAGTTAAGTTCAATTTCACCTAGTGCGAAATATAACACCATGACATTGGACGCAACTGAGATAAACTACCGCTAGCGCGAACGCAACTCACAATTAAATCGAATCCAATACATTTGCCTCAGTAGCGTCCGCGCCAGTGACAGTTTCAGAATTGAATAGATTAACCATTCTATGTTTATCCATCTCTCCATTCATCACAAAGTGCAACTCGTCATCTATGAAATTTAACAGTGTGAAATATAACACTATTACAAGTTTAAGTTCAATTTCACATAGTGTGAAATATAGCACTATGACAAGTTTACTTCATATAGTGTTTAATTTGACATTAGCATACTAGACATGCATTTTTTTTATCACATATTCATTTAAATTTTACACTGACTGCAATATTTCATTGATATCACAATTTTACTTCAAATAGTATACAATTTCACACCACAATACTAGGAATACATTTAACACTGTCTTATCAAAAAATTATTTGCAAATTCATTTTACACTTTACTGCAATATTTCATTGATGTCACAGTTTTACTTCACATAGTATACAATTTTGCTCCACAACCTTTGAACCAAGAACATGCGTGTTAAATTCCACAATACATCCTTTGAACCTAGAACATGAGTATTAAATTTCAATAGTATGAAATTTAACAGTATAAAATGTAACAATATCCATCTTCAAACACCTTTAAACTTGGGATTTAGATGGGATCCAAGCGATTGATACAACCTACACAACAAATGTAATTAGTATAAGTAAAACAATGCATAACAAATTTCTTGTAAAAATTCTTTTGACTTCTATCTCAAGATTTTCATACAATCTAACCATGCAACAAGAATACCATAAAAAAAAAAAAAAAAAAAAAAAAGCAATCACAAATTTCATCCATAAAAACCAAATTGAAAGCGGTTGTGATTATCGAAGAAGGATTTCTAAAACAAAAACCCTCTTTTTTCCCCCTAAATTTCTCACTTCGAAATCAAAATTATCAAGGTTTTACAGTGAACATAGTTGTGTTTTAGAGAGAAAGTTGGTTTGATGCTTACCTTATAAATGTGGGTGAACATGAGTGTAAAATTTCACACACATATTAGGTTCGACATCGAGAGAATTTTGGCTGAAAATCCTAGATTTGCAGGTTTTCATAAAAATCACGGTAAACTAAAATCTCAAAAATTATATTTTGGGGCCTTAAAATCACATGAAAAACAAATATCTAAGTGTATTTGAACCTAATATGTGTAGAATACCATAGATTTTATCCCAAATTTCTATTTTTTTTCTTCATCATAAGATGATCTTGACCAAAAAATTGTTTGATTATAGTGTGAAAATTCACCAATGATTTAAAAAATAATGTTAAGTCCCTCACTTACCTTTCTTCGTCATTGTCTCGTTGGTGTCGACGTCGGATTCAAGTCGTCGACGTCGAAGAAGAGTGGAATTCTTCAATTTTCTCTCGTCAGCGTCTGTAACACCCGTAATTTTCTATTATCCATAATGTAATTTCCAGATATGTATTGTCGATATTTTCTATATATGGAAGTTATGTTTTGAGAATGATTGGCATCTTATATGTGTTCATTCATTTCATAACATAATTCATGATAATAAAACAAAACTTCTTTGTTTTAACAAACCCGAGCGCTCCAGCTTTAAAAGTACAAAAAGACCATTTTACCCCTGGGCTCTGAAACTCTATAAATAAATAGCTATTCTACGAATTTTCTTGGTTATAAACTCTGTATTATAGAGAGCTTGTGAGGGAGAGTTCCTGAAGTTTAAACACAAGCATATACACATACACTTTGCATGTCTCTAGATTCACCTCATGCAAGCTCGTCTATGCTTGAATTCATCATCCTTATTGCATTATTGGAGTCCTCTCAAGTTCTTTGAAGTTCCAAAGCTGAATCCTTAAAGTCTATTCAAGTATTTGAAGTCCTAAGCTCAAGATCTTCATCATCTTCATCTCTTTCTCAAGTTTTCATCATCCATTTGATTTTAATCATTGTGAGTATTACAACTCACCTACAATGTATATATATATATGTTATAATTTGTAATTTTGGTTGCATATGCTTGATTTAACTAAAGTCTAGCTCTAGATCATCATTATCGTCATCTATTTTTCAAATTTACTTAAATTCTATGATCCATTTGGTTTAGATTACCTTTTAAGTAGTACAATTCCTACATAATGTGTATGTATGCTTGTATAACATGTCTTAGATGTTGCATGTAAGATTTGTTTCAAGATTTATGAATCTATTATGAAAATTATAGTTATATATTGAATTAACAAAGTTTGTTTGGAAAACTCAAAAACCGCGTGCTCAAGCAGGCGCGAGCGCTCGAGGCCGGAGTGCTCGAGTGGCCGGAGTGTCGAGCTTGCCAGTCTTTGAATTCTTTGCTTGTTTATATGTTGAATTTAATATAGTTGTGCTATGTACGTGTCCTGACCTTGGTTAGTTGAACTGGAATTGTATATGTTATATATGAACGAGCTTGTCAATTCTAAAGTTGTACAATATGCTTTGTTAATATACCATGCTTAACGAGTTTAGACGAAACTTTTGATTAACCCTGTTATGTTGACGTGCTTAACATGTTGAATTCCATATCTCTGCTGGAATACTTTTCGATCAGTTTTATGATGACAAATAAGAAATGCGCCGGGATGAAACATTAATAATGTAACAATTGTAAATGCATGAATAATGTACTTAAAAAGGATAGGTGTATTAAAGACGTGAGAGCATGGTTGTGTTGGATAACCTTATCAGTTGTTCCATGCATGCATGTGTGGTTACATCAGTTGTACGATTCAATGTTGTTGTGGTCGCAGGCATAAGCTAGTATTGCCAGTGTTGGGTCGTAAGTTGACTGGAGATAGTACTATCAGTTGTGAATTGTTGCTGGCACTGCGCATTGTGTTGCATTGTCGGAAAGAACGTTGGGTTTGGGAGAGGACTTGCATAACATCTCAATAACTACCAAGTAAAAACATAAATGGTGTATATGTTCATATTGTGCATGCTTTGTAGTATTTCTGTAACACCCGTACCCGGAAAAGGTTTGGTTATTATCTTAATATGTATTAATTTGTATAATTAGTGTATATTATGGAATAAAGGGAGGCTTGGACTCACCCATGGATAAAGTGTTCAGTAAAGAACACCATTTGGAAAAAGTCCCCAGTGAGGAGGGACAGGTACTGTAGCGGGACCCAATGAAGAGTTCAGAAATAATTTGCATTTAAATGATTAAATGCATTTTATATGATTAAATGGATATTTGCTAAGTTACTTGCATATAGTATTGTTATATGTTAGTATTTGGTATTAGTTTGGATACGGGCATAACTGAAAAGATTCATAATTAGTAGGTGCGATAGCAACTTTAAAAAATATTTGGGACCCACGTTGGGACCCATACGGGACTTGGACAAACACTCATTAGATAATTGGGTAGTTAATGGAATGTTTGAGAAATTTCATAATGAGAACTTAAGAGTTTTGGGGATGTAAATGAAAAATGAGAAAAATGAGGTTAAGACACCTCATGTATATGCATGTAAAGGTGTCAAGAGAGAGGGAGAATCTCATTTTTATAGAAATTAAAAAAAAAAAACAAGAGAGAGCTCATCGAGAGAGAAAGACGGACTCGTCAATAACGCCGTAGAATCGCCGTTCCGTCATCGACGTTCGTCCAAACTGAAGCCGTATTCGAACTCGTGGGGGTAAGACGATTGTTTCTATACCTTTAATTTATGTTTGAATCGTCTAATTTTGGTAGCTCATTCTAATCGGCGACACGCGGTTTGCCGAAAACGTGTAGGAATTTCTTTGGAGTAGGAATTGAGCTTGGATTTGGTAAATTCAGCATTTCTCTAGCTTGGATTGGGTAAAATCTGCGTAAGGTCAGTTTTCTAGCCAAAATATGATTGTGGTTTAAGGTGTTCAATGTTTCTATATATTTTTGAGTTGTGAAAATCATGCTTAGAAGCTATGAAATTGTTAAATTGGGAATTACATGTCAATTGTGTGAAAAGTTGCTTTGACTATGTGCTTACATGCTTATATGCTTATGTGGTAACCAATGAGCACCGGGGAAATGATTCATTATTGGAAATAATAAAGGTGGTGAAGACGAAGAATTCGAGAAATACGGAAGTCCAAGGAATAGAGGTGACCATAGGACCAAGGGAGGTCTTCGGGTCTGATTGAATCATTGAACCGGTGACTCGGCGATTACGAATATGAGATATGTGGTTATTTGTAGCATTGCACATGTGAAACATTCAATCATGTTTAGATTATTCATTAAGCGTAATGCTTAAGAAAACCGTTTTCCTTTTCTATTATGGTAAATAACAACCACCGCAGGCACGGATCAATATCCGGAGAGGAAGTAACGTGCTTGGGAGTTGGGAATGGGGGAGAGATTGGGAACTTATTTATATGTTGTCACACCCCAACCCGCCCCCGCAATCTAGGACACGTGTAACAAAGACACCAAGCACCAACCAATCAATTTTAATGTTCCAAAAATGAATATTTTGATTGAAATATCAGGGGTAAATATCTTTTTATCAAATAAATTAATAAAAAGAAATAAAATAAAGTTTTAAAACCGTCAAATGGTACTTGGGCAAAGTTTCCTTTATTACAGCACCATTCACCCTGTTTTCATAAACTAAAATATTTTTAACCCCTGCTGCACTCTTTTATTTAAATATTGCAAAACACATCGAAACCCAACTAATATATATATGTATATATATTCATTTTAACATAATAAAATTTAAAATCATAATCTCTAATATGTACTTATACACAAAGCTGTAATCATTATACCACAACTCCTAAACATCGCCAACTAGTAATTTAAAAATAAAATAAAAATGAATAATACAAAATCCATCTTAGCAAACCCAGCCCCGTAGTCTCGATCATTTCTCACTGTGATGTTCATCTGAACCTGCGTGGTCATTAGCCACAAAAATCGAATAAGCTTTCGCTCAGTGAGTATGTGGTACTAATCATGCAATTGGAGTATTTATTGATTCATAAATCATAATACCAATTAAACATTCACAACAATAAATGGTCGCCGGCGTGTCAAGTAATCAACCACCATCGTTCTGGACCCTGATTCTGGGCCTTTCTCACTTTTTCCGTTGCATATAGCGAAATCACACTCATTCATTTGTGACCGTAGTCAATTCGTTGTGGTCGTCACCACTATCCCCTTTTCTCTGAGGATTTCATCATCTCTGTGTCCCTTATATATGGGCTAACTAATGGTGATTATCACTTGAAACCCTTTGACCCAAATAAGCACATAAGCAACTCAACATGTCAATATGGCAATTTCAACATTTTAGACATGTTAAATACAAACTAATCACATGCTTTTCTACTTAATCAATAATTAAGCATTTGAAAGTATTTAATAACAAATAAATAACATTAAATATCCAATTTTGGGATTAGGACACTCACCTCTACGAATAATTAAATAAGCCTAGAAACCCCGAATTTTCCCTAAATCCAGCCCAAATATGAACCTGCATGTAGTTAATCCTACACAATTTTGGTAAACTAAATATTACCAACCCATTTGGGTCACTAAAAATCTATTGATTAAACACAATTTAAATTATACCATAAGGTTAGGCTTACCCCAACGAGTTCAAATATGACTTCGTATCGCGATTTGGGTAACGTACGGCGAAGTTATGGCATTGGAAAGCTCGAAACCCTGCATTTTTCTTCTCTTTCTCGCTGCTCTCTGTGACTCTCTGTTCTTCCTGTTTTTTTCTTTCCTATCCTTTTTTTTTTATTTAACAAATAACTAATATATAATATATAATATACACATCACACACCCCGCCGCCAAACACAATGCACTCACTCACGGTTTTGTTTGTTCTTTTTTTTTTTTTTTTTTCCTTTTTCTTTCTTTTTTTTTGGATTTGAGAGTCAAAATTGGAATATTCTATAGAATATTCTCTAGCTTTGACCTATTTATATTTACACCCCCCGATCTTCTTAATTTCAATTATAAAACCCAAATAAATTTATATTACTATTCCAATATCTAAGTAGGTGTATATCTATGTCACGTACGGGCCCCAAATGTGGTCCCAAATACTATATAAAAGCACTAATTAGCCTACTAATTATATCACATGTTCAATTACGCCCTCACAAGGGTACCCAAACTGGTGCCATAAATAAACATGAGTAATAATAGAATTTTAAGGCACTTAACATTTTATCAATCAAACAATCATATGCCATCAACAACTATTATAATGTACACATTTACATTTACATGTCTACCATTTAATCATATAAATGCAACTAAATGCAATTAATCCCATCTGGACCTCCCAACTGTGACCTTTATCAAGCACTTATCACATCGAGGTAACTGAAACTTACCCAAATCATCACATGCAATTAATTATACTAATTGATGCATGTAAAATAAATATTACTACCATTTTCCGGTTACGGGTATTACATCTCTCCCTCCCTTTTACGAAGTTTGTCCCCAAACTTTTCTTACTTCACGAATCAAACAGGTATAAATATTTCTGCTCGAACCTCTACTGGATCACATACAACAACACGATATAGAATACATTATACCCATTTGTGTGACCACAATCCCAACTAAATGGTTCCCAATCTTTTCAATATTTCCAATTGACATACTGGAATTTCAATCTCACTTAGTTCGTCAAACTATACCATTTCTGAAGATAAAACTTCTAGAAATATTTTTCTTCCAACAGTAATCATTTCCCCTAATCATTCAAAAGCTCACTTGCCTTTATTATATTTTCCCACCTGATATCTGCGTATGATAAAACGTCTCGCAAAAGTTCAGCTCCACTTTTATTGCTTCTTGCAAGATTCCAGAACTTCTTCATAATCGATTATTTCCTTCTAGGATGACAAGTGCTATTACCCGCAATTGCATTCACATATAGGCCGTTTAACCCCAACAAGTCTGCAGTTTCAATCAATAATCACAATTTGATTGGATTAACCTGTCCATAAATCATGTATATGATATGACAACACCTAATTCTTGTTGACTTTGGCAATCATGTCATGAAATTTACTACGATAAACACTCAACTAGATTGTCAATAATATCAATCACCTTCATTGATCTTCCCTTATACCACATATCGCAAAGAATGCTTTACATTTCTCATCCGAAGGCTGCTTTCTCAATATCTTGGTTAAAAATTTTACCTGATAGTATTTAAATGTCAAATCAATCTTCATGAAGACTTGTGCCGTGTAACTAATTACTAAGTCATCATAACAATTAAATACAATTAGTAATGTCGCATACCCAATTACTAACGTATTATATACTCAAATTTCATTATATACTTCAATATTTCTTCTGAACTCATTCCCTTGAGCTACCTTCATTCGAAGTAAATGCTTGGCTTCGAGATTCTGATACAATTTACTGTAGAGCAGAGCTCAATCACTTTTCTTCCTGTACTTTGTCACAAATTTCTAAAACAGAAACCCAAATCGATCTTTAAGTCAATTTCCACTCATCTATTATAGTAATGCTGGTTGACCTCAATTATTATTATCATTCCTTCTCCAAATTCTGGAATAAATTTTAGCTTCCAATAGATTTTGAATCTTGGCTCCAATTCTGATTAGTCAACGCACACACTAAACACCCATTGATCTTTGATTCGAGCACTAACAACCATTTTGTCTTCACCTGATTAATATAAAATTTCAAACTATAGCTATCACAAGTTCCAACTGTTCTCTATACCATGTACTCAATTGTCGTTGTATAACTAAATATCCAAGTCACGACAATTAATATAAACTTCCAGCTCATAAGAACATTACTACCAAACGCTCAATATAGAAAGAATACCATGAACTCTAGATCTTGTACCAAATAATTCATTTTATGAGATTTCAACCATATGCAGCATAAATTACTGTTGCGTCAACATAATCCAATCCCAACACAAACATTTGCAATAATAATATTAGTATCATCATAGATCGATTTTCTTTGATTGTTGAAAACTTCACTGTAACCGATATAAGTTTCACACGCGTCCTTGTAAATAAAAGAAATCTTCAATATATGTTATTTTAATAGTACCCAGTCAATCCCATAACTTCAAGTTCATGTCACTTTCATAAGTCCCGATTGATTAATTCCAAAGACACCGACGAAATCTCTATCCCTTTAAATCACATATTCTAGAAATACAACTGTTCCACCAGATATTCAACATAAGGCAAAGCTTCACAATTCTCAAACTACTCAGATTATAGAACTTACTTGTCTTTCGGTTTACGCTGTCTAAACCCCAATGTATAGAAATCAATACACATTTGTCCCCTCCTTTGTAGCACTTACAATCAATAAGCAACTAATATTGTCGTGATAAAACTTGAATATGATCCAACACTCCTCAATCTCAGATTTTCTCCTGTGTACCCAAGTATACAACGCTCTCAATCAATAAGCAACACCATCATATGTTCAAGGAATACAATACTCACTAGTTATTGTAACTCAATACCTACTTGAAGATATCCAGAACATGTCTTTATTAAAATAAAGTGTTTCATTGCCCTATCATACTCAACTTGTAACCAAAAATATCCCAACTCAATTCCCAAGAAATAAATTGATATTCCTTACAATCCATCAACAAGAAATCATGTATCTGCAACAAACAGTATTAAGAATAATACGTAGAATATCACAAGTTACTTTCAGACCCTTTTCTTACCAAAGTCATTTGGAATTCATTTTAAAATATAATACTCAAATTTAAAGTCAAGTAGAAGTAAGGTATTCATCTGAGCTTCCTAGCTCAATAGTATTCATTTGAAATCTTTCTCCATAAAATAAAATGTTTACACAATTATCATATAATCAAAATATTTTCTATTAATAACTCCTTTAAACAACAATTGAAATATCCACATTTGATTAAAACTCTTTTCACTAATTTTCCTTTTCTACCCAATTTGAGTCAAATCCAACTACTTCCTTTTATCAAAATATTTTTAAACACTTCTTGATTCACAATAAATCAGTGTTTTTTTTTCCACAAAAGATAATTCAAAATATATTCTACTCATTTAAATATATATATATATATATATAACCTCACTTAACGTGACATACGAAGAATTCCAAAATCTGAAAGTTTCCAGTGATATATTAGGATACTTGACAATTGCTACAGTGCAGTGCAATAGTCAGATCTCGATTACTTAATATAAAGTACAAAGAAATAATCGGAATACTATTACCTGATGCACATGGTGGTTGAACGGATCTTGGAGTGGTTTGGATGTCAAAGAGATTACTGCTTATTAAACTGGTAAACCCATTTTCAAATCCAGATCCCTGGTAGAAATTCCGATACCCCCATATAGCTAGTCAACCCAATTGGTTATTCGTACAACACAACTACGTAGTTTTGATCCCAATCAACCATATCCTTAACCAATAAAAGAATAATTCATAACCGTAGTGATACCCAATCGATGGAAACATAATAGGAAAGGTTGTTACTCCGAGTTAACCCCTAAATTTAGTATTCATACTGACACGTTGGAGAACCAATCATTATTCGATAATAATAGAGGCATTATAAGATATAGAAATAAATAATTTTTTGTTGAGAGATTCCTTAACAAGCCGATATAATCCAAATAGAGTTGAGAGATTCCTCAACAACCCGATATAGCTCAAATAGAGTTGAGAGATTCCTCAACAACCCAAAATAATTCAAGCGACTGGATAAATTCCCCAATATCTTATTACCACAACAACCCAATATTTCATCCTCAATCCCAAGAGAATATATAAGGAGCTCGATAAATAATCCAAAAGATCATATCGAATAAATGGAGAAATAAGAGATAACGATAATACCATATCTGCTCAAGAGGCCCATATAAATTATAAGAAATCCGGAATTCCCCAAAATATAATATTTGAATACTAGAAGACCCACCGTAAATAAAGAAATCCAAATATCCATTTTCTTGACAGAAAATAATCTTCACTAATAATAATACACGATAATATTCGGAAATAAATCCATACCCGCCATCATAACCTAATACTCAATAACTCTTCATCAAATCAATACCCTTGATAATATAATATTAGTCAAATCATTCAGGATGACCAACTCAACTCTTGATTTCTGAACCCAAATTCCACAGATATTCCCAAACTCATATTTTTCTTACTGAATTCTCAATTCCTCTTTCCAACTCAATCAATTCAACATATGAAAAAATATTCCCCTTTATACTCCATTTTTCCACAATGAATTTTCCAACCATCTTTCCACATATTACAATATGTAGAATGCATGCAATATGATATGCATGCTCAATAATATTTAAATCACGTGCAGTAAACATGTATGCCTCTACATGTAACTACGTGTCATGATTATACATGCATTTTTTATTTTTTATTTTTTTACACGTCGTATTCGTCTCTCGTCCCCAAAGGCTCTAACCTATTGCTCTGATACCAAAATTTGTCACACCCCAACCCGCCCCCACGGGCTAAGAAACGTGTAACAAAGACACCAAGGACCAACCAATCAATTTTAATGTTCCAAAAATGAATGTTTTGATTGAAATATCAGGGGTAAATATCTTTTTATCAAATAAATTAATAAAAATAAAATAAAATAAAGTTTTAAAACCGTCAAATGGTACTTGGGCAAAGTTTCCTCTATTACAGCACCATTCACCCTGTTTTCATAAACTAAAATATTTTGAACCCCTGCTACACTCTTTTATTTAAATGTTGCAAAACACATCAAAACCCAACTAAAATATATAGATTCATTTTAACATAATAAAAGTTAAAATCATAATCTCTAATATATACTTATACACAAAGCTGTAGTCATTATACCACAACTCCTAAACATCGCCAACTAGTAATTTAAAAATAAAATAAAAATGAATAATACAAAACCCATCTTAGCAAACCCATCCCCGTAGTCTCAATCATTTCTCACTGTGATGTTCATCTGAACCTGCGTGGTCATTAGCCACAAAATCGAATAAGCTTTCGCTCAGTGAGTATGTGGTACTAATCATGCAATTGGAGTATTTAATGATTCATAAATCATAACACCAATTAAACATTCACAACAATAAATGGTCACCGGCGTGTCAAGTAATCAACCACCATCGTTCTGGACCCCTGATTCCGGGCCTTTCTCACTTTTTCCGTCGCATATAGCGAAATCACACTCATTCATTTGTGACCGTAGTCAATTCGTTGTGGTCGTCACCACTATCCCCTTTTCTCTGAGGATTTCATCATCTCTCTGTCCCTTATATATGGGCTAACTAATGGTGATTATCACTTGAGACCCTTTGACCCAAATAAGCACATAAGCAACTCAACATGTTCAATATGACAATTTCAACATTTTAGACATGTTAAATACAAACTAATCACATGCTTTTCTACTTAATCAATAATTAAGCATTTGAAAGTATTTAATAACAAAAAAATAACATTAAATATCCAATTTTGGGATTAGGACACTCACCTCTACGAATAATCAAATAAGCCTAGAAACCCCGAATTTCCCCTAAATCCAGCCCAAATATGAACCTGTAGTTAATCCTACACAATTTTGATAAACTAAATATTACCAACCCATTTGGGTCACGAAAAATCTATTGATTAAACGTAATTTAAATTATACCATAAGGTTAAGCTTACCCCCACGAGTTCAAATATGACTTCGTATCGCGATTTGGGTAACGTACGGCGGAGTTATGGCATTGGAAAGCTCAGAATCCTGACTTTCTCTTCTCTTCCTCGCGGCTCTCTGTGACTCTCTGTTCTTCCTGTTTTTTCTTTCCTATCCTTTTTTTTTATTTAACTAATAACTAATATATAATATATAATACATAATATACACATCACACACCCCACCGCCAAACACAATGCACTCAGTCACGGTTTTGTTTGTTCTTTTTTTTTTTTTTCCTTTTCTTTCTCTTTTTTCTTTCTTTTTATGGACTTGAGAGTCAAAATTGGAATATTCTATAGAATATTCTCCAGCTTTGACCTATTTGCATTTATACCCCCAATCTTCTTAATTTCAATTATAAAAACCCAAATAAATTTATATTACTATCCCAATATCTAAGTAGGTGTATATGTATGCCACGTACGGGCCCCAAATGTGGTCCCAACTATTATATGAAGGCACTAATTAGCCTACTAATTATATCACATGTTCAATTACGCCCTCACAAGGCTACCCAAACTGGTCCCATAAATAAACATGAGTAATAATAGAATATTAAGGCACTTAACATTTTATCAATTAAACAATCATATGCCATCAACAACTATTATAATGTACACATTTACATTTACATGTCTACCATTTAATCACATAAATGCAACTAAATGCAATTAATCCCATCTAGACCTCCCAACGGTGACCTTTATCAAGCACTTATCACATCGAGGTAACTGGAACTTACCCAAATCATCACATGCAATTAATTATACTAATTAATGCATGTAAAATAAATATTACTACCTTTTTCTGGTTACGGGTATTACATATGTTCTTAAACTTGTAATATAATATAACTAGTGGCTTGAAGTCCTTGACTTGTGGCTTGAAGTCTTTGACTTTGTGGTTGTAGTGTTGGAGAGATTTGGAATTAGTTTTGGGATTCTATGACATATGTGGTTAATGTAAATTTGAAGAACCTATATATAGTTTCTTGTTTGTGTAAAGATGGTACAAGTTAGTAAATAGGACCATCTCAGCAAGTCCGGATGTGTCGCAAGTGTTGTAGATAAGTTTTACTTCTATGTATGATGTTGGTTTTAGTTTTGAATTTATGTTCAATAAGTTTTATGAACTTTTGATAAGAATTGAGTTTCAAGCTTCAAAACTTGTTTTGAATAAAAAAGGAGTTGTGTTCATGGTAGGTTTGATTCAATTATGAGTATGTATATGTTCCACATGCTTGGTTAATGTTGAAACATGTTTAAGAATGTGTTTGGAATGTTTCTTGAGGTTTCTATGAGGTTTGATGATGTTTTGGATATATTTGAACTGGTTAAGCAGGGGTTTTCTGTCAACAGTTGAGTTCTGCAGAAACCGGATCGATCCGGGTCATAGGCAGATCGATCCGGAGCTTCTGGAGGAACCAGAACTTCCATTATGCTAAAACTGGATCGATCTAGTTTTGGGGCGGATCGATCCGCTGGTCAAATTTCAGCCAGACGGCTTTTACGGAAACGGACATAACTCTTTCTAGAAAATTCGAATTCGCGCGCCATTTTTTGAGTTGGATCTAGGACTCAAGCCATTTTTTGAGTTGGATCTAGGACTTAAAGACCAATCTTTTGGTATAAAATTTTCTATACTTTATTAATGACCATTTTGCCCTTGGGGTTATTTGTCCACATAAAGTTATTTTATGTTGTTTAACGTGTGTGTTTCTAAGTAATTCGCGTGTTTCTTTGCTAATTAGTATAGTTGAGTGCTTGTAGTATTGTTACATGTATCCTAATCTGCACAAGGCGGGTTGGGGTATGACAATTTTACTCAGCTTTTAGCTGATGGGCGTGTGGTCCTGGACATCCTTGTCTAGCTACTATAGTTTCAGGTGTTGGAGATGCTGTTCCGTTAGGCGAGTACCGTGAAGATGAGAACGTGGATGAGGAAGGTTGGGGCTTTGCCAGTTGAAGTGGCATTCATGTTGCTGAAGCCATCCTATTCTGCTGGGGAACTTTTATTATCTTTTATTATGTTGTTGTTATTGTTATCAGCCGTTGGGCCTTAAACTTCTATTTCTTTTGGTTTCAAATGACTGTAATATTTAAATATGTATAATGGAGATTGTAAGACTATGATATTGCTTCCGCTGAACTTAGAGTATTCCCACTACTATCATTATTCTGAAATTATATTTTGTTGATATTTAGATTATCATGCAATCTGTAACTTGTTACGAGCCTACGAGTTTGATAAGGAAGCTTACTTCCCTTAATCATCGCAATGCCGGGTCGTGACAGTGTCGGATGAGACTGGGTTGTTCTCGAGTGAATATCTCGTCCTTCTCTATAGATAATAGCATAACTGACTTGAGTTTCTCAAATTTGTACACCCTAGAGTTATTTAGGAATTTGAGGTAATTGAGTTTTAATTGGAACTTGAATGGGAGTGGATATATGGGGTAGGGGTAGTTATGTCTAGGTTTCTTTTGTGGATCTTAGACTAAAATGTTTCAAAGAATGGACCAATTGCTACAAAGTTACACTACTTAGGACTTTATATATTTATACATAATACTAGTATAAAATATAAGGTTTTTTTTTTTTTTTTTTTTAAATCTAGGAGAGCGATCGCCCACATAGGGAACATCCATATTCTTGCAAGACAAAGAAGCAATCACAATCAAGAATGAATAAAACAAAGACTAATGCTATGCTCAAGATTTCAACTCATTTTTCTCTTTCAAAGTTATAAATGCACTTTTTTTTTTTCATATCCCTAAAATAAATGTCATAACAATACACCAATAGCTTCAAAGTCATTGCCAGAGAGCTTCAAAGCCACCATTGATTTCTTCATATTTGCCTTTGCCTCTACTACTTTGGAACAACACGGTACCTTGGATGCAATACACAATATACATTCAATCAATTAAGTTAATCATTTAAAGTTTAATTTTTAATTGAATTAAGTGATTTAGAAAGTAACATAAATTGTTGAGTCATTTAAAAAGTAGGGAGAATTAATTAAAAGTCCTTACTAAGGACTCTATTAGGAGATTAGTCCACGCGCTTTGATTTTGAAGTGATAAAGACATGAGTTTTAAAATTATTTGGCATTAAGTCCTATTTTAAATAAATTATAAGGTAATTGACAAGTTTACCCCCATTTCACATGTAAAACATGTTCATGCCCCACCTCAGTACTCACCCCAATGCATATAAATATATGTATAAACTTTAAAATGCTATAACTTTTAGACCACACCTCTATTTTAAATAAAATTTATATATATGTAATTTAGAAGAAAATATCTATCAAACAAGATCCATAGCGACTATGGAAAAATAAATCTACCCAAAAATCCCTCCTTACCAAACTATTTTGGATAAGGTCCACTCTAGATCACAATATATTAATCGATCCTAATCAGCATGAAGTTTATTGTAATTAGTCCACAATCCCCAAATCTCAGTTATTTGATGACTTTTTTACCCCCGTGTTTATATAGCAACTAATATATCTATAGATGTATATAGATATGTGTATATACAACAGTCAATATATGTATAGAAGTTTGTGTCATTCATATATGTAACATATTTTCATTACTAAATCCCATAATTGTAGGTAGCCAATTATGAGTTTTAAATCCCATTATTATAGGATTATACCAAGGAGTATCTTATATTCTATCAGGATTGTTGGAGTTTCGAACTACATTCAATGTTTTTGTCGGACTTCTTTGTGCTCATCATGTTGTCACATCAAATGCTTTGTTAGTTTACCCACTGCTAGGGGTGTTCACGGGTCAGGTGAGTCGGGTTTGATTCCACCCGTTCATCCACCCGTATATGGTTGGGTTGGTAACTTGTCACCCGTCTTCCATCCACCTTATCGGGTGAAACTGACTCGTCGGTTTCGGGCTGGTTCGAGTCGGGTTCGGGTGAAACTTGATTGTAACATGGACTGTTGTTTTGGACTGCTTTAGCCATTAAAAAGAAAAATAGAGAGGACCAAAAATACATACTCCAATATAAGATCTATTGCATAAATGGTGAGATATGATCTAGAATATCCCTACACCCCAAAAAAAAGGCTTTGAGTTTCGCACAGTTTTACCTCAGGAATGAAAGGAATAGGGAGTCAAACATTCTGTATCGGTGGTGGCGTAGTCGCAAGAATCACCAATACCCATGCCCACACTGATGAGATGATTCACCAGATGAAAAATTTGCCACCGACCCAGATGAAAGAGATGAGAGAAGATACGTTTCTTAGGTTGGGACTTTAAGCTAGTGGACTTTAGTTTTCTATTGTGTAATTTTGTTTTGGGCTTTCACAACTTCAAATTTTTACTCCTTTTTTTCTTTGATCATTATTCATTCAGCATTAAATATTTTACTCTTTATTATTCCTAATATCTCGAAAGTCTAAAAGCTGCAAAATGTAAATATATATATACATGTAGTGCACTGTATGTATGTTTCTTGGAAGTTTAAAAAGTAGTAGTGTATATAATATATAAAAATGTATAATATAATATATAAAAATGTATAATAAGTACTATACTACATATAGATGACTAAAAAGATGAAGATTGCTGATTGAAAAGTCGTATGAATACAAGTTTTGTAATAACTCTCGGGTGGGTTTGGGTTTGGCGGGTGTTATGGTAGAGGAACCGACATTCGAACCACAAGCTATTGGGTTTGGCTAGCAAGACTCGTGACTCCAACCACAACTCGCCTAATCCCATGAATTGTCCACGGGTCGGTCTGGTTGGGTTGAACAGCCCAACCCACTGCTTTTTTTTTTTGTTCAGTGTAATTTTGGTCAACATGGCATGTGTTTTTGGCAATAATGACTAGTCACATTATCAATGTAAAACTTTACACTGCATCACAATGTAGACATTTGCATTGCATTATTAGTGTGAAATTTTCACTGTATTTCAGTATCTTGCTCACAATTACAGCATAATGACCAAACAGAACCTATCCAGATATAATGAGGAAACTACTCCTTACACCAAGCAGAACCATTTAAGATACTCAAATTCCAATATGATTGGTTACGCAAATCCAATATCCCAAAACAAGATATAGAAGAAGCATAAGTCTTTTCATTAAGCATCACTTAATCAACTAGTAGCAAAAACCAGAGAGTTATGCAAATCCAAAAAAAAAACATATATTGATGGTTTCACTACTCCAAAAAGTATATCGAGCAAAAAGTAGCTTAGATGTTCACTGTTATTTTAGTCCCACTGTGTGCTACTTGGAAGCATGTGTTTGTCGTAGGGCTCTGTACCCATCCAATGTTTAGCAATTCGTGGATTAAGTTTGCATGGGCTTAGGTCGCACTATAGTCCGGTGTGACGGGTAAGTTATGGAATATTTGCATCATCACCTGACACACTATGACACCACGGTCTAACGAACAGAGAGTCAATCACAATCTCGACCAAAGCGTCTAAATATATATCATGTTGTTGCATCCGGATGACCCTCATTCCAAACACAAGCTGTGGAAAAACGAATGATAAGCTGGGTATGTTGACACCATTTGATGTGAAACTTCCAGTGGACTGCTTTAGCACTAGTGATTCTGCATAGCAGTCAATTACGTGAAACAAAATAGCATGTTCGTAAGTCAATACATGGTACAAAATTTATCAACTGACAACACTGGTATAGTATAAATTTTGACACCAATGGTGTATTTGCTATGCCTCATTTAAAATAATAATAATTTCAGTGAGAAATTTACAACAACTTTGGTATGCTAGATATGTGACTATGAAAAATTAAGTGAGAAATTTATCACCCAGAAATCATAAGAAACATAGTTGTACTAGGTTTTTTTGGTAAAAAAACACACCCATATGAAGATCAGATGTGGTGGAAAACAATGTTACAGAAGAACATATAAACCAAAAACCCTTTTCTCCCCTAATCTTTTAAGTAAATCATCTCTATGTAAAATCGATCAAACAATTCGAATACCCAAACAAAGTAGACGGAGTCAAAAAAATGTTATACAATATCCTATGGACCTAAACCCCCTTTTTCTCCTCATTATTTTTAGCCAGTAATAACAAGTGAATATGAATTGCAGCAAGTGAAACATTTATGAATCCCAACAAGATGAAGCACAGATGTTGAAGTACGAAGTGGCGCAGAGGACACTCCAAACCAAAAACCCATTTTTCACTATTTTTTTTCTAGTAAATCGTTGCTTCAAACCAAAAAGTTTGAAAAATTCAAACAATGTAGTGTGAAATTTGGCGTGTGACGAAGCATAGATGAAGTATGAGTTTATAGATGACATTGTGAATCAAAAACCCATTTTTCACTACTCTGAACCAAAAAACCCATTTTTTACTTCATTTTTTCCACTAAATTATTACAAACCCAACAAACATTGTGGTGAGAAATTTGTTACCTTTTTGTCCCATTCTTCGGTTTTGTCAAAAATCACCATCGAAGTTGGTGAGATGACTGCAATTTCTTCCCCCCTCCATATTTTGAATTCATTTTGCTCTGAAAACCCTATTTTTTTCACGAATGAAGCCCAAAATCAAAAGTATTGGTGATTTGACTTTGAAATCCGATATGCATATATATAATGTGGAAGAGAGAGAGAGAGAGAGAGAGAGAGAGAGAGACAGGGGGGGGGATGGCCATTACCGCCCAAGGGGATATTGATGGCAGATAGCATTCGACTGTGCCGGTGAACGTCATGGGCCCTCAACGACCTTTCACGACCCGCGAATTTGTGTTGAACCTCAACCACAAAGCTCACCAATATAAAAATTGAAGTCAAACACAGTTGACGCACTAACACGAACATCAACAACACCAATCTTTGTCCTCCTCTTCTGAGATCCATCATTTGTATTTGCATATATATATATATATGTGTGTGTGTGTCTGTGAATTGAATTGAATTGGTGATTTGATTTTGAAAATCAAACGTATTGGTGATTTGATTTTGAAAATCCAATATTGGCGCATCGATTTGTGGGTGGTTTGTGTGCAATAAAAATGATAGTGAGGTTGCCTTTTTGGAATGGGTAAGTTTGTTCTGTGCACTGGATAGAGTTGGGGTAGTATAGTCTTAAATATAATTGTGGACTTATCAATGAATACTTTTATGCGTTGGGTCTATTATAAACAATGTGAGACTAATAGGACGTACTACTAGTTATCCCATGAAAAAATGAAAAATAAATAAATAAATAAAGAGAGTGACATGCCTGTTGAAGCGTAATGTCACTGTCTTTGCGACAGTGACATGTAGTATGTCTTTGAAGAAACATTTTGTATTTGATTATTATATTACTGTCTTTATCTGGACAGTATTGTAAGGCGGACAGTAACATTTGATAAAATTGCAATAATTGTAGCGTACTTCACTGTTTTTGCGACAACGACATGTTGCTGTTTTTGAAGAAATATTTTGTATTTTGATTATATGGTACTGTCTTTACCTGGACAATATTGTATGGCAGTAACATTTGATAAAATGGCAATAATTGTAGCATAACGTCATTGTTTTTGCGACAATGGCATGTTGTTGTCTTTGAAGAAATATTTTGTCTTTGATTATATGTTACAGTCTTTACCTGGACAGTATTGTAAGGCAGTAACATCTGATAAAATAACCATAATTGTAGCATAATGTCACTGCTTTTGCTATAGTGGCATGTTAGACAGTATCATATGCTAAAATGACCATAACTTTGTGATTCTTTGACCGTTTTGGATGATTTTTTTGTATTTGGGCTCATTTTTTGAGATCTATGCAACGGAAGTGTCGATTTTACCAAAATATATTTTTTCGATATTCGTTTTTGCGCTGCAAATTTTGTTTGTTGAAGAATTTAATAATACATATGCATCTTATTTCATAGATCTTATTTCATAGATCACAGATATATAATTTTTTTCATTATCAAAAATCAGTTTATAATTTGAAAGTTATAACATTTAAAAGATTGAAAAACAAAAAAAAGAAAAAAATTTTGGGGAAGCGAGCAGGTTAGTTGTTGAAAATAAGGAGATAGACACGCTAATATTAGGGGTGTTCACGGTCGGTTTCGTCGGTTTTTCTCGATTTTTCCACATAAAAAACCGACCAATAGTCTCGGTTCGGTCGGGGTTTTTGGGTATTTCGGTTGGTCGGTTCGGTTTTCTTCTTGAACTATAAGTTTGAAAACCGACCGAATGCGTAATAACCTGTATTTTCATAATTAATTTGTAATGGCATTGTCATATTTAAATTTGTATTGTTTGTTTTCTTTTTGTTTCAACTCCCCTGTATTAAAACTGGTTGCTTGTTTTAATTCCTATTAAAATTCTTATGGGGTCAAACTGCGATTTTGTAAAACTTAGCAACACATGTGTTAGATTTCAAATCTGTATTTCCAAAACGGTGGAAAAGTTTACTTTTAACTAAATCAGTATTTTTATAAAACCGTGGAATCGATTCTTACACTAAAATGAAATTTCTGTATTTTTGTGGTGACCACCGCGCCCCGAAAATACCAGTTTATGAGCAAAACCGTCCGTGCTGCGTTAAACTTGCACAGTTTTGATTTGGACGTATAAGATTGATGTGACTATGCTTACTTTCCATTTATGGCAAACCAATCATTTGGATAGGGCCTTGTTTGGCAAACTAGTCCTTGTATGTGTAATGTTGTACCACAAGCTTCATTTCCCAAACAGCCCAAGTTGCCCCCTACTAGTCTATAAACTACCCCTTCAAAACTCCTACAGTTAATATACGTACATACAAATCTGTGAATAAGTTGCATCTAGTTAATTTGGAAATCAAATTCAATTTGTTGAGTATAAACCAATATACATGGAGCCCAAGTTCTTAAGCTCTATATAATAAAGCTCTCTCACACACACACATTCTCATATCTGGAGAAACATAGAGAGTTTAGAGAAAGCTTGAGAGAGTTCTACAAATTTTAGAGAGAGAAGAAGAATTTCAATCCACCATAGCTAGGATCAAGTGGAATTCTTACTTGGTCTCTCTTTCTCAACACTTATCTCAAACACAAATTCAGTGAGTATTCTAAACTCACTATGAATGTAATTTCATGCCTAACTTCTGTATGTATAGCTTATTATGTGAATCCCCATTGAAACTCTTACGTTGAATTTCCATGGCCTGAAAAATCATGAATTTCCATATTCAATCAAAATCTGTTTTGTTAGATAAATATGATAGATTACATATCATATATGCTATACCCAAAGTATTAGAGCCTAATTTGTTCAAATGAAAAAGTATATAAGAAATTAAGTTTTGTTAACTTTTAGTATTTCATAAAATTTAAGAGCTATGGTTTGATTCATGTTTAATTGATTTCATATTCTTAATCCTTGTTGAAAAACAAAGAATTTCATATATTACATGCCCTAATTGCTTCCTGATTTGGAAATGGGTCAAAAGACCCCTGAATTGCTGAAACAGAGCAGTTCTGACGAAGAAGACGAAGCCTCTGCTTCATCTCGCGCCACGATCGCGCGAGTGAAGATCGCGCGAGCGACACCTCGCGCGAGCCTCGCGGGTTCAGGCAGACGGAGAAAGTTTTATATAGAAAATGAAATTTAGGCAGGTCGCGCGAGCGAGGTGTCTGATTTCAGGCAGAAAGAAAAGATTTTTATAATAAAACGAAAAATGGGCAGGTCGCGCGAGCGGCCCGTGCGAGCGACATTTCGCGCGAGCGACCCGCGCGCGCGACTTCTGGCAGTTTCTAGTTTTTGTGTGTTTTCGTATAAGGGACTAGTTGGATAAATTTTAAAGCACTGTTAAGTTTCTGTTTGGGAATTTTATTAAAACAGAATACCATTGGTTATTTTGGAAAGATTAAAACAATGTATTATGACTTATCAATCCCCCTGCGTACGTTGTTCTTTTAATTCGGCGAATTCTTTTATGTTTAAATTCATGACATACATGTGGAGTCAGTGGTACATGCATGTGGGTGTCAGTCAGTGTGGAAAAGAGTAATGGTCAGTGTGGGAAGAGTATGAGTATGAGATTGAGATTGAGATTGTGTGGTGGACACTCCCTGGTTATGGTGTACCAAAGTGTGACGTGTTGAGATTGCGGTGAGAGTATCTTTGTAATACGACGGTGGCAAAATTGGACACTCCCTGGCGCCCATGGTAGCGTTAAAGTGTGTGACGCCGAACTTGGACATTCCCTGGCACCCATGGTAGTGCTAAAGTGTGGCCTACGGACACTCCCTAATACCCGAGTCTGGATACTGCGTGAGGGTTCCTCCGGTATTTGCATGGCGGTTTAGGTATTCAAAGTGTGAGGCATTGGACACTCCCTGGTACCCCGAACCAAAGTGTGAGGCAAACTGGACATTCCCTGGCACCCCGTTGCTAAAGTGTGGCTACCTTAGTGTTTCAAAGATACTGGAGTGAGATAGTGAGTTGTTGTGTTTTGTCGAGAGAAAAGAGTCGGTAAGATGAGCGTGGTGCATTGTCTCATACACGATCAATTGTTTTAAATGAATGAACGAATTTTAAATATATTCCCTGTTACTTTTATAATTGAAATCTTCCTATGGTTAAACTGTTGTTTTAACAAAACTAGAAAAATGGAAAAAGGTAGGTGGGTATGTGTTACATTTAAAGTTATGTTTTTAATACTCACCAGCTTCTTGAAGCTGACGACGTTGATGCGTCCTGGACATTCGTGTTCAGGATTTTCAATTTATAATCAGGAGGAATCTTATGACTATGCTAATTGAGAACGGCTGCTTTGGGAGAGAAACTGTTATCATCATTGCATATTTTAAGTTATATGTTTTGAGTTTTAACTGTATGTTTATAAGGATGACTGTAATAGATGATAAGTTATTATTTCGTGTTAAGGCGGTCTGTGCCTTAGTTGACCCCGTATCGTAAGATGTAATAAGTTAGTAAAACTTTTGTTAGCCTTGATTGCTCTGCTCTGATTATTGTTTATTGTTGTTCGACGTTTGGGACGGAATCGATCCTTCAAACTGTCGCGACCTACGGGTCCATAAAGGAAATTAAACGCTTTCCTTATTTATGCTACGTCGGGGCGTGACAGAATGCCCTCGGTTTAGTCGGTTTGGTCGGTCGGTTTCGGTCTCGGTTTTTCTTGTACACCCCTAGTTAATATCATTTTAGGGTCATTTTGGTCCCAAAAAAAAAACTCAAGGACTTTGGGCATGAAAAGAAAAATGCGTGGACTAATGTTGGATTTTGCTCCATACAAGCGGCTCTAGAAAGTTGTATAAATTGAATAAAGTGATTTGAAAAGTAATTTAAATGGAAGTAACATAAATTTAAAGGAATATCTCGGGCGTTGACTGTCCTTGGGCTATTTTTCGTGCTTGGGCTTTGGGCTTTGGACTTTGGACTTCGGCTATCGAACGGGGCCGAGCTTTTATTGTAAAATATCACGCCCATGAGTCTATGGGCTTAGATGGGCCTAGTTAGGCTGGATCTATGTTAATCTAGGAAGCGCACACTCTTCTAAAAGGTCAACATGTCCGCTCCTGGGACGAACCCGCACTCACATTGGTGGGAATTCTTATCGGATGCGACATAGATTCTCTTTTAGATATCCTTTTTTCCAAAAAAAAAGGGACTAACATAATTTTAAAAACTTTTCAAGTCAACTTAAGAATGTTGGGAGTCGGATTATAGGTCAAGAGGCTACATGGCTTATTTATACTAGTTATATGTCTTAATTGCACAAAAAAAAAAGCTTATATAATATAACTGTATAAAAGTATATATTTTTTCAACAACTTATATAACTATCCCTGCACCCGCACCCCCTAGATTTTTGAAAAATTGTTGAATTCTCCGCATCCACATCCTCGCATATGTATCTTTACACTCGCACCGGTGTTTTCCTAGATGTTAATTGTTAATTTGAGTATCTAATAGTAATTAATAGAAGACTTTTAAAATTGACCAAGGACAAAATAGTCAATTAATTTAATTAACTAATGCATGGGATACAAGCAAATAGATCAATTTGGTCCACTTCGGTCGATTTTTAAAATTTTTATAAAATATAAAACTTCAACCGAATCAAAATTTTGCAGTAAACCGAACCAACCGAACCAAATAAAACCGCCGTTTTTACCATAAGCTAGTGGAGTTTAGTTTTCTGTTGTGTAATTTTGTTTTGGGCTTTCACAACTTTAAATTTTTACTCCTTTTTTCCTCTGATCATTATTCATTGAGCATCAAATATTTTACGCTTTATTTATTCCTAACATCTCGAAAGTCTAAAAGCTGCAAAATGTAAATATATATATATATACATGTAGTGCACTGTATTGTATGTTTCTTGGAAGTTTAAAAAGTAGTAGTGTATATAATATATAAAAATGCATAATAAGTACTATACTACATATATATGACTAAAAAGCTGTAGATTGCTGATTGAAAAGTCGTATGAATACACGTTTTGTAATAACTCTCAGGTGGATTCGGGTTTGGCGGGTGTTGTGGTGGAGGAACTGACATTCGAACCACAAGCTATTGGGTTTGGCTAGTAAGACTCGTGACTCCAACCACAACTCACCTAATCCGATGAAATGTCCACGGGTCGGTCGGGTTGGGTTGAACAACCCAACCCACTGCTTTTTTTTTTGTTCAGTGTAATTTTGGTCAACATGGCAGGTGTTTTTGGCAATAATGACTAGTCACATTATCAATGTAAAACTTTACACTGCATCACAGTGTAGACATTTGCACTGCATTATTAGTGTGAAATTTTCACTGTATTTCAGTATCCTGTTCACAATTACAGCACAATGACCAAACAAAACCTATCCAGATATAATGAGGAAACTACTCCTTACACCAAGCAGAACCATTTAAGATACTCAAATTCCAATATGATTGGTTACACAAATCCAATATCCCAAAACAAGATATAGAAGAAGCATAAGTCTTTTCATTAAGCATCACTTAATCAACTAGTAGCAAAAACCAGAGAGTTATGCAAATCCAAAAAAAAAAAACATATATTGATGGTTTCACTACTCCAAAAAGTATATCGAGCAAAAAGTAGCTTAGATGTTCACTGTTATTTTAGTCCCACTATATGCTACTTGGAAGCATGTGTTTGTCGTAGGGCTCTGTACCCATCCAATGTTTAGCAATTCGTGGATTAAGTTTGCATGCGCTTAGGTCGCACTGCAGTCCGGTGTGATGGGTAAGTTATGGAATATATGAATCATCACCTGACACATTATGACACCACAGTCTAACGAACAGAGAGTCAATCACATTCTCGACCAAAGCGTCTAAATATCATGTTGTTGCATCCGGATGACCCTCATTCCAAACACAAGATGTGGAAAAACGATTGATAAGTTGGGTATGTTGACACCATTTGATGTGAAACTTCCAGTGGACTGCTTTAGCACTAGTGATTCTGCATAGCAGTCAATTACGTGAAACAAAATAGCATGTTCGTAAGTCAATACATGGTACAAAATTTATCAACTGACAACACTGGTATATAGTATAAATTTTGACACCAATGGTGTATTTGCTATGCCTCATTTAAAAAATTAATAATTTCAGTGAAAAATTTACAACAACTTTGGTATGCTAGATATGCGACTATGAAAAATTAAGTGAGAAATTTATCACCAAGAAATCATAAGAAACATAGTTGTACTGGGTTTTTTTGGTAAAAAAACACACCCATATGAAGATCAGATGTGGTGGAAAACAATGTTACAGAAGAACATATAAACCAAAAACCCTTTTCTTCCCTAATCTTATAAGTAAATCATCTCTATGTAAAATCGATCAAACAATTCGAATACCCAAACAAAGTAGGTGGAGTCAAAAAAATGTTATAGAAGATCCTATGGACCTAAAACCCTTTTCCCCTCATTATTTTTAGCCAGTAATAACAAGTGAATATGAATTGCAGCAAGTGAAACATTTATGAATCCCAACAAGATGAAGCACAGATGTTGAAGTACGAAGTGGCGCAGAGGACACTCTAAACCAAAAACCCATTTTTCACTAAATTTTTTTTCTTGTAAATCGTTGCTTCAAACCAAAAAGTTTGAAAAATTCAAACAATGTAGTGTGAAATTTGGCGTGTGACGAAGCACAGATGAAGTATGAGTTTATAGATGACATTGTGAATCAAAAACCCATTTTTCACTACTCTGATCCAAAAAACCCATTTTTCACTTCATTTTTTCCACTAAATTGTTACAAACCCAACAAACATTGTGGTGAGAAATTTGTTACCTTTTTGTCCCATTCTTCGGTTTTGTCAAAAATCACCATCGAAATTGGTGAGATGACTGCAATTTCTTCCCCCCTCCATATTTTGAATTCATTTTGCTCTGAAAACCCTATTTTTTTTCACGAATGAAGCCCAAAATCAAATGTATTGGTGATTTGATTTTGAAATCCGATATGTATATATATAATGTGGAAGAGAGAGAGAGAGAGAGAGAGAGAGAGAGAGAGGGATGGCCATTACCGCCCAAGGGGATATTGACGACAGATAGCATTCGACTGTGCTGGTGAGTGTCATGGGCCCTCGGATGGCCATTACCGCCCAAGGGGATATTGACGACAGATAGCATTCGACTGTGCTGGTGAGTGTCATGGTGTCACGCCCCGACGTAGCATAAATAAGGAAAGCGTTTAATTTCCTTTATGGATCCGTAGCTCGCGACAGTTTGAAGGATCGATTATGTCCCAAACGTCAAACAACAAAACATATAATCAGAGTAAAGCAATCAAGGCTTACAAAAATTTTCTATCTTATTACATCTTACGAACCGGGGTCAACTAAGGCACAGGCCGCCTTGAAAATAAAATAATATCTTAGAGTCTGTTACAGTCATCCTTAAAACAAAACAGTTCATAACTTAAAACAGATAAACTTAAAACATATAATAAACAGTTTCTTTATTCCAGAAGCAGCCATTCTCAATTAGCATAGTCGTATGATTCCTCCTGGTTATAACCTGAAAAGCCTGAACACGAATGTCCAGGACGCATCAACGTCGTCAGCTTCAAGAAGCTGGTGAGTATTAAAAACATGACTTTGAATGTAAAACATACCCATTTACCTTTTTCCAATTCAAGGTTAAATCCACAAGTTTATAATTATGATTAAAGAGCTCGTTTAGAAAAACAACCACAACATTATTTAAAGAGGGTAAATTCACACAGATGGGACCGTGTATGAGAACAATGCACCACACTCATCTTGCCGACTCTTTTCTCTTGACAGCCACAACAACCCACTATCCTACTCCTGGTATCTTTGAAACACTCAGATAGCCACACTTTAGCAACGGGGCGCCAGGGAGTGTCCAGTTTGCCTCACACTTTGGTCCGGGGTACCAGGGAGTGTCCAATGCCTCACACTTAGAATACCCTAACCGCCATGCAAATACCGGGGCAACCCCTCACACAGTATCCAGACTCGAGTTATCAGGGAGTGTCCGTAGGCCACACTTTAGCACTACCATGGGTGCCAGGGAGTGTCCGAGTTCGGCTTCACACACTTTAACGCTTCCATGGGCGTCAGGGAGTGTCCATATTTGCCACCGTCGCATTTCAAAGATACCCTCTCCACAATCTCAACCACAATCACAACCACAACCACAACCACGACCACAACCACAAACTCATACTCAACCACAACCACAACCACGACCACAAACACAAACTCATACTCTTTCCACACTACCATTACTCTTTTCCACACAGACTGACACCCCTATGCATGTACCACTGACCCACATGAATGGTATGCACTTAAACGAAAACAAAAATGCTGAATTAAAGGAACAACACGCGTACGGGGGTTAATGAGTCATACTACAATGTTTTAATCCTTCAAACATAACCAATTAGAGTTCTGATCAACTAAATTCCCAAACAGAGCCTTAACAGTACTAAAAAGTTGAACCAAACAGACCTTAAACACAAAACAGACAAAAACATAAACTGTCAGAACTCGCGCGCGCGGGCCGCTCGCGCGAAGTGTCGCTCGCGCGGGCCGCTCGCGCGATATGCCCGTTTTCCTTTTATTAATAAACTTTTCTGTCTGCCTGAGAAAGCCAAGGTCGCTCGCGCGAATGGGTTCTCGCGCGACCCTCGCTCGCGCGACCAGCCAAATTTTCCTTTATATATGAAAAAAACTTTCCTTTCTGCCTGGGGAAGCATACCTCGCGCCCGCGGGCCGCTCGCGCGAGGGGTCGCTCGCGCGGGCCGCTCGCGCGATTCTCGCGCGCGCGATCGTGGCGCGAGGTGAAACTGAGGCTTCATCTTCTTCGTGGAGAATACCCTGTTTCAGCAAAACAGGGTCTAAATTGACCCATTTCCATTCTGTGAGTTACTAGGCCTTATAGTATATGATTTTCTTTGGTTTTTCACAAGGATTAAGAATCTATGATTAATTTAACACCATTTGATCCATAGCTCTCTAATTTTAGGAAAAACTAAAACATGTCAAAACTTCATTTTTAATATACTTTCTTATATGAACGAATTGGGTTCTAAAACTTCAAACATGGCATGTAGGATGTATAATATATCATATTCATCTCTAAAAACGAATTTAGATTAAGGTTTGAAAATCTTGATTTTTGAAGCTCAAGCTTCCATGGACGAAATTGAAATGGAGGATTCTAAATTACAATCACATACATAGCAAACAAGTATAATTAACATTCTTAGTGAGTTAGAAATACTCACTGTGATAAGGAGATGTGTGTTTGTTGAGAAAGATAAGCACAAAAATAAAATACTCCAAGCTTTGGCTATGGAGTCTTGAAGCTTCCTCTCTCTCTATATAATTGTTTGAAGAACTCTCTGAGTTTCTCTCTAAACTCTCAGTGTTTCTTGCCAAAATGTGCAGAACCAAGTGTGTGTGTGAGTAGTGCTAAGGGGAGTATATATAAACTCACAAGAGTAGGAACTTGGGGGCCAAGTCCAGTGAACATTACTCAACAAATTGAGTTAGTTTAACTAATTCTCTAACTCTTCACAATTAGTAGCATAAATTCATACGTATATACATTTATACACAGATTATATGAACTCCTAAGTGAGGCTAAGGGTCAAGTAGGTGCATAGGGGTCAAACAAAAGTGTTTGGGAAATTTAGCTTATGGCATTAAATTAACACACACAATTTCAATACCCAAACAAGGCATATCTAATGATTACTTGCCATAAATGGCAATAAAGCAAATGTCCAAATCGGTCACTTCCAAAATCTGTGGAAGTTAAACACAACATGGACAGTTTTGAACATAAACTGGTATTTTCGGGGCGCGGTGGTCACCACAAAAATGCAGGAATTCCATTTTAACGTAAGAATTGATTTTCTGGTTTTATAAAAATACAGTTTGAATCAAGAGTAAACTTTTCCACCGTTTTTGAAATACAGATTTTGAAATCCATACAGGTATTACTAACTTTTGTAAAATTGCAGTTTAGCCCCCAATAAACTTTAAATGTGAATTAGATAAGAAATTATCATTCCAAACAAGTGACTGGAATTAAAGTAAAAGCAGACCATGCTAATTGAATTTAAATATGCCAATGCCAATACACATAAATTAAATATGGACATGAATTTTAAATTAAATGGAAATGCAGGTTATTACACCCTTCCTCCCTTAAACAGGATTTCGCCCCCGAAATCAAGACTGACTAGTCCTGAAATAACTCCGGGTACTTCTTCCTCATATCAGCTTCAACATCCCACGAGGCTTCGTTCTCGTCATGGTGATTCCACTGAACCTTCACCAACGGGATATCTTTATTCCTCAACTTCTTGATACTCTGATCCAAAATCTTCACCGGTCTCTCCTTGTAAGAAACGTTATGACTCGTCTCAATATCGTCATAACTAACCACGTGCGAGGGGTCTCGTATGTATTTCCTCAACATACTTACGTGAAACACGTTGTGAACCCCAGACATCTTCGGTGGTAGCGCCAGTCGATAAGCTACTTTCCCGACACGTTCCAAAATCTCAAACGGTCCGATAAAACGCGGAGCTAACTTCCCTCTCTTGAGACCAAAACGTACCACTCCTCGGGTTGGTGAAACCTTAAGGAGTACGTGATCTCCAACACTAAACTCCAAATCCTTCCGGCGTCGATCAGCATAACTCTTATATCGGCTTTGAGCGGTTCTCATCCTCTCCTTGACCAAAGAAATCTTCTCGTTGGTCTCTCTAACCAAGTCTGGTCCCAACAATTCTGAGTCCCCAACCTCTGCCCAACACAATGGGGAACGACATGGTCGTCCGTACAATGCTTCGAACGGAGCCATACCGATACTCGCGTGATAACTGTTGTTATAGGCAAATTCTACTAACGGCAAGTGCGTCTCCCAAGATTCTTCAAAATCGATAACACAAGCCCTAAGCATATCTTCCATGATCTGATTAACACGCTCAGTTTATCCATCTGTCTGAGGGTGAAAAGCAGTGCTCATCTTGAGCGAGGTTCCCATAGCTTCTTGCAGACTTTCCCAAAATCCAGAGGTAAAACGTGCGTCACGGTCTGATACAATCGACACAGGTGCACCGTGAAGTCGCACAACTTGTTGTATGTACATCCGGCTCATCTTCTCTACCGGGTATGTCATACTATAAGCAATGAAATGAGCTGACTTCGTCAATCGATCCACGATTACCCAAATGGCGTCATGATTCTGCTGCGATCGAGGTAATCCTACTACAAAATCCATCGTAATGTGTTCCCACTTCCAACCAGGGATAGGTAGCGGTTGCAACAATCCTGACGGTCTCTGATGTTCAGTTTTGACTTGCTAACATGTCAAACACTTGGATACAAATTCGGCCACATCCTTCTTCATACCTTCCCACCAGAAATTTCTCTTCAAATCTTTGTACATCTTCGTTCCTCTCGGGTGAACCGTATATCTTGACTTATGCGCTTCTTCCAGGATATCCTTCCTTAACTCTTCATTACCTGGCACACATAATCTATTCCTGCACCGATATCCTCCATCGACTCCCACTTTCCATTCTGTCGGGTCTTTTTCTGACATCTTCATGAACCATGTCTGAAACTTCTCATCTTCTTTCTGAGCTCCAATAATGCGGTCGATAAGAACAGGCTGCAGGATAAGACATCCGAACAATTGTCCTTCTCCTTCTTCAGCACTCTGTACATCGAATTCTGCCAACGTCTCCAAAGCTCGCCACTCTCTAACCATTAAGGAGGCGATCGTCTCACGAGTCTGTCGACTCAGGGCATCAGCAACCACATTGGCTTTACCCGGGTGGTATTCTAACGTGAAGTCGTAATCTTTGATCAACTCCATCCACCTGCGTTGCCTCATGTTCAACTCTTTCTGTGTGAACAAATACTTCAAACTCTTGTGATCGGAGAATAAATCAAACTTCTCACCGTAGAGATAGTGTCTCCAAATCTTGAGTGCAAAAACCACTGCCGCCAACTCCAAATCATGAATGGGGTAGTTCAACTCATTCGGCTTCAGCTGTCTGGATCCATAGGCGATAACTCTGCCTTCTTGCATAAGTACACACCCTAACCCTTGATATGATGCGTCACTAAAGATAGTGAACTTCTCATCAGGCTTGGGTATTGCTAGTACTGGTGTGGTTGTGAGTCTCTCTTTCAACTCTAGAAAGGCTCGCTCATGCTTCTCTGTCCATTCGAACTTCAGATTCTTCTTCGTCAACCCGGTTAAAGGTGCTGCTATCTTTGAGAATCCCTCAACGAATCTCCTGTAATAGCCTGCGAGTCCTAGAAAGCTCCGAACTTCTGTAGGGTTGCTCGGTCTAACCCAATTTGATACAGCATCGGTCTTGGACGAATCCACTGAAATTCCTTGAGATGACACCTTGTGCCCCAAAAATTTCACTTCTTGCAACCAGAACTCACACTTACTGAACTTGGCATACAACTGCTGGTCCTTGAGCGTCTGCATCGCAATCCGTAGATGTTGCTTGTGTTCTTCTCCTGACTTAGAATAGATCAAAATATCATCAATAAAGACGATGACAAACTAATCTAAATAAGGCTTGAACACTCTATTCATCAAATCCATAAACACTGCTGGGGCGTTCGTCATTCCAAACGGCATCACCAGAAATTCATAATGACCATATCGGGTTCTGAAAGCAGTCTTAGGTATGTCTTCTTTTCGTACCCTCAACTGATGATATCCCGACCTAAGGTCTATCTTGGAAAATGTCGTAGCTCCTTGTAGTTGATCAAACAAATCGTCAATCCGAGGCAAGGGATACTTGTTCTTGATAGTCACACGGTTCAGTTCTCTATAGTCAATACACAGTCTCAGTGTCCCGTCCTTCTTCTTCACGAATAACACCGGTGCTCCCCAAGGCGATGTACTTGGACGTACAAAACCTAGGTTCTCGAGCTCTTGAACTTGTTCCTTCAATTCCAATAGTTCTGTGGGGGCCATTCTGTAGGGAACCTTGGTGATCGGTACGGTACCCGGTATAAGTTTAATGCAGAACTCTATACTTCTCTCGGGCGGTAGACCAGAAACATCTTCAAACACTTCTTCGAAGTCCTTGACTACAGGTATAGATGACGCTGTCACCTCTGTACTGACGACTTCGATGTTGGCTAAGCATCTCGTGAGGAACATATCTCCCGAAGGGTTACATTGAAAATCAAAGGGTTGATTCTCATTGTCGGGGAATGTAATTCTCTTCCTCGCACAATCCAACTTCACTTGATTCTGAGAGAGCCAATCCATTCCTAGGATTATGTCGAACTCCTTCATTGATAGGACAATCAACCTAGCAGGGACTTCACGGTCTCCTAACCGTAAGGGACAATCCTTGCATACGTGTCCTAATCTGACCGCAGCTCCTAGTGGTGAAGTAGCCTTCAAAGCTTTCTCTAAGCGATGAGGTAAAATACCCAATCTCCGAATTGTATTAACAGATATGAACGAAAGAGCAGCACCCGTATCAAATAACACTTTAACATGGGAGTTAAACAGAGTTAATGTACCTTCTACTGCTTGCTGATCAGGTTGAGCTTCTCCATAATTCCCTTCTTCATACGCAGTTCCATCATATCTAGCGGCATCAGGGATAATAGCATTCAAGCGAGTCTGACCCTGTTGACCATAAGTCACCTGCTTAGGAGCAGTACAGAACCTGCTGATGTGACCTGGTTCACCACAGTTGAAACAGACTATCCCTTGCTGAGTAGCACGCCTTGGTGCCTTGCAATCACGAGCCAAATGACCAGGGTTGCCACAGTTGAAACACTTTCCACTACTACTTCCTTCTCCTGTTCGGGGTTGAGTCGGATAGGTAATAGCCTGAGTCTTCTTGCTTCCATCGAAATTCCTCTTCTGCCCTTGGGTACGGTTCATTGGTGGTCTATTCCCAAAATTACCCCTTTGAGGCGGTCGGAATTCAAATTGTTTTCGACTCACTCGGGCATCCTCTTCCAGATCAGTAGCCAAACCAACAAGTCCTTCAAACGATTTATCCAGGTGGCCGAGAGTCAAGCGGCGAATCTGCGGTGTCAGCCCTTGATTATACTTGCGGATCTTCTTCTCCTCGGTATCAACTAGGTGTGGAGCAAACCGAGACAGTCTTTCGAACTGTGTGGTGTACTCTTGCACCGACTTGGTTCCTTGCGTCAGGTCCATGAATTCCTTCTCTCTTCTGTGCCTCTCCGTAGCCGGGAAATACTTCTCCAAAAATCTCCCCTTGAATGCAGTCCACGTCATTCCCGTCGCAGCTCCATTCCCGATAGTAGCTATGATCGAATCCCACCAATCTACGGCAGCATCGGTCAACTGAAACGTAGCCAATCTTCTCTTGTCTATCTCGTTGCATTGGACAGCTTCGAACATCCGGTCCATCTGTCTCAACCACTGTTCCGCCTTCCAGGGTTCCGCGGTACCCGCAAACTGTTCGGGCCTTAGAGCACGGAATCTTTCTAGCAACTTGTCTCCCGTTTGACGGTCTCTTCGGTTGTCGTTCGTATTACCGATTCTTTCTAATCGTCTGATAAATGCTTCAAACATCCCTGTAGGATCAGCAGCCTCGGGCGCTCCCTCGATCAGGTTCCTGTTTCTCCTGACTCCTCCAGCCATTCTATGCATGATAGTGGTAGTAGAATGAGAAACATGCATGCAACAGTGCTATGAAGTAATTTAAATGACAACAACATTCAAAAGAGTATATCTTATATATATAACTTCTGTCAAGTAGATACAAAAAGCATGTATGGTCAGATCAATGCCTACCCTATCTGTATGGGTTAGGACGCATGCAAGAGTTAATGTTACAAAAATGGGGTCATTGCCCTACACTCTAATGCATGTAATTACAGCCTGCAAAAAGAGATAGAGCTAATAGTCAAAACAGTCAATATGTACAAGGCGATATCTAAACAGTCAGTCATCGCCGTAGGTAGCCATCAACAGGTCAAGCGAGTCGGCCTGATGCAGTCGCTGAACATGGGAGGGGCCTGCCCCAAAGTTACAGCTGTGAGAGGTCATCAGTGAAGCAGGTCCAGGGACATCTGCCTCAGGCAAGGCTGGCTCAAGTGCAAGCGCCTCCTCAAGGTCGACCGCAAAGTCGTCCCATCCTAAGCCATCCTCCTCGGAAATAGAAGCGAGCACAATATCAACGTCACCGTCATCCTCACCAGCAGGGACGACCGGTGGAGGTACCTCCAGCTGTGCAAGGTGGGCCTGCACAACCTGAACCTCAAGGGGAAGATAGAAGGTATCGCTATTAACCAAGCGAACCATCTCAACGAGTACTAAGCGCTGGATCTCTATGAAGTAAAGAATCTCGAGGCGAGCACGAGATAGGTCGACCAGTCCTAATATATGAATCTGATGCCAGAGGTCTAGTTCGACGGTAGCAGCTGCACGCTGCCCAACAGCAGTGAAATAAAGGGTCGCCGAAGCCGGTACTATAGCTCCTACAGTAACCCAATGCCCTCCAAAAGCATCAGGTACAAACAGGGGCTGAGCTGGATCCATACCTGAAAAGGTACTACTTAAAGTCAGAACAGAATAATCTTAAGCGTTTGGGTTCTGAGTCTATCCTCCCTGTCGTATCATCGGGTGTGTAACACTTAATGGAATGTGGAATCGGGTCTATACCGGTAAACCCTAACCTGGCTAAACTATCTTGTGATAAATAATAACCTGGCTCTGATACCACTAAATCCTGTCACGCCCCGACGTAGCATAAATAAGGAAAGCGTTTAATTTCCTTTATGGACCCGTAGGTCGCGACAGTTTGAAGGATCGATTCCGTCCCAAACGTCAAACAACAAAACATATAATCAGAGTAAAGCAATCAAGGCTTACAAAAATTTTCTATCTTATTACATCTTACGAACCGGGGTCAACTAAGGCACAGGCCGCCTTGAAAATAAAATAATATCTTAGAGTCTGTTACAGTCATCCTTAAAACAAAACAGTTCATAACTTAAAACAGATAAACTTAAAACATATAATAAACAGTTTCTTTATTCCAGAAGCAGCCATTCTCAATTAGCATAGTCGTATGATTCCTCCTGGTTATAACCTGAAAAGCCTGAACACGAATGTCCAGGACGCATCAACGTCGTCAGCTTCAAGAAGCTGGTGAGTATTAAAAACATGACTTTGAATGTAAAACATACCCATTTACCTTTTTCCAATTCAAGGTTAAATCCACAAGTTTATAATTATGATTAAAGAGCTCGTTTAGAAAAACAACCACAACATTATTTAAAGAGGGTAAATTCACACAGATGGGACCGTGTATGAGAACAATGCACCACACTCATCTTGCCGACTCTTTTCTCTTGACAACCACAACAACCCACTATCCTACTCCTGGTATCTTTGAAACACTCAGATAGCCACACTTTAGCAACGGGGCGCCAGGGAGTGTCCAGTTTGCCTCACACTTTGGTCCGGGGTACCAGGGAGTGTCCAATGCCTCACACTTAGAATACCCTAACCGCCATGCAAATACCGGGGCAACCCCTCACACAGTATCCAGACTCGAGTTATCAGGGAGTGTCCGTAGGCCACACTTTAGCACTACCATGGGTGCCAGGGAGTGTCCGAGTTCGGCTTCACACACTTTAACGCTTCCATGGGCGTCAGGGAGTGTCCATATTTGCCACCGTCGCATTTCAAAGATACCCTCTCCACAATCTCAACCACAATCACAACCACAACCACAACCACGACCACAACCACAAACTCATACTCAACCACAACCACAACCACGACCACAACCACAAACTCATACTCAACCACAACCACAACCACGACCACAAACACAAACTCATACTCTTTCCACACTACCATTACTCTTTTCCACACAGACTGACACCCCTATGCATGTACCACTGACCCACATGAATGGTATGCACTTAAACGAAAACAAAAATGCTGAATTAAAGGAACAACACGCGTACGGGGGTTAATGAGTCATACTACAATGTTTTAATCCTTCAAACATAACCAATTAGAGTTCTGATCAACTAAATTCCCAAACAGAGCCTTAACAGTACTAAAAAGTTGAACCAAACAGACCTTAAACACAAAACAGACAAAAACATAAACTGTCAGAACTCGCGCGCGCGGGCTGCTCGCGCGAAGTGTCGCTCGCGCGGGCCGCTCGCGCGATATGCCCGTTTTCCTTTTATTAATAAACTTTTCTGTTTGCCTGAGAAAGCCAAGGTCGCTCGCGCGAATGGGTTCTCGCGCGACCAGCCAAATTTTCCTTTATATATAAAAAAAACTTTCCTTTCTGCCTGGGGAAGCATACCTCGCGCCCGCGGGCCGCTCGCGCGAGGGGTCGCTCGCGCGGGCCACTAGCGCGATTCTCGCGCGCGCGATCGTGGCGCGAGGTGAAGCTGAGGCTTCATCTTCTTCGTGGAGAATACCCTGTTTCAGCAAAACAGGGTCTAAATTGACCCATTTCCATTCTGTGAGTTACTAGGCCTTATAGTATATGATTTTCTTTGGTTTTTCACAAGGATTAAGAATCTATGATTAATTTAACACCATTTTATCCATAGCTCTCTAATTTTAGGAAAAACTAAAACATGTCAAAACTTCATTTTTAATATACTTTCTTATATGAACGAATTGGGTTCTAAAACTTCAAACATGGCATGTAGGATGTATAATCTATCATATTCATCTCTAAAAACGAATTTAGATTAAGGTTTAAAAATCTTGATTTTTGAAGCTCAAGCTTCCATGGACGAAATTGAAATGGAGGATTCTAAATTACAATCACATACATAGCAAACAAGTATAATTAACATTCTTAGTGAGTTAGAAATACTCACTGTGATAAGGAGATGTGTGTTTGTTGAGAAAGATAAGCACAAAAATAAAATACTCCAAGCTTTGGCTATGGAGTCTTGAAGCTTCCTCTCTCTCTATATAATTGTTTGAAGAACTCTCTGAGTTTCTCTCTAAACTCTCAGTGTTTCTTGCCAAAATGTGCAGAACCAAGTGTGTGTGTGAGTAGTGCTAAGGGGAGTATATATAAACTCACAAGAGTAGGAACTTGGGGGCCAAGTCCTGTGAACATTACTCAACAAATTGAGTTAGTTTAACTAATTCTCTAACTCTTCACAATTAGTAGCATAAATTCATACGTATATACATTTATACACAGATTATATGAACTCCTAAGTGAGGCTAAGGGTCAAGTAGGTGCATAGGGGTCAAACAAAAGTGTTTGGGAAATTTAGCTTATGGCATTAAATTAACACACACAATTTCAATACCCAAACAAGGCATATCTAATGATTACTTGCCATAAATGGCAATAAAGCAAATGTCCAAATCGGTCACTTCCAAAATCTGTGGAAGTTAAACACAACATGGACAGTTTTGAACATAAACTGGTATTTTCGGGGCGCGGTGGTCACCACAAAAATGCA
Organism: Hydrangea macrophylla; assembly: GCA_033977485.1. Classification (NCBI taxonomy): domain Eukaryota; kingdom Viridiplantae; phylum Streptophyta; class Magnoliopsida; order Cornales; family Hydrangeaceae; genus Hydrangea; species Hydrangea macrophylla. The sequence continues at coordinate 79,868,911 of CM066998.1, read as the reverse complement.
GGAATTCCATTTTAACGTAAGAATTGATTTTCTGGTTTTATAAAAATACAGTTTGAATCAAGAGTAAACTTTTCCACCGTTTTTGAAATACAGATTTTGAAATCCATACAGGTATTACTAACTTTTGTAAAATTGCAGTTTAGCCCCCAATAAACTTTAAATGTGAATTAGATAAGAAATTATCATTCCAAACAAGTGACTGGAATTAAAGTAAAAGCAGACCATGCTAATTGAATTTAAATATGCCAATGCCAATACACATAAATTAAATATGGACATGAATTTTAAATTAAATGGAAATGCAGGTTATTACACATGGGCCCTCAACGACCTCTCACGACCCACGAATTTGTGTTGAACCTCAACCACAAAGCTCGCCAATAGAAAAATCGAAGTCAAACACAATTGAAGCACGAATACGAACACGAACATCAACAACACCAATCTTTGTCCTCCTCTTTTGAGATCCATCATTTGTATTTGCATATATATATATATATATATATGTGTGTGTGTGTGTGTATGTGTGTGTGTGTGTGTGTATGAATTGAATTGAATTGGTGATTTGATTTTGAAAATCAAACGTATTGGTGATTTGATTTTGAAAATCCAATATTGGCGCATCGATTTGTGGGTGGTTTGTGTGCAATAAAAATGATAGTGAGGTTGCCTTTTTGGAATGGGTAAGTTTGTTCTGTGCACTGGATAGAGTTGGGGTAGTATAGTCTAAAATATAATTGTGGACTTATCAATGAATACTTTTATGCGTTGGGTCTATTATAAACAATGTGAGACTAATAGGACGTACTACTAGTTATCCCATGAAAAAATGAAAAATAAATAAATAAATAAAGAGAGTGACATGCCTGTTGAAGCGTAATGTCACTGTCTTTGCGACAGTGACATGTAGTATGTCTTTGAAGAAACATTTTGTATTTGATTATTATATTACTGTCTTTATCTGGACAGTATTGTAAGGCAGACAGTAACATTTGATAAAATTGCAATAATTGTAGCGTACTTCACTGTTTTTGCGACAACGACATGTTGCTGTTTTTGAAGAAATATTTTGTATTTTGATTATATGGTACTGTCTTTACCTGGACAATATTGTATGGCAGTAACATTTGATAAAATGGCAATAATTGTAGCATAACGTCATTGTTTTTGCGACAATGGCATGTTGTTGTCTTTGATTATATGTTACAGTCTTTACCTGGACAGTATTGTAAGGCAGTAACATCGGATAAAATAACCATAATTGTAGCATAATGTCACTGCTTTTGCTATAGTGGCATGTTAGACAGTATCATATGCTAAAATGACCATAACTTTGTGATTCTTTGACCGTTTTGGATGATTTTTTTTTATATTTGGGCTCATTTTTTGAGATCTATGCAATGGAAGTGTCGATTTTACCAAAATATATTTTTTCGATATTCATTTTTGCGTTGCAAATTTTGTTTGTTGAAGAATTTAATAATACATATGCATCTTATTTCATAGATCTTGTTTTATAGATCACAGATATATAATTTTTTTCATTATCAAAATCAGTTTATAATTTGAAAGTTATAACATTTAAAAGACTGAAAAACAAAAAAAAAAAAAAAAATTTGGGGAAGCGAGCAGGTTAGTTGCTGAAAATAAGGAGATAGACACGCTAATATCATTTTAGGGTCATTTTGGTTCAAAAAAAACTCAAGGACTTTGGGCATGAAAAGAAAAATGCGTGGACTAATGTTGGATTTTGTTCCATACAAGCGGCTCTAGAGAGTTGCATAAATTGAATAAAGTGATTTGAAAAGTAATTTAAATGGAAGTAACATAAATTTAAAGGAATATCTCGAGCGTTGGCTGGCCTTGGGCTATTTTTCGTGCTTGGGCTTCGGGCTTTGGACTTCGGCTATCGGACGGGACCGAGCTTTGAATGTAAGAGCCCATATCACGCCCAAGAGTCTATGTGCTTAGATGGGCCTACTTAGGCTGGATTTACGTTAATCTAGGAAGCACACACTCTTCTAAAAGGTCGACATGTCCGCTGCTGGGATGAACCCACACTCGCATTGGTGTGAATTCTTATCGGATGCGACATAGATTCTCTTTTAGTTATCTTTTTTTTTTTTCCCAAAAAAGGGACTAACATAATTTTAAAAACTTTTCAAGCCAACTTAAGAATGTTGGGAGTCGGATTATAGGTCAAGAGGCTATATGGCTTATTTATACTAGTTATATGTCTTAATTGCAAAAAAAAAAAAAAAAAATCGCTTATATAATATGACTGTATAAAAGTATATATATATTTTTAACAACTTATATAACTATCCCTGCACCCGCACCCCCTAGATTTTTGAAAACTTGTTGAATTCTCCGCATCCACATCCTCGCATATGTATCTTTACACTCGCACCGGTGTTTTCCTAAATGTTAATTGTTAATTTGAGTATCTAATAGTAATTAATAGAAGACTTTTAAAATTGAACAAGGACAAAATAGTCATTTAATATAATTAACTAATGCAGGGATACAAGCAAATAGATCAATGGGCAATACTAGGGACACTAACAATATCCACTAACACTTACTAACACACTCTATCTTAACACACTCTATCTCTCTCCTAGTGGTACTGCGGCACTGCCGCAGTACCACTAGGAGAGATATAGAGTACCACTAGTGCCGCAGTACCACTAGGAGAGAGATAGAGTGTGTTAAGATAGAGTGTGTTAGTAAGTGTTAGTGGATATTGTTAGTGCCCAAATATAACTCTAGATCAATTTGGTCCACTTAGGTCAATTTTTAAAAATTTTATAAAATATAAAACTTCAACCGAATCAAAATTTTGCAGTAAAGCGAACCAACCGAACCAAATAAAACCGGCGTTTTCACCATAAACTGATGGATGTTTCAAGGCTGAAGCTCCAATTTTTTAAGGGTAAAAAATTGCATTTCTCTTTTTCCTCTTGTTTGAAAAATGTCTCCATTTTATATAAAAACCTAAATAATTTTGATTTCTGGATCTCTGTTTACTGCTGCCTGTGTCTCTCCGTCCTTAAAAGTCGAGTTCTGGGTTCAGAGCTTCACAGAGCAGCCATATATATATATATATATATATAAACGTATAAAGATACATACATACACGCGCATATACATACGGAAAATAGCGGGGGATGATGGAACTGGATCTGTGGATTTCAAAAGTTAAAGAGGGCCAGCACTTGTCTGAAGATGAGCTTCAGCTCTTATGCGAATACGTATGAATTTCTTTGCTTCGTATGTTGATTTTCTGTAAACAAAATTTTTTTTTTGGTGCAAATCTTGACTATGATTAGGGTTTTTGAAACTCCTCTTCTCTCTCTTTATATGCTTTTTTTTTTTAGTTCTCGTATGATTAGTGATTAGGGTTTCCAAGTTACAACCCTAGTTTGTTTATTCTACTCGCTGTTTCTATTCATTTGTTTGTAGATTTTTTTTCTTCTTGAATTGTTGGAAAACGTTTTAGTACCGACTCCAGTTTGGGAAAAGGGAATCTTGAAAAGTTGTGAAATGGTAGTGTTGTCAGTCTGTTGAATAAGAGTAATGCTATGCTTACCGTATTTTGTATCCCAAGTGGGTTCCCAACACGTGTTTAATTGGATGATGTTGAAGTGGTCCCATTGCCATATGTGTTTGGGAACCATTTGGGAAGCATAGCATTACTCGTCCAATAATTATGGCATCATGGTCATGTGTAATTGCGGCTGTGTAGTGTTGGTTGAAGTGTCTCCGCCTCACCCTTCTTCGGGTTAAAGGGAAGGCAGTAAAACAGAAAAGAACACTGGGGGAGGGGAGAACAGTCTTGACGTCCCTCAGTAATATTGATGTGCCTTGGAGGGGTTTGGAAATTTAGAAACCTGGTTGTAGGCATTGGCCCAGATTGGCCATTCCAGTTACTTGTATGGGTTGATATTGGTGAATCATGGCAGGGTGATCATGATGACTTTCTGATGGTTTTTGTTGAAGGTGATACTCGTGGTTGTTAAATTGTAAATCGAATCATAAACCGGTTTGCCAAAAGTTATGAATCACGAATTGTTCGAATTGAGAATCGTAAGATTCACATTTGTTAGAAAATAGATACATAGAGGTACAATGCTTAAAATGAATTGGATAACTATTGTTCAACAGAAGTTTCATGAAATATCAAGGCTCAAAATGTTGAAAGTTTTCAACTGAAAAACTTTAAACTTTAAAGTTCAATATTATGACGTGTAAATTGTATTGAGTTCAACGAAACTCGAATCGACTCCTGAGAATCTAGTGTAAGTTCTAACGACCATAGTGATAACTGATAATATATTCATCCTTGTGGTGGGTTCACCCTGGTAGTGATGTTTTGGTGTTGCATGTGCAGTTAGTTAGAGGGTTATTGAAAGAGGTGAATTGTTGGTAAATGCTCATACATAGTTGACCTCATTAACATGTACTGAACTCTATGTAACAAGAACTTGAATATGCATGTGGTTGGTGTTCGACCTCCCTAAACTCCAAATCTTCTATGATATGGAAACACAAAATGTGTCCAAAAGTTGATTGCGCACGCGAACCTGTCCTTAACATGTAAAAGATATTGCATTTTATGTTTGTGTTATTTTTGCAAATCCTTTCAAAGATATCTTACTAAGACTTGCAAAACACATGATGCTTTTGGATGAAGTCCTTTGGGATGACTTGATAACTCATCCTGTATAGTAGAAAGAAAAGTTTTAGTTTGGAGGAGAACGTTTGGGTTTGTAATACCTACACAAGTGTTAGGGGAAGTATAAGCAATTTTTCATTGTAATTTAAATTTCAAGTTTAGTTTCTGGTTGTGACACAATTTTGGAGATACCAGTGTGCATTGCAGTACATACTTTAAGTGATTCTTGAAGAAAGAAAAATCAATTTTCGGACCTCATCCCACCAAATAAGTGATTGTAAACAAAACCATTCTATCTAATTGTTCTCCTGCATCACGCGGTTTAGAGCCATGGTGACGAAGAGGGTGTTCTGTAGGTGATACCGGTGTGTATTGGTAGTACATACTTTTGGCTGGTACCAGCTATGCTACCGTGAAAGATTTGAAAATAGAATAAGAAAGATTTTGAATTATGAGCAGTCATAAACCAAAACACTAAAAACACTAAAAACACTACTTCAATTATGAGTGTCGTTACTGGGCTGAAAATCTACTGTAGAATTATGTCAAATCTTGATGTATTATAGTTGGATTCTGAAAGTCTACAGCTAACCATTGGGTATAGGGGTTTCTGCTTTTGGAACACTTCACTTGTATCTGTGGAATTGGATTTTTTAATCATGCTAATAACCAATGAGGGTGAGGAGCTTCTATGTTCTTCTACTCTGCTAATTGTTGTATTTCCTTGTAGTTCTATTCAACGAAGCACGAACACGGACACACCGACACGACACAGACATGCCGTCACGAAAATCTTAAACAAATTGCACGTCGAATTGTAGGAAAAGTGTCTGTGAAGTGTTGTGTCCGTGTGTCGGACACAACACGCCACCTTCTTAGAATTATCCGTGTTCCTAGGTTCTTTTTTTGATGCTGTTTTTCATGATAGTTAATTCTTCCGCTTTCCAGTAGCATACTTTGTCGTCCCTTTGGAGCACTGTAGTTTTATTTGTGCCCATTGGTTTTTCTACTGTACTAATGTCATGTACGTTTTTTATTGTCAGGTGAAGGAGATCCTCATTGAGGAATCCAATGTGCAACCTGTCAATAGTCCAGTCACTGTTTGTGGTGATATCCATGGCCAGTTTCATGATTTGATGAAACTTTTTCAGACAGGAGGTCATGTACCAGAGACGAATTACATTTTTATGGTGAATTATATTTTTGCTACATTCAGTTGAATATGCTTTGTAAGGTAGTTTATTACCCAATTGTTAATGCATTTGAAGACTTTTGACTTCTTGACAGGGAGATTTTGTTGATCGTGGGTACAATAGTCTCGAGGTTTTCACAATTCTTTTGCTTCTTAAAGCAAGGTATATGAATCTATGCGGATAGGCGTGTGTTTTAGTGAATGATCATATTTCTGTTGCATATCATTTGCAGCACATTTCACTCATCAAAATTAGATTAATGACCATAAATTGTTTGTATTGTGCTTTTGCTTAAGGCCTGAAATCGGTGGTCATCTTGGAGTAAGTATATTGGAATGAGAATCATCAAAGTTGTCGTCTGGAGGCAGTTTGAATTTTGATACATGGTGACAAATTATAAGGGAAAGGAAAAGGCATGGAGTGGTTTTAAAGAAGGGACTTTAGATTAGGCGCTATTATAATATGGAAGGAGAGGATGTAAAGATTGATGATAGGTGTGTGCCCACTGCATTTGGAAGGACATGCATGCTAATAAGATTAAAGTTAGTGATAGTCATGTTGCCCCTGAGACATCTACTAAAGTGATATTTTCTTAGCTCCAGTTGAGGAGCCTGTCTTGGATTTGTTTATGAAGGTGTTATATGTACTGGTTTGGATCATGGTTGATAGTTAGAAATTTTTTAATTGGATTTTGTTGATGAATCAGTGTTGATGGGGACCCCTAAGATTGTTGCTGTTATTCCTCTTCTTCATCTGTTGCTCTTACTAGCTTGTATATATATACATTATTATTTTTTTTAAATTCTTCCAAGTTCCCTGTACGTAGTCTTGCTTGCATGAGTTTATTATTTCAGTATGATGGATAGTTATTTTTGTTTTAGTGTTTGACATGCTTTCTTAAGAAGCTTATTGTATTTTCTTGTAACCTGGAATTGTATTTGCTCTAGATACCCGGCTAACATTACTCTCCTTCGCGGAAATCATGAAAGCAGGCAACTTACTCAGGTAATTTTCTTATGTGACGTATTTTGATTGGTCTATTTTTTTTGCAACACTCGTAAGTTGTTTGGCCTTTTGGTTGGCTACTAAGTGAAATTCCCACTGGCTTGGAAGGTCGTAAGATTTGATTCCAAGGGTACACCTTGGGATTGATATTCTAAATATTTCTTGGTGCTGCATTCCTATCTTGAAAGTATGAAGTGACGTCTTGGTTGTGGAATTTGGAGTGAATTTTTTCCAGTACCTTAATGTTTGTTGTATTTGAGTGAAGATCCTTCTTTTGCTTTTGAAGCAACATTATTCCATTATTTTGTGTCATTCTGTTTTAGGCTTGCCAAACAACTATCTAATAGTTGGGTTTGATAGTTTATAGGGGTAATTAGGGTTTAGGCCATTTTATAGTACTTTTTAAGCATTAAATTCAACAGTGAAATTTTTTTAGTGAAAAATCCCTCACATATAAAACTGGGCAAAAAAACGTGACGATTTTGTGAAATTTCACTCCACTAAGTTAAGTGAAATTTCACAAAATCGTCTGAATTTTTGTTTAATTCTAACAAAAGATTTGGGTTGAGGGGCTTTTCACTCATAAAGTTTCCATTGTGCCCTTTAACCAATAGCTTTTCCTAACTGGGGATTTAACACTAAATTTCTATAGTTTATAATTGTCCGTCTTGCATATGGCACATTGGGAATCAATTATTCATTAAAGTTTGGCCTATGTCACCGAAGCCCACTACAAGCTCCTTCTGTAATGTGGGATTTTGCTGATGTGCATATGGATATCATTAATATAGTCACCTATTGTCTTCACATGTTTCAACATGCTTTCATGAAACATGCGGCAGATGATCAATTGTCAAATCCAGCTTACGAGTTCTGATTTCACTCAGTTGAGTAGGATCCATTATGAGGTTGACTTGAGCTAGAGTTAAGCTTAGCAGAACGTTGCTGAAAATATACCCATCCTTACCCATTCTTATTTTTGTTCGCAAGATGATGTAATGAATTGGGGAAGGTTTTATATTTGTTGAATTGGAGCATCCAACCCAAAACCAATTGGCAATGGGTGGAGTAGTCCCTTGAACTTATATATTGATTAACTAGGGTATAAGTTTCCGATGTGGGACAATCTCAACAATATTCTTATAGCTATTCCCATTTGCATTGTTGCTTGCTATTCCTATAATCCTATGTTATCGAAAATAGGTATAGGAAGTCTGGACGAGTTTCCAGTGGACAATCGGGTGGCATAAAGAGTTTGGCTGTTTATTATGAGCAATGCTATCACCGCTGAACCCGTCCATATACATGCATTATGCATACACTAAACAAATACTGTTTCATTTCTTCGGCAAACCTTGCTCAACAAAAAAGAAACCGGTGGCATGGCATCCTGAATATTCTGTGCAGGCATGAATATCAGTGGATAGATCCTCACTTCCAAGCAAAGTTTTTTTCTTTTAATTTTTCCTACTTTTTTTTAAATGTAAAAGTTAATGAAGCTATACTTGGTTTGATATCTTATTCATTTTCCTATTGTATTTCCAATTTGAACCTTTTAATATTGTGTGTATTGCTATAGAATTGTCACAAGATTTTGAGTGGAGTTATTGTAGTTTGATATTTGATGTCATCGTGTATCCCTCTGCTAGTTTTTGTCATGGAGAAATACATTCAGGATTATCCGGTGATAAATGAAAGTCCGGTTGCGAAGGTCAAAGTGGGAGTTGATGAACTCACCATCCACAGATGTGAATTGCACTTGGTAACAGTTGTAACTGGGGTCTGTGGCTTATAGTCCGGTTTGAGCTTAAAGAGGTCACTAACAATTATAACTGGTTATATACTTTTCCTGATCAATTTTTTACCTGTTAGTTTTAAGTTCAGGTGTAGTTTCTCCATAGATTTCTGGTGATTACATGTAGTCGTAGATGATACGGAGTGCAAGCCAGGTTCTTTCAATTATAGACATCGGTTGCGAGAGAGAGAAAAAAGAAGAAAAGTAGAAAAGGAATTGAATTCTGTAGTTCTCTTATCTGCTGTATTTTTTATCCACAAATATATTAACCTACCTGAGTGAAGAGTTGTGGGACTGATATGCTTATCATGCAGAAGCATCACAATGGAAAAATTGGAGAAGGAAACCTGAAACATGACCTTTTACTTTGAAAGAAGTAGTACAGTTTTTGTTAGGTTGTGTATTGTTCTGTCACAATGACTAAACTTGAGGTTTTCAGCGACATAATAGCTGCACACGTGCACAAGTTGTAAGAACCAAGCTTTCGCCCCTTCCTCATTGTGTGTATGAATCCTTGTATCAGTTTCAATATATATTTGATCTCTGGGCTCCCATTGCTTCTCAATTTACGTTGGCGTGATCCACCTTATTACTTTAAAAGCTTACATATGTCACCAGTAATCCTCTTGTGGTGCAAACCAGCAGTTTCTTCTTTAAGGTCTTGTATCTCCTTTTTTTTTTTTTTCCCTCCTATTTAAGCTAACCAAACAGAATTCATCAGTCTTAGGTGAAGTCTCACTAGGATTGAACCAAGTGATCAGTCTATTATAAGGTTAAATTCGATTTTGTAAAGAAAATGGTTCGCCAACAAAATGCAATTTTCTTTTTGATGTTGTAGGACTACATACTCTTGCAATTAGTTGATGTATGATGCATAACTATAAAGGTTGACAGGCATATAGTTGATGTATGCAGATCTTTCATTGGGTAATTTCTTGCTCTCTCTTGGGGTTGTAATAAACTAATTCAAGTTTAGGAGGCGTAGACACCTTGTAATTAAGATTTAGTTTTGTGGCCCCCTTGCAACTCCCATGTGAGGGGAAAAAAAGGCCCAGCGACTGTAACTTCTTCTGACAGAGAACACTTAGATGGCCTTCTAGCTACACTAAGTAGATTGAGAGGTCCCCTTCCCCCCACCGTGCGCCTCCAATCCTTGAATGCTGGTTATATGTTCTCTATGCAATGTTGCTCCAATCTTACCTAGTTGGCCTTTGCCTCGCTATTGAATTTTTTAAGTGTATTGACCTCAACTCAATAAATACAGAGGGCTACACGTGGCCATATTTATGTTGTAGTTGTATGAGCTTGAGGTGCATTGAATTCAAGAATGAGTTCAAATTGGCATTTAATACGTGTTGTTATGGAACTTTTGGATATATCAACCTTTGGAGTAACTTTTCATATAAAAGGGTGGATATAGAAGATTGTGTAGATTTCTTCATAGATATAATTTTTTGCCTCCATTAAGTGTATTGCACCCCCTTGTTTGAAACCATGTAATATGACTTCCTTCGTCACCATTTAGTGTATGTGTCCTTTGAAGCTGCGATAAATGTGAAAATCATAGTGGAGTCATATTTATCTGGCAGCCTGATCGTGTTTGATGTCTTTTGATTCCAAACCATGGTAATTTTGTACTTTGTGAGTGTTCAACCAAAGTCCTGGATTTTTTTTGAACTTTCCAACATGCTGCAAACAATCTAAAAACCAAGAAGCTGAATGCCCAGGACGAAAGCACAGAGTACACACAGCCAACAAATGGGTTTATGAAAACAAGAGCCACCCGAGAAGACCAAACCCGAAAGCTAGATCAATAAACTAACTCTGCAGAAACCTCTGAAGTAAAACAGAAAGGCATAGCTGAAATGCAATGAATAGCCAACCGACTACCAAACCAGAAAAATACTTTAAACGATTGACGACATCGGATTGCCCAACAAGCACCTGACCAAGCTTATCAGAACCCCCATGGAATCCATACCAGCCACGATACCAAGAAAAAGAAAACCACCACAAACAACCCGCTACAACAAATAGACTTAAGAACCCACATGACATTTTTCATATTCGTCCCAATCTCTGTTTTCCAATTCCACCAGCCTGGAGGTAATCTCCCCTTCATCGCCACTATAAGTCAAACCCAGAGGTTTCCCAACCTTCCATGTCTCATGAACCTCCTCAAGGATCACATCTTTACGATTCCTCTTACCTTCTTCAGGTAACGTGCCCACAGTTCCTGCCTCTAACAAAGAGCATGCCTCCTCCATTGACAAAATGACTTTTCTCTTGATGTTGCGTTTAACCGGTTTGTTCTCTTTAGAGTTGCACTGCTTAGACCATCGAATACCCTCCCCACAGCTATCAAGGATCAAGTCCATAGTTTTTCTTCTCCCGACCTTTTTCTTGAGCATCGCCTCCTCAATCTGACTCTTCATCACAGCAAGGGTAACATCCTCTGACTCAATATCTGTTTCCCACTCTGACTTATCACTATTAGAAAGGTCTTCCTCCCCAACAATATCCCCCGAGGTGTCCCTATCATGATCACTAGACTCAGACACGCCCTCATCCCCTTGAAGCACACACGTAGGAGTTTCAGGAACAACGGGGATTGGCGGTTCAACTGAATCAATAACATGGACCTTCACCTCCTTATCATCTGTATTACAACACAACTTCAAAGCACCTCCCAGTAGTTTGATTTAGGAGGAGAGCCCACATTCTCTTCCGATTGAGCACTTCCATCAATATTATTACCCACAACCTGATCCATACGACTCTCACTCACCTGCTCGATTCCCTCCATGCTATTAGCCACATATTGTCGAGATTGGACTGCGTTGTTGGTACCGTAAAAGGAATTCTGTGGTTCCATTTGATTCGTGTATTCTTTCTCGGCCACCAAGACCCCAAGAGGCTCATATGAGAAGCCCCCTTTGACAGAAACCTTGAAGCCTCCAACAATCTCTTCATTTCTCGGCTCCGAAGCCACCTCATTGTCTCTCAACAAATCCCCCATTTCCAGCTTATAATCATTTTCTTCGCCGTACTTGGTTGTTGACTCATTATCCTTGGGTTTTGAAACAAAATCATCCAAAGTGCATATAGGGCCCCCTTCCAATTCCTTAACTTTGACTCTGCACGCACACCCATTCACTACAACTTCAATTACTTCATTCACTCTTTCCTTCTCATCAATGGCCACAAGAACAAAGCCATACTGAAATTGATTGCACTTCTTTGTCTCCATAGCAGTACAGATCAATCTACCCCAAAGCCCACCAATACTATTAAAGGTATCCTCTGAGCATCCTAGCACAGGAACACCAGAGTACTCTAGCCATGAGCATCTCGGTGGACTTAAGTATTTATCGTTCCAATGTTCAATTCTAGTGAATCCATCTTCTTCCATAGTTTTAAGAACCCCACAGTCTTCAAACGTCAACAGGAAAACCCTCTCAAAAATTGGCCTGACCTCAATATCAAAAACACCTTCTCTAATGAAGCATTCTTTAAGAAAACAGCCGTCCACCTCTTCAAGGAAATTTCATAAATATCTCCATTAACAGTGCCCAAGCAGGATTTAAATGAATCCTTCGATTGCATTTCCACCCTCTTCACAAAATTAGATTGTGAGCCAATTAATGCCTCAGAATAGGAACGTCTTGAGAACCGACCTATTTTGACACCGTCCAAAGACTGAGAGCCATCTATAGTACTACCAAATACCTGATATCCTCTCTCCTTACACTCAAATTCCTTGACAGGGACCATCTCCCTATCAAATCTCGCCATGTTGACCCCCAATCGATGATGCATAAACCACACCCTGTTAAAAGTTTTAATGGCTTCATCAGCTGATTTCTTCTCCTGATATCGTGCAAAGCCATAACTTCTCCCACCCTTGTTCTTACTGTTAGGGATGAACACCTCCGACACCTTACCACATTTTTCAAAAATCTCGAATAGCCATTTTGAATCAACATCAGGAATGTTATTTACGAAGACAGAAAATTGCTTTTGTTCAACCATCTAGATCTCTTACATCAGTATACAGAGAAACCCTTCAAATGATGACACAATTGCAGCAAAAGAAAATCCCCAAATTCATGGGCCAGACAAGATCGAAAATATGAAAACCCCCCACCTTCCGAACCCTAGGTCGAGCAAACAGAGTTCCTCAAAGGAAGCTCAGAGAGAGAGAGAGAGAGAGAGAGAGAGAGAGAGAGAGAGAGAGAGAGAGAGAGAGAGAGTCAATGGACCCAATGCGGGGCAGATTCGAATGTTTGATTAGAAGTAGATTCAAAACCCTAAATTTAAAAAGAAACCCAAATCAGATTAAGGAGATGGAAGGAACGAACCTGTTACACTCACTGTAAGAATGCTCTGTTTGTTTATTGAAGCTCTGAACAGATGCCGAAGGAGCTATATGCTAAGATCCCGTAGATTGATGTTCGAAAAAATCAGGACATCCATACCGGAAATACCATGTGAGGATGAACCTCGAACCAAAGTCCTGGATTTATATTCCAAATTTGTAAGTTGCTGGTCTAAAAGGTTGCATGTCTACTGTTCTGTTCTGTCTCTCGGGCTATTATTGCTTGGCAGTTGGTGCTTGCTTTAGGTGACCAAATGCCAGGGCATTAAGCTGGTGTGCAGTGGTCAAAGAAGGGGAGACGACGCTTTGATTAAAATTTGATGTGGTTATTACTGATTTTTTTTTTTCATGGAAGTAATTTTTAAATTGCTTACATAATGCGAGTTCGTTGGTGTACTTATGCATGATATTGCAAATTCGCAATTATAGGAGTAAATTCAGTCATAAGGTAGATGCATTTGAAACACAATGTTGCCATGCCATTTCTTATTATATTATATACGTGCACTAGTGGTTACCAAGGAAAGTTAACCCATTGGTGAACCACATTTTGGTATGTGCATTCCAGAGTATGCCATATCATGTTTATGTTCCTGTTCCGCATATTGGAACAATCCAAGACCAAGTAACATTGGTACACTGTATTGGTTCTTTTATATAACTGTTTTCCTTGTGCTAATGTCGCCAGTATTATTTCTTTGTCCACTTATTTTGTGGAATGTTTCAATGGGAATTGATAACTATGAAATATAGTTGACGGAATTTAGATTATTAGCACATTTTGTGTCAGTGAGAGCAGAATCATTAGATGTACCAACTGTATGAAATGAAATGGTATGCCCCTAGGGCAATAATCCTAAATTATGTGATGTTGTTTGCTACAGGGAAAGCAACCTTCTAAAATGATGAGCTCTGCAGATCCGTGAAGTTTACGGATTAATAACGATAGTGTTCTTATTTCTAGGTCTATGGCTTCTATGACGAATGCCAAAGGAAGTATGGAAACGCAAATGCTTGGCGGTATTGTACAGATGTTTTTGACTATCTAACTCTGTCAGCGATTATAGATGGAACTGTATGCCCTCCCTCTCTCTCTCTCTCTCTCACACACACACACACACACACACACTCTTGCTCACATGATTTTTATCTGCTTGCATGTTGGTTTGTTTCAGTGAACATCTTTTTCTGTATAAATTCCAGGTATTATGTGTCCATGGTGGTCTTTCTCCTGATATCCGGACTATTGACCAGGTTTGCATAGATTTGCTCTATAATTTTAGCTGGTGGTTTTAGATCTTGATTAGTATGTTAATATGTGCCCTTGCCCTAAATTTTCACAAGGGTTGGACATGATTATGAAAATGTGATGTAGCATTTTGCTTTATCATTTGGTTGGATTTCGGATCAACTATTTTCTGCGACATTTATGTCCATGTGTCGATGTCAAATTTATGATATCTATTTCTTTATATAATTGTCTATTTAACATTTGCATTGATGCATGGAGCATAATAGCATGTTTTATGATATTGGATGTATGTCCCAAATATTGTTTTTGCAAAATCTGATTTTTTACTAGTCAATTTTGCAATGAAATAGAGTGTATCAACTACGGGTGTCCCCTCCCACCCCAAAAAAAAAAAAGAAAAGAAAAAGATTTGAGTTACCCTTTTGACACTTGATCGAGTGTACTCGATAACCCCTATTTTTTCTTTTAAATATTTGTAGTTAATTTTTATCTTATGTTCCGTCAAATAATTGTTTTCTGTTTCACTTTCTTTTCCTCTGTTTCTATTCCTTTTTTCAGAAGACATTTTGCTTTGGCTGAAGAAGTTAGTTGTACTAATTGAAGTTCATTTACAGATACGGATTATTGAGCGAAATTGTGAAATTCCACACGAAGGGCCATTTTGTGATCTCATGTGGAGTGATCCTGAAGATATTGAAACATGGGCAGTCAGTCCCCGTGGAGCAGGCTGGCTTTTTGGGTCCAGGGTTACTTCTGAGGTGTGTGAAAATGAACATTTTGGTTCTACGAGATATTTGATGATAAACTAAAACTTGTTTTTTTTTTCTGCAGTTTAATCACATCAACAAACTGGATCTGGTTTGCCGGGCCCACCAACTTGTGCAGGAAGGTCTGAAGTACATGTTTCAGGATAAAGGCCTTGTAACTGTAAGTTGTCAATTCTCATAGAGTGGTTTTCTGATGTCAATTTTAACACTAGAATTTTATCATGTCTAAATCATTTCACCGCTATTTCTATGCTTATGCAGGTGTGGTCTGCGCCAAATTATTGTTACCGCTGTGGTAACGTAGCGTCAATTTTGAGCTTCAACGAGAATATGGTACTTGTACTCAACTTTTCACTCTTTATTGTTAGTTTGTTTTTACAAATTGGGATGAATAATGCTATGCTTCCCAAATTTTGTCTCTCAAATGGATTCCCAAATCCCAACACACGTGGCGGTGGGCCCACTGGATTTTAATCGGAAGTTTGAAAAGTTCCAGAGTTTAGTTGAAGTAGTACCTCTGCCCTTGCCTAATATAAGGATCCAAATACTTGGTATTTGTGTCCTACTCTAATTCACTTCCTTTCCAACCTAAAAAACCCAAAATAACACTCATATACTAAAAATATAAGGAAAAGATGGAACCACAGTTGTGATGATCGACTGCAATGAGTGCATTCTATGTGTAGTCAGTTGCAAAACGTTTGTCCTGCTACACGGCTTGTTCTTATTCTTGATTGTTATGGAACTTTATGTATCTAAAGATAGTCCTGACAGTGGAATTTTAGCGCCTCATTCAGCGTGCCACTTGGCACATGGTAGATGATCATTATATAACCCGAGGTCATAATTTGCAGTAGTAGTTTGGATTTGTGGTGCTCAATTAGAATTCTCTTTTGTAATATTATTGTGTTGATTTTAATTTCTAACTTAAGTTCTCATGAAGACTGTACATACCCCGTTAGATCTGAAAGACTTGAACATACGTGTTCTAACGGTGATCGTTTTCACTGATTTGCCCTACTTTCTGTTAATTAAACAGGAAAGAGAGGTGAAGTTCTTCACGGAAACAGAGGAGAACAACCAAATGAGAGGACCGAGAACAGGAGTACCTTATTTCTTATGAGGATTGTTCACTTCATTGCTTGTAATGTAATATTATTTCGAGATTTGACACTCGACTGTTCCCGTGGGGAGCATAGGAGAGGAGGAAACTTGGAGAACCGTGAATACACGAATATTTACTGTTGGGTTGTTACTCTCACAAGGCGGAGACACATTGAAGCTGCCCTATGGGGGACCCTGCTGCTTTTTTAAATACATTGTTTGCGTACTACAGTTACTGTTAATTGTTTCGTCTGTTCCTTCTTTTTTCATTTCTTGTTACTTGTGTAGTTAACTTGTGATTTTGTGTCATTTACAGAAAAGAACTGTGAATTTGTGATGGATTGAATTATGAGCTCATAGATTAGTAGCTGGATAATGCTAAAATGTTGATTGTTCGAAGGTTGCAGATTAAACCTCGTCCTCGAGGATATTGATTTTTATTTACATTCCTGATACACTCAACTGTATTTTGTGTATTTTTTCCAAACTCTCTCTCTCAAGGTTTTAAAACCCGGACTGGACTGGCCGGTTCAACCGTCGACCGGTTGGTTCAACTCGTTAACTGTTAAAAAAAAGTGAGTTATGCAGAGTTTGCCAGTAAGTTTTGCTCGAAAGTCAAAAACTCAAAGAGTCTAACCTGTTTATAAGAGGTCATTTTGGCCAATTACAAAGTCTTTAGGTTTCTGTAATCACCCAGCAACGGCCTGATGTGCTACGTAATTTTTGTTTGTTTACCTTGCGTTGTGTTCTGCATCTTCTTTCATTGATCGGCTGAAAAATTGTCAGAAGGCAAAGGAAAACTGATTGTAGAAAAACCTTGCTAGAATGAGAAGCATCTTTCTTTGATATTAGCCTTGAGCCCAATAGGACAAGAAAGCTAATAAACATGTGAAAGAGGATGATTGGCTTCGCTTTCATGACATGTATATTTGATGGGAATCCTTGAATGGTTTTATTAGCTTGAATTCCTTGCTTTCTATGATTTCATGACCATGCATCAGCAGACTGCTAGACTTGAACATTTCAATAACCGACCAAAGCTTTCTCACCTTACATGAACGCCGAACGGTTATACATCATCGATCTTGCCACACTAATATACATGCTTATAGTGTTTATGTGGACACATGTTTTTCTTAATATTAGGACTGACATGTACTTGAATAGTGAACTCTTATTGATTTGTGATACAACGGCAGCTAAATAACCGTTGTAACGAATATTTTCTTCCGATACATGAAGTCTCATGTTCTGGAAAAATTCCGTTACAACCCCAATTTCTCTCCCCAGCAAAAAATAAAAATAAAAATAAAAACAGAACAAGTTTTGGCTATTTTCTATCAAATTACAAATTCATGTTCACAAAAAATTCCAAGCTAACACCTAATCTTTGGTAGGAACTACTGAGAACTAGCATCAGGCACAAGTCATGATAACTCAGAAACATGAGGATCTTAAAGCAACAAGTTTGTACTAGATTCTACATTCTAACTCAGCTAAATTAAGTTGTATCAATTTTCTTAACATTTTTCTGGCTGTTAGCAATGCGCTTGAGTGGATTCTGAACGTCTATTGCGGTGATATCGACTCTAAGGTAAATGTGTTAGGACTTGAGATTGCTTATGTCCACACGAAGGAAGAACAGAACTAATCAATCACCTGTTAAACAGAGACATTCCAGTTTGCGATACCGCTCTTACGAAGGCCATGTTTGCAGTTAAAGTTGGAGCCTGTAAGTAATCTCCAGTGCCAAAAACAACCTTGTTCTTCAAAGCAAAGCTTCCTGGTGGTTGGGAGGCTCATCATACGAGCTGACGGACTATCAGGCATAACACTGCACCAATTGCAATAGTAGTACATAACTTAAATGTATCTTTTAGGCTTTGTTTGATTCTTGGATTTAGTGAGGAAAAAAATAAAAAAATATAAGCTCCGTTTGTTAATTTCCAGCCACTGAGGTGGGTTTCGTGTTTTTGTTAATTTGCTTTCATGTGGTACTGCTTTAATAAACTAAAGCCTTAGCATAGTTTCCAACTTTCCATTAGAGTCATACAATAACGGATTTTTGGCACTGAAGGTACTTCTAAGCTATTTTCAATTGTAGAATGAAATTGCTCTTAAAATAATTGCTCTTAGAATTAATGCTTATCAATCATAGATTTATAAGCATCTTGGGAGGGTTGGGTTGGCATTTATATGGAACCCAATATGAGTCATTATATTATATAATATTTCTGTAAACTATGCTTATGGCTCACATTATGGTAGGATGCTTCTGATTCTAGTAACAAGACAAGTTTTCTTTAATACTTCTCTCTCTCTCTCTCTCTCTCTCTCTCTCTCTCTCTCTCTCTCTCTCTCTCTCTTTTCTTTTTGTTCAACAAGTTTTCTGGTTACTGCCCCAAGCAACATTAATAATAAAAGGTAGTTGACTGAAAGTAAATTGGTTTGTTCTTTTTGATCCACTTGTATGAATTTACTACTGGAATTTACTACTGGTCATATTTTGCTTTCTCAGAAGTAAGTGTGTTAGTGTGTGTTATCTCAAATTTGTACTAGTCCGGTACATTGAGAAATAATCTATTTAAATCTGGTCATTAGGGGCCAGTTTAGACTCTCTTGAATGAAATAATTGCATTCATAATCTTCAACGAGAAAATCTTCATTTGGGACGGATCCATTTAAGAAATGGTACTCGTTCATGAATTTCAATTTTAAGAAAATATAGAAATGACCTTATAAAAAGAGATATAGTGAAGTCCCCTACTTCTATATATGCTTTCATTCACAACGATATGTTTTCTTCTAAAGTACTTTATTAGAAGTTATGAGCGAGCCTATTCAAATTCAAGTGACAACCAAATAGACTCTAATACATTTTGGTTTATGGAGACAGGCTGGTGGGTTCGACAAGCTATAACTCGATAGCTTGTACGGAGACGAAGTAGCGCATGAGATAAATATAACTACAATATGCAGGCTACAATACAGGCTACGGATACGGAACACATGTGCCACCTAATCCATTCAATCAGCACGCACTACACCAAAATGGTCAAATTGGAACCCTTTCGCGAATTTAGTCTGGCACTGTTTAAAACAGTGCCAAATTTTGTCATGCTTTTAGGCCAATCTGGTACTGTTTAAAACAGTACCAAATAAGGAACTATTTCAAACAGTGCCAATTTTGAACATTAAAAACAAAAGTGTGTCAAATGGGAAAAAACTGTTGACCGCGTGAATGTAGGGTTAAATAGTCTCTGATTGAGTTATTTTTCATTTTTTTGGCAAAACAAAAACAATGAGAGAGAGAAAGGGCAAAAGGGGTGACCACGCCGACGCCGTTGGAGCTCACCACCACATCACCTCTACCGCCTCCTGACGCCGACACCACGCCGCTGGTCACTCTCGACGCTGATGCAGAGGTGTTTTCACTCCCTTTCTTTCTCTCTCTCTCTCTCTCTCTCTCTAATGAAAGACTTCACAAATATGTGAAATAGGGCAATACATTCAGACCTTGGATCTAGGGTTTCACCTTTGAAATTGGTAGAGACAGAATTGGAACCCCTTAGATTGAACTTTATTCTAGGCTTCTCCTTCTTCTCTCTGTCTCTCAATTGTGCACACCCTTATTTCTGAAATTGATTGAATGTTAACTTTTAAGGGGTAGGCTGTACCTTTTATAGAGGAGAGAAGATGGTCTTTAATGACTGCCATAATGACGGTATTGGAATACGTAATAATTTTCATAATTACTGAATATGAAAAGTCCCTTATTTACTAACTGTTGAAAGATGAACCATTCAATTATTAGTTCTCTCAACAATTAATAATGTATATCTTTTACACACACACACACACACACACACACACATATATATATTAATTGGGATAGTTTTCTATTGGCTAAATAGTTGGTGGAGTCCAACTAACATAGGAGGCTAGTGTGCCACATTTTGTAGGACTTCTAAAAGTCAGATACGAATTTACATTCTCCCACGTGGTCCACTAGACCGATTATGATATTTGACTTAGTTGGATTTCACATATAAAACTTTAATACGTGATCACAAATTTCTGAAATTAGCTAATACACCCAAACTATTAGTTACTGTCATACTAAGATTAGTATAGACTATCAATGTGAGTCATAGCGGTTGTACAACATTTATGTCGTATTCATGCACCACGCCATTAATAACCTATACTAACCTTAGTCTATTATTCTGTAATGCCCATGTAATGTGTCTTGTTAAGACATTTCTTGTTTATCAAACAATGAAACATAAATTGTGCACACATAATTGAAAACAGGAAACAAACAGAAACAAACTTTAATTGCGTAAAAGTGTCAATTACACTACAACTGAAATATCCATCATTTACGTCATTGATTACTCAAAAGACCCATCCTTACAACATGTTCCTTATATGTCTTTAAGGTAATCCCTTAGTTAGTGGATCCACAATCATAAGAGTAGTGCTCAAATTTTCAATTGACACTTGCTGTTTCTGGACTCTTTCTCTAACAACCATGCACGTACTTAGTTCCATGTACTTGGAACCACTAGAGTATTTTCCATTCTTAGAGAAGAAAACTGCTGCGGTATTGTCACAATAAATTTTCAGCGGCCTGGCAATAGAGTCAACAACACCAAGTCCTGAAATGAAATTCCGCAACCATAAAGTATGACTTGTGGCCTCAAAACATACCACAAACTCGGCCTTCATCGTGGATGAAGCAATAATGGACTGCTTCATGCCTTTCCACGAGATTGCTCCTCCAGCTAGCAGAAACACAAAGCCTGATGTGGACTTTTTACTATCTAAGCAACCACCAAAATTCGAGTCTGAGTACCCGATCACTTCTAACTGATCTGATATCCTATATGTGAGCATATAATCCTTCGTCCCTTGAAGATATCGCATAACCTTCTTCGTTGTTTTCCAGTGTTCCATTCCTGGATTACTTTAATATCTACCTAACACTCCAACTGCAAAGCTAATATCAGGTCTGGTACAAGTATGAGCATACATTAAGCTCCCCACGGAACTTTTTTCATTTGTTCCTTTTCTAAGTCATTCCTAGGGCACTGACTTTCATTTAACTTGTGACCTTTCATGATTGATGCATCACTGACTGAACACAACTGCATATTAAATCTTTCCAATACTCGATTGATATAACCTTTCTGAGGCAGTCCCAGTAATCCTCAAGATTGATACCTAAAGATCTCTATACCAATGACATAGGATGCCTCACCCATATCAACCGTCTTAAAGCACATAGGAAGATACTCCTTGGTTTCATGCAACAAACCAAGATCACTACTGGCTAACAAACTATCATCCACATATAGGACTAAAAAGATAAACTTGCTCCCACTGATCTTTAGATAAATACACTGATCAACAGTGTTTTCCTTAAATCCAAAAGTAGTAATGGTATCATTAAACCTTATATACCATTGTCTGGAAGCTTGTTTAAAACCATAAATGGATTTCTTTAATTTGCAAGCCAAATATTCTTTTCCTTTCTTTATGAACCCTTCAGGTTGTTCCATGTAGATATCCTCATCCAAATTTCCATTCAAAAAGGCAGTTTTCACATCCATTTGATGTAACTCTAGATCATAATGAGCTACAAGTGCCATGATAATTCTAAGTGAGTTCTTCTTAGATACCAGAGAGAAGGTCTCTCTATAATTAATGCCTTCTTTCTCAATGAAATCTTTAGCCACAAGTCTAGCCTTATATCTCTCAATACTGCCTTTAGCATCGCTCTTGGTCTTAAAGACCCATTTACAGCCGACTTTCTTACAATTATTAGGCAATTCAACCAGATCCCAAACACTATTCTGGTCCATCGATTTCAACTCTTCATTTATAGCATCGATCCATTTACTAGAATTATCACTTTCTATGGCTTGTGAAAATGAAACCGTATCCTTATTAATCCCAATATCAAAATCAGATTCTTGTAGATATACAACTTAGTTATCTGAAATGGCAGGTCTCCTTTCCCTCTGAGATCTCCTCAGAATTGCCAGTTGTAGTGGTACTACATTATTTTTAATGGCAACATCCTCATGAAGTGGTGAATCATTTCCATTCTGTTGTTCATTTCCCTTAATAGCTTGAGGAACAACAATTTCTCGAGGAGGAAAGGGTGGTGGGATATCCACTATTAGTTCCTCAAGATTAACCTTTCTTGATTCATCACTCCCACTAACTTTGCTATTCTCCTAGAATCTAGCATTACTAGTTTCCACAATCCTTGTACTATGGTTAGGACAATAAAATTTGTACCCTTTGGACTTATCCGAATAACCAATGAAATATCCAGATATGGTCCTTGAATCTAAGTTTTTCTCATGTGGGTTGAAGATCCTTGATTCTGGTGGACAACCCCAAACATGTAAATGTCTCAAACTAGACTTCCTACTAGTCCACAACTTGAAAGGAGTTGTTAGGACAACCTTATTAGGAACATTGCAGTCTTTAATGCTTCACCACAGAATGAATCAGGTACAGTTGAAAAACTCATCATACTCCTAATCATATCCAAAAGAGTACGATTACGCCTTTCAGCAACTCTATTCTGTTGTGGCGTACCTGGCATTGTGTATTGAGCACAAATGCCATGCTTTTCAAGAAATTTGGCAAATAGGCCAGGATTTTGACCCGTCTCATCATATCTACCATAGAACTCACCACCTCGATCAAATCTCACTATTTTAATCTTTCTATCTAACTGCTTCTCGACCTCACTAATGAACATCTCAAGGATGTCAAGGGCCTGAGACTTGTCATGTATTAGATATACATAACCATAGTGAGAAAAATCATATATAAAGGTGATAAAGTAACTTTCTCCAGCAAACATGGATTGGAGAGTGGTCCACAAATATCTGTATGAATTATCTCAAGAAGCTTAGTACTTCTTGTGGCACTTTTCTTAGTGTGTTTGGTTTGCTTTCCCTTAATACATTCCACACACACTTGAAAATCAGTGAAGTTTAGGTGATCTAAAATTCCAGTCTTTACCAATCTCTCAATTCTATCCCATGAGATATGCCCCAGTCTATTATGCCACAAAATTGAAGAGTTTTCATTAATTAGACCTCGTTTTGAACCAACATTCGAATGCAAGGCCATTAAAGATTGTGCAAACTCATGATTTAAGGAAAATTTATATGAACCATCAAATAAAATACCAGAACCAACAATAATAGAGTTAAACATTAAATTGAGTTTCACACAACCAAATAAAACAGAATATCCTGCAACATCTAATTTGGATAGAGAAACTAAATTCCTAGAAATCAAAGGTACATAAAAAGTGTCCATTAGATCCGTCTGATGACCCGTCTCCAAGAGTAGGCGGTAGGTTCCAATAGCTACCACTTTCGCTTTAAGACGGTTCCCCATATAGACAAATCGTTCACTTTCCTTCGGCTTCCAGGTTGTAAGGAATCCTTGCATTGAATTTGTTATGTGAGTTGAGGCCCCAGAGTCAATCCACCAAGTATTAGAAGGAACTTCAGCAAGATTTGATTCATAACATACAAAAGAAAGATTGATATCTCTCTTTTCCAACCAAGCTTTACACTTGCTGCAGTCCTTCTTTACATATCCTTTCTTGCCACAAAAATAACACGTAACAATAAACTTTCCATGGCCTTAGCTACTTTTCCCAGGTCCATTTCCTTTCTTTGATGGAATTCTCTTTCCTTTCACAAACTTTCCTTTCTTTTTAGCTTCATGAGTCACAACCAGCACAGAGTGGGGTCCTTCTTGCCTTAATCTCACTTCCTCTTGAATACACATACTAGTCAGCTCATTCAAATTCCACTTATCTTTATGAGTATTATAGTGAATTTTGAATGGGCTGAGCTGAAAAAGGGAGTGAGTTGAGAATAAACTGTACTAAGAAGTTTTCATCCACTTGTATTCCTAGTGCTTGAAGTTTTGCAGCTTTATCAGTTATATAGAGGATATGTTCCTAAACTCCTCTATTACCATCATATTTAATAGTAGTTAATTCTGCCATAAGTGTACCTACTGGTGACTTATCTGCTAATTTAAAACGTTCTTTAACAGGAGTCAAGAGTTCCAATGCCCTATTAGTTTGAGGAAGAAAAGTCTGAATGTTATTAGCTATGGTCATCCTTATAAACATAAGACTAAGTCTGCTCGATCTCTCCTAGGCTTTCATAATGTCAACCTATACTGCAATGCTGTTAGTAGTAACTTTCTCTGGTTTGTCAACCAAAAGTGCCATGTCAAGATCTAACACACCTAGTGTGAATTGGACTTGTTCATACTATTCCGAAAAGTTTGACCCATTGGGAGTCGGAATGCTAGATGCATGAGAGTGCAACGAGGTAGGAACAATCACTGAAATAGGACAATGCTCACGTTAAGGCCTTGAGTCTATCTTTAATATAGAATTATAAATTCTAAACAGATGAACTATTGACATCACTACAGTTTCTCCTTTGGGCGAAACCGTAGCATATCTATTGTCCACTCTATAGGTGCAAAATATTATCACCTATATAGGTCTAATGCAATTTTTGTCACCTAATAGTTAGTCATGTTACCTTTGGGTATCTAATTCTACATTACTAAGTAACACAAATTACATTACCCTATCCAGTTCATAGTTAGTTGAAAATGACTCTCCTTTGGGCTAGTCCCAATCTCCCAACTATGACTGCCATTGAGAATATTATTGTCTTAAATAATATATGAAAAAATTTACTATTTTTGGGACAGCTAGAATAGTAAAATTTGATTAAAAAAATTGGACGGAGGGGGTAAAATGTTTAAGAGTAATTGTTGGGACGCAACTTTCATACAACTTTCATACAACTTCCTTAAAAGATGTATCTATCTCTCTCTTATGATGTCACTGGACCCCACAATGACACAGGAGAGATAGACACATCTTTTTGGAGGTTGTATGAAAGTTGTATGAAAGTTGTGTCCCAAGAACTACCCTTTAAATAGTTACTTACAAAACAAAAGTGGAATGGTCAAGTTGAAATTTGTTTTTGACTGGCTATAACAAGTTACAACCGGATGTAGAAGGTTTTGTAGTGATTTTTATAAAAATCACTTTATTTTAGAATCAATGGTCCAAGAACTCCCATCATTTGATTCCATGGTGACAAGAGGACCGCATATACGGCCAATACCGCCATGTTGTATGTTAGACTCCTCCCAATTTAGATGGTTGGGTATGTAAGGTAGGAATTAGACCTACTTGAGTCTGGACAAATGAATAAGCACAGACTTTCCAGCTCAAAGCCACAATCTCCACAAGTTTTGATATCTATCCTTACAGTATTACGTGGGAAAGAGTACGATCTATCATAGCTAATCTATGTCATGTTTAACATGTTTTTTTTAAAGATAACATGTGTTCCTTGACTTCTAC
Source organism: Hydrangea macrophylla (assembly GCA_033977485.1). Taxonomy (NCBI): domain Eukaryota; kingdom Viridiplantae; phylum Streptophyta; class Magnoliopsida; order Cornales; family Hydrangeaceae; genus Hydrangea; species Hydrangea macrophylla. The sequence goes on along the minus strand of CM066998.1, from coordinate 79,843,294 downwards.
ACTCCCTTGTAGGAGTAATTTTTAAATAGTCCAGAGTCACCGCGTCATTCATGTAATGTGGTGGTACGAAAAATAGGAGGGTTCTCCGTGTGTCAAAAATTTGATTATTACCTTATTATGACAAATATTGCAAAAAATAATACAACAAACGAAATAATAAATAGAAATCTAGTGAAAAGTCTTAGTTTACCTAAGTATTTTGGAGTAATTTCATCCATATTATCTTCATATCAGTAGGTACTAGTTTGGTGAAAGTTTTTAGAGATTAGTCTGCAATCCCCAATTAGAGATAAATGTATTGACCCTTTTACACCTCAAACATTTACACAACTTGATATATATGTATATATATATAATGAAAAAGCATATATTCATGGTTTAAATATATTACAAATATCCCACTGATTTTGCATATCTTTATGGAAATAACTAAATCCCATGATTTTAGGTACATAGGTTACAGATTGTTACAATACACATATCTCATTTGTATGTAGATCCCACCATTCTATGTTCATCTAACAATTATTGATAATAAGCTTTTATAATAGTTTTAGGATCGAAGGAGATAACAGTCGATCGAAGTGAAGATAGAGTTTGATCGAGAGAGACACGAGTGATTGTAAGGCATTTTGTTTGACGATTATAAGAGGTGTGTACGTATTACATGATGTTTTCTTTCAGTTTGAGATGGACTTTTCATCAACTCATTCCAAAAATATGACACTTTAAGAAAATTCTGACAAGATTCATACAGTTTTCATTTTTACAGTGTGAAATTTCTGATCACTACAACTACGCCAATTTTTTCAAATTTCACACTGACATGACTTACACTGACATGACTTAAACGTTTTTCATTTTCAGCGTAAAATTTTGCACCGAAAATAACAGATCTTTCTGGAAATATGCATGCGGAGTTTGTATACTCAATTCGATTTTTACCCGGTTGGAGTTTTTAGTGTGAAATTTTTCACTGACATTGAATATGTTTTTGTTGAACATATGCATGTGATTTTTCTCGATCACAGTGGTGAATAATATGTTTTTTCTTTTATTTGTAGTTCATATTGTTCATGTTTGAAACAATGGAGAATCATGTTATTATTATATGCACGTATGATGGGTAGTCGGGGACACTATTGTCGTTAGGGTTTATTGTAACAGTATTTAGTGAACAATTTATCACTATAAACAAATTTGTACCTTTTTTTTTTATTAATTTTAAGTGAGTAATGTGTCACTTATAGTAATTTTGTAATTTTTGTTTTGTTTTCTAATTTGGTTTTATAGCAATTTTTAGTGCAAAATTTATCGCTATATGTAGTGATAAATATACTATATTTTTAGTGCGAAATTTCACTTTTAGTATATATATATATATATATATCTGTATACACACACTATATATGCTATATGCAAAATTTATCACTACATATGTGCTATATGTAGTGTCAAAATATATAATATTTTTAATACGAAATTTCACTTATATTATATATATGTAGAGAAATGCTAGGCACACATTTCAAACCACACACTCCAAACCACACCCTTGTTTTAAATGCATGTACCCTGTGCTGTGTAAGTGGTGCACAGAAAAGTGTGAAAAGTTTAAACAATACAGGGTACATGCATCTAAAGCATAGGGTGTGATTTGGGGTGTGGTTTGGAATGTCTGTCTAGCATTTCTCATATATATATATATGAACATATATAATGGATTGGTGCCAAAATGGCGCAAAAAAGACTCACATGTTTAGGCGTCAAAATGAGCTTTTCTATCCTTTTTTCCTGATGGTGTTACAAGTTGTCCTTAATTGAAACATACTGAAAATATAGGGCCCAAAGTGTTGCAATCTAAAGTAAAGGGCCCAAAGTGAAATTTGGGTATAAATATTGGGTACTAAAATGCTTTTTATAAGCCAAAAAAATAAAAAGTTTAGGAAATACCATGTGGAAAAAAACGAAGAAAAAAAACTCACAAAAATAATTTGCGAACAATCTAGGGCTAACAAGATTAATTCATTGAACATAAGGTAATACGATCAAACTACATACACCCTCAACATTATTATTATTATTATTATTATTTACTTTTTTTTTCTCCTATAACTACTCCTATTGAATGAATTAATGCTAGTGTTTACATGAAAGTAATAAGAGCATGAACTACAAAACTACTCCTAAAAACTAAAGTAAGAAACTACATTAAAATTACTGGAATGGAAAGAAATTAAACTAAAACTAAAAGCATCTACATCTACTTCTAAAGAAAAGAAAAAAATTAGAAAAGTAATAATTCAAATCATTGTATTACGGATTGGTCAAGGACCATTAACAAGGAGTACATTACATCTATTTATAGATCAAATCTACAACTACTAATAGAATATTTTGGGATTTGACTCATTTGAGTACTCTATCCATCCCTAAATAAGTTTTCACTATAAATTTGCATACTATTATACTTTAAGAAACATGAATTATATTAAATTTTTTTGGTACATTAATATATCTAGACATGACTTATTATATTATAACAAATAGTACCTACAAAATGGTTGTATGACGCATTGAGAAGGATGTGTTGATGATTTTTTAAGATAAAGAGATAGACAAACAGCTCATTCTTGAGGGGGAGATGTGGTCCAGAACAAACAACACGAATAATATGGAGTCATGTACGTAAACCCTTATTTACATGATAAAGTAGTGGTGACTTGAGTAGTGTATTTGTCATGCCCGTTCCAGAATTTCATAGTTTAATCATGCATGATATGAAATTTTATGAATTATCATTGATATATGATAATTGAGGATAAGTGGTTGACTGTGGTCAACGGTAAGGTGTCAGTAAGGACACGAGAATATGGAAGTTCATATTGCATAATCATGAGTAAATGACATTTATATGATTTAAATGTTATTTGACTTTATCTGGTATTCCTGTGAATAGTAATTATACCTGTGTAGTATAATTTCTGATAGTTTCGATATTCTTATATATCATTTTGAGAACTGTGGTGAGAACGTGAGTGACACGTTAATTAAAAAGGTAGGTTGTGTAGAGATTCCACAGAATATAGTTTTCGGACGTTATTTTGGACCCAAACGGAACCTAGTCGAAAACTTTTGAAATTTATAGTTTTCACTCGTAAAGTTATAAAATGGACGTGTGCGAAGTTTCATGGGTGAATGAGAAGTTTTGAGAAACTTGCGGGGAGGTAAACACAATTTCTGAGAAGTTTGCCTATAAATAGAAGTGGATGAGATTTCATTTGTTGGGAATATGCCCTCAAACCAGTTAGTTGGACAATGGAATATCATAATGCATTTATGCATGTTAGTTCATGAGATGAATATTAGACTGGAATCCTTAAACAACATTGTATGTGGTTCATTTGTGTATGTGATTACACATGTGAGATATGAATCACAAATCCTTGTTGTTTCAAATAAGTCACAGTGGATGATAAGTCTGGATAACTTATCAGGTATACACTGTAGCATGATTAACGTCTACGGGGTAGAATGATGAATCTCATTCATAAGAGTCTTTGACTCTTGGTTAATATGCTAGTGCACTCGGTGCATTGACGGACCTGAGTTAAACCTATTGACACCTAAACGCTGTCACCGTCAATAGGAACTCAAAACTTGTATAGGGATACATGTCCTTAATCCTGAGACAGTTATGGACGCAAGTTGTATGCTTGGTTGCTTTGACTTACCAATCAGTGAGGTCTTGCAAGATCAACACCTGGGTATCTTGGGTAAATCAAGTATGCAACGTTGGGAACATATATTGTCAAGATGGAATTCTACCCTCTTCAATAAAACGAAGAGTAAGTATTCCCTCGAGAATGTCACTAGGAGTGATTACTGAGAGCTGGCCAGCCTTGTCAACAAAGTGTTGTTGTTGACATGTTTAGTAATCCAAGAGTAGTGAATGATACTTGAGGAATATAAGATGTACTATCTATTGGGTCGACAGTATCTTAAGACATACATCCCAATGATAGATACGAATACTGCCTGGTAGAGGGACATGCGTATCATATTATACAAGTCTAGCAATCACTTATGTATGTGTGATTATGTTCTTATGCACTGGAGTGCAATTATCATTTTATAGTGGCATTAATGATAATTGATTAATTATTGATTCCTTAGTCAAGAGTACTGACTAGATGGAATAATAATTAATCGGAGCCAGTAATTAAGAACCTAGGAGGTCCCACTCTTAGCTCCGCCAGAATGCTTGGAAAGGCAAATGAGAATGCTGTCAAGACTGGTTCGATCGATCGAAGTTGTTTCGATCGATTGAAGTCTAGACAGGTTCGATCGATCGAACGAGGTTCGATCGATCGACAGTTCGATCGATCGAAGTCACTTCGATCGATCGAAAGTTAGGTCGGTTCTGGGAATCTATAAATAGGGCAGCTACGTCCAGAAATTAGAAGTTCGTCGTTTTGACGTACCAGTTGCTGCAGAACCTGTTTAGAGTTCCCAAACCTTCCCTATTCTCACTATTAGGGTTCCCACCAACCCTAGCCACTCTGGGAGCATTCGAGGAGACATAAGGGTGAAGATTTCCTAGAGGTTGCTGCTGCACACACAAGGAGAAGGACAAAAATCAGAATTGGGTTCAAGACCTAAGGTATAGAATCTTCTCCATCTTGTTATGCGCATCTATAGAGTTAATAAGTAGTAGATCCAAGGCTACCAATAAAAGTTTTGAACTTTGTTTTCCGCTGCGCGTTTAGATTTAATTTTAAACCTGTTTTTCCTACATCATTCTCATCCACAACTTTTATAAATATCTAAAGAGAGAAGAGAGAAAGGAGATTTGGAGCCAACGGGCTTTGCGACGCCGATCGACGACCGTTCGTCCGTCAGATTTTCTCCAGATTTCAGATTTGAACTCGTGGAGGTAAGATCTCCGTTTTGATACCACTTAGGCCGTGTTTGGCCAAGTTTTGTAAAGATCTTAATTTTAGACTTTTGGGAAAAACAGGTATAAACTTGTAGGAATTGTCTCAAATTCGAAATTCGACGATTATTTAGCCTCCTAGTTGATCCTTCAAAGTTTGGGGGAAATCGCACGAGGTATGAAGTTCTAACTTGTGAAATATAGGGAAATACATGTTTTAGATTTCGACGACGAAATTGAGATCCGGGCAAAATCCATGTGTTAATTGTAGGCCCGTTAATTATGCACGCGCTAAATTGTGAAAAGTATGTCTAAATTTATGCGAGCACGTTAAGTTGTCTATGTGGGTCAAAGGGGAGTCTTATACAAATTCATGCCGGAGTAAGCTTCTCGATGTTTGAGAATTTAGTAGCGACGGCTACTGTGCATGGTTGATAGACTTGGACTTGCCATGGCACTTGTGGATACAATGGTTGATAGACTTGGACTTGCCATTGGTATCGCGGTTTAAGACTTGGACTTGCCGCTACCGGATGAATGCGTATTTTTCTTCCTAGAGACTATTGATGTGATTTATGAGATTAAAGCATGTTTTGCTATATATTATACGTGTTAGACTTGTGCACTCAGCATATAGCTGAGCAGTGGGGATGTACTCCATTGCAGGTAAGAAGAAAGACAAGAAGAAACGTGAGGAGTGAGGCCGTAGAATGCCGGGGAATCAATTGTCTATACTTTTGTTCTATTTTGAACTTGTAATAATAACCTTGAATTCGTAGTATGTTGTAATATAATCTGAACTTGGATTTAGTACTTGTAATCCCTAGTAAATGCTCTTGTAATTATGTTTTTGAATGATGGAATAGAGTGGATATATGTTGGTTTGGATTTGGGAGAACCTTGAATTGGAAAAACTGCAGTTTTTGAGTTGCTGATAGAAATCAGTCGACTGGTTTTTGATCCAGTCGACTGGACCGCTGTATTGGATTGGTTACTGCTTTGTTTCGTCTGAGGTTCAGTCGACTGGTTAATAAAACAGTCGACTGGATGGAGCCCCAGACCATGACATTCTGCTGGATAAGGCACTAGTCGACTGGACTCTTTCAGTCGACTGAAAATTTTAGGCACCTGTCGACTGGGTTCCCGACACAGTTGACTGTTGTATTTTAAAAACCTATCTGTTGAGATCACCAGTCGACCGAACCCTCGATCAGTCGACTGGTCCTCTGTTTTCAAAACTGTTTTCTTTTGAAAGGATCCCATTGGCCAAAACGTTTTTATAACTCCGATTCTTTTGGATTTTTCAACTCAGAGAGCAATGTTTCCTAAAGTTTTAAATTACTCAGGGTTGTTTTAAATGTTCTTTCCGCTGCGTATAGTTATATGATATTTGGATGAGCCTTGATGGCGTGCCACGTGTCCTAATTCCACACGTAGTGGGATGGGTCGTGACATTTATTGGTATTAGAGCTAGAGGTAACAAAACTTTGGGAACGTTCGACGACGAGTGAAGTGTTGAGTGAATGGTCACATGTTTTAAATTTCATTCATACATCTTAGAGATGTTTGATGCATATGGATGTTGTTTTACATACATGATATTGTTATTGTTGTACATGCATAGTGTTTATGCATTGAGAACTACAGGATTGTAATCATGGATGACCGAGAGTTATCACCCCATACCCGACGAATGAATGAAATGGCAGAAATGATGGGGAATATGAGGGAAATGATACGGAATATATCGGAGCGACTGCCTCCCACACCTCACATTGAAGTGGAACCAATAACTGTAGTACATGCACCCGAAAATAGGGGTATGAGATCAATATCTGAACAGTTTGCTCGTAAGAAACCGACGGAATTTCATGGGACACCTGATCCAACGCTCGCAGAACATTGGATAATGGATATGGAACGAATCTTCCGATCTATCCCGATGACCGATAGGGAGAAGATGGAAAATGCAAGTGATGTACTGAAGGGTGAAGCCCAGAACTGGTGGGTAAATGTACTAGATCAAGGGGCACCGATTACTTGGGAAGGGTTCAAGGCGGAATTCAATCGCCGGTTCTTTCCACGAGCCACCTACAATGCAAAGAAGAGAGAATTTGATAACTTGAAGCAAGGAGACATGACTGTGACGGAGTATACTTCCAAGTATAATGCGTTGTTGAGATTTGGAAAGGGTTCTGTACCAGAGGAGGAAGATAGGGCAAGGAAATTTGAAGAGGGCTTAAGGGAAAATATTCGTTTGAGGGTAGAGACTTACGAGCATTCGACCATGGCAGCAGTACAATAAACGGCACTAGTGGCCGAGAGTGGGATGGAAAGGTCGAGGCAAAATCAGCACGGAAAACGAAGCAATGAGAGTGGGGATAGGAACCAAGGCGGATCTTTCAAGAGGCCGTTTCAAAGAGGCTCTGGTTCTAGTTTTAGTGAATTCAGGAGGACGCCAAGTAATATACCGTTGTGTTCACTTTGCAACCGACCACACTCAGGCCGATGTTTCATGACCAAACCCCAGAACAGGAGCCAAGGCGGGGGTAGTGCAAATTCAACACCCGACATGAGAGGCAAGTGTTATGATTGTGGAGTATTTGGACACCAAGCCAGGGATTGCCCGAGGAAGTATCCTCAGCAAGGAGCTAGTTCTATGGCTTCCAGTGGGTCGAAGCCTAGACAATCCAATGACGGAGGACAAAGGACAGAACAACGTCAAGGAAGAGCATATCAGATGAACCCAGGAGATGTGACTGCTTCCGAGACAGTAGTCTCAGGTATGGTGCTTGTATGTTCACACTTAGCACGCATACTTGTTGACTCGGGATCTACGCATTCATTTGTATCACATGCTTTCGTTGAACATTTGAATGTTAAATCAGCACCGTTAGGATATGAATTGTCTATTGCTGTGCCACTTAGTAAAGCGATAATGACATCTACTGTATATAAGAACTGTGAGATCAAATTAGGTGAAAAGTTGATGACTGTAGACCTTATACCGATTGTGGTGAACCATTTTGATGTAATACTGGGAATGGATTGGTTAGCTCTTAACCAAGCCATAATAGATTGTGAACGAAAAGAAGTTAATTTCCGATCACCGGTATATGGGAACTTTTGTTTTCAAGGGAGTGGGGTTATACCGCCGCCATATTTGATTTCAGCTATTCGAGCGGGGAAGTTGTTGAGAAAGGGATGTCAGGGATTTCTATGTTCAGTGACTGATGTCTCGGCGACCGAATCAATAGTAGAAGACATTCCGATAGTGCGAGAATATCCAGATGTATTTCCTGATGAGCTACCAGATGTTCTTATTGAGAGAGAGGTCGAGTTCACTATTGAGGTTATACCCGATTCAAGGCCGGTATCCAAAGCACCGTATAGAATGGCACCAGTAGAATTGAAGGAACTGAAAGTTCAACTACAAGAGTTACTTGACAAGGGTTTCATTCGACCAAGTATTTCGCCGTGGGGAGCTCTAGTGTTGTTTGTAAAGAAGAAAGATGGTTCAATGAGAATGTGTGTGGATTATCGGGAACTGAACAAATTGACAATCAAGAACAAGTATCCACTACCCAGAATTGATGACCTATTCAATCAACTTCGTGGGGCACAAGTATTCTCCAAGATAGACCTAAGATCGGGTTATCACCAGTTGAAAGTGAAGGCCGAAGATGTTGAGAAAATAGCTTTCAGAACGCGTTATGGACACTATGAGTTCTTAGTTATGCCATTTGGGGTTACTAATGCACCAGCTGCGTTCATGGATCTTATGAATCGAGTATTCAAAGATTATTTGGATGACTTTGTGATTGTATTCATTGACGATATCCTTGTTTATTCGCCAAGTGAGATAGAACATGAGAACCACTTGAGGTTGATACTTCGGAGATTACGAGAGAAACAATTATTTGGTAAATTCAAGAAATGTGAATTTTGGTTACCTAGCATTACTTTTCTTGGTCACGTGATTGACAAGAATGGAGTTTCAGTTGATCCTCAGAAAGTAGAAGCTGTATCTAATTGGCAAAGGCCGACTTCCGTATCCGAAATTCGAAGTTTCTTGGGATTAGCGGGATACTACCGCCGATTTATTGAACATTTCTCGAAGATTTCATTGCCTATGACAAGGTTGATGAGAAAGGGAGTTACATTTGAATGGAGTCAGGAATGCGAGGACAGTTTTCAAGAATTGAAGTCACGGTTGACGAGAGCACCTATTTTGACAATACCATCCGGAACCGAGGGGTTTGTGATTTATAGTGATGCGTCGCATCAAGGGTTGGGATGCGTGTTGATGCAAGGGGGTAAAGTGATTGCTTATGCTTCGAGACAGTTAAAGACACATGAGGTTAATTATCCGACTCATGATCTTGAATTAGCTGCAGTAATTCATGCTTTAAAAATTTGGAGACACTATTTGTACGGGGAAAAGTGTGAGATATTCACGGATCATAAGAGTTTGAAATACATTTTCACCCAACGGGACTTGAATATGAGACAGCGAAGATGGTTGGAATTGATGAAGGATTACGATCTTTCGATTGAGTACCATCCGGGAAAGGCGAATGTAGTAGCCGATGCATTAAGCCGGAAGACACCGAGGAATTTAGCCGACGAGCTAACACAACAAAAAGAATTGGTAAAAGAAATGGAACGTTTAGACTTGGATGTGATACCAGGGGTTAGTGGTGGCTTAATGATGGCAATCATGGCACACCCAGATATTATTGAAGAGATCAAGAAAGAACAATTTAACGACGTCTATTTGTGCAAAGTGAGGGATGAGATATCTTTGGGAAAGCGACCTGGTTTTGTATTAGAACAAGGAACGTTGAAACTGGGAAACCGATTATGTGTACCGAATGTGAAGGACTTGAAAGAGAGAATTCTAGAAGAAGCTCATAGTACCAAATACTCAGTACACCCGGGAAGTAATAAGATGTACAGAAACCTGAGGGAAAATTTTTGGTGGAAGGGTTGAAGCGTGAAGTTGCCAAGTTTGTATCCGAATGTTCGGCATGTCAACAAGTCAAGGCAGAGAGACAAGTACCCGCGGGGTTACTACAGCCATTACCAGTGTCAAAATGGAAGTGGGACGAGATCACGATGGATTTTGTATCCGGATTTCCGCGATCACCCAACAAGAATGACAAGATTTGGGTTATCGTTGATAGATTGACGAAATCAGCACATTTTCTACCAATCAAGACGACTAAGCCATCCAAGTTAGCAGAATTGTATGTGAAGGAGATTGTAAGACTACATGGGGTTCCAGCAGTGATAATATCAGATCGCGATAGTAGTTTTACATCGAGGTTTTGGGGAAGTCTACAGAAAGCTATGGGTACTAAGTTGAGTTTTAGTACTGCATTTCATCCTCAGACCGATGGACAGTCAGAACGAACGATTCAGACCTTGGAAGATATGTTGAGACTGTGTGTTCTAGATTTTGGGAGTGATTGGGAGCACTACTTGCCGTTAATTGAATTTGCTTATAACAATGGATTCCAGTCAAGTATTGGAATGGCACCGTATGAAGCTTTGTATGGGCGTAAGTGCCGATCACCGGTTTGTTGGACCGAGGTTGGAGAAAGGAAGTTATTAGGACCTGAGTTAATACAGCTGACTAGTGAGAAGGTGAAATTGATTCAAGAGTGACTTAAGGTAGCTCAGAGCCGATATAAGAGTTATGCGGACTCTAAACGACGACCGATGAATTTTGAAATGGGAGATTTCGTATACTTGCGAGTATCGCCTTCAAAAGGCATTGTACGATTTGGAAAAAGGGGAAAGCTCAATCTGAGATTCATAGGACCTTTTGAGATCCTAGAGAGAGTAGGTCCAGTGGCTTATCGATTGGCCTTGTCATCAGAGTTGGCACATGTGCATAACGTATTTCACGTGTCGATGTTGAGACGATGTATGACAGATGCGAATAAGATCATTGTACATGAACCGTTGCAAATTCAGGGGGACTTGACTTATGTGGAACGACCAGTGGAGATCCTAGATCACAAGGAACAAGTCTTGAGAACTAAGACGATTCCGATGGTGAAAGTGCTATGGCGTAGTCATGCGGTGGAAGATGCTACATGGGAAAGTGAGGAAGACATGAGGAATGAGTATCCATACTTATTCGACGCATGAGGTAAAGTTTGGGGACAAACTTCCTTTTTGGAGGGGAGAGTTGTCATGCCCGTTCCAGAATTTCATAGTTTAATCATGCATGATATGAAATTTTATGAATTATCATTGATATATGATAATTGAGGATAAGTGGTTGACTGTGGTCAACGGTAAGGTGTCAGTAAGGACACGAGAATATGGAAGTTCATATTGCATAATCATGAGTAAATGACATTTATATGATTTAAATGTTATTTGACTTTATCTGGTATTCCTGTGAATAGTAATTATACCTGTGTAGTATAATTTCTGATAGTTTCGATATTCTTATATATCATTTTGAGAACTGTGGTGAGAACGTGAGTGACACGTTAATTAAAAAGGTAGGTTGTGTAGAGATTCCACAGAATATAGTTTTCGGACGTTATTTTGGACCCAAACGGAACCTAGTCGAAAACTTTTGAAATTTATAGTTTTCACTCGTAAAGTTATAAAATGGACGTGTGCGAAGTTTCATGGGTGAATGAGAAGTTTTGAGAAACTTGCGGGGAGGTAAACACAATTTCTGAGAAGTTTGCCTATAAATAGAAGTGGATGAGATTTCATTCTCATCCACAACTTTTATAAATATCTAAAGAGAGAAGAGAGAAAGGAGATTTGGAGCCAACAGGCTTTGCGACGCCGATCGACGACCGTTCGTCCGTCAGATTTTCTCCAGATTTCAGATTTGAACTCGTGGAGGTAAGATCTCCGTTTTGATACCACTTAGGCCGTGTTTGGCCAAGTTTTGTAAAGATCTTAATTTTAGACTTTTGGGAAAAACAGGTATAAACTTGTAGGAATTGTCTCAAATTCGAAATTCGACGATTATTTAGCCTCTTAGTTGATCCTTCAAAGTTTGGGGGAAATCGCACGAGGTATGAAGTTCTAACTTGTGAAATATAGGGAAATACATGTTTTAGATTTCGACGACGAAATTGAGATCCGGGCAAAATCCATGTGTTAATTGTAGGCCCGTTAATTATGCACGCGCTAAATTGTGAAAAACATGTCTAAATTTATGCGAGCACGTTAAGTTGTCTATGTGGGTCAAAGGGGAGTCTTATACAAATTCATGCCGGAGTAAGCTTCTCGATGTTTGAGAATTTAGTAGCGACGGCTACTGTGCATGGTTGATAGACTTGGACTTGCCATGGCACTTGTGGATACAATGGTTGATAGACTTGGACTTGCCATTGGTATCGCGGTTTAAGGCTTGGACTTGCCGCTACCGAATGAATGCGTATTTTTCTTCCTAGAGACTATTGATGTGATTTATGAGATTAAATCATGTTTTGCTATATATTATACGTGTTAGACTTGTGCACTCAGCATATAGCTGAGCAGTGGAGATGTACTCCATTGCAGGTAAGAAGAAAGACAAGAAGAAACGTGAGGAGTGAGGCCGTAGAATGCCGGGGAATCAATTGTCTATACTTTTGTTCTATTTTGAACTTGTAATAATAACCTTGAATTCGTAGTATGTTGTAATATAATCTGAACTTGGATTTAGTACTTGTAATCCCTAGTAAATGCTCTTGTAATTATGTTTTTGAATGATGGAATAGAGTGGATATATGTTGGTTTGGATTTGGGAGAACCTTGAATTGGAAAAACTGCAGTTTTTGAGTTACTGATAGAAATCAGTCGACTGGTTTTTGATCCAGTCGACTGGACCGCTGTATTGGATTGGTTACTGCTTTGTTTCTCTGAGGTTCAGTCGACTGGTTAATAAAACAGTCGACTGGATGGAGCCCCAGACCATGACATTCTGCTGGATAAGGCACCAGTCGACTGGACTCTTTCAGTCGACTGAAAATTTTAGGCACCAGTCGACTGGGTTCCCGACACAGTCGACTGGATGGCTGTTGTATTTTAAAAACCTATCTGTTGAGATCACCAGTCGACCGAACCCTCGATCAGTCGACTGGTCCTCTGTTTTCAAAACTGTTTTCTTTTGAAAGGATCCCATTGGCCAAAACGTTTTTATAACTCCGATTCTTTTGGATTTTTCAACTCAGAGAGCAATGTTTCCTAAAGTTTTAAATTACTCAGGGTTGTTTTAAATGTTCTTTCCGCTGCGTATAGTTATATGATATTTGGATGAGCCTTGATGGCGTGCCACGTGTCCTAATTCCACACGTAGTAGGATGGGTCGTGACAGTATTAAATCATCAACTACTTGTTATGTAATTCTAAACATAAGTGTCACATCTATTATATATACATAAAACGCAAAGCCAAATCTGTTTCCACAGGCATCCACGTGGATCCTAGGTATCACACTCCACTTTCAGTATTTGATCTACGTGTCTGTTTATACTTATGAGAAAACCCTTCCCAGCCTAATGTTTCCCCTTCCTCATCCCAGGATGTCTTCTCGCCTTCTCCATCTTTCCCATCTGATTCCTTGCGCCTCCTCAGTTGTCCCAAGCCGTCGCCTCCTCTCCTCATAACAGCCAAGTAGATTCATTGAATCTCCACCAGGCCCCTCTCCCACAAAACAAAGACTCTGCCTCCTCTCCTCTCCTCCACCAACCATTCTTTATTTTTTCAATCTGTTTGAGATGATGCTGCTATACATATCTATGGAGCCTAGGTTTAGTGCTATTACTTTTTTGTAGTTAAGTAATATAATATCATCTATTCCTATACTTTGATCTTTATCTATTGTTGTTGGATCTTTATTTATTTATTTTTTTGGATGGTGCCATACATGTAATATATGAAACCCAGTTTTAGTTATTATTATTATTATTTTTTTTATTTGTAGTTTAGTTATATATCATCTATTCTTTTTGGTCTCTCACTCTTTTATTTATCTCTCCCCAATTGGTATGATTTTCAGACTTGAATTTGCATTGAGAAGGACATGTGTGTGTTGGAGCCCATTTCTCTTCCTAACAGGTTTACATTGATTATTTCAGATCGATTCATCAAAGAATATAATTTTGCCTATCTAAAGACCCATGATAACATCTTTTCATCTTTGTGACAGATAAGAGAGCAATCAAGAAGTTTGTGTTCTATGGTTGAAGTGGGTAAGCAATTTTCTTCATAGAGAAATACACTATGTAACTCATGTGGTTCTGGGTGAAAAAAAATTAACTTTTGCACATTTGCAAGATAGTCCCATTTAAATCCATTTCACAGATTAAAATAGAGTTCTTAAAAAATTTAGAAATTAGTATTTTGACTTGCAGGGATGCATTTTTTTCCCATTAGAGAAGGATATGTGTTGATTAAGACACCTAGTTTATGCCAAATATCAGTTCATGGAAATTGGTAAATCCAAAACAAAAGTCTTTTGTACTAATTAATGTTTGTAAAGAATTTTCTGTGTGAATCGAATAGAAAATATTTTGTATTGCCTGTGATTCTAACACTTTATTCACCTTTTACTGACTTTTTTTTTTTTTTTTAATATCTGAGATCAAGTCTGACAAATATTAAAGGTTCGAGTCGGAGAAGCGATTGTCTGCTGTTCATATTTTCTTCTTCTACCTCTTCTATGTTAATTCTATGGCTGATACATGCCTCATCTGTGCTGATCTTCCATGAAATTTATTCGTGGGTTTTTCTTTGTTATTTGGCTCTTGCTCCTTCTTAACAGGGAATTTGTACTTTCTCTTTAGTGCCCTGTGTTTTCGGGGTGGGGCTGCTATATTTCTTATGGAATTATTAAAATATAAGCTCTCAGAGCAAAATTCTCTAAGCTGAATAGATCTATTAGATTTGTTTTGACAACTTTGTAGTTGTGGGAAGGGTTATCTCGGCTATGGGGAATTGAGTTATATATTCTTCTATTTTTAGGTTGTATGATTGTCTATTGGGGGTATGTAAGCCTTTTGGTTGAATTATGTATATTGATGGTAGGCTAATGGTTTATTTTTGGGTGGTTAGACTTTAAATTTCATGTATTATGGTAACCGGTGTGTAATAGGCTAGGTGTTTATCAAGAGGTCTATATGAGCTGATGTTGCTAGGTTATTCTTTGGGCAGGGGCTGTTTGGGGTGTTTTGTTGCTTTTTGTTTGGGACTTTGGTTTGTTGCTTTTGTTTGGAACTTTGGTTATTCTTTGGTTTGTAAGTGTGCCTTCAATTTTAATATATTAATTGCTGTTAATAAAGAAGGGGTAATAATCATACTAATTCTTTAAGGCTTTGTTGGTTTGCTGATTCTTTGAGGGAAACAAAAACAGTGATGTAAACGTATGTAAATTATACATTGGCATTAGGGGTGTCATTTGGAACGGAAATTCCGATTCCGACCGATTCCGATTCGAAAAATTCCGATTTTGGCAACTAAATATGCATTCCGAATTCCGAATTTCCGAATTCCGAAAATTCCGAAAAAAATCGGATCGGAATCGGAATTGTTTTTAGAATTCCGAAAATTCCGAAAATTTTTCGAAAATATTCCGAAACTGTATTTTCCGAAAATATTCCGAAATATTCTGAAAAATTTCCGAATATATTCCGAAATTGTATTTTCCGAAACTTTTCCGAAAATATTCTGAAATATTCCGAAAATTGTGTTCATCCCACATCGAAAAAATACAAAAAATGGGATGTAATGTGCTTCTATAAAAGGCCTACAAGTCTCAAGTGAAATCCCATTAAGCTTGAATTCCGAATATTCCGAATATTCCGAAAAATTCCGAAAACATTCCGAATATTCCGAAAAATTCCGAATGTGATGAAATTCCGAAATTTCCGAAATTTCCGAATTGGAAATAATTTTGGAATTTCCGAAATTTTGGAATTTCCGAAATTTCGGAACGGAATTCGGAATGCATTTTTGGCTTCCGAAAATTTTGGAATTTTTTTTCCGAAAGGGGTGTTTCCGATCCGTTCCGGCCGAAACACACCCCTAATTGGCATAGATAATACAAACAGCTTAATTGTATTTATCGATCAATCTTGATTGTATTTTGAAAAACGTTTTCACGAATTCCCGTGCATTTGCACGGGGTGTCGACTAGTAAACCCAAATTATTGAGGGCGTCATACCACGTCAGTGTAATAACGTGGTGTGACTTTCTCTCCAAATAATTTCTTGCTCCACTACAAGGAAAAATGTTTTTTATGTCACTTAAAAAGTGACATAAATAAGTATTTATGTCACTTTTTTTCCAATAAAAAGTGACATAAATGGAGGCGACATAAATGTTTTAAAAGTGACATAAATGTTTTATAAAAGTGACATAAATGTTTCATAATACCAACACATATGGTAATAAAAAGTGACATAAATACTTAAAAGTGACATAAATACCATTTTATTTATGTCACTTTTAACCTAAAGTGACATAAAAATAGAAAAGTGACATAAATACCAAACAAAATTATTATATCAAAGTCTTAAAAGTGACATAAATACTTTAAAAGTGACATAAAAACTTCAAAAGTGACATAAATACTTTATAAAAGTGACATAAATACTTGATAAAAGTGACATAAATGCTTTTTATTTATGTGGGTTTTCTTAAAAGTGACATAAATATTTCCAATTTTTTTTTTTAAAATGGTGATTGCATATATCAATATTACCACCCTGTACAAAACTAAATGCGGCTCAATAATCAATTACAACAACTAAATTAATACTCAATAATCAATTAATATATCATTACAACCAATCAACTCCATTCTATCTATTCATCTCTACCAATCAACAAAAAATTAAAAAACATGTCTCCGAGAACCATGTGTACGTTCAACCTAAATTTAATTCCAGATGTCATCGGAACTCAATATAATTCCACAAAGAGAGCTGCTTTTATTTTATAAGCATAAAAAATCAATACATATAAACATTGTTCAGAAGATACGCATCCTTCGAGAGTATTACTAATACTAAATCCACCAGAATAACATTTTCTCCAACAACAAAAAAGTGAGAATCCTTCCCTTTAAAAAAAAAATGAGAATCCTCCTCTCTTGCGTTCATCTGAGTTCCTCAACTACAACAGAAAAAAAAGTGTTGTTATAAAGTCTATTCTGTTTTGAGAAATTGAACACACATTGACCACAACATTTATGTAACAAATTCCATTTTCAGGAACTCAGATTTTCTAATAGAGTAAAAATCAAAGAAATGATGCTTTCAATTGACATATTTAAAAACTATCAAATTTAAAAAGCAAAATGCTGAAATGCGCAAAAATAGTTTGGCAGCTTACCCCTCAACGAGGCAACTAAGCAAAAATGGGGATATACATCATAATCAATTGGTCTTTTCACTCCCTCTCTCTCTCTCTCTCTAATGAAAGACTTCTCACAAATATGTGAAATAGGGCAATACATTCTGACCTTGGATCTAGGGTTTCACCTTTGAAATTGGTAGAGACAGAATTGGAACCCCATAGATTGAACTTTATTTTAGGCTTCTCCTTCTTCTCTCTGTCTCTCAATTGTGCACACCCTTATTTCTGAAATTGATTGAATGTTAACTTTTAAGGGGTAAGCTGTACCTTTTATAGAGGAGAGAAGAGGGTCTTTAATGACTGCCATAATGACGGTATTGGAATACGTAATAATTTTCATAATTACTGAATATGAAAAGTCCCTTATTTAATAACTGTTGAAAGATGAACCATTCAATTATTAGTTCTCCCAACAATTAATAATATATCTTTTACACACACACACACACACACACACATATATATATATATATATATTAATTGGGATAGTTTTCTATTGGCTAAATAGTTGGTGGAGTCCAACTAACATAGGAGGCTAGTGTGCCACATTTTATAGGACTTCTAAAAGTCATATACGAATTTACATTCTCCCACATGGTCCACTATATCGATTATGATATTTGACTTAGTTGGATTCCACATATAAAACTTTAATACGTGATCACAAATTTATGAAATTAGCCAATACACCCAAACTGTTAGTTACTGTCATACTAAGATTAGTATAGACTATCAATGTGAGTCATAGCGGTTGTACAACATTTATGTCGTATTCATGCATCACGCCATTAATAACCTGTACAAACCTTAGTCTATTATTCTGTAATGCCCATGTAATGTGTCTTGTTAAGACATTTCTTGTTTATCAAACAATGAAACATAAATTGTGCACACATAATTGAAAACACGAAACAAACAGAAACAAACTTTAATTGCGTAAAAGTGTCAATTACACTGCAACTGAATATCCATCATGTAAGTCATTGATTACTCAAAAGACCCATCCTTACAACATGTTCCTTATATGTCTTTAGAGGTAATCCCTTAATCAGTGGATCCGCAATCATAAGAGTAGTGCTCAAATTTTTAATTGACACTTGCTGTTTCTGGACTCTTTCTCTAACAACCATGCAAGTACTTAGTTCTATGTACTTGGAACCACTAGAGTATTTTCCATTCTTAGAGTAGAAAACTGCTGCGGTATTGTCACAATAAATTTTCAGCGGCTTGGAAATAGGGTCAACAACACCAAGTCCTGAAATGAAATTCCGCAACCATAAAGTATGACTTGTGGCCTCAAAATATACCACAAACCCGGCCTTCATCGTGGATGAAGCAATAATTGACTGCTTCATGCCTTTCCACGAGATTGCTCCTCCAACTAGCAGAAACACAAAGCCTGATGTGGACTTTTTACTATCTAAGCATCCACCAAAATTCGAGTCTGAGTTCCCGATCACTTCTAACTGATCTGATATCCTATATGTGAGCATATAATCCTTCGTCCCTTGAAGATATCGCATAACCTTCTTCGTTGCTTTCCAGTGTTCCATTCCTGGATTACTTTAATATCTACCTAACACTCCAACTGCAAAGCTAATATCAGGTTTGGTACAAGTCTGTGCATACATTAAGCTCCCCACAAAACTTTTTTCATTTGTTCCTTTTCTAAGTCATTCCTAGGGCACTGACTTTCATTTAACTTGTGACCTTTCATGATTGATGCATCACTGACTGAACACAACTGCATATTAAATCTTTCCAACACTCGATTGATATAACCTTTCTGAGACAGTCCTAGTAATCCTCGAGATCGATACCTAAAGATCTCTATACCAATGACATAGGATGCCTCACCCATATCAACCGTCTTAAA
The DNA here is from genome assembly GCA_033977485.1 of Hydrangea macrophylla. Classification (NCBI taxonomy): domain Eukaryota; kingdom Viridiplantae; phylum Streptophyta; class Magnoliopsida; order Cornales; family Hydrangeaceae; genus Hydrangea; species Hydrangea macrophylla. The sequence continues at coordinate 79,824,097 of CM066998.1, read as the reverse complement.
GCACTTAGGAAGATACTCCTTGGTTTCGTGCAACAAACCAAGATCACTACTGGCTAACAAACTATCATCCACATACAGGACTAAAAAGATAAACTTGCTCCCACTGATCTTTAGATAAATACACTGATCAACAGTGTTTTCCTTAAATCCAAAAGTAGTAATGGTATCATTAAACCTTATATACCATTGTCTGGAAGCTTGTTTAAAACCATAAATGGATTTCTTTAATTTGCAAGCCAAATATTCTTTTCCTTTCTTTATGAACCCTTCAGGTTGTTCCATATAGATATCCTCATCCAAATTTCCATTCAAAAAGGCAGTTTTCAGATCCATTTGATGTAACTCTAGATCATAATGAGCTACAAGTGCCATGATAATTCTAAGTGAGTCCTTCTTAGATACCAGAGAGAAGGTCTCTTTATAATTAATGCCTTCTTTCTGAGTGAAATCTTTAGCCACAAGTCTAGCCTTATATCTCTCGATATTGCCTTTAGCATCGCTCTTGGTCTTAAAGACCCATTTATAGCCGACTTTCTTACAATTATTAGGCAATTCAACCAGATCCCAAACACCATTCTGGTCCATCGATTTCAACTCTTCATTTATAGCATCGATCAATTTACTAGAATTATCACTTTCTATGGCTTGTGAAAATGAAACCAAATCCTTATTAATCCCAATATCAAAATCAGATTCTTGTAGATACACAACATAGTCATCTGAAATGGCAGGTCTCCTTTCCCTATGAGATCTCCTCAGAACTGCCAGTTGTAGCAGTACTACATTATTTTTAATGGCAATATCCTCATGAAGTGGTGAATCATTTCCATTTTGTTGCTCATTTCCCTTAATAGCTTGAGAAACAACAATTTCTTGAGGAGGAAAGGGTGGTGGGATATCCACTATTAGTTCCTCAAGATTAATCTTTCTTGATTCATCACTCCCACTAACTTTGCCATTCTCCTAGAATCTAGCATTACTAGTTTCCACAATCCTTGTACTATGGTTAGGACAATAAAATTTGTACCCTTTGGACTTATCCGAATAACCAATGAAATATCTAGATATGGTCCTTGAATCTAAGTTTTTCTCATGTGGGTTGAAGATCCTTGCATCTGGTGGACAACCCCAAACATGTAAATGTCTCAAACTAGGCTTTTTACCAGTCCACAACTTGAAAGGAGTTGTTGGGACAACCTTATTAGGAACATTGGAGTCTTTAATGCTTTACCACATAATGAATCAGGTACAGTTGACAAACTCATCATACTCCTAACCATATCCAAAAGAGTACGATTACGCCTTTCAGCAACTCTATTCTGTTGTGGCGTACATGGCATTGTGTATTGAGCACAAATGCCATGCTTTTCAAGAAATTTGGCAAATAGGCCAGGATTTTGACCTGTCTCATCATATCTACCATAGAACTCACCACCTCGATCAGATCTCACTATTTTAATCTTTCTATCTAACTGCTTCTCGACCTCACTAATGAACACCTCAAGGATGTCAAGGGCATGAGACTTTTCATGTATTAGATATACATAACCATAGCGAGAAAAATCATCTATAAAGGTGATAAAATAACTTTCTCCAGCAAACATGGATTGGAGAGTGGTCCACAAATATCTGTATGAATTATCTCAAGAAGCTTAGTACTTCTTGTGGCGCTTTTCTTAGTGTGTTTGGTTTTCTTTCCCTTAATGCATTCCACACACACTTGAAAATCAGTGAAGTCTAGGTGATCTAAAATCCCAGTCTTTACCAATCTCTCAATTCTATCCCTGGAGATATGCCCCAGCCTATTATGCCACAAAATTGAAGAGTTTTCATTAATTAGACCTCGTTTTGAACCAACATTCGAATGCAAGGCCATTAAAGATTGTGCAAACTCATGATTCAAGGAGAATTTATATGAACCATCATATAAAATACCAGAACCAACAATAATAGAGTTAAACATTAAATTGAGTTTCGCACAACCAAATAAAATAGAATATCCTGCAACATCTAATCTGGATAGAGAAACTAAATTCCTAGAAATCGAAGGTACATAAAAAGTGTCCGTTAGATCCATCTGATGACCCATCTCCAAGAGTAGGCGATAGGTTCCAACAGCTACCACTTCCGCTTTAAGACGGTTCCCCATATAGACAAATCGTTCACTTTTCTTCGGCTTCCAGGTTATAAGGAATCCCTGCATTGAATTTGTTATGTGAGTTGAGGCCCCAGAGTCAATCCACCAAGTATTAGAAGGAACTTCAGCAAGATTTGATTCATAACATACAAAAGAAAGATTGATATCTCTCTTTTCGAACCAAGCTTTACGCTTGCTGCAGTCTTTCTTCACATATCCTTTCTTGCCACAAAAATAACATGTGACAATAAACTTTCCATGGCCCTAGCTACTTTTTCCAGGTCCATTTCCTTTCTTTGATGGAATTCTCTTTCCTTTCCCAAACTTTCCTTTCTTTTTAGCTTCATGAGTCACAACCAGCATAGAGTGGGGTCCTTCTTGCCTTAGTCTCACTTCCTCTTGAATACACATACTTGTCAGCTCATTCAAGTTCCACTTGTCTTTATGAGTATTATCGTGAATTTTGAATGGGCCGAACTGAAAAGGGAGTGAGTTGAGAATAAACTGTACTAAGAAGTTTTCATCCACTTGTATTCCTAGTGCTTGAAGTTTTGCAGCTTTATCAGTTATATAGAGGATATGTTCCTAAACTCCTCTATTACCATCTGTAGACACCCCAATTTTGACCGAACTATTAAACTTAGGGGGATTTATCTCTAGAAATCAATGATGAATAATGTCCCGACGATTTTCTTCAAGTTCATCGCTTCGACTTCTGAAAAGCTTCAAGTTCCCAAACCTTACTCCTAATATCCCTAGATTTGGCCAATCACAGACCATCTGTCTTGAGCTCACTGGATCATGGGTTACTTTCTAAAAAAATAGAATAGATTGAATAATAATAATTATTATTATATTTTCTAAAAATAACATTGTTTCCTGTATTTTATTTAGATTTAAAAAGAAAAAAAAAATACTATTTGGTAACTCATATGATTAATTTAGATTTAAAAAAAAAAGAAAAAATGTGTCTATACATATATATATATATATATATAGGAAAAAGAAAATAATAAAAGAAAGTAGCCCATGTGATTTGGAGAGTTAGAGATCCCTTGGCATATTCCTTATCTAAGAAATACCCAAAAAGCCATTTGTTGGGCACTAATCTCCCATGTGTTTTGAAGATGCTCTAGAATGTTCCTTTATTCTAGCCAACTTAAATGCCTTTCAAGTTTATTGGAATTACATAGAAGTGCCATGGAGAGTTAGAGATGCCATTGAATATTCCTAACCCACCCCAAATTGACCTATCTACCCTTATCTTGGCCCCTAAGATAATGAAAGTCTATAAAAAACCCATTTCTCTCATTTTGGGGGAGAGACACTTGAATGGTATAGAGAGAAATATTGGGAGAGCTTTAGCGGAAAAAAATATATAGAGAGAGAAACTCTACCAATCTCATACCCAAAATCCTACCAAAACTCTACCCAACCATCAAATCACCATTGAAGGAGCTTGAAGCTTGAGGAAGAAGAAGAGGAAAAGCTTGAGGAATTCAACATTTCTACAAGTTTTGAGAAGATCTAGAGGTAAAGCCTTCAAATCTATATATATATATAATAATAATAATTCAATCACAAGTTCATAGTTCTAGGAAATTTTACACATTTTCAAAACCTCTCTTCCTACCCCATTTCATCACACACCACTTAGAACTTGTGATTGAATTTCATAACATTTCATTAATTTGGATCCAAAATAGAGCTTTGGATTTATGAATAAAAGAGTTTTAACTTGAAATTTTCAAATAATATTGTGATTTCCTTTATTTTGTTTGTATTCTTCTCAAGAAATCTATGAGATCTTCAATATCTCATTAGATTTCTTTGAGTTTGGCCCTCTAATTCCCTATGATCTTATGATTTATATGGGGATTAAAGTGGATTATGATCATCTCTACACATAGTTGGTTGAGTTCAAGTCTTAGTTCATGACTTGAAATCTACTCATTAAAAATCTTGTGGGGATTCATGCTATATCCCATGGAGGTTTATGTGGATTTGTTTTCCTTTAGTCTCCAATGACCATCAAATGGTAGGAGAAATATTTTAAGTTTAAGACCATCTCTATGGCTTAGACTAACCTCTTCCTTGGGTTTTTGGAAGTTCTTCATACTTCATCCAAAACCTACATGTATGTGTGTCTTTAGCCTCCAATGACCACCAAGTGGTAGGAGTAATGATTTGAACTCAAGTTTTGGTCCATAAGTTTGAGTTCATTGTTTGGGATTTTGTGAAGTCCATTTCATACTTCATTAAAAGTCCATAAGTCTAAAGAGGTCCTTAGTCTTCAATGACCATCAAATGGTAGAAGAAATGTTTTGGTTTAAGCCCAACATTATGATCTAATAGTTGAGGCCAATCAACAAAGTTGAACTAGCAAAATGAAAACAGTGGGTTCATAAACTGTTTTAGATCAAAGATTTTTAGTTCGAAATCAGACCGTTGGAATTGAATGAAACCAATGGGAGAGTGTCAATAACACATTGTTTTACTACTGTAATTTTTGGTTTGGTAAGATTTTATGCTTAGAATGGTTTGATCATGAGTTTTGTGAAACAACCACAATCTGTCCAGAATTTCAGAATAGTTTCAGAACAGAAAATCGGTTTTAAAATTGATAGATCAGAGCTCTAACCAAGTTTTCATGACCTATAATAATTTTTTATAAGAACCTTAATGTGGTAGGAAGGTTCCCTAAAAAGAATGAAGCAATTTGGATTTGTTTGCTATTTTTAAAAAATCATACAAGATCTCTGGACAGAGAGTTGCAAAATCCTGAGTGAGGTCTGGTATTTTCCATATTCCCGGAGATCTAACCGTTGAAACCTTGATTTTCTTTTTGGGTTAGAAACTAGACTCACAGAGGCATAACATATCCAAAAATCATTAAGATCAAACTGTTGAAATATTTTATTTCTATTTTTGAAATCCTGGTCTGCTCTCTGTAATTCATAAAAAATTGCTCCTATTTTTGTCTAATCTTATTTATTTCAATTCAAATGGTCTCCTAATGTCTTGAAACCCAAATCATGTTTTGAATAATGATAATTTAGCTTAAATCCAGAGGCTAAGTGATCCAAATTAGTGAATAAATTCATGTCTCATCCTTGTTCATAATCATTCATTCATTCATGTACATTGATGCTTATAGTTAGAACTAGTTCTTGGATGAAGTTGGACTTAGTTGAATTTAATTGAACATGACCTATGATTAATTACCTTTTGATATTATATCTTGTCTAAAGCATGTGTACTAACCTTTGTTTTGTAGCGCTTTGAGGTACAATTTCTCAACCCTTCTCTAGTTTAATCTATTTTATTGATTTTAATTGATTTTTCGACCCCATGTGCGACACCTTAGCTTAGGTTTTGCCTTATGTGTATATATGTGTTAGAGACCTTTCTTAGGTTTATTTTTGCATGCATTGCACGTTTGATATTCGCGGCCGGATCCCGGGTATGTTTTCTAGTTCTCTATTGCATATCATGATGTTTGCTAGTTGAATTATGTGACTTATGAATGATATTTTACCGTTAGCAATTTTGCACCCTTTCAACATGCTTGTGTGATGTATACGTATATATATGTATTAATTGAGGGCATGCTTAGATTAATAATTTGATTAAAAAGGATGTTGAGTAGAGGCCTATCGTGAGATAGGATGAAAGGGGGTGTTTTAGTCCGCCGGGCTCCTTCCCCTTTCATTCCATAATCCCCGGACCCAGTTTATCTTTGGTTTCGCAAAAGATCAGTTTCCTTTTAAATGGTTTCTTAATTTTCCTTTTAAAAATTAAGTGGCGACTCTTTGAAAATTGAAAATATTTGTTTTAAAAGTGGGTAAAATTTGAAGAAAACCTGCGATATCCAACGGTTAAAACCCGCCTTCTCACATGAGAAGCTTCTTACAATAGCATTGCCCATTAATGAATGAAATGACAATAAAGTAATTGTTGGTTCTCAGGAATTCTGTCTCATTCTCATAGGCTCCAGTTTTGATAGTTATCCTTATTAATGAATGAAATGACAATAAAGTAACAAAGGGATTAAGGCTTAGGTTGGTTGGTGCTTCTCATTTTTTAAAACACAATTTTATAATAATTTATTTAGTAATTAATTTATGAGTTTTATAAAAATTAAACATAGGACTTTTTTGATGGGAGCTTTTTAAAAGCTCTAGAGTGGAGCTTTTAAAAGCTCAATGTTGTTTTTTTATTTCATAATATCTTTTTGAAGAGTAGTGTATCAATTGTATAAAATTATCAAACAACTTAGTAATAAATTTCATAAGTTCCTTTTAAAAAGCCACATGGGGGGCCAAACTAAGCGTAAATAGAGAGTAATGATTTACAGGAAACATGTATTTAAAGTATAATATGTCAAATTTAGTGTGAATTTCAAGATGTGCCTAACATTATTCATAAATTTTGTACTATCATATGTGATATACTCAATTACTAACGCATTTGAGCAGGGGTCTCTTCCTAAAAAAAATAGAGTAGAGGTGAGGAAATTTTAAGTTGTGGAATTGGCTCAATTTAATAGGCTAAGCTAAATGGTTTAGAAGAATATTATTATTAGTATGCTTTAAAAGGGTGAGAATGAAAAAAAAAGTAATGAAAAATTTGGGAAATACCAAGTGAAAAAAAAAAAAAAAATACTCACAAAATTAATTTGAGAACAATCAAGGGAAAATAAGATTAATTCATTAATTCGTTATTATTATTATTATGTTTCACTTTTTTGTTTCCTTTAACTACTCCCAGGGTCGGCCTTGAGGCCATGCCCCGAGGCGACTGCATAGTGCCTCATTTTTAGGCTTTATTTTTAGGCCTATTTTCTTCTAATTTCTTCCAAATTTTTATGAAACATCTTATTTTTTTGGTCATTTTCTTCTAATTAAACTTATCACTTTTAGGCTTATTTTCTTCAAACTACTTCCTAATTTCTACGAAACTTATCATTTTTAGGCATATTTTTTTTTATTTTCTTCCTAATTTTTATAAAACTTATCATTTTTAGGATTGTTCTCTCCTTTTCTATAAAACTTATCATTTTTAGGCATATTTTCTTTTATTTTCTTCCTAATTTTTATAAAAATTATCATTTTTAGGACTGTTCTCTCCTAATTTCTATAAAACTTAGTATAGAGGCCTCATTTTTTAGACCCTTTAAAAGTTTACTTTAGACCTTGGACAATTTTTGACATCTCAGAGCTGCCCCTGACTATTCCTATTGAAAGAATTGATGCTACTGTTTACATGAAAGTAATAAAAGCATGAACTACAAAACTACTCCTAAAAACTAAAGTAAGAAACCACATTAAAATTAATGAAACGGAAACAAATCAAACTAAAGTAAAAGTCATCTATATCTACTCCTAAAGAAAAGAAAAAAAGTAGAAAAGTAATGTAATTCAAATCATTGTATTTCGGATTAGTCAAGGACCATTTACAAGGAGTACATGTTACATCGATTTATAGATCAAATCTATAACTACTAATAGATTAATATTTAGATCTGCTAATTGTGTAGCACACAATCTAGCTCAATGGACTATGAACTGTAATTGTTTTGGGTACATCCCACTTGATGAAATTCCTCCCTTTGTTCTTGAGGAAGATCATCAAGGGGGTTAGGGTCTTTTGCTTGTAGCCTCAGTTTTTGTTATTTGGTTTTTCCTTCATTAGCAAATATATATATATATATATATATTGGGATTTGACTCATTTGAGTAATCTCTCCATCCCTGTTCGTATCAAATTTAGAGTAATGTTATGTTTTTCAAATTCTCATCTCAAATGATGTGGTAATGGAATTACTGTAAAGTCATTTCAATATGCTCCAAACAAATTAATCCAGTGGTCCCACTGTAATCTAATCATTTTGGAATAAGTATTTGGTTGGGATGAGAATTTAAAAACCATTGCATTACTCTTAAATTTATAGAAGCCTATTTCATACAACCACTTAACCAAGGACTGTGCATGTCAAACATGGACCAATTAGTTACAACTTTTTGTTATTATTAAAAGATTTAAAAAACAAGTTAGTGGCTTAAGATGTACTACCGATCTTCTCTCTCCCCTCTAGCTCTATAAATAGGAGGCTCCCTCTATAATAATTTTTCATCCTACATTTCGTACAAAAAAAATCCAAATATATAATAAACAAGCGTGAGAGTGCAATGGAGACAACACGAATGCTATCATTCCTTCTCTGTGTGCTTGCCCTCTTAGCAAATCCGTTGCTGGTTGCACCCGAAGCAGTGCTTGACGTTGAAGGCAACGAGCTAAAGGCTGGCGTCGACTACCACATAGTATCAGCAATTTGGGGCGCAGGAGGAGGTGGACTCACATTGGGCAAAAATAGAAATGGCACCATATGTCCTCTGGACGTGGTTCAAGAGAGTTCCGACTTGAACTATGGTCTGCCACTCACCTTCTTTCCTGCGGACCCCAAGGATGAGGTGATTCCTCTTGGAACTGATCTCAACATCAAATTTTCCAAACCCGCTACCATTTGTCCCGGTTTCAGTACTGTATGGAAGCGCGATGGTCAATTTGTAACGACTGGTGGTGTTATAGGAAACTATGGTTGTAAAACTTTAAGCAATTGGTTTAAGATTGAGAAGCTAACCCCACAATCACCTTTTTACAAGCTTGTGTACTGCCCATCTATTTTCTCGTGCGGCAGAGTTGGATGTGGAGACATTGCCCATCTAATTTAATTTGCAACTATTTGAGGGAGGTTCTGTGTGGGAGTCTGTGTAACTTATTTATATTCCTCAATAAAAATTCCAATTTCTTTAGAATATTAAAAGATTAAAAAGAAGCGGATGATCTTGTTTTTAGGGTTCTTTAGTATATAGTCCATTGTAGACACCATTTGTAAAAATGAAAAAGTAGGAGAAAATTCTTTAAAATAATCTTCAAAAGTTTAAATGATAAATTGATTTTACCATTTTATGAAAAAGACAAAAGAGGTGAATTACAAATTTGCCCCCAAAAGGAATCTCAGCCATGACATACGCACCCCACTCCTTTCCCAGACGCGTTGTATCGTATCATATACCCCATTTCAAAAATGTTTTTCATTACTTTTAATCTACAATTCTATTTTTTTGGGTAAATTGCATTTTGCACCCTCAAACTATACCGTATTTTGTACTTTGGTCCCTAAACTATCATTTTTCGCATTTTGGTCCCTCAACTATCATTTTGTGGCAGTTTCCCTCCTCTCTCACTTTTAGTGACGAAAAAAGTCACTTTTTAGTGACACCAAAAGTGACGCTAAAAGTGATGGAGGGGGCAAACTGCCACAAAATGATAGTTGAGGGACCAAAATACGAAAAATGATAGTTTAGGGATCAAAGTGCAAAACATGGTATAGTTTGAGGGTGCAAAATGCAATTTACCCTATTTTTTTTTACTAATTTTATACAGTTGGAACCGTCTCGACGATAGCTACAAAACTAGTACCGGCCATTGTTGATATATATGTTTTGAGCAAAAAAAAAAAGAGTAAAATTTCACTCGACATACATGAATATTAAGTGAAATTTCAAATTTCACTGAAGTGAAAATTTCACTTAATATTCATGTATGTCAAGTCGATATATTTTGAGCAAAAAAAAAAAAAAACGAATTTTCACATGCTTGTTCCTAGGGAGAGTTTTAGTGAAATATCACACGGATTTCAGCATTTGTTTTGGTTAAAAAACTGTGTTTGTATAATAATTGATTGTGAAATTTGAGATTTTAACAAAATATACATTGTTTTTACATTTAAAAAAAAATTAGTGAAATTTCACTTGGCATACATGAATATTAATTGAAATTTCACTAAACTCGTACATGAACATTAAGTGAAATTGTGGCAAGATAGATTAAATGAATTGGATATTTTGCTTGAGGGAACGATCCTATCTATACCAGAAAAGGAGGAGAAGGCTCAACTTGTATGGAAACTGTGGCAATTACTCAGAGCGAAAAAATGTTCACTGCGGCAGAAATCTAAAGTCAAGTGGATTGCAGAGGGGGATAAAAACACTAAATTTTTTCATACTCTTGCAGCTAATCGAAATCGGAGGAGCTGGTTGTCAAAGATCCATATTAGGAATCAAGATTTTGAAGACCCAACGAGGTTGAAATGTGCAGCAGCAGAATTCTTTCATAAACATTATGATCAGGATTGGTACGGGCGACCGTGTATGTCCGAACAGGGTTTTAACATGATTTCTGAAGCACAAAGGGTGGCTCTGGAATTACAGTTCACAGAATTGGAGGTTTATGAGGTCATTAATTCCGGTGACGGGTCGAGGGCTTGGGGTCCGGATGGTTTTAAATTCAATTTCCTAAGACAACATTGGACTCTCATCAAGGGCGATGTCATGGCGTTCTTGTCTGATTTTCACTCAAAAAGCAAGCTAGCAAAGGGTATCAATTCTACTTTCATTGCTTTAATCCCTAAAATCTCTAATCCTATCTCCATTGCTGATTACAGGCCGATAAGTTTTGTGGGAAGCTTGTATAAAATCTTGACAAAAACATTGGCAAATAGGCTAAAAAGGGTAATCGGCACAGTTATTGGGCCAAATCAGTCGGCTTTTCTTACAGATAGACAGATTTTCGACAGTATGTTGGTTGCTTCTGAAGTATTACATACTATCCAACATTCCAATGAGGGTGGTATTTTGTTCAAACTTGACTTCAAAAAAGCGTACGATTCAGTCTGTTGGGAATTTCTTGAATTCATGCTGAAGAATATGGAGTTTGGGAACGTATGGATCCGATGGATGGTGGAATGCTTCAGCACGGTGACAATTTCAGTCCTCATTAATGGTTCTCCATCTAGAGAGTTTCCCATCAAAAGGGGACTTAGGCAAGGTGATCCACTGTCACCCTTGCTTTTCAACATTGCGGCGGAAGGTTTAAGTTTGCTTCTAGCTAAAGCTAGGGAGGTTGGGCTGATTGAAGGAATAAGAATTAGCTCTGGGAACTTAAGAATTTTGCACTTGCAACATGCGGATGACACTCTCCTTTTCTGTAACGCTGATGGGAATGAATTGATAACGATGAAGAGAGTGCTAAGATATTTCGAATTGATCTCGGGCCTGAAGATTAATTTCTCCAAGAGTGGCATTGTGGGTTGTAGGGTAGTGTCGCCAATGATCAACCTTTAGGCTACCCAAATTAATTGTAGAGTTTTGGATCTCCCAATTAATTATTTGGGATTTCCCTAAGGCGCTAATCCTAAAAGGGTAACCACGTGGGGGCCAATTGTCATGCCCCGACGTAGCATAAATATGAAAAACGTTTAATTTCCTTTATGGACCCGTAGGTCGCGACAGTTTGAAGGATCGATTCCATCCCAAACGTCGAACAAACAAAACAATAACCAGAGCAGAGCAATCAAGGCTTATAAAAATTTTCTAACTTAATAAATATTACAGCACCGGGTCGTCTAAAGGCACAGACCGCCTTGAAACAAAATAATAACTTAATGTCTATTACAGTCATCCTTATAAAACAAACAGTTTAAAACTTAAAACATATAACTTAAAGCATATAATAAATAAACAGTTTTCTCATTCCAAAGGCAGCCATTCTCAGTTAGCGTAGTCATAAGATTCCTCCTTATTGTAACCTGAAAAGCCTGAACACGAATGTCCATGACGCATCAACGTCGTCAGCTTCGAGAAGCTGGTGAGTATTAAAAACATAACTTTAAATGTAAAACATACTCATTTACCTTTTTCCATTTTCAATTTGTAAAATCAAAAGTTTGACCATAGAGAGAATTTAATTTATAAAACAATGAGGAACATATTGAAAGTCATTCATTCATAAAGCATATGATTGTGTATGAGACAATGCACCACACTCATCTTGCCGACTCTTTTCTCTCGACAGACACAACAACCCACTATCTCACTCTGGTATCTTTGAAACACTAAGATAGCCACACTTTAGCAACGGGGCGCCAGGGAGTGTCAAGTTTGCCTCACACTTTGGTCCGGGGTACCAGGGAGTGTCCATTACCTCACACTTTGAATACCTAATCCGCCATGCAAATACCGGAGCAACCTCACGCAGTATCCAGACTCGGGTATCCAGGAGTGTCCGTAGGCCACACTTTAGCACTACCATGGGTGCCAGTGAGTGTCCAAGTTCGGCGTCACACACTTTAACGCTTCCATGGGCGTCAGGGAGTGTCCATATTTGCCACCATCGCATTTCAAAGATACCCTCGCCGTAATCTCAACCACAACCACAACCGCAATCTCAACACGTCACACTTTGGTACACCATAACCAGGGAGTGTCCACCACACAATCTCAATCTCAATCTCAATACTCTTTCCACACTGACCATTACTCTTTTCCACACTGACTGACACCCACATGCATGTACCACTGACCCCACATGAATGCCATGAACTTAAACACAAAGTAAATCGCTGGATTAAAGGAACAACGTACACACGGGGATTGATAAGTCATAATACTACATTCTATTCGTTCAAACATAACTAATAGCATTCTGTATTAATAAAATTCCAAACAGAACCTTAACAGTACACACGGGGATTGATCTGGTCTTCTCATGCTTCCATTTTGACCTTTGTTGTCAAATCTAATTTGCAACAATTTGAGGGAGGTTCCTGTGTGGAGTCTGTGTAACTTATTTATATTCCTCATTAAAAATTCCAATTTCTTTAGAATATTAAAAGATTAAAAAGAAGCCGATGATCTTGTTTTTAGGATTCGATCTTTAGTATATAGTCCATTGTAGACACTATTTGTAAAAAGGGAAAAGATAATTATGAGTGTTGTAAATAACTAAGCCCTGTATTAGCATTGCGTGTATGACATATGCATATATATATATATATATATGGACTGCACTTCAGTGCTGTTAAAACAGTGCTGTTTGTGCTGTTCCTCTCACAAAATAAACAGTAAAACTGCTTTTGCATAAGCAGTTTTTCAAAAACTGCTTAATTTTACTGTTTATTATGTGAGTGAACAGCACTAACAGCACTGTTTTAACAGCACTAACAGCACTGTTTTAACAGCACTGAAGTGCTGCCCTATATATATATATATGCAATAAATAAAAGATTGTAACACTTCCCAATAAACAAGGAATGTTATGCTACTTCGCTACTTCCTGTTCTATTTTTGCATGCACAACTAGTTACTATCTTATTTTCTTACTTGATCTGGTCTACTCATATGCTTTCATTTTGACCTTTGTTCCATTGAATGTCAAATCTAATTTGCAACAATTTGAGGGAGGTTCCTGTGTGGGAGTCTGTGTATTTAATTATTTTCTTCATTAAAAATTTCAATTTCTTTAGAATATTAAAAGATTAAAAAGAAGCGGTTGATCTTGTTTTTAGGGTTCTTTAGTACTCCCTCCGTCCTTTTTTTTGAGTCCACCTTTGGGAACTCAACTTTTTAAGGGGACACAAAGAATCTATACTTACTTTCCACAATTGTCCCTAATCATTACAATAACTTTTTTAGTTTTGTCTTGGTGTAGATTTCAAGAAAGGGTAGTTTTGGAAAGTAAGTAAAAATTGCATACCAATTTAGGAAAGTGGCACTAATTTTGGGACATCCCAAAATGGAAAACATGACTCAAAAAAAGAGACGGAGGGAATATATAGTCCATTATAGACAACATTTGTTAAAAAGGAAAAAGTAGGGGAAAATTCTTTAAAGTAATCTTCAAAAGTTTAATTGACAAATTGATTTTACCATTTTATGAAAAAGACAAAAGAGGTGAATTATTGTCACACCCGTTTCAGAATTTTTATGGTTTTAAAACATGCATAATTGAGATTTTGGAATTATTAATGTTATAAATAATTTGAGTTGAGTTGAGTTGAGTTGACATGGGTCAACGGTGAGGTGTCTGGTGGAGACATGAGGACTTGGTAACACCTGTTGCATTGACGTGAGTAAATGACATTTATGTGATTTAAATGTTATTTGGCTTTACCTGGTATTTTATGAATCGTAGATTTTACCTGTGTTTAGTAAATTCTGGTAATTTGATATTGTTATCATTTTGAAAACTGTGGTGAGAACGTGAGTGATCGTGATATAAAAATGCAGGTTATATAGAGATCTCACGGAGTTTTAGTTTTGGATCCTTGTTTTTGGACCCAAACGAGACTTAGTCAAAAATGTTCATAACTTTTAATTTTCACTCGTAAAGTTATAAAATGGACGTGTGCGAAGTTTCGGAAGTTAATTAGAAGTTTTGAGAACTCGTGGGGAGGTAAATGCGATTCCCGAAGAGTTTGCCTATATATAGTCGTGGATGAGATTCATTCTCATCCAAACTTTCTAAAAATATCTTGAGAGAGGAGAGAGAAAGGAGATTTGGTTGCTTCAGGCTTTGCGACGCCGATCGACGACCGTTCGTCTGTCAGATTTTCTCCAGATTTCATATTTGAACTCGTGGAGGTAAGATCTACGTTTTGACAATAATTAGGCCACATTTGGCAAACTTTTCCGAAAAATCTAATTTCTAGAATTTGGGAAAAATCAGGTAAAACTCATAGGAATCGCATATAATTTGGAATCCGACGTTCATTCGGGCCTCTAGTCAATCCTTCGAAGTTTCGGAGAAATCGCACGAGGTATGAATTCTAGATCTATGATTATATGGAATTTTCATGTTTTGATTATCGACTTTGATATTTTGGATCCGGGCAAAATTCATGTGTTAACTAGGCCCGTTAATTATGCACGCGAAATTATTAGAAAAGCATGTATAAAACTGTTTATGTGAGCATGCTATGCGTCTACTTGGGTCAAATGGGAGTTTGGTGCAAATTTATCCGGAGTAAGCTCCTCGAACCTTGAGGATTTGATTGAGATGGTAATTTGTGATTGTGGTTGTGTCTGGATTGGAGGTGGGCCCAACCAGGATACGGTACCTGGTATGGAAGAAGGTCTAACCAGTGTACGAGATGCGTGGGAGAGGTGGGCCTCCTACGGCATCGACCGGATGAATGCGTACCACTCACCCTAGAGACTATTTCTATGTGTTTTAGATGCTTAAACCATGAATATTGTCATATATCATACATTTAGAATTGTGCACTCAGCATATAGCTGAGCAGTGGAGATTTACTCCATTGCAGGTAAGAGGAAAGACAAGAAGAGGCGTGAGGAGTGAGGACGAGGAACGCCGGGGAATCACACATGTTAATACTTTTGTTCCGTTTTCCAAAACTTGTAGTAAAGATTTGGATATTGTAATAGTTGTAATTGAACCTTGGGTTTTAGTCAGTAGTATTGTATCTTTGTAATCGAACACCTATAATGATGTTTTAAATTGCTAATGTTTAGTTATAGTTGTGTTGGTGTTGGTTGCGGAGAGCTTTAAGTTGTTAATTTTCATTACAGGGCTACCCAGCAGGGGAGCAGTCGACCGGACCCTGGGTCAGTCGACTGGATCTCGTGTGTTTGAGACACTGAAAGTGAATAGTAACAGAAACAGTCAACTGGACCCTTTATCAATTGACTGAATATTGTTGATTTTTGACTACTGCTTTTATATTTGGCAAAACCAGTCGACTGGACCATCTAACAGTCGACTGGACCCCTTTTCGAAATGTAAATTTTGTTTCTGCCTAGCACAGTCGACTGAGGAGAGGATCAGTCGACTGCATTGTGCAACCCCCAGTCGGCTGGACCCCCGAAGCAGTCGACTGGAATGGCTGGTGGAACTTTAAAAACTTTTTGCTTGAACCTACAGTCGATTGGGTCTCCAGTCAGTCGACTGGACCTCTGTATTTGCAAAATGGTTCTTTTGAACACTTCCTAATTGGGCAAAACTTTTTATAACTCTGATTTTAATGGATTTTAATAATGTTTTCTGCTACTAAATTACTTTAATGAAATTGGATGAGCCTTGGTGGCGTGCCACGAGCCCTATTTTCACGCGCAGTGGGATGGGTCGTGACGATTATAAATTTGCCCCCAAAAGGAATCTCAGTCGTGACATACGCGCCCCACTCCTTTCCCAGACGCGTTGTATCGTATCATATACCCCATTTCGAAGATGTTTTTATTTTTTTTTATTTTTAAATTTATACCTTCATAACTTTTAATCTACAACTCTATTTTTTTTTTTTACTAATTTTTTACTGTTGGAATCGTCTCGACGATAGCTACAAAGCTAGTACCGGCCATTGTTGATATATATGTTTTGAGCAAACAAAAAAGAGTAAAATTTCAGTGAAATTTCACTTAATATTCATGTATGTCAAGTCGATCTATTTTGAGTAAAAAAAAAAAACGAATTTTCACATGCTTGTTCCTAGGGAGAGTTTTAGTGAAATGTTACAAGAATTTCTGCATTTGTTTTGGTTAAAAAACTGTGTTTGTATAATAATTTATTGTGAAATTTGAGGTTTTAACAAAATATACATTGTTTTTACATTTCAAAAAAAAATTAGTGAAATTTCACTTGGCATACATGAATATTAATTGAAATTTCACTAAACTCGTACATGAACATTAAGTGAAATTTTACTTAACAAAGCATGTAAAATTTCATTTTTTTTTGCTCAAAACATATCAACAATGGTATTAGTTTTGTAGCTCTCGTCGACACGATTCCAACGATATAAAATTTGAGAAAAGCAAAGTTATAGATCAAAAGTTATGGAGGGTTTAAAGTTTCAAAAATATTTTCGAATTGGGATCGATCTGATATGGTACAAAAAACTCACACGGTGCGAGTGAACTGAATTGGCTAGCGCACGTGTGGCACGTGTGTAAGGGGTATTTTCGGGTTTTTTAAATTTATTTTGTCATTTTCTAAAAAAAAAATGTATTTGATAAGGGAGTTTTGATTAAATGAAGATATTAAATGTTCTTTTTGGCATGTTCTTTTTAACACTAAGGGACTTATGAGTAAGTGGCGCCCCTTTGTAAAAATAGGTCCAATGTATTAGTCCAACTTAGTAATTATAGTCCCTTACCCAATAAAAGGACCATAGTACCCTCAGTTTCATCCTTCATGCACAACATCCTAAATTTTTTAGAAATCATCATTAACTGTTATTCAATCCCCTCAGTTTGTATTACTATCAAACGTATTCGGATGAGGAGTCCAGTTTTCTCCGATCAAAGTCAGAGTTCGCCCCTATCAAGAGATGAAGCTAGGGTTTTAATCCAGAAAAATTACTGTGATGGATAGAAAAGGTGAAAAATTGGTATGTTATATGTGTAATGTAATGTAAACTTATTATTGAAAACTGTTTTAAAGATTTATTTATGTCCATCATGCGCGCCATCGATACGGGTAAAAAACACATGTACCCATTTTGTCGGCTAATAAATTTAGGAGGCCACAAGCATGTCAAACCTCGATAATTAGTAAGATCGGATTTCCAGAGATTGCCTTTAACTCTTGAGAAACTCAAGAATTGGCAAAAATGACCAAAATGCCCTTGAAATCCCAAAACTCTCCGAATTGGCCCAGAAGCTCAGAACTGGCTCGATGTCGTTCAAAATAAACAGAAAATTATTTTAAAAGAAAAATATTTGAAAACATCAGCTCCTAGAGGCTCCCAGAATTCCCGGAAGTTCCCGTTTGACCGGTTTGATCGAAATTTTTTGAAATCACCCAAAAGCTCCAAAATCATTCTAAATCATGTGAAAAGTCTTAAAATATGTTTTAAAAAAAAATCAAACAGAAACATCAGTCTCTGGAGGCTCCCAGAACTTCTTGGAATTTTTTAGAAATACAATGTTTGACTTATTTGATCGCAATTTGGACCAAAAGTCAAAGTCTCCTTTGCAATGTTAAAATATTTTTATCAAATACTAGAGGTCACTAGCTTTCCAACGGTATATCACCCAAAATTTTTGGACAGCATTGGTTAGGAAATTTGTAGCTCCACTTGAGTATTCATTACGATTTTTCGAAAAGAAATAAAGATTTTCTGTTTTTGCTACAAGATGTGATCCCTACCAGTGTGCCGCGCAAAAAAAGACCTCAGGTGAGACCTCGGCTTGACACCCGAGGCAAAAGACCTCAGTCTTAAATTTGAGGCACTGGCTTCACTTAGGTCCCCAATCGACGATGGGGGCAAATCCCCCTAGGCGGCTGATGATGGCAAGCCTCAAAAGACCCTACAACCACCCATGTTCCAGGTCGGTTCCCTATGGTCAATCCCTTCACTAAACGCCCGGCTTAGCATAAGCTTGGGGGACAGGGGGATACTTTCAGACCAAAATAGGTAATCACACCGGGCATTCAACAGGACACGGGGCTAGGCACATGATGCCACCGTTAGACAGTCCCGGGTGCCTACAGTGTCCAGAGAAACCGCTTGGGAAATAACAGGACCCAAAGTCCTACATTATTCCGAGCAAAACCTTTAAAACAGGTTCCTAAATGACCGAGTGCTTTCTACCGATACATTCCTAATCTTTTGCTAAGGTAGGGATTCCACAGGATGCACAACCGGTCGAGCATAGGCAATCATAAACAGGCAAAGTGCAAACAAGGTACAACAGTAAATAATTAATGGGAAAGAGTGGGGGGCAGTTATAGTAGCCTCCCAAAAAAAAAAAAAAAAAAAAACAAGTTCAAAAATAAATACAGGAGAGGGGTCACAGGTCGTCTACAATGACCACGTTCGCAGTCTCCTCATCCTCTCCCTCGGCGGCAGCCTTTTGTCGCAGGGCCGAGTCCCCGACCGGTGCAGTCTCAGCATCGACCTTTTCAGCGGCCTGATCCTCTCTTTAGTAGCTGGACTCCACCCACGAGTAGCCAGAAAGGTCCCAGTCTGGATGGTCAGTAGTAGCCCGCTTGGTCAGATCCGCGTAGCCCTTGAGGAAGCCTACTTCAAATTCTTCCTCTACATCCTTAGATTCTGCGTCCCGAGCAGCAGTAAGCTCAGAAAGGGTCGCCTTAATGGCCGCTGCGTCCTTCTCAGGAGTTACCCTTCGGGCTTTCGCGGACGCAGCCTTGGCTTCCGCTGCATTTCGGGCGGCCCACTCGGTAGAGATCTATCACACCCCAACCCGCCCCAGCGGATTAGGACACGTGTCACAAGGTGATACACACCCAAAATACACTAATTAGGAATGAAAGTATGAATTAAACCACCTTTAAGAGCTTTGTTGTGACAAAAATCAACCCAAGGGCAAAATGGTCATTAAATAAGTATATCAAATTTTTATATCAATAGATAGGTCTTTGAGTCCCGGTTCCAACGCAAAAAACGGTGCACGAATCCGAATTTTCTAGAGAGAGATATGCGCGTTTCCGTAAAAGTGGACGGCTGTTGGAAATAGGGGCGAATCGATCTGCCCACAAAATCCGGATCGATCCAATTTGTTGTTTTTCTAGTAGAATGTCCCTCCAGAACCCCGGATCAATCCACCCTTTGTACCCGGATCGATCCGGGTTCCTGCAGAATGGTTTTTGATGCAAAATTCTGCTGCTACAAGTTACAAACATGTTCAAAACATAACCAACACTCATGGGAGCTTCACAAAACTTTGGGAAATCATTTCAAACCTATTCCCAAACATTTCCAAACATAAACCAAGTATGTATCACATATTCACAACTAACATTGGATCAAATTCATTCATGAACTCAACTCTTTGAATCAAATCAAGCTTTAAACCCAATGTTTATAGCAAAAGTTTTGCAACTAGTTGGACATGAACTCAAGTCATAACTAACACTTTATACACAAATGAAATATGTTTACAACACTTGTGACACCACCCGGACTTGCCGGAAAGGTTCAAGTTAGCCACTTCCGCACAAACAACCAAATTATAGAAATTTACATAATTCTTCCCAACTCAACTCCAAACTACCAAAATACAAGTTTAAGGATCTAAGTCCCATAGTTACAACCAAAACACCAACTTTACCATAAAAGAACTATAATTAACAACCTTTTACAAATAAAAAGGAGATCCTCAAGTACAAATCCCATATCTCTCCCATATCTCCCATCTCTCCCGTGAATTCCTCTACGAGTGTCGCTCCGAACCTGCGGTGGTTGTTATTTACCACAACAGAAAAAGGAAAACGGTTTTCTTAAGCATTACGCTTAGTGAGAAATCTAAACATGATTGAATGTTTAACACGTGCAATACAACAAATTAGCACATATTTCATACTCGTAATCGCCGAGTCAGCGGTTATATAGTTCATTCAAACTCGAAGACCTCCCTTGGTCCCGTGGTCACTTCTATTCCTTGGACTTCCGTTTTTATCGGATTCTTCCTCTACACCACCCTTATTACTCTCAACAATGAACCATTTCTCCGGTGCTCATTGACTACCATATAGATATATAAACATCTAAGCATATAGGCACATAAGCTTGGCAATTCTTCACATAATTAACATAAAAATCACAACTAACCAATATTATAGCTTCTAAGCATAATTTCATCAACACAACATACATGTAAACATTGAACACCTTAAACTCCAATCACTTGTTAATTAGAAAACTCACCTTAAGCAAGATTATACCCAATTTCAAGCTAGAGATGTGCTGAATTTCACCAATTTAAGCTCAATTTCCTCACCAAGTAAATCCTACAAGAATTTCGGTAGACGGTGTCTCACCGTTAAGTATGAGCTACCAAAATCCAGCAATTTAAATGTAAATTAAGGGTATAGAAACATTCGTCTCGCCTCCACGAGTCTGAAAATGGCTTCGATTCGTGAATCCGACGAACGACGACGACGGAACGGCGAGATTTCGGCGTCGGTGACGGTTTCTCCGTTTCTCTCTCCGAGCTCTCTTCTCTTCTTTGTTTAATTTCTGTAAACATGAGACAATTCTCATGTCTTGACACATACCCTCATGCACAAGCATGAGGTGTCTCCCCATTTTTTCCCCTTTTCATTTATACCCCTGAAATTTATAAGGTTCTCATTATGAAATCCCCCAAACATTCCATTAACTACCCAATTATCCAATGGGTGTTTGTCTAAGTTTCGTATGGGTCCCATCGTGGGTCCCATTTATTTTGTGAAATTACTATTGCACGTACTAATTTTAAATCTTTTTCATTTATACCCTTATATGAGTATCCAACATAAAACTAATTGCTAACACATATATCTACATATAATATGGAAGCATTTTAAACAAATACTCATGGAATCATATAAATGCATTTAATCATTTAAAATGCAAATTACCAATTTACCCTTCGCTCGGTTTCATTTTAATACCTGTTCCACCTCATTAGGGACTTTTTTAACTAGTGTCCTTCTTTGAACACTTTTTATATGAGCGAATCCAAGCCTCCCCTTAATCCATTTTATACACTAAATATATTAATTAATGCATATAAGAATAATGATTTACTCGTTCTCCGGGTACGGGTGTTACAAGATCGTTTCACGAGCCTCCCCCAGCACCAGGGCAAGAGCTCTTGACTTCTCCTCCTCCATAGAAAGGGCAAAGTCTGTGGCTTCCCATACTGCCTTCTCCTCGGATAAGGCAGCCTCAGCAGCGGCCAGCCTCTCAGCTAGCCCGGGCAAGGTAGCCTCGGCCCCCGCCGCTATACAGGCGATCTACAAAAGGAAATAATTGTCAGCATCCTGAACGGAAAAACAAGTGGCATTCGCAAAAAGTGTGCAAAATGACTTACCATATATGGCTGAGGCTGTAAAGCCAGTCGATTATGGCCTCGGGACTCAGCAGAGCGTATTTGTCCACAAGGCTCTGCAGTAATCCAAGCCGAACCCTCCCGCGGACGTCGTCCGCCGTCTCGACTGTCGGCCTCACGGATGGTCCCGCACGGTTCGGCTCGTCCATGGTGGGGAATGAGACCCCGACTGGTTTGGTGGTGGGGGCAACTTCGGTGGTGCAGTAATGGTGACCCCGGGCGTTGAGGTTCCGACCGCTTCCCTATCGGCCGGAATAGAGATCCCCCGAGAGATCCTTTTCAACTTCTGGCCCTTAACAGGGTCTTGTTTCTTCCGCTTCTGCCCCGCCTAGGCCAACATGGCCGCCTCTTTCTCCTTTAGTGCCGTCGCGTCTTTAGGGGCCATTTCTGTGAAACCAGCAAGGATGTGTCAGTTATATATGGAGTCGAACAAATAGCAAAGTAACCCAAGGATAAAATTGGATTACATACCAGGAATAATCGGAGGGAAGACAGGAGCCTCGAAGCGGTGCTTGGGTTTGTACGAGACCTTCGGGCTTCCCAACCGGGTCAAGACCTTGTTGACGTCAGTAGGGTCCTCGATCAACGATAGGATCCTTGCCTGGCACTCGTCGAGAATACCGGGCGAGTCTGCGGATCCTACTGCAAAACAACAAGGTATCAAGTTCAGTAGCAAAGTGAAGTAAAATGAAGAAAGAAAGCGGATAAGGGCTTACTCCTCAATTTCCTCGCCCAGGAAGTCCTCAAATGTTGGCCCGACGCCTTCTCGCAAAAGCCGAGGGTGGACACTTGGAAGAATTTTTTCTTCCACCCCTATTGTTGCTCGGGCAGTTGACTATTATTTTTTCTCCTTCCTGGCCCCTAGCGAGAAGAATCTAGCCTCCCCGTGCACTTGAAATGGCCGGTGGGTCCAGAAGAATTCCTGCTGGGTGAGTTTGTACCCAAGGACTTAGGGCCACAGGGAGATGGCCTCCATTAAGAACCTCCAACCGTTCGGGGCGAGCTGCCCGGGGGAGATCCCGAGATATATGAGCTCGTCCCGGGCAATGGGGTGAAGAGGAAGACAGAGGCCCGCCATAAGGGCGTCCTCATACAGGGTGACGAAGCTCGACTCGTGTAAATAAGCCCCGCTATTGTGCACGGCCATAGAAAAGTGGTTGAGAACATCATACTTATCCCTAATTCGGCCCAAGTCAGAGGCATGCAAGATGCTCGTGACTCGCTCACTAGCAAACACAACGTCGGGGCTATTTAGCCTTGACTCCTCACTACTCGACCTCCCATACACTGAGATCACAGGGGTGTCATGACCCTCCTCGTCATCAGACACTCGAACAGGGATCCAGCCCTCACTGTGATGGTCAGACGGGGTCGCAGAATGAGGGTCTAGACTGGTGTCCAGAGTCCCGGAAAGAGAACCCTCATCTTCCGACCAGGAAGATGAATTTAATCCTGAATGACATATCCCGAAGTCTCCTGCGGCTAGGTCAAAAAGCAGTCGGCGACCTTGATACGGGTCAGGAGCTCCTAGCCTGAGGTAAAGCGATGGCAAAGTGACGAGCCTAAAGGGCAAAGAGTAAAGGGTCCTCAGTGCATGGTGACAATCGGACAAGACTATCTCGGAACAACCCGCTCGGTTCAGCTGCCCTACCGTACCTCCTGACCTAAAGAAAAAACAAAACCTGAGGAAGAAGAAATTCCACTCCCGTGCTAACCCTAGCAGGTTCGCCCTCACCAGCATCACTCGAGACCAAAGCGAGGGAGGAGAGAAGGAAGAAAGTAGTAAATTGAACTGGTAAATGAAGACTTACAAAAAGAGGACGCAAGATAGAGCTCAGATGTCTTTACCGGGACTTTTCTCTCTCAAAACCGCTCGGTATTCTCTATTGCTTGGCAACAGGAGTGGAAGAAATGGCAAGGTGCTCCTTATATACACAGCATCAACGGTCCAGATCAAACAAGATTCAACGGCCAGGAAAATGTCCCGCTCAAACTACCTACAGCTGTTATCTCGGGCACGTGGAGCATCGCCTCAAAAGACGTACGCATTAAATGCGCGACGGGATGGACCGGTTGCCAAGTGACTGGTTGGTTACATCCACACTGACTTTGTTGGATCCCAACCAGCCTAAACACTCCTTGAGATGTAGCAGGTGTCAGCCCTGGGCCCATAGAGTCACCGCTAGGTCCCTACCCTGGCTGACCAACACGATCGGTCACGTCCCTGGTGGGGTCCCGACCTCCATCCCGGACGGTGTTTTCAGGGTAGTACTAATTTTTAATCCTCATCCAATGAAGCATCACATTAGCCTTGAAAATGGGGGGCAACTGATATGTACAAAATTATTATGTCAAAGTAAAGCCTCGCCACCTCAGCAAAGAGCAGCCGAGTCATCTTAAAACTGGGCTGACTACTCAACCCTCCCGAGCAGTTATGCAGAATCTCCCGGTGTGGTTTTCAGCTCGGGCATTCATTCTAGACTGGCCCCACGTGGGCACACTCCAAGAAGGTGTGACTACTTGCCCAGCAAGCCTCCAGATAATTTCCTATCCCAGTTGAAGGACTAATGGAAATTCAAGTAGTTTCCTAAACTACTTAGGAAACCCTCCTAATTTCATGTAAATCAATTGTAATCAGATTGGGTTTCCTAATCTGATAATTTACCTTGTACGAGTGGCCTCTTGTACTTATAAAAGAGGTCCCTCACCCCCTATCAAAGGGGTCGCATTCTTAACCTAGAGAATAGCAAGTTACATCACTATTATGCATATACCCAGTTGGTTTCTGGTAGTGTCGCCCTCTTTGTTGGTTCACCAATAGTCGCTGGTGATCGATTAGTGAAGTGCACCGACACACACATGGACGTAGGTCACTTCATTAATGGGGCCGAACCACATACAAATTGCCTGTGTTCATCTCTCTCTCTCTCTAAATAATTCTCACCCGGATCTTGGCATCATCACAATATACATAAGGGGATAAATCAGGCAATGCCACCTATGGCTTGTGCTTGTATTCTTCATTAAATATAGCGAATTGTGATCTTCTTCTCGATCCCCAACCATTTTGATTCGGCAACATTCATATTGTCACGTTTTCTCCAGTAATAAGGGTTGATCGCCAATTAAAATTAGTAAGGCTTGGAATGATGTAACACAATTTGGGTATGGTTAAACTCGAAAGTGAGGAATAAAAGTGTTTGGCTATTTACAAAACATCATATTTATATTTTTACAATAATTGGGGGGGGGGGGGGGGGGGGGGTTGAATACAATTGCACCAACATATAAAAGACGACATTTTTATTTTAGGCCCCCTCAATATTTTTTAAAGCCCTCCTTATATAAGAGAAAAAAATGGACAAAATGTGGGTCCCTTAGCAGCCGTCTACTTCTAGGGCCAAGCCTGTCATCGATCACACATTATTGGACAGAGTACATTTGATTTTTGGTGGTTTCCAAAAATTCTATATAGCCATCATAATGGTTTGATCGTATCATTAGCTTAAATATGAGTATTGTGTCTTAAGACCTGAGTGCAATATTTTTGTTCCTAAACCACTATGGTCATACGTATGGTGTTTTGAGACCTAAGGTGCAATGTTATAGATTTAGTACGATATTTGGGACTCCGAGTACAATATTTTGAGATATAAGTGCAATATTTTGTGGTCATCTAGCTTATTAGCCCCAAAAATGTATTAGATTTCAAAAATGTAAAGTACATCGGTTTTGTGCACATAAACTGCACCTGTTGATGTGTGATGACAGTTTTGAATTAATTCAAACTATGTTCAATAACTGATGAATCATTTGGAAATCCATATCAGCAGGTGTATTATTTAGGTCTCCCTTTTACATGTACCTAGCATTAATTACTCAATACTATATATATAAAGCCAAGACAAAAACTCTCTCCACATTGTGCCAAGTGGCATTTTTTTTCCACTTGATTCTTCTCAAATTAATTTTCTGAGGTTTCCTTTTTTCCATTTGGCATTTCCCAAATTTTTCATTTTTTTTTCCGTTCTCACCCTTTTAAATCATACATGTAATAATGTTCTTCTTAACCATGTAGCTTATGCCTATTAAATTGAGTCAATTCTCATTGGAATAATTTTCTTTTCCCCTCCTGTACGCCAGTTTTTTGTTTTAAGAGACCTCTATTCCTTTTTGGATTGGATATTAAATTGATTCCAAACATGTTCCACGTTGAACCCTAAGATTTTCTCCCTCTCTCTCTTACATGCTTTGTATTTCTCCTTCACTTTATTCTTATCACTTGAAAAAGAAGTATCCTCAGTTTTAATTCTAGTCACTACCCAAAAAGCACTCATGAGGTATATACTAGACAAGTTTTTATACTAACTTTTGAGTAATAGGTTCCTTATTCATGCATTTTTTTTGTCAATGTAGATACTACATGATCTTAAACAAATGGACAAGCATGGGGATTTGGATGTTATACAAACTTCTTTTCGAATGGATTTGTGCTTTCTACCGAAAAAGTAAGGAAAACATTGTTAATTATTTCTTTTTTTTTTTCCTTCTTCTTTTTTTCCCTACCAGTTCTTTCAGATTGAAAACCATAAAGTTGATCGATTTTTGATTTTTTGGTGTTAATATCAACAAGTAAAAACTTGTGGACTTAATATGACAAATTATAATGTTGGGAGACTTTTGGAGCTATTTATACATATTTTGTGCATGTTTTAAACCTAATATGACAAGTTGATAATTCCAGGAGTGGTTTTTGAACCTATTTATACTAATTTTGTACATATTTTGGACCTAGTCTGACAAATTTATAATGTCAGAGGAACTTTTTTTAATTTTTAGGGCAGGCTTAACTGTAAAATTTTTTTATAGTGGAAATCTATAATTTTTCAAAAATGTGGGGGTGGACATGAGCATCCCACTCTTCAATGTAGATCTAACCCTGTCTAAGGGGTCTATGACTCCATATTATTTATGTTGGCCTATAGACTCTATATCACATTCCCATGGATAGTGGGTTGTTTTGCTATCTATTCATCTTGAAAAACCCATCTTTATATGCGCCATACAACCATTTTGTAGATATATACTATTAATACATCCTTCTTGTCAACTACTTGTCATGATTCCCTAAAGTAAGAGACATGTATAATTAGGATTGAGTGGTTAGTGGTGTGAATGGCTCATTGAATAATTTCTACCAATGTAGGGAACTATTTATGTATTTAAAATGAACTAGTAGTCCTTTTTGTGGGATAAAGAGAACATTACAAGTGGCAAGTTAGAGGGAGTGTAGGCAGAGCAAGAAATTATTCAATGAGAAAGTCACACCATATTATCATACTGACATGTTATGATGTCCACAATAATTTGGGTTCATATGACCCCCATTATTAGAGGTACATAACAAGTGGTTGCTTACTTCATGCATACTCAAGTCCCCAGTACTTTGTCATATGTTCCTGATTTCTAGCAGTTAACATGACTCTATATTATTAGATTATCACACCATGTCAACAAGATGGCGTAATATGTTGGTTTCACCGAATAACTTATGCATAACCTTAGGGTGTGTTTGATAACCCAATTAAGTGGTGAAAATGAAAATTTTCAAATGTACCACTTAATTGAAAAAGCAGCCAAAATCCGCTGAAAACATTAAGTGAAATTTTTTTGCTGAAAATAATCACTGAATACAATCTATTTTAGTTCTAAAAACACTATTTTCAATATAACACATACAAATCACATAAAATTTTCAGTACTAAATTTCAGCACTTATTTTCAATACTTAATTTTCAGTTTTATCAAACACACCCTTAAAAAAACTGATCAGATCAATTGAAAATGTTGGACCACCAAACCACCCAAATTAAAAATCAAATCTATACTCCCCCGTACAATAATAATGTGTTAGTAATTGTTAGGCTTTCTTCACATAACTACATGCATATTTTTTTTTGTTTTTTTTTTTGGACTTTATTGTCATTAATAGGAAATACAAGAGGAGAAGTTATTCAATGGTTCGGGACCATTGACACGTGATAGTCCTGGCCAGTACGGTATTGCCATGTATCAAAATTGTCTATGTTTTAAGAGACAAAAATCTTGCACTTGGTCACATGGCAGTACACTACTGGCCAGGACCATCACGTGACATATGGTACAGGACCATAGAATAACTTCTCCTACTAGAGCTGGAAGTCCGACACTTTGAGAATTCGCTAAGAGGTGATTATCAAGTACATTTTATCTTTTATTATAGACGATCTACATTTTTTTTTGTGATTGGCGTCGGGCCCCAAAAATGGCCCTGGTGGGACGAATGTAGGATGTGTGTTTTGAAAGTGATGTTTTTCTTTAAAAAGTGAAGGGGCCTTAATTCAATTTAACAGAGTCGGCACCTAACTGATTCAAAGACGTGTAGGCCATCTAAAAGATTTTAAAGTAAAGTTAAATGTCCATTTTAAAATGTGTGACTCTGTAAAAATGATCTGCTTTGCCAAAGAAAATGTTCGAAGGCTCGATTATGTTAGGGAAAGGTGTTACACACAGCTAAACATCCCTCGAAAGGGTTATCATGCTACTTTGGTGTCATATCGGCTTTTAAGTTAAGTGAAAGTAAAATTGTATCAGAAAAGTGGGAGGTGGGTTTTTGTTTGGTACGATCGAATCCCTCGTGGGTTGCCTACATATTTCAAGTTTGAACGAGAATCAGGTCGTGCGTAGTTCTCCCGATTAAGGGATGAATTTTTAAAAAGTTGAAGTGGGTTTGGTTTTCCTGTTTTTCTCAACGTGAGGTAACAAAACTAGAAGTAAGGTGTGGTTTTCTTGTCTAGGTTGACAAAACCGAAAGTGAAGTGTGATGTATCCGGGAACTTTAGCCTAGGACGTCGAAAACCTTAACTAGAAGTGTGGTGAAGCTGGAAATAAACTTTAGCCTTTGATGGCATAGTTTCGTACTTTAACCAAAAGTGTTTGATTTGAAGGTGTAGGACTTAGTCCAATGATCTAGAAAAAGTGGAAATGATCCCAAGTATTTTTAAAGAGTGAGAAATGATCCCAGGTATTTTGAAAGCGTGGAAAATTATCCCAAGTGTTTTGAAAGTGTGGAAAATAATCCCAAGTATTTTTAAAAGTGTGGGAAATGATCCCAGGTATTTTGAAAGTGTGGGATAAAGTGATACATTATTTTAGTGGTTTGGAAAAAAAAAAAAGGATTTTGAAGTCATTTTGAATCTCTTGAAATTGTGGCATTATAACGACATGATACAAGAAAGTGGGAAGTGCGGGATTTGATCTCGGTTCATTTAAGAAGAAGTAGTGGTTTAGAAAAAATAAAAGATTTAAAACTACTTTAAATTTGTTAAATTTTCGGCATTATAATAGTGTGATAGGAGGATTTGAAGTCCAGGAACCTTGTATTAACTCGGACTTGATGCTAGTTTTTTGTACTTTTTTTTTTGGGATGAGCAAAAATCAGGTGTCTACAATTGGGTCACCGTATCTTGGAATAATATGATAAATGATGAGATTAGTTGTTATGTGTTATATCATGTATAGCTGATGTTCAGTTGTTTCTGTGGTCCATAAAGCATATATAACCCAATAGTGGGGTGTTTGTCATGATTCCTTGAACATAAGAGACATATGTATAATTAGGATTGAGTGGTAAGTGGTGTGAATGGCTCACTGAATAATATCTACCAATATAGGGAAGGAAGGTGCATGGGTATAAGAATAATGCTACACCCACTCCTCCAACCACACTGATTCGTGCCCAATATTGCATTCTTGACTACATGTTCTTTATTGTATTGGACACGAATTATCACTTAAACCGGGAGATTTAATGGGTGAATTTGTGCGTTTGTTGTTCTTCTTGATGTTCTCTCTTTACTAATAATATCCCTTTTTCTTATAGGTAATTGAGGCATTGTTGGAGGCCTTGTTTGTGAGGAATAAAGGAAGAAGTCAAAAGCTCCCCGAGCGGATCGATCCGCCCCTTTCACTTGGATCGATCCGCGCGTTTTATAGAACTCTCTGCCCAGAAATCCGAATGCGGATCGATCCGGATTTTCAACGCGGATCGATCCGCGTGTTTCGCTGAAGATTCTAACGGCGAATTAAAGAAGCGGATCGATCCGGCTTTTTGCCTTGGATCGATCCGCGGCTGCTGAAGACTGCTCTCTTTTATTTACAAGTTTGCCATTGTGTAGGTTTGTGTATAAATAGAAAGAACTAGGGTTTTTTGAAAAGGAGGGGGGGATATCTTGTATTTTTTCCCAACATTCTTCTTCTTCTTCTCTCATTTTTGGAACCCACTTGGGTTCCCTTCTATTTCTTCTTCATTTATATAAACTTGAAGCTTTGATTGAAGTGTTAATGGCTAGGTATATTTTCTATCTCTTTTCCTTTGATGATATTGCTATGTTTTCCATTGATTAGTTAGGTTTACTTAGGTTGTGGATCATGAACTCTTGGATTTAATGTTGTAGCATTTTTAGGGTTCATTTGTGTAGGATTCAAAACTAAGGGATTCATCTTATTTGTATTGCAACTATGATTGTTAAAACTTGGACTTTGAATCCTACCCTATGTATTTCATATGGAATATTATGTAACCTTGTGTTTTGCACCCCATGTGTTTGATAAATGTTGTATGTGGGATTTAAAACTTGGAGTCTTCATCATAGATGTCAAGCATCTTTGATTGTTCAAACTCTTGGGTTTTAAATACTAACTTTTGAAGGCTTCATAGGTGGTTTGTCCACCAAGTAGATTAGTTAGTGTAGGGGGGACAAATCATTCGGATTAGAAGCCATAGAGGCTTCATCTTGTATGTCATGCATCCTTGATAGTCAAACGTTAGCTTCAAATCCGTTTCTATGGAAATCTTAAAGCTCATTTCATCTAACACATAGGTGCATTCCAAGTGTTTGATAATATGCCACAATGAGATGTTACCTTAGAATGTGCTTGAAACTTTAGTCCATTTCATCTTGTTGTGACCCAAGATGTGGGGAATGATCCCAACCTATTGCTTTTTAGATTAGTATTTATTTACCTTTTATCCTCCAAAAACCAAACAAAAAGCCGCAAGACGCAATGTCATTTTTATTCTCTTTCATCATCTTTTCTTATTTATTTCTTTTGAGCATTATAATTAGTTACTAAACCTCCCAAACGTTGTTCTTGTATCAATCCCTGTGTACTCGACACCCTACTTCCAACATACTACGTTTTTAATAGGGTTAAATAAGAACTTGATTTTGACACCATCAAAATGGCGCCGTTGCCGGGGATTGGCGACAACGTTAAGTTGTTTAGTTTCTAATTATATGCGCTTTTGCATTTGATCTTTTTATTTTGTCTTTGTTTTGAAGGATTAGCTACTCTTGAAGAGCTAAACCTCCATCTAGGATGTTGATGACACATTGGTCTTGCATGGGAAAGGTACTAGTATCTCCTTTGGTTGTTGTTCTTTAAAATTTTGGCATATGTAATTGATTTTCGTGATTTCTTACATAGTTGTGCTTAATAGAAGTGGTGTATTGTTGCACATGAGTCATTTTAAGAGAAGTTGACTTGTCTACCATGTAGCTTAGTTAATGTAGGGTGGATGTGTCATTCTAATCAAAGGTGTTGCATAGTGTAGTAATTTACCACTTACTTGTTATTGTGATAGTTATGCTTTGTGTTAAGATGCTTGACTCATATCCAAGAAAATGTGATGTGCTCCACCATGTAGTTTAGTTAACGTAGTTTAGTTAATGTAATTTAATTGTAGGGTGGGCAAATCATATTAAGCAAAGTAGAGTCATAGTATAGTAATGCAAAGTTTGATTATTTTGCCAAACTTTCTAGAACACTTCTTTTAAAGGAATATTATTTCTCTTTTGCATGTTGGGCTAGTGGTAGAATCAACATTCTAACCTTCAAATTCATCCGCATCATCTCCTTATCATTCCATTTTATTTTCTTTTGTGTTTTGGTTTTTCTTTTTATTTTCTTCTTTTATTTGCTTGATGTGCTCGGCAGTGATTTATGTGCAGGAACATCATTTTTGTGCTTATCGGGGATTGCTCCTTTTGTTGGTGATGTCACTCTATCCCTACTCATTTTTGTCCTTGTTTCGAATCATTTGCATTAGGGACAATGCAATGTTCTAGTTGGGGGGTGTGGGATATTCACCCATCATATTGATGTTCCATTTTCTTCTTGCCATTAATTCTCCAAGCATGTTTTGGTTGTTAATAAAAGAAAAGATGATAAAAAAAAAAATAATAATAATAATTTAAATTTAAATTAAAAAAAATAGTTTCCAATGATTTTAGTATAGTTGCAATGTTCTAATGACCTAGCGATGACGCTTGTCTTGAGTTTTCATTCGATATTGGTATGCGTCACTTGTTGAATCCCATTAGTTCTATAACTATCTTGATTATAGTAAATTTCATGAAGTTCAAATCTTGGATTATCGAGCACGTTGTATGACTACTTGTATTAAGATAATGTTTAATGCAATTATTACCCGAAAATCGTTTAAAACATATGTGGAGACTTTACCCTTGTGAGCTTTAGATCCTTTTCTCCATTGTTGAGTATTACATACTTCAATTCTCTCTTTTTGAAAAACATACATAAGTCGTAGAAAATCTCATCTTCTTGCTTTGATTGTTCATTAGAGGAATCTTTTTGTGTGGAATGCAAAACTCTTACTTGCATGTCATTGTAGTGGAGAACTAAGAATCACATTGTCCGAGAAAATGATTTTAGGTCCTTCCTTTTACCATTTCTAACCTCAACCACACATACCCTTCCTTCACTTAACCATACACCTTCTATATCCACGTTTGAATTACATTTGTGGGATGCCTTTGCATGAGATCGTGTTTGTAAGGTTGTAAAAGAGATTGAACCATGTTGTTGTGAGAGTACAAAGAAAAACAAAAAAAATAAAAATTATAAAAAAAAATAAAATAAATAAATAAATAAATAAAAGAAAAAGAAAAAGAAAAAGAGCTTCATAGTCAATTGTACTTCTCTTTTTGAGCTTCAAAGAAATATTTGTGGATGATTCATCTCTTGTGGTCATCTGTGTCCATGCATTCTAATAAATCCCAAGTTTGTACTCAAACATCTCACTTCATTTACCCTTGTCCTTCACCTCATATCACTTTCCCACTTTACAACTCCCTCAAGGTCCTATTTGATCCTCATGTTGTGTGATTCGAAGTTTGAAACGGATGTGACAAGTAGTCAGAGTTAGTCCACATCCTCTAGTGAATAGTATCTTTCATGAGATTAATTTTTACTCATTTTTCATGCTTACGTTTTTCATCATTGGCATTTGTGTGGCTTTGGTTTCCATTTTCATTACTCTGTTTGCCCTCATGCCTTGAGTGTATTACCCATTTCGAGCGATTCATTTTAGAGTGTAATACCGGTGAGAATTGAGTTGAAGCGCGTTTTAAACGAAATTCGGATTATGAAAGTATTGCCATCTTCTTGATAGTTGTAGTTATGCACTTCACACCACACACGCATCTAAGATTGAGCTTAATGAAGTTTATCTAATAATCTTGATAGTTTAAGAACTTTTTGGATTTGCGTGTCATGTGCTAAAATCCTTTAAAAATTCGTGGGACTATGTTGAGTGTCGGCGTTAGATAGTGGGCAACTATCATGAGGAAACAAAATGTTTGTGGGTATCATTCCAAGAACCCTCCGGAGACAAAACTCCGCCTCTACGGGTAACCTAGAGGTTTAACGGCTTGTTGCATTCGCTAAATGCAATCGTGTTCCCCACGAAAACGATTTATCTTTCATTTTAAATAAATTGTTGTGCAAGGTTATTCTTAAATCTCTTGGTTTAGTTTTGTTGCTAAGAGACTAGCAACATGCTAGTTGGGGGGTGTGATTCGTGCCCAATATTGCATTCTTGACTACATGTTCTTTATTGTATTGGACACGAATTATCACTTAAACCAGGAGATTTAATGGGTGAATTTGTGCATTTGTTGTTCTTCTTGATGTTCTCTCTTTACTAATAATATCCCTTTTTCTTATAGGTAATTGAGGCATTGTTGGAGGCCTTGTTTGTGAGGAATAAAGGAAGAAGTCAAAAGCTCCCCGAGCGGATCGATCCGCCCCTTTTACTTGGATCGATCCGCGTGTTTTATAGAACTCTCTGCCCAGAAATCCGAATGCGGATCGATCCGGATTTTCAACGCGGATCGATCCGCGTGTTTCGCTGAAGATTCTAACGGCGAATTAAAGAAGCGGATCGATCCGGCTTTTTGCCTTGGATCGATCCGCGGCTGCTGAAGACTGCTCTATTTTATTTACAAGTTTGCCATTGTGTGGGTTTGTGTATAAATAGAAAGAGATAGGGTTTTTTGAAAAGGAGGGGGGGATATCTTGTATTTTTTCCCAACATTCTTCTTCTTCTTCTCTCATTTTTGGAACCCACTTGGGTTCCCTTCTATTTCTTCTTCATTTGTATAAACTTGAAGCTTGGATTGAAGTGTTAATGGCTAGGTATATTTTCTATCTCTTTTCCTTTGATGATATTGCTATGTTTTCCATTGATTAGTTAGGTTTACTTAGGTTGTGGATCATGAACTCTTGGATTTAATGTTGTAGCATTTCTAGGGTTCATTTGTGTAGGATTCAAAACTAAGGGATTCATCTTATTTGTATTGCAACTATGATTGTTAAAACTTGGACTTTGAATCCTACCCTATGTATTTCATATGGAATATTATGTAACCTTGTGTTTTGCACCCCATGTGTTTGATAAATGTTGTGTGTGGGATTTAAAACTTGGAGTCTTCATCATAGATGTCAAGCATCTTTGATTGTTCAAACTCTTGGGTTTTAAATACTACCTTTTGAAGGCTTCATAGGTGGTTTGTCCACCAAATAGATTAGTTAGTGTAGGGGGGACAAATCATTCGGATTAGAAGCCATAGAGGCTTCATCTTGTATGTCATGTATCCTTGATAGTCAAACGTTAGCTTCAAATCTGTTTCTATGGAAATCTTAAAGCTCATTTCGTCTAACACATAGGTGCATTCCAAGTGTTTGATAATATGCCACAATGAGATGTTACCTTAGAATGTGCTTGAAACTTTAGTCCATTTCATCTTGTTGTGACCCAAGATGGGGGGAATGATCCCAACCTATTGCTTTTTAGATTAGTATTTATTTACCTTTTATCCTCCAAAAACCAAACAAAAAGCCGCAAGACGCAATGTCATTTTTATTCTCTTTCATCATCTTTTCTTATTTATTTCTTTTGAGCATTATAATTAGTTACTAAACCTCCCAAACGTTGTTCTTGTATCAATCCCTGTGGACTCAACACCCTACTTCCAACATACTACGTTTTTAATAGGGTTAATAAGAACTTGATTTTGACACCATCACACACCCCAAACCTTTTTACAAGATTTTGAGTGGAGTTATTGTAGTTTAATATTTGATGTCATCGTGTATCCCACTGCTACTTTTTGTCATGGAGAAATACATTCAGGATTATCTGGTGATAACTGAAAGTCAGGTTGCTCGAAGGTCAAAGTGGGAGTTGATGAACACACTATCCACAGACGTGAATTGCACTTGGTAACAGCTGTAACTGGGGTCTGTGGCTTACATGTAGTCGCAGATGATACCGAGTGCAAGCCAGGTTCTTTCAATTATAGACATCGGTTGAGAGAGAGAGAAAAAAAAGAAGAAAAGTAGAAAAGGAATTGAATTCTGTAGTTCTCTTATCTGTTGTATTTTTTATCCACAAATATATTAACTTACCTGAGAGAAGAGTTGTGGGACTGATATGCTTATCATGCAGAAGCATCACAATGGGAAAATTGGAGAAGGAAACCTAAAAACATGACCTTTTTAATTTGAAAGAAGCAGTACTGCTTTTGTTAGGTTGTGTATTGTTCTATCATAATGAATAAACTTGGGGTTTTCAACGACGTAATAGCTGCACACATGCACAAGTTGTAAGAACCAAGCTTTCGCCCCTTCCTCATTGTGTGTCCTATGATTTCCTGTATCAGTTTCAATATATATTTGATCTCTGGGCTCCCATTGCTTCTCAATTTACGTTGGCGTGATCCACCTTATTACTTTAAGAGCTTACATATGTTACCAGTAATCCTCTTGTGGTGCATACCAGTAGTTTTTTCTTTAAAGGTCTTGTATCTCCCTTTTTTTCCCTCCTATATAAGCTAACCAAACAGAATTCATCAATCTTTGGAGAAGTCTCACTAGGATTGAACCAAGTGATCAGTCTATTATAAGGTTAAATTCATTTGTAAAGAATATGGTTTGCCAACAAAATGCATTTCTATTTTTGATGTTGTAGGACTACATACGCTTGCAATTAGTTGATGTATTAGTTGATGTATGCAGATGTTTCATTGGGTAATTTCTTGCTCTCTCTCGAGGTTATAATAAACTAATTCAAGTTTAGGAGGCGTAGACACCTTGCAATTAAGATTTAGTTCTGTGGCCCCCCTGCAACTCCCATGTGAGGGAAAAAAAGGCCCCAACGACTATAACTCCTTCTGACAGAGAACACTTGGATGGCCTTCTGGCTACACTAAGTAGATTGAGAGGTTCCCTTCCCCCCACTGTGCACATGGCTGTATTTCGAGTTCATTGCTTGTAATGTAATATTATTTCGAGTTTGACACTCGACTGTTCTCATGGGGAGCATAGGAGAGGAGGAAGAGTCATTTTTACTTAGAGAACCGTGAATACACGAATATTTACTGTTGGGTTGTTACTCTCACAAGGTGGAAACACATTGAAGCTGCCCTGTGGGTGACCCTGCTGCTTTTTTAAATACCTTGTTTGCGTACTACAGTTACTATTAATTGTTTCCTCTGTTCCTTCTTGTTTCATTTCTTGTTACTTGTGTAGTTGACTTGTGATTTTGTGTTATTTACATAAAAGAACTGTGAATTTGCAATGGATTGAATTATGAGCTCATAGATTAGTAGCTGGATAATGCTAAAATGTTAGTTGTTTGAAGCTTGCAAATTAAATCTCGTCCTCGATGCTATAGATTTTTATTTACATTCCTGATACACTCAACTGTGTATGGTGTATCTTTAATTTCCAAGCTCTCTCTCTCTCTCTCAAGGTTTTAAAACCCGGATCGGCCGGTTCAACTCGTTAACCGTTATTTGATGGGAAGCCTTGAATGGTATTAGCTTGAATTCCTTCGCTTTTA
The DNA here is from genome assembly GCA_033977485.1 of Hydrangea macrophylla. Taxonomy (NCBI): domain Eukaryota; kingdom Viridiplantae; phylum Streptophyta; class Magnoliopsida; order Cornales; family Hydrangeaceae; genus Hydrangea; species Hydrangea macrophylla. The sequence goes on along the minus strand of CM066998.1, from coordinate 79,787,013 downwards.
TGATTTCATGACCATGTATCAGCATACTGCTGTATTTGAACATTTCAATAACCGACCAAAGCTTTCTCATCATACATCATCGGTATCGCCACACTAATGTACATGCTTATAGTGCTTATGTGGACACATGTTTTTCTTAATATTAGGACTGACATGTACTTGAATAGTGAACTCTTATTGATTTGTGATACCACGACATCTAAAGAACCGTTGTAACGAATATTTTCTTCCAATACATGAAGTCTCATGTTCTGGAAAAATTTCGTCACAACCCCAATTTCTCTCCCCAGCAAAAAATAAAAATAAAAACTGTACAAGTTTTGGCTATTTTCTATCAAATTACAAATTCATGATCGCAAAAAATTCCAACCTAACTCCTAATCTTTGGTAGGAACTACTGAGAACTAGCATCAGGCACAAGTCATGATAACTCAGAAACATGAGGATTTTAAAGAAACAATTTTGTAATGGATTCTACATTCTAACTCCACTAAATTAAGTTGCATCAATTTTCTTAACATTTGTCTGCCAAAAACAACCTTGTTTCAAAGCAAGTTTCTTGGTGGTTGGGAGGTTCATCATACGCGCTGACAGACTATCAGGCATAACACTGCACCAATTGCAATAGTACATAAATGTATCTTTTAAGCTTTGTTTGGTTCTTGGATTTAGTGAGGAAAACAAAGGAAAATATACACTCTATTTGTTTCCACGTAAAATGTTTTCCGGAAATTTTTTTTACATCAATTTGATATAAAAATATTTTCCGGAAAATGTTTTAGTTTGAAACAAACAGAGCGATAGAGGAAAATATTTTCCTTTGTTTGATTAATAAGGAAAACGATGAGGAAAATAAGAAAGAAAAGAGAATAAGTAGAGAAATAAAGTAAACATTTTGAATGTTGTGAGATATTTCCCTTCCTTTATTTATATATTACAATTATATTTTAAATTTTTTTTTTATTTTTAATGTTATTTAAGCATTAAAGAAAACACAAGAGAACTAGTTTTTCGTTCCCTTTTCTTTTCCCTCACAAAATCCATGAACCAAACAGAGCTTTATTGAAAGAGAGATTAAACTATACGCAGCCAAATCGTTCTTATTAATGTTGGGAATGGGCCCACAATCACAACAAGAAAACCACACCCACAATTATGGAGATAAACAGAACAAGAACGACACAACCACGAAAGAAAATCAAGCAAACCAACACAATAAGATTTAAATGTGGTTCGACCCAACAATGCCTACGTCCATGTGCAAAGGCGATCACTACGATTAATATGAAGATTACAAGCACTCAAGACCTCACGTGTATAACTCTCTAACCAAGTTATATGACACACACTTGCTAGAAACTAATCTCTCCCTCACTAGTTTGCAGCCCTCTCTTGTGTATGTAGAAGATTTCCAACCAACCTTATCAATCCCTTAAGTAAGCCCTATATTTATAGAGATTGTATAGTCCTAATCCTAGTTGTAGTAGGATTTACCCCTATGGTAAGTCTTATACAACAAGGAATACTCTTACACACATTCCTATATAAACTAGGAACTTCCACCATCAAAGGAATCCTTATTTGATAAGGAAACCACCAAATAAGGAATCCAATCATAATTAGGAAATCATTCCACTAATGGAATTTTAGGCACAATCCTAACAATCTTCACCTTGCCTCAAATTCCTTCCCATCAGTCCTCAGAGTCTTCATCTTGTAATCTTCAACTTCCACATCGATAGTGCACCACCTTTGCCATCCCCCAAGCTATTCAGCTACACCATTACTCAAGTTCACATCCCCCATGAACTTGAGATCACCAACGTCAACAAACACGAAACGCACGAGCTCCACTTTGCTATTGTGGTCGTTTTTACCTTAAGTAGAAGTTGTCATCATCGAAGTTGCTGGAGCCTCATCATATATTCCCTCAATAGATTTCCCCACTAGCTTCCATACCCTCTTATTCTTCATGATATCTCCAAAATCTGTACTTCCCAACAAAACGTACAAATTTCCAACCTTCTTTTCCAAGAACATTATACGAGAATCCCACTTCACCTTTATGAAGCCTCTCTTCGCGACAAACGAGCATCCTTTGGAATCCAACATTCCCAAGGAAATTATGTTTCTCTTTAAACCCGGAATAGGAATCACGTCTGTCAAAAGCCTTGTCAACACATTTGAAGTCTTGATTCGAACGGTTCCAACACCCTTGATTTCTCCGACTGTGTTGTTCACCATATAGACTTTTCCCTCCATCGGTTTGTAGGAAGAGAACCAATCTACATGCGAACACAAGTGAGCAAAACAAGCTGAATCAAGAACCCAATCCATGGTTTTCTTCTCTTCCTCTATAATTGTCATGATTTCTACGACATCTTCATCTGAATGTTCCAACACGTTTATAATGGTACCACTATTATCCTTCTTCGCTGGGCAATGTCGCATAAAGTGACCCTTCTCTCCACAATAGTAACACTCCTTATCCTTCATAGGAGTTCTATGTCGTGCTCCTCCACTTCCGCCTCCACTAGAGTTCTTCTTCCCTTGCCTTGGCCTTTCTTGTGTAACAAGTGCTTGTGCATCTTCCAACTTTTCCTCTTTGTTATCTATCTTCTCGCTAGAGAATAGAGCTTTCTTCACCTATTCCACCATTATGGTATCTCTCCCATACAACAATGTATTGAATAATTGATTATGGGTAGATTTTACCGACGTAAGGTGAATGATAGCTTTGTCCTCGTTGTCTAATTTGAAACCAACGTTGGATAACTCGTACAATAATTTGTTAAACTCACCTACATGGGCTTGAAGATTAACTCCTTCTTTCCGCCTAAAGGAGCACAACTCTTGCTTCAACATAAGATGGTTGGTGAAGTTCTTCCCCAGATAGAGATCCTCAAGCTTTTCCCACAAAGCTTTTGCGGAGGTCTTCCCCATGACGTCGTACACCACATCGTCCACCAAACTAAGCCGTATGGTGATAACGGCTTTAGAGTTAATCCTCTTCCACATCATGTCGGTCATCCCTTCCGGCTTGTTATCTTCACCGCACAATGCATCCTCTATACCTTGTTGCACCAAGGCGTCCTTCATACGCACTTGCCACATGCTGAAATTCTTCTTGCCATCGAACTTTTCTATTGCCATTCGTATATCCCCAAGCGAACTATCTCCAGCTGCCATGGATTCTCAACTGAGCTTTGATACCACTTGTTGGGAATGGGCCCACAATCACAACAAGAAAACCACACCCACAATTATGGAGATAAACAAAACAAGAACGACATGACCATGAAAGAAAATCAAGCAAACTAACACAAGATTTAAATGTGGTTCGGCCCAGCAATGCCTACGTTCACGTGCAAAGGCGATCACTACGATTAATATGAAGATTACAAGCACTCAAGACCTCACGTGTATAACTCTCCAACCAAGTTATATGACACACACAATTGCTAGAAACTAATCTCTCCCTCACAAGTTTGCAGCCCTCTCTTGTGTATGTAGAAGATTTCCAACCAACCTTATCAATCCCTTGAGTAAGCCCTATATTTATAGAGGTTGTATAGTCCTAATCCTAGTTGTAGTAGGATTTACCCCTATGGTAAGTCTTATACAACAAGGAATACTCTTACACACATTCCTATATAAACTAGGAACTTCCACCATCAAAGGAATCCTTATTTGATAAGGAAACCACCAAATAAGGAATCCAATCATAATTAGGAAATCATTCCACTAATGGAATTTTAGGCACAATCCTAACAATTAACTGGAGAAGACATTGGTCTTATGTTGTACTTGTTCAAACCATCTGAATCGGTTTTCTCTACCACCATAGCTCCATCTAAACCATTGGTATATGGTGCTTTTTTATTTTTTGGGTAGTTGATAGTCGTCTCTGAAAACCAATAAAAGAGGGTGCAGCCCATGTACATAGGACTAGCACCAAAACGTATCCAACTACAAACACCATGCACAGAATATGGGTGTTGATAAGGGCAAGTTCATTTTTTAATTTGGACACCTTTTTTAGGTAAAAAAAAACCTTACTGCTTCTTTTAAGGGCACCTCCCACTAATTATATATTTAAGAAGTTTAGGTTTTATTTTTTTTACTTTCTAAATAAGGGTCGTGTTTGTTATTCAACTGATATCCAGTAAGTCTAAATCTCTCTTTCTTATTCCTCCCTAACTTTTGATCTTCTTCTTCTTGCTTTTTTATTTTATGTGAATCTATAATCATACATTATTCTAGGGTTTATTATAAACAAGAGAAAACCTAGGTCTTGAAATTTCGACTCTCTGAAATCTTGACTTGTGATTAATTTAGTTTATACATATAACTGAGAACAAAACATACTACACGAGAAGTAGACTAACCCAACTGTTTAAATGTGTTTACGTGAAACTGTAACCTTTACAGCCACGGTTTTTGTGTGTGTGTGTGTGTGTGTGTTGTCGTCATAATATCAATGAATTCATGAACACGGAGTCTGCTAGCATCTGATCTCCTTTTCTTTGTGTTAGAATCAGAGTTTGTCTCTTCTCGTTTTGGTTCTGGGTATGTAATCTTTCATATTTGGTTATGTTTGACTTCTAATTGCTTCTATGTGCGCAGTTGAGATTGATCCAAAAAAAAAAAAAAAAAATCAACCCACCCATGTTTTTTTTTATTGTTATATATATATATTTATTTTTTTTCCAACTATTTTACTCCGTTTTGCTAGTTAAGTATTATTCTACCATGTTTTAATTATTCTTTTTGACTCAATACAATGAATTCCTTAGTAAATGATATCCGTATATAAGTATTCAGCACATGCCGGAAAAAAAAAATTAAGAATAGAAGATGTTGAAAATTATTTGATACCTTTACCAAATATAATGGAAGACAAACGTCCAGATATCGATGTAACACCGTATTTTTTCATTAATAAAGTAATTTTTTTACCAAATATAATAGAAGATGTTGAAAATTGATTTTTTAACTTAAAATTATATGCCCTAATTAAAAATGAATGTGCCAGGCACTCCATAATATATATGTAGTTAAGAAACTCACATGAGGTGATTTAATAAGTAATCACGCCTTAGCTTCTCGTTCGGCCCCGCACACATTGACACTGGCTCATTAAACTCCGAATAAACACTTTCACATACGATGCCTCTCTTCCCAGATATTACAGCACCCAATTTCACGTGGATTGGACTTTGAATTTCTGTCATCACCTCTGGCAAAAGATCAATATTAGATTGATCCCATAGGAACAAAATGTACTATATAGTTACCTCAGGAGGGGATTGTAAAACGTCCTAAATTAACCATAGATGTTACCTTAGGCTATCAAGCAATAAAAACGTGAAGAAAATTGGCCGCCTAGCCAGAAAAAAAAAAAAAAAACTTGAAGAATATTACCCGAGATAAAAATACTCATGCCTCCAGTAATTAAATCCTAGTCCATAACTTAAAACTATAGAATGTCGACAAACCAACTTGCTTCAACATACAATGGTTGATTTACTTTTTACATGATACTTCAATAGCAATAATACTACGGAAGGTTCATACAATTTCCGACGTCTTTGGCATGGAATTCCAAACCCTACTAGCTTCTCCGGTAAATAAACTGCTTTACCACAATTTAAGCCAAAATAACTTAACCATATATAGAGTAGTATAAAACGTGGTACGGTAGGGGTATACTTCTTCCTATCTTAGGAGAAATAGATTAAAATATAAAATAATTTTTTAATCATTTTTTGTTAAGTAAAGTTTAAAATGAGAAAATATAATCGTTTGTGAATTTTGTAGTACTATAAGTTCACTAGATTTTGGTGGTGTCATTACAATATTAGGTGATTTAAAACGGGAACGCCCAAATTGGCGTTCCAAAATGGGAGTCGATAGGGTCTGATAGTTTTCTACACTACAAAAAATGCAACTTTTGGCGACCAAAAAACAAAACAACGGTTTATAACCGTGGTTAATTAACGAGAGTTAAATGACCAACCGTGGCTAATAATGATGGTCAAATATCCATTGTTAAACAATGTATTTGATTTACATATAATGGCGTGTTCAACACTAACCGTGGATAACCGTGCATATTTAACCACGGTTATATTACAACCGTCAATTGTATTTAATGTAACGACACCGTAATTACTCCAAGTGTTGTTTTGTATTCTTAATTAGATATATATATTTTTTTTATGGCTAAAATTCTTAATTAGAGTTTGATTCTACGTGGGTTTCCCAAAAACTGTTCCCTCTCACGTCTTTGAGACGTGAGTGAAATCTGCTTCACATTAATTGATCGCATATTGTCTCATCCTCCATAGCATTCCTTTCCATCAACCATTGATGGTTGATGATAGCTCAACGGTATGCATATCTATGCTAAGTGCTCTGTTTTCTACTCCTCTTTTTTTTTTTTTGCTTATCAGTATTGGACTGCACGAGTAACTACTCCCACTAGTATTTTGATCAGAGTTTCAGAAAACCCTAATGGAAAGATAACTCATCTGTTTTTTTTTTCTATTGACGTCACAGTTAATAGAGAATGCCAAGTTCAGAATTTTCCACAAGATAATTGGTTGATTGTGGAGACCCTACTGGTTTCGTGAAGGTATGTGCCATAAATCCAAATTATTAACAGTAGTAGTTGAGGGTAGGGTTTCTATTTGTAGCTATAAGTGCCAAAATTCATTGGGGTTTTGTTTGCTTTTCTATGTGAATTGTTTATATAAAATGATGAAAGTGGAAAACCCCATCACCGGACTATTTATGTTTTATTCTTAAACATGAACATCCCAAGAGTTGGGTATATCTGTATTTGAATAATATATATATATTTAATTTCTTTCATTGTCTTTGTTATTTTGAAATTGGGTAGCAATCGTTTTTGTATTGTTACCAAAATTGGGATATCCCAATGCTATGAACACGGCTGGTCCTGAGATATTACAGACTCTATGCGAGATTAGTAGACCGGGGCCCTATACACAATGAGGGTTTGGGAGCAGCGCCCCCGAAGCAAAATTTTTTTTTGGGGGTCTTTTTACATATATTTGCAAGTATATTTATATATTATAGTTTGACTTGTGAGTTATTTATTGGCATTTTTGAGAAATCAAAGTTTTAGTTAATATAGTATGTATCAAGAATCAAATGCATAAAGATGACATATGTACATATATAGGTATGGAGAGTAATTTTCCCTTTCGTATGGTGGGCCCCAAGCCCAAGCATGTGTCGCATGTGCTCAGGGTCGGGCCTGGCTATAAAAGTGGTATGTGGTCTTTGCTTTTACGACAACGTCCACGTCCACAATATGTGGTACCCTTTTAATAAAATTTGGGATTTCCTAAATTTGGGAACCATCACATTATTGCTGGGTAGCAAATAGCAATATAGCATAGTTGAAAAAAACTCATGTAATGTTATGGTTCCTAAATTTGAATCCCAAATTTTGGTACCCAATTAGAGTCTTGTTTCCTTTGGCATGTGAATTGGTTATGTATAACAATAAAATTGGACAAACTCATAACTCAGACAAATTCTTAGTAAGAAAGTGAAAACCTGGCAGTAAGGTTTTGTTCCCTTTTTATTTTATTTTTTTCTTGTTAGCTTAAGGACAAAAATTTATTAAGAAAGCCATCATATGATTACTCCAAATGCCATGGAACTAGCCAAAGGTCATACGAGAATTTGGTCGGTTTTCTTTAATTCAAATATAGGGGAATTATGGCTCCATTTCACTTCATAACCCTATGTTGCCAATGCTAAGTGCTTACCATATTTGACAGTTTTTGTGAATGTTTTGGGTAAGGACCTTGGCATGAAGTACTTTTTTTTACCAATTGGGTTAAACCGTTGCCTTGTTAAGTGTCAATAAATGGTAGTAATGTACCACATTTTGTGTACTTTTGATGCCATTTATTAGTAATTACTTAGGATGTCATTTTGTAGTCATAAGTTTTCATTTGATAGTTGTACATGTAATATCAATGCAATATAATATTTTCATTTAAAAGGTGTTGGTGGTACAATTGTTGGGGGTAACTATTACAGTAAAATATTTGGGAATTATGGTAATTTTTTTTTTTGGTTGAACTTTTTCCTAGTGCTTTGTTCTTTGTTCTTTATGTTTTCTAGTGCTTTTGGATTTGTTTTGAGGCCTGTAGTTGTCTATACCATATGTAAAGCTTGTTGCTATGTTTGATAAAGCTGGCTCTTGTTAAGTAAAAAAAAAAGTTGCAAGAAAAGGTAACAAATTAGTAGTTTCTATTATAAAATTGAGTGCATTTTTGCTCACCCCAATTTTGCTCACTCATTGCTTATCTAAGTCATTCATTGGCTAGGCGAGTAGGACCCACCACGTTAAGAGGGTAAAATGGAAATGAATAAGTGATGGGTCACCCACCCATCCAATCAAAGGTTTGGGTGAGCTATGAGTGAGCAAAAATAGGGTGCGAGTGATATTGCATTAATCTATAAACTCATACGAATAAAACAAATAAAAATACTAAATTGTTGCTTATTCTCTTTAATTTCCTGTTAGTAGATTTTAAATGAAAAAAATAATGAATGTTATTATGTATAGCTGTAGCGTTGTAGGAAATATCTAAGAATGGATGGCCTTAAACTTACTAAGAATGCTTGAAAGCATTGGTCTTAGAACCAAAAAATGTGATGACCACTAGAGAACCTTAAATATGAAAGAAAAAATAACGAAGTCTTATGTCGTTGATATACATGTCTATTTTGATTCTTATATGTCAAATGATATGTTTTTTAATGCTTGTTCTCCGAATGACATCTTAATTAAGTAATTCTTACACAAGTCTTATTTGTCATAGAGATTATATATTTTTTTTTCTTTTTTGATTAATTAGCGAGGACTAATCCTTCAAACTAGTTGATAGCTAGCATTTAAGAACTCTCATATTTTAAGAAATTATAAACATAAATAAATCTTTAGCATTTTTATCTCAAGACTTAACTGGCTTGTTCTCTATTGTGAATTTTCTTTAAAGCAGACCTTTAGTGAACCATATATCCCAGGTTGACGTGGAATAAAAGCTATGAATAAGAGTTGGATTGAAATGGAAAATAGGGCACATGGGTCATACATTCAAGGGGCCAATTCATTTCTAGACTTTGCGTTCGCTAACCAGCCTCCTGATTCAGTGATATATTGTCCATGTAAGAAATGCGGCAATGTTATATTTGTTAAAAGACAAGTTGCCTTTAAGCATATAATTATACATGGGTTTCTTCCAAATTATACGAATTGGATTAAGCACGGCGAACCCATATTCGCCTCTAGGCGTGGTGATGGTGATCATGAAAGTATAAAAGATTCACATATGAGGGATGATATGGTTGGGATGATACATGATGTACTCGGAATCCCAAACATTGATAGCCAAGCGAGTGGCGATGATGAGAATAGAGAGGGCCCTGATGTTGACACAGAGGCATTTTTTAAACGTCTTGACGATGCTGAACGGGAATTATACCCAGGGTGTCATAAGTTCACATCACTATCATTTCTTGTCCTAATGATGGTTATAAAGGTGATGTCTTCTTGGAGTGATAAATCTTCTCGCTAATATTGCAGTTGTTCAAAGAGGCACTTCCCGACGGTGAAACACTACCAAAGTCTTTCTATGAAGCAAAGAAGATTACGGATGACTTGGGCTTCACCTACAAGAAGTGGGATGCATGTTCCAATGATTGTATGATATACCGAAATGAGTACAAAAACGTTACAGAATGTAAGTATTGCCATAAATCTAGATATAAACAATTTGAAGGTCAGGGAGAAAATGATGAAGATAAAAGTCGAAAGATTGCTGCTAAACAGGTAAGGTACTTTCCTCTAAAGCCAAGACTTAAGAGATTGTTCATGTCGTCAAAAACAGCTTCTCTTATGAAATGGCACGCAGAAGTACGCACTGAAGATGGAGTTCTAAGGCATCCCGCAGACTCTCGAGCTTGGAAAGATTTTGATCAACGATATGGTGACTTTGCTAGTGATTGTCGTAATGTTAGGCTTGGGTTATCTGCCGATGGATTCAATCCGTTCAGGATAATGAGCATCGCTTATAGTACTTGGCCTGTTGTCCTATTTCCATACAATTTGCCACCGTGGTTGTGCATGAAGCAACCATTTCTTTATTTATCAGTTCTTATTGATGGTCCTCGTGCACCAGGTAACAAAATAGATGTATACTTGCAACCTTTAATTGAGGAGTTAAAGGAATTGTGGGAGGAAGGTGTTCCCACTTATGATGCATCTATCAACAAAATGTTTTGTATGCATGCTGGATTGCTATGGACAATAAGTGACTTTTCTGCATATGCTAACTTGTCAGGATAGAGCACAAAAGGTCGATATGCTTGTCCTTGTTGCAATAAGGATACCCAATCCGAGTGGCTTTCTAATGGGGGAAAATTCTATTATATGGGACACCGTCGATTTTTAGATGCAGGTCATAGGTTTCGAAATGACCGAGTGTCTTTTGATGGAATGCGGGAAAAAGAACTTCATCCAAAACGATTGGCGGGGACTGATCTATTACATCAGTTAGATGAGTTAGAAGCCCAACCATACATATCTAAAAAGAGAAAAAAAAAGTGATGATGGTAGTGTGGATATCGATGAATGGAAAAAACATTGGAAGAAGAAGAGTATATTCTTTGAGCTACCATACTGGAAATATAATGAAATTCGCCACAATCTAGATGTTATGCATATTGAAAAGAATGTGTGTGACAATGTTTTGTGGACATTATTAGGTATTGCAGGAAAAATGAAGGATAATTTAAAATCTCGGCGTGACCTAGAAGAAATGGGTATTAGAAAACCACTTCATCCTAAGAAACGGAGCAACGACAATTTTTACATGCCTCCTGCTTGCTTCACGATGAGTAAAGAGCACAAGAACATATTTTGTAAAGTGCTAAAGAATGTCAAAGTTCCAGATGGCTATGTGTCAAATATTTCTCGATGTGTACATCTTAAAGAGCACAATATTGTTGGTCTTAAGAGCCACGATAGTCATATCATAATGCAACAATTGATTCCTTTAGATGTACGAAGATCACTGCCTAAGAATGTGAGCAAAGCATTGATTGAACTAAGCAATTTTTTTAGAAAGTTGTGTTCAAAAGTAATGACTCCAAGTGACTTTGAAGCTCCGCAAGATCGTATTGCAATTATTCTATGTCATCTAGAGAAAATATTCCCACCATCGTTCTTTGATATTATGGAGCATTTGCCCATTCATTTAGCAGAGGAGGCAATGATTGCTGGACCTGTACAATATCGGTGGATGTATTGCATTGAGAGGTATGCTAATTCTTTCTAGCTGTTCTCTTTTTAGTATAAGGAAAATTTATGCTAAAAACTGAACTAAAAAATGTGTCACTAGGTTTCTATTAACATTGAAGATTTATGTTCGCAATCGAGCTCATCCCGTGGGATCTATTGCTGAAGGATATCTGATGAAAGAATGCATGAATTTTTGTTCAAGATATTTAGATCATGTTGAAACCAAGTCAAATAGACCGCCTCAGAATTATGATGGCAGTGACAAATCAAGCAAACCGATGGGCCGCCCCTTAGGAAAAGGACAAAGCTTATTTCTCGATAATGTTACATGGGCACAAGTACATCGATATGTGCTAGTAAATTCTGATGTGATCACTCCTTTTCGAGAGTAAGTCATATTTAAATTATTTAGTTTATGTAAATATGAGTGATTCTGTAGTACTTGAATATGGATCACCATATATATATGCTTCACAGGGAACATCTTGCATCCCTTAGAAGGATGACATCTCGAGCTGGAGAGCACCAAATATCTCGCCTTCATAATGAAACATTTCATACATGGTTGGAAAATCATGTAAGTGAAACTTGTTTCTTGACAAGACCACGGTCCTGTTGGAGTTAGAAAATCACATATTCTTTTTGCATAATAAATGATTAATGGAAATATGTAGGTTGATCAGTTGAAACGAACAACCAATGCACAAGTATCTCCTGAAGTTGAAATATTGGCTCACGGCCCTGACCATTGGGGATGGAACTACACATGCTATATTATAAATGGGTTTAGATTTCGCACAAAGAAGCGTGAAAAGAAAAGAAGCACTCAGAATAGCGGAGTTAAGTCGACGGCAAATTCAATGAGCTACGCAAGTTCACGGGACAGAAATCCTCGTGCAGGGGATGTTACTTTTTATGGTTCTTTGAAAGATATCATTGAAATACGCTATACAAATGAAGTTAAATATGTGTTATTTAAGTGTGATTGGGTTGACAATAATATAGGAAGAAAGCAAGATGAGTTTAATTTCACGATGGTAAACTTTGACCATTTGTTATACAAGGACAATCAATTGGGAGATGAACCTTTCATCTTGGCATCCCAAGCAAAACAAGTATGGTATGTACAAGACCCAATACAAAACAATTGGCATATTGTTGCGACAATGTCGCAAAGAGATCTGTTTGATATGGGTACGAAAGGTTCTATAAAGATTGACATGACAAATCAGTAGGTGGAGCCGTATAGTGGTCAAGATTTGGATGAAACCACATTCATTAATGACGACGATGTCCCATGGGTTAGGAAAGGAGTTGATGAGAGAATAGTGGGGGCCAATAGTGACGAGGACGATAATGATCATGTTGAGTTTAATGAGTTGGATGAGTGACACTTTTCTGAATTCCATATATGAATGCTCTCATGTGATGATTTTAATGAAACCTCTTTTGTTAAATAATGATTGAGAATTTTTTTTATACTTTTATATGCATTCAATTGTTACAATTCTTGTTGAGATTAATGTGTTGGATTTTACTCTTTCACTTACTCATTTACGATAATCTACTCAGTAATTTTGTGTATCTACTTGTTAGCTATAACATTGATACCTATGTGATAATGCTAGAATAATTAAGATGCCGCCAAAGTCTATTCGTTGGCCTGCTAGATCACTAATTGATACCCAACCCCAACCCCATCCCCAATCCCAACAGCAACCCCAGCCCTAACAGCAACTTCAGCCTCAAACTCAACCCCAATCCCAACCCCAACTTCAGCCTCAAACTCAACCCCAGCCCCAAATTCTGCCTCAAACTCAACCACATACCCTACCCCAACTTCACGCTCAAACTCAAACCCAGCCCCAAACTCCAACCCAACCCCATGTAGAATCTGATGTCGTCAAAATCAAGTTCTTATATTACCCTTTTACAAACGTGGTATGTTGGAAGTAGGGTGTCGAGTCCACAGGGATTGGAGTGCAACAATACTTGGTGGGCGCTTAATAACCAATTATAATGCGAAGAACAATTAACAAACTAAGACATAGAAATGAGTCTTTTCGACTATGGATTTGATTCAAATAGTGTTAAATTCAATCACAACGCCTATTTAGAAAATGGTAATTGACTTTGAACAAAGCTAAGTTTAAGCTAGTAAAGTTTGGGGGTTTTGCAAATGGAGGAATCGTGGTTGGGGAGCATTCCCCCACCTTGGACCAAACAACACATGACGTCCATACTCGTAGCACATTCTAGAGTAAAAAATCCCATTGTGACAAACCATCAAACATGTGGTAGACAACCAACATGCTAGATGGATGTTCCAATTCAATACATGGGTGTAGGGTTAGAGTTTAGAGATTTAGCAACTTCCAATGCTTGACATTGGAAGTGAAGTCTCAAAACACCCACCCATACACCCATGAACTCTAGATATGCTACAAAGTATGTGATTTCTACAATAAAATGCACATGGGTCCAATGGTGGGTTTATGATCCCCAACCTTCAAGGTCTAGCTACTCATAATTATAATGACAACAATATTAAAGAGAGGGGAGATGAAATTATACCAACAAGAGAAAATCACCATAAATGCCATAGGATATCCAAAGAAATCTTCAATAAAAACTACTAAAAATTCAATGCATTGACCCTCTCTTCTCTCTAACACTAAATGGAAGTAAGTATTGGTAGATGGGGAGTGAATGAGGGAGAGAGCTTCTAAAAAAAACAAGTTAACCCTAGCAAAACATTATCACTAACTATATATAGTCCTCCCACAAAAAGGGCAAAGTTGTAATAAAAAGAGAGACTTCAGCAGAGGCGCGAATCGATCCCTTCGTAATGGGCGGATCGATCCGCCTTTCATCTGGGGAATTACCGGCTTCTCGAGAAGACGCGGATCGATCCGCTCATATTGGCCGCATCGATCCATTTATAGGAGTTTCTCGCAGAATGGCCCAGCAAAGACGCGGATCGATCCCTTCACAAATGCGGATCGATCCGCCCTTTTCGAAACTGATAGAGAATTTCTTTTAAACACACGGATCAATCCCCTCTAAATGGCGGATCTGATAGAGAATTTCTTTTAAACACACGGATCGATCCCCTCTAAATGGCGGATCGATCCGCCTTTCCTGAAACTCCTTTCTTGCTCCTTTTTACTTCAAGAGTGCCAAAAGGGTTGGGTTCCACTATACCCAAGCATGCATAACCTAAAAAAAGAGACCTTTATTAGTTAACAGAGGATAACAACAAGAACAATCAAAAACACAATTTATCCATTAAGTCTCCGATTTGAGTAATAATTTGGGTCCAATACAGGTAAAATTATGAAGTTTTAAAATGCAAAATTGGACACGAATCACACCCCCCAACTAGCATGTTGCTAGTCTCTTAGCATCAAAGCTAAAAACCAAGAGATTTAAGAATAACCTTGCACAACAACTTATTTAAAATGAAAGATAAACCGTTTTCGTGGGGAACACGATTGCATTGAGCATATGCAACAAGCCGTTAAACCTCTAGGTTACCCATAGAGGCGGAGTGTTGTCTCCGGAGGGTTCTAAGAATGATACCCACAAACATTTTGCTTCCTCATGATATTTGCCCATACTGTAATGCCGACACTCCACATAGTCCCAAGAGTTTTCAAAAGATTTTAGTACATGACATGCGAATCCAACAAGTTATCAAACTATCAAGATTATGAGATAAATTTCATTGAGCTCAATCTTGGATGCGTGTGTTGTGTGAAGTGCATAACTACAACTATCAAGGAGATTGTAATGCTTTCATCCTCTGAATTTCGTTCGAAAGTGCGCTTCAACTCAATTCTCACCGGTATTACACTCTAAAAAGAAAAACACTCGAAGGTAATACTCTCGGGGCATGCGGGTAGATAGAGTAATAGAAATAGGAATCAAAACCACGCACATGCCAATGATGAAAAACGTAAGAGTGAAAAACGAGTAAAATTAATCTCATGAAAGATACCATTCACTAGAGGGTGTGGGATAACTCCAACTACTTGTCATGAACGCTTCAAACTCCGAATCACAAAACTTTAGAATCAACAAGGACCGCAAGGGTGTTGTAAAGTGGGGAAGGTGTTATGGGCTGGAGGGCAAGGGAAAGGAGGGGGAATGTCTGTGTACGAACATGGGATTTATTGGAATGCATGATTACAAATGCGCACAAGTGATGGATTGACGAGAAAATTTCTTTGAAATTCAAAAGGAGAGTACAATTGATCATGAAGTTTTTTTTTTTTTGTACTCTCAAAATTACATGATTCAATCTCCTTTACAACTTTACACACGCAATCTCATGCAAATATATCCCAAGAATGAAAGTCAAACACGGACATGGAAAGTGTACGGTTAAGTGAAGGGTGAGTATACGTGGTTGCGGCTAGAGATGGTCAAGCAAAGGCCCTAAGATCAATTCTTAGAATAATGCGATTCTTTGTTCTCCCCTATAATGACAAGTAATCAGGAGTTTCCTTCTACATAATGATTTCTCTAATGAATGATCAAAACAAGAAGATGAGATTATCTACAACTTTGTATGTTTTTCAAAAATAGAGAATTGACATATGTAGCACTCAACAGTGGGAAAAAGGATCGAAAGCTCACAAAGGTACCGTCTCCACATATGTTTTAAACGATTTTCGGATAACAATTGCATTAAAACACCATCCTAACACAAGTAGTCATGCAACGTATTTGATAATCCAAGATTTAAACTTCATGCAATTCACTATAATCAAGCTAGTTATGAAGCTAGCAGGATTACAAAGTGTCACATACTAAAATCAGAAGAAAATTCTCAAGACATGTGTCTTTGCTCGGCATTAGAATGGGGCAACTATGCTAAAGTCATTGGAAACACAAGAATTTTTTTTTTTATTATCCAAAAGGAACTCAAACCGCGATGAGAGAAGCTAGCAAGCTCTCACACCTCCCAACTAGGACTGAACATTGTCTTCAATGAAACAAGAAGGTACAAGGGGAAGAACAATATTACCGGCGGCAAGTAAAGGGAACAGTTGGTAATAAATTGTGCCTGTAAGGTTAGAATCCAGAAAGAAAGAGCAAGAAAAGAAGAGGAAGAATTGTGACATGGCATAAAGGTTACAGAAATAAGCATAAGCCAACAACAATCCATAGACATCCATACTGAGTTAGCAAAATCTAAGAACAAAAAATAACACAATCATCCAAACCCACAAGTACAACTCCATCCAAAACAAAAGAAACAAACGAGCATCCTAAAAAGAACATCCACAAAAGAGAACTAAAAAGTCCCCCCAACTACTCATCGCCATCTCTGTCTCCATCTCCACCATCAAAAGGGTCCGAACCACCAGTGCCACCATACGCACCAGAACCTCCAGCATCGCTATAGTAACCTGGACCACCAGCATAAGGGTCTGAACCACCAGTGCCACCATACGCACCAGAACCTCCAGCACCGCTATACGTGCCTGGGCCGCCTGCGCCACCATACGGGTCGCGGAAGTACTCAGGGACATCGGCGCCTGGGTACTGCATCTGGAACGAGTCACTCTAGAAGCGTATCAACATGCTGATGTCTCGCCGATAACTCATACTGAACCCATCAAACTCGCCCCTCAGGCTACGAACATCGCTCCATATCCCGACAATCTCCACACCCTGCTGCCTCTGCTCGGTGCTAAGCGTCTCAAATCGACGGTGTAATTGGACCATACCCTGTGCAGGCTCCTCCTCCTCCACTGCAGCCTGTACTCCAGACGGTCCCTCCTCTACCCTGGTCCGCTTGGACACAGACCTAACCTATGCGTCGCTACGCGAAAGCGTCGTCCCATTGATAGGGGCCGGCGTGTCTATTAGGACATCGGTTGCAAAGGCCTCGCACCTATATTGGGTGCATAGCCGGGTAATAAGGGTAGGGAAAGGGAGGCTAGCAATGGCGGCAATGTCATTCGACGTTGCGATCAGGTGGGTAATGATTAGGCTCGCGAAGTCGACTCGGGCGGTGAGGTCGGTGATAGCGTACAGGAGGGTACCATGGTCCCCCCTGACGGTCTTGTGGCGAGTTGGCCACACCGCAGCAGTAAAAATGATATTACAGTAATGGTAGAGTTTGGTGAAGGTGGATGGGGCAATCTGGTCCCCAATCCACTCAGTCGGTCGTCCCGCAAACCGTGTGGCAATGAGATTAAGGTCAGGTCGCAATTGGTTCAAATCAACAAGGTAGGGTTCGGGGTCCTCCACGTGGGGAATCCCCATGAACACGGCCAACGACGCTGGGGTGACCGAAATGCGGACACCGGGTATGTATGCCCCAAAAGAGTGGTCGCGAGTGGTGACGAGACTCGCGAAGAAAATCCGAACCCAAGTCTCGTTGTACCCTCCCGAATGCTCCAACTGGGGGAGCCACCAGCGCGCCCTAAAGATTTGGACCACATTGTCCGGAAAATCAAAAATAGCAATAGGTCGTTCAGGGAGGATGGATTTCTTAGATTTGAAGTAGTTTACGAACCACTGCTTCTCGATTTTGGACCAGAAACGGTCATAGCCACGAGCCGGGGAGCACTCGGTTTTGTTATACTTTAAAGGATTCACCATTGTGCTTGAAAAACAACAAGAGCACGCGCACAAATAAGACGATGAACGAAACGCTAATGAAATGCTCAAGTACAGATTCATATGAACACCCAAGGTATGTGCACACCTAACCCATAGGCATGAAATTTTGGGACAATTTATGGAATGCCCAAAAGGACATTAAGCACGGGACACGGGCAAAGTGCACGGGCAAAAGATGCGAACGCACGTGCACGATCGACGTACACGTGTATGGCAGTGCATGGGGTGAGTGTGACATGCCACAGGCCATGAAATCAATAGTAAAGATCGCACACAAGAATGATAGCATGCACCTAAAATGAGAAAATATGAACAATGCACGCGACGGTTTGAAAAATGCACGTGTGGATTGGAAGAATGCACGGTGGGATTTCAATGCGGCGTTCTTCCGAACACCTTGTGGGCAGATAGAATACTCTCAACAACAAACAAGATATAGAACATGGATTTATCCCAAACAAGCCACAATGTGGCTTGAGCAAGAGGCACAGTCAAAATGCATGAGAAATCATCCCACAATGTAAAGAAAATGATGAAAAATCAAGCCCTAAGGTTAAGATTTCCAAAATAGTGAGCAAAGGGAGAATTCATTCATCTTAGGGGGCAATCATGATCAAAACATGAAAAACAATCAATGAAAGTTGTTATATTCATACCTTGGATGGATGATGTTGAAGATCAAGAGAATGAGAGAGCACAAAGGGGAGATTTGGAGAAGTATGGGTTATGGGGTTTGAGAGGGTTTGTGGGAGTTTAAAATCAAATGAGAAGTGATCTCATATAAAAACCGCTGCTGCTTCCCGCGGATCGATCCGAAGTCAGGTCGGATCGATCTGGCCTTTTAAAACAGTGTTAATGTGCCCTTTCAAATTCGCGGATCGATCCGCTTATATTGGCGGATCGATCCATTTATAGGGGTTTCTCGCAAAATGCTCCCCAGAATCCACGGATCGATCCGCTTGAAATTTCTGAATCGATCCATTTACAAAGTTTGAAAGCAGTGTACCCCCCAAAATTCGCGGATCGATCCCTTCGCAATGGGCGGATCGATCCGCCTTTTCTCAATTTTGTCAATATCTTCCCCAAGAACCTGCGGATCGATCCCCCAAATACCTGGATCGATCCGCCCCTTGTTCTTCTCAGTTGTAAACTTTGGAATTCCATTTGGATGAGGGCAAAATGTGGATGCAATGGACACGACTACGAACAAAATTTATGCCAAGAATGAAACGTGGGGCATACAAAAAAAAAAAGAAGAGTATAGCTCACAAGAGCCTACTCAACCCCAACCTTGGGGTCATCCAGAGGAATTGACACCAACTCGGTGTCAAAACTTTCAAGAAAAGGTTTGAGCCGTTGCCCATTGACCTTAGAAATTGTCCCATCTACGGGATCTTAAATCTCAACTGCTCCATGGTCATACACTCTATACACAACGTAAGGGCCAATCCAACGGGATTGCAACTTGCCCGAAAATAAGTGGGTTTTGAATCGTATAACAACACCTTGTTACCAACTATGAATTGCTTACGAATAATCCATTTATCATGAAATGCCTTAACATGTGCCTTGTACACTTTAGAACTCTCGTAGAGCTCGCTTCAAATTTCCTCCAACTCGTTGAGTTAAAGCTTTCTCTTCTCACCACTCTCGTCCATATCAAAATTTAGCTTCTTTATGGCCCAATAAGCACGGTGCTCAAGCTCGACGGGCAAATGACATGCTTTCCCATAAACTAACCGGTAGGGGGACATTCCTAAATTTGTTTTATAGGCCGTCCTATACGCCCAAAGCGCATCGGTTAGCCTAGCAGACCAATCCTTCTTCGACGGATCGACCGTCTTCTCTAAAATCCCCTTGATTTCACGATTAGCCAATTCGGCTTGGCCATTAGTTTACGGGTGATACGTGGTGGAGACCTTATGGGTAATGCCATATTGCTCCATCAACCGAGCAAAAGGGGAATTGCAAAAATGCACCCCTTGATTACTAATTATGGCTCTTGGCGTGCCAAAACGGGACAAAATATGTTCTTTGAGGAATTTCAAAACCACCTTGTGGTCATTACCTTGATGGCATGGCCTCAACCCATTTGGAGACGTAGTCAACCGCCACCAAGATATATTCAAAATTATTGGATTTAGGGAAAGGTCCCATAAAGTCAATACCCCAACAATCGAAAACTTCTATAACAAGAATGGGGTTTAGAGGCATCATGTTCCTCCGGGTGACTCTACCAAGAAGTTGGCACTGGGCACAAGCTTTGCAATAAGCATGTGCATCGTTGAAAATTTTGGGCCAATACAACCCGCTATGGAGCACTTTAAAGGCTGTCTTTTGTGAAGAAAAGTGGCCTCCACATGCTTGATCATGGCAAAAAGTAAGACACTCGGTATCTCATCATTATGCACGCATCTCCTCACAATTTGATCGGCACAATACTTAAACACATAGGGATCATCAAAGAAGAATGATCGTGCCATGGTTGTTACCGTTCCCTATCTTGAGTTGACCAATCTTGAGGTAGTCGGCCAGTGACAAGGAAATTCACCACATCGGCATACCAAGGGAGAGTTGAAACATTTAGCAATTGCTCATCCGGGAAACACTCTCTAATAGGCACGGGGTCGACATAACCATGATCAAATGTCAAACGCGATAAATGATCCGCAACAACGTTTTCTACCCCTTTCTTATCTTTGATGGAAAGATCAAATTCTTGTAATAGAAGGATCCATCGAATTAGCCGAGCCTTAGCATCTTTCTTGGAAAGAAGGTACTTGAGGGCGGCATGGTCGGTGAAACAAACGATCGGCGATCCTACAACATAAGACCGGAATTTCTCGAGAGCAAATACTATGGCGAGCAACTCTTTCTCCATCGTGGAGTAGTTGGATTGTGCACTATCTAATGTGCAGCTTGCATAGTAAATGACATGGGGCTTTTTGTCTTTCCTTTGCCCCAAAATGGCTCCGATGGCATAGTCACTCGCATCGCACATTAATTCGAATGGAAGGCTCCAATCGGGCGGTTACATAACTGGTGCGGAAGTGAGCAATGCCTTGAGCTTCTAAAATGCCTCTTGGCAATCTTGGGACCACTCAAAAGGAACGTCTTTGGCTAAGAGGAGACACAATGGTCTAGAGATTGAGCTAAAATCCTTTATAAATCTACGATAGAAGCCCGCGTGGCCCAAAAATGACCTAATGTCTTTGAGATTCCTAGGAAGGGAAAGGTTGGAAATGACATCTATTTTGGCTTTGTCAACTTGCATTCCCTCGCTAGACACAATGTGGCCTAGCATAATCCCTTTTGTCACCATGAAGTGGCATTTCTCCCAGTTAAGAACGAGATTCTTTTCTATACATCTCTTGAGAACCTTTTCAAGATTCTCAAGGCATTCATCGAAAGAATCTCCAAAGACTGTGAAGTCGTCCATGAAGACTTCCAAAAACTTCTCCACCATATCACTGAAGATACTAAGCATGCACCTTTGAAAGGTGGCAGGTGCATTACAAAGTCCGAATGACATCCTCCGATAGGCAAACGTGCCAAAGGGGCAAGTGAAGGTGGTTTTCTCTTGGTCCTCGGGGGCTATTTCTATTTTATTGTACCCCGAGTAACCATCTAGGAAGCAGTAGTGCTTATGGCCCGCTACTTTTTCTAGGACTTGATCAAGGAAGGGTAAAGGGAAATGGTCCTTTCTAGTGACCGAATTTAACTTCCTATAATCAATACAAACACGCCACCCCATGGTGGCTCTTGTGGGTATCAATTCTCCACTCTCATTCTTGATGACGGTGATCCCCGACATTTTAGGGACTACTTGGGTAGAGCTCTTTCATGTTAGGATTAAGCCTCCTTTGCATTTGACATGAAGGCTTGGCTTCATCCTCTAGATAAATCTTGTGGGTGCAAATCTTCGGAGAAATGCCCCTCAAGTCTGCTACACACCGCCTGATAGCACTTTTGTACTCCTTCAACACCTTCATCAATTTTCCTTCTTGACAGGGGTTAAGCTGGGAAGATACTACAACTGGAAAACTCTCGTCTTTACCCAAAAAGGCATACTTGAGTTCACTTGGCAAGGCTTTGAGCTCCAGTATTGGTGTGACTATTTTGGATGGAAGAGGAAAAGCATCCCTCGGAGGTAGTCTTTCAAAATTAGAGGCCCACATGGCCTCTCTTAAGGTTTGTTCGACTTCCATTTCTCCCTCAACTACAACTTCCTCCTCACTCATCTCTGTTTCCATCCCATACTCATGATCACACTCAATAAGGGTGTTATTAATAGCTATGCATTTCTCAACATGTTCAAGAGTTGCTATATTATCATCAATAGAGCATACAGGATTAAGAGAAGGATTATTGCAAGAATCATTAGCACTAATAGCACTAGAAGTATTAAAGAAATCCTGCACCAAAGAGTCAACAAAAGAGATTTTATAAATATCCTCACCATTTTCCTCATCAAGATCAGGTTGCTTAACGAGTGAGAAGATGTTCACATCCACGGTCATATTTCCAAAAGTTAAGCGCATGAGACCAGTCGTATAGTTAATTAAGGCATTAACAGTAGCGAGGAACGGCCGCCCTAAGATGATTGGGATTTGTGATTGTTCATTGACAACGGGTTGCGTATCAAGCACGATAAAGTCCATCAGATAGTAGAAATTACCCACTTGGACTATAACATCTCCTATAATGCCCCGTGGCATCTTAACGGACCTATCGGCCATTTGTAAGGTTACACGAGTCTCTTTAAGCTCTTCTAAGCCTAGTTGGACATATACCGAATATGGGAGAAGATTCATACTGGCACCCAGATCAAGGAGTGCTCTATCTATGTGGTGTTGGCCAATCACACATGTTATAGTAGGACAACCAGGGTCCTTGTATTTGGGTGGAACCTCGTTAAGGATAACGGAGCTTGCATGTGCGGCCATGTAGGCACTTTTTTTGACATTGAGCTTTCTTTTAACGGTGCAGAGATCCTTGAGGAATTTGGCATACGCCGGAACTTGTTTAATTGCCTCTAAAAGGGGAATATTAATTTCAACTTTATTAAATAATTCCAAGAACTCGTTATTCTTGGTGTTCTCAACCTTCTTTTTTAACCTTTGAGGAAATGGTGGATCAGGGTTCAAAAATTCTTGGTTCATAGAATCGGGAGCTTTAGAGAAGTCCCCATCCAAGTCGACCCTAGTCGAGATCAAAGTGTCCCCGCTATTACGTTCGACCTCCACTTCACTCGGATTGGTGCTCACTGGTGATTCTTGGGGAGGTTCTTGGACATTGTTGTCCACAATCTTACCACTTCGAAGAGTGGTGATTCCTTTCAAATGCTCAACGGGGCCATTAGAAGTTGAGGTTCCACCATTAGATTGCCCTTTAGGATTTTGGAAAGGTTGGGCGGGGAGTTTCCCTTTATCAACAACTTGTTGATTTTGAAGCAATTGAGCCAATTAAGCTTGTAAAGCTTGCATGGATTGAGCATGCGATGATTGCATTGCTTGAATGGATTGCTCAAGTTGGCTCATCCTTTGGGACAAGCTATGGTTATGATCCTTGAAGCTTTTCTTGTGAGGAGGCACATAAGGGGTTGCGTGTTGATGCGCCCCTTGATTTTGGGTGAAATGTGGCCCTTGAGATTGAGTAATAGGTGGACCAAAGTTCGGAGGGGCATACGGTGATGGAGGTGGTTGATGCGGATAGTATGGTTGTGGAGGGGTATTGGGTGCTTCTATTGCCCCTTTATTGTTGTGGTAATTGTGCCCCGGAGCACTCCACCTTCCGGGAGGATTATAGGCATCATTTTTGTAAGGATTGAATCTAGGCCTAATGTTCATCCCAAGTTCACATGCTTGCTCCAAAGCTTGGGTTTGGAGGATAGGAAGAACGGGGCATTCATTGGTTGAGTGCTCTGGATCATAACACAAGTAGCAATGCAAAGGATTGATCGGTGCGAGGATCGGGTGAGGAGTGGGGCCAATGGTGACCTTTTGAGATTCCAAAGCCTCCACTTTTCTAGTGAGTTCAGAAATGGATTCAGCCTCACTCGACACTGGGTAAAGGTTATGGTTCAATAGGGCTACGGTGACCAGTAAGGTATGGTCATGAGGGTTGGATGTACCCCACCCTCGCGAAGTCTCATAAACATACTGTAGACACGCAGAATCCGTCGTCCACTCCCGGTTTTTCCTGTTTGTTTTCGGGGTTTCGGAATTAATTTTCCTTTGTTTTGAAATTGATTTGAAAGAAAACAAGAGGTTGATTTCGAAGAAAAGAAGGTCTTTCGAAAACAGATACAGAGTCGCCACTTGGTCTTTAAGGAACCAAGAAACCTAATTTTGACTCACCCAAATGGATAAAGGGCACCAGCCCTTCATAACCAAAGAACTTGGCTCGGGGTTTTGGTACGAGAGAGGAAGGAGCCTTTGTCACGACTAAAACACCCTCAACTCGCCCCGTCTCTCGACGGGCCTCAATTAGCATCCAAATAATCATCTTATACTATGTGTGGTTCAGCAATTACTATTATGATAGTATATTACATTACATAAGAATCTTGAAATGGAAGATCAAAAGATAAGATATCATTCGTAAGATCTTAGCCAAATATCATACAATGCAAAAGTGAAAAATCACACAAATAAACCTAGGAAAAATCGTCTAATCATATATCAATTAATCAAGTTTCCTAATCTAAAGGGGGCATGAATTGTTCTTGAAACAAATAAATCAAAGAAAACAAAGATGCTTAGCAAGCTAGAATGATGCATGTTATTCTTTGAGAAGAGAAGATCTCTCAATCCCCGGGACGGATGAAAAAGGATGATTAGATTGAGGGGAAGCATGAATGTGTGATCATGATCATTCCTTATAATCTTCTTAGATTAGGACTCATAAAAGCCCCACATCTTTGCATGAATGCAATGTATGTATCTATAATGTGTAAAGGTTGTAGTGTGCTTTGTGTTCATGGATTTCTATAATGACTTAGAAGTCTAATATATGTATGAATAAATGAATGGAATCATTATGAGAAGTTTACATATGTAGTATGAACTACTTCGTAAGACATGAGCTAATTTGGAATGCATATAAGCATCAAATCAAAGGATGAAAGTTAAAATGTGCTTGCTATGAATAGTGGACAGAACAATAACATGGTGTTTTGGAAATTGAAAAGAGGGGTTAGAAATGTTTTCAATGCATAATTTTTTTATGTAGATCTTCCTTATTGAGTCTAAAACACAACCCAAAAAGCCAATCCTTAATAACTATCACAAATGGAGAGAAATCATATAAACAATAGAGGTCACTCAGAAACAGAGTCCGTACTGTCGACTGAAATGTTAGAAACTCTTAGAAAATGAAAACAAATGATTTAGAGGCCCATTTTATACAGAACGTTCCCTAAGACATTGAAGTTTAATGGAAAAATAAGTAAGGACCACCTCGTTTGGAAAGGTTTTCTGAAAAAGAAGTTAGAAGTCAACCAAGCTGCTGTGACAGCAAAGGCAGAATGTTTGGAAGGAATGTTTGGGTCCAAATAGACCATTTTCAAGTATTTTCAAGTCAAACCAAAAATCATGGGTGTTTTCTAATGAGTTAGGAAGATTTTCCAAGTGGTCTTGCATCCATATATTGAGTATTGAGTTCTAAAGAAATCTTTGAACTCGGATCACTCACTGTTTTGACTCACTATTTTGAAGATTTTGAGAAAAAAAACTTGAGTTTTCTTTCTTGAAATAAAAATGAGAGGGATTGAGAGGGGTTTTGAAATAGAGGTTTTTGAGAGCATATTTTCAATACTTAATAAAGATTATAGCCACTTAAAATGTCAACATCAAACTCATCATCAAGAACCTCCAAGATTGTTGGAGAGATTTATTTCATTTGAACATAACTTCAAGGATACCTTGGAGGTATTGAAGTTATAACCATTATCTATCAAACATGTTTTTGAGGTCAAGAGCTACTATCCATAAGGATTCACTCACCTCAAACTTCATGTCATCATTTAGATGATAATGAACTAGTAAGTAAATAAAGAAAATAAAAAAGAAATGAGGTAAGAAGAGATGAACATTATATAAGCAAACAAGCAAATAGATAGCAATCAATGGGTGATATTCATGATGTATTGAACTTGTAGTTTGGTGTTTCACTCATATGTGATGACATTAGACATGGAAGAAGCTTCCACCCTCTTGAATGCTCACTAAAATGGTGGTTGGGTGTATTGAATGTTGAAGTAAATAGGAGTAATGAAGTAAAAACAAAGTTTAGAACTCACTTTTGTTTTGAAAATCAAAGAAGAAAGCTTCTTTTCTCTCTATTCTAACCTTATCTCTACAACTTTCTCTCCCAAACTTTTTCTAAGCTTGCATTTGACACCCCCAAAATGAGAAGTCAAGGGGGGTTTATACAGGCCAACTTGGGGTGATTTTGGGATTTTAGAAGTATTCCTATTGGCTCCAAACATCTGAAATCATAAAACTACGTCGTTTTGGTTTTTAATTAATCAAAATGGAACCCCAAAATTATTTACAAAAACACACTGTTCTGGAGGCCAATGCCGCGGTGGCAGTGGGCTAGTGCCGCGGTGGCACTGCTCCTCCTTCGTCCAGATAATGCTGTTTAGGCCCCCAGAGGTTCCGGTATTCGCGAAAAGGCCCTATTTCGTCCGAAATTCACAGAAAATGCATACGAACTCCAAATTGAGGTTGTGATATACCGTTGGAAAGGTAATGAAGTCTAATTTTCATAAAAAATAAATCGGGGATAGATCACTTTGAAAAGTTTTGCGGTATTTGCGATAAAAGCCGATTTGATCGCCTTTTTCACCTTCGGAAATTCATAATAAACTCGTTTTAAATCCGAAAATTATGTGCGATATACCGTTGGAAAGCTATTGACCTCTAGTATCCATGAAAAATATTTGAAAATTGTTATGGTGCCCCAGTTCTAAAGTCAAATTCTGGTCAAACTGGTCAAACCTGGGATTCTCGGGAAGTTCTGGGAACCTCTGGGAGCTCCCCGGAGTTGACGTTTTAGCTCGATTTCCTTTTAAAACTCATTTTAATATTTTCCACATGATCCAGAATGATTCTGGTAAATTTAGACGATTTCAGTCAAACTTGGTCAAACTTGGTCAAACCTGGTCAAACCTTGGTCAAACCGATCAACAGGGACTTTCCGGGAACTTCCGGGACTTCCGGGGGTCTCTGGGAGCTGACGATTTCATCCGATTTTACTTAAAAAAACTCATTTTATCACTTTTCTTACGACGTAGCATGTTTCCAGAACTTTTGGTTCGAATCTGGGAGCTTTTGGGTTTTCAGGGGCATTTTGGTCATTCTGAGCATTCCGAGAGATAGAACGGGCTTCCCGGAGTCCTTTTGAGTCTTTTACGATCATTGTGAACCACCAAGCTATGGGTCTCCTAAATCTGATAGCCGAAAAAATGGGGTGTCTACACATACTCCAAATGGGCTTCGGCTTGCTCAGCTTCTAGAGTTAAGAAACTCCCGGAGCACATAGTTTCGATTAAATTTTTTTGTATTGGGTTGTAACCCCCCATAACAAATGGAAATTTGACGGAATTTGTCAAAACCATGGTGCGGGCATTTCCAAAGGAGATCCTTGAATCTTAACCAACACTCGGCAAAGGTCTCGTGCTCTCCTTGGGAGAAATTTTGAATTTATTTGACCAAAGTTTGTGTTTTGTGCATGGAGAAAAACTCCTTATAGAATTGCTTTTGGAGTTCCGGCCATGAGCCTATGGAATTTTGGGGTAGGGTTACTAACCAATCCTTAGCCCTATCCTTGAGTGAGAACGTGAATAATTTAAGCCTTATAAGCTCAGGTGTGTATCTTTGTTGTTCAAATGTTCCACATATGTCCTCATACTCCCTAATATGCTTGTAGGGATCCTCATTCTCTAGCCCATGAAAATTGGGTAAAAGATTGATCATTCATGGTTTAAATCGAAATACCCCCGCATTGTACGGGAATATTATGCAAGATGGGGAAGCACGGTCTCGGGTTGAAGGTAATCCCCGATCGTTCTCCCAAAGGTTTGATCCATTTGCGGATGTGGAGGGGGGTAATGATGTTGAAAAGGAGGTGGAGGATGCGGCAGGTACATGGGTAGAGGAGCGGGGTTATGTTGACCCCATTGCTCCCAATGGAATCGATCCATGGGAGTTTCGCCTTCTGTGGCAAACGTAGCATGATCCGAAAATACGTCAACTACCGGCTCTCGGTGGCCAGTACTGTACGAATTTTGGGTGAATGATAGCGATGAGGTGGTCGGAGGCCGTCAAAACGACCCACTACTACTACTGCTAGCTAGAACTAGCGTTAGTATTAACTGCAAAGGGATTAGTCATACCTGCGTTGCTCGGATTTGACATTGTAAGAAATTGTCGATTCTCACTTAGAGGCTACTCCTTCAAAGACAATCAACAAGAAAGCAACGAAGGTTAAAAGTAAAAGCACTATAATTAGAAACTAAGCGACCTAAGGTTGTTGCCAATTTCAATCCCCGGCAACGGCGCCATTTTGATGTCGTCAAAATCAAGTTCTTATATTACCCTTTTACAAACGTGGTATGTTGGAAGTAGGGTGTCGAGTCCACAGGGATTGGAGTGCAACAATACTTGGTGGGCGCTTAATAACCAATTATAATGCAAAGAACGATTAACAAACTAAGACATAGAAATGAGTCTTTTCGACTATGGATTTGATTCAAATAGTGTTAAATTCAATCACAACGCCTATTTAGAAAATGGTAATTGACTTTGAACAAAGCTAAGTTTAAGTAAAGTTTGGGGGTTTTGCAAATGGAGGAATCGAGGTTGGGGAGCATTCCCCCACCTTGGACCAAACAACACATGACGTCCATACTCGTAGCACATTCTAGAGTAAAAAATCCCATTGTGACAAACCATCAAACATGTGGTAGACAACCAACATGATAGATGGATGTTCCAATTCAATACATGGGTGTAGGGTTAGAGTTTAGAGATTTAGCAACTTCCAATGCTTGACATTGGAAGTGGAGTCTCAAAACACCCACCCATACACCCACGAACTCTAGATATGCTACAAAGTATGTGATTTCTACAATAAAATGCACATGGGTCCAATGGTGGGTTTATGATCCCCAACCTTCAAGGTCTAGCTACTCATAATTATAATGACAACAATATTAAAGAGAGGGGGGGGGGGGGGGAGAAATTATACCAACAAGAGAAAATCACCATAAATGCCATAGGATATCCAAAGAAATCTTCAATAAAAACTACCAAAAATTCAATGCATTGACCCTCTCTTCTCTCTAACACTAAATGGAAGTAAGTATTGGTAGATGGGGAGTGAATGAGGGAGAGAGCTTCTAAAAAAAACAAGTTAACCCTAACAAAACATTATCACTAACTATATATAGTCCTCCCACAAAGAGGGCAAAGTTGTAATAAAAAGAGAGTCTTCAGCAGAGGCGCGGATCGATCCGCCTTTCATCTGGGGAATTACTGGCTTCTCAAGAAGGCGCGGATCGATCCGCTCATATTGGCCGGATCGATCCATTTATAGGAGTTTCTCGCAGAATGGCCCAGCAAAGACGCGGATCGATCCCTTCACAAATGCGGATCGATCCACCCTTTTCGAAACTGATAGAGAATTTCTTTTAAACACACGGATCGATCCCCTCTAAATGGAGGATCGATCTGCCTTTCCTGAAACTCCTTTCTTGCTCCTTTTTACTTCAAGAGTGCCAAAAGGGTTGGGTTCTACTATACCCAAGCATGCATAACCTACAAAAAGAGACCTTTATTAGTTAACAGAGGGTAACAACAAGAACAATCAAAAATACAATTTATCCATTAAGTCTCCGATTTGAGTAATAATTTGGGTCCAATACAGGTAAAATTATGAAGTTTTAAAATGTAAAATTGGACACAAATCAGAATCCTATACCCATGATTCAACATCAAGTCAGCCACACACTTCACATAGACAAGGTATACAGATGCTCATGAATTATCATTGACGTGGTATATATATATATATATATATATATATTTATGTGTGTGTATGTGTGTGTGTGTGTTCGATATTGGCTTCTTGTGTAATTTGAGTTAATGTATTGATTAGGTTGCAGCTCTGATGGTAATTTACGAACGCGAGGGCCCGCTCGGGCATGTCGTACATGGGGCACCAGAATAAGGTTAGAGGTTGAGTTGGATGATTTACTACAACCTATTGGATATAATGCGGCACCTTTCCAGACCCAGTTGGGAGTATCAGCTCGGAATGGGAACTGGTTGCCTCTCACGTACACTAGTTGGAAAGGCTTGCCTCTTGAGCTTAAGGAGCACGTTTGGCAGGATGTAAAGGTATAAAGACATTAATTCATTTTTTTATTTTTTTAAAACAATCCCATAATAGCAATCTAAGTTTAATTTATATGGAAAGGTTTATATATTGTCTATTCTTAATGAAAGTACTGTGTTTACTTTATTCTTTAGGCAAACACTAATCTACCTGATGAGTTTAAATACAATTGCTACAAGTATCTTGGGGACAAATGGAAAGAGTGGAAATCTCGCATCAAGAGAGATCATTATAAAGCATATGAGACTGATGAAGATCGTTTAGCTCATTGTCCTGATAGGATTATACCTAGTCAGTGGGAGGCTCTTATTAAGTATTGGGGTACTAATGACGCAAAGGTACGGTAGTAGTCAATTTGCACCCACTTTATATACTAGTTATGACTTATACCACTTACAGTGAATTTATGTTCTTCAAAAAACTTCAGGAACTTAGTGAGATTAATCGCACAAACCGTGGTAAGCTGAAAATGAATCATGCAACTGGGCGAAAGGCACATAGTAGACTTAGAGATGAGATAAATATTAAAAAAAATATTTTACAAAAGGGACTAAGTTTATCTATTTTTTGTACAAAATAACATATGTATAGGTATTGTTCACTTTGATAAAATTTGTGTTTGTATTGTGTTATTTGGAAAAGCTTAAAAAACAAATGGGAATGACCCCTGACCGAGTAGATGTATTCATCGCTGCACGTACAAAGAAGAATGGAGATATTGTTGATGAGGCATCAACCCAAACTATTGTATGTACACTTGATATTTATATGATTTGATTCCATACTCAAATGGTATTATGTTGTCATAATTAGTAACTATTTCTTGCAGACTCGCATGAATAATCGAATAGCTGAGGTGCCAGAGTCTTAACGTACGCTGTCTTTTCGTGAGAAGGTATTTACTGAGATCATGGGACCTGATGGACATGGACGTGTGCGAACTTACGGCCTAGGCCCCACTCCAACAAATTTGTTTGGCAAATCTTCTGAGAAACATAATGCATTCAAGAGAAAATATGATGAAGAAACAGAAAAGATTGGGAAGATGCAAGAAGATATAGACCTTTGGAAGGAGAGGTGTGTCGCAATGGAGAAAAAATTTGAAATGCTGGAAGATCATGTGAAGAATCGTGGGAATATGAAAAACACAGCTCAAGAGGGACAGGCATCTAGACAGGTGAGCTACATTTATTTGATATGCATAATTATAAGAATGCTTGAGTGATTTTCTCAATTATTCATAGTTTTGTTGGATGACATGTGCTTTGTTTGTCATAATAGGTCCCAGATGCATCTAGTGCTCACCAACCACATCTAGTACCACCTATACCACATCAGCAGAGGGATCAGGAACTTTCACCGTCTGCCACACCTCCATCTGCCGCCCAAGAGGTAAGCATGATTTTTCTCCACTATCAACATGGCATATCAAGTAGTCTAATCTAGACTAGTATTCGATGTTACCAATGTTTGAATCAAGAATCTTGTTAAATGTTGGGGAAAACGCATTGGCTATATCTTACAGCTTAGTCGTATTAGGTAATGCTTAAGCTTTTTAGATCATGTTCTTTTATATTCTAGTTAGTCTGCTTCTCTTTTCTTATGTTATACACATGACTAATTTTGTTTAAATCCTCCTATTTTCATGGCTTCAAAATAAATTTAAAAAATAACAGGCCCATCATCCAAAAAAGAAGGGAAAGCAGCTTCATGACAATGGAAATCATTAGATAATGTATACACATGCATGAGTATATATATATACATCTCATAATTCTTAATTTCCTTCTTATTAAGCAACAAATTTTTTTTATTAGCTCAATTTAAGTGTTATCCCAATTATTAGTAGGTCACTCCAAAAGTAACTCTACTTTGCTTCAAAATACCAAAGAAGGCTGTGGCAAAAGGTTACCTAGTTAGCAAAGACCCCTTAAAGATAGTAGGAGGAGAGCCGCTCGGACCAGGTTATTGGGAAGTACATGTTGAAGAGGTTGTGAAGCCTCGTGAAAAGCTATCCAGGCCACTTGAAGGAGTTCTTACACTTCGAGAAGCTAAAGGGGGAAACATAGCATGGCCAGCCGATGATGTATTCGAACTATTATGCTAATCCTTTATATTTTAATAATTTTACCTGTTATAATATGTTCATACTTATGCTTACTTTTTTTCTTTTTTCATTCATGCAGGTTTATGAGCGTTGACTAGCTCAGCATTTCTAGTCACTTTTTTGGCAATCAATAGAGAAACTTTTGACTACACTGTTGATTAAGATGTTTTTTGGATATTTTTATAGCATTCCATGTGTTGGTTAGAAGATATTTTAGAAGAAGTTTTTTGGACATTTTTATAGCATTCCATGTGTTAGAAGATATTTTGGAATTCAGGATATTGAGTACTTTTGAGTATTTTGGTGGTATATGAATGGATGCACAAAATTGTATTCACTGTTTGATGTTTTTAGATTCGGTTATTGATGCTGAAATTTTGTAGTGAAATTATTTAGTTGTTTATAGCGTACATGAATGGAAGCAGGTTGGTTATTCATGGAGTGAAAAGTATGATAATGGGTTGGTTTGGATCTTTTGCGACGGTAATAAACCGTCGCAAAAACTACAGAAATCCTAAAATGGAATTGCCTATTTTCCACCTATGGCCACGGTTTTTAATTGTCACCAAAGTTTTCCCACAGTTTGGATAAACCGTTGCCAAAGACAGTCCCTTTCCCCACAGTTGGTGAGACCGACGCAACATCGGTCGCCAAAAGTGGGGTTAGACATCCTCACTTATAGTACATTGTTCACGAATAGAACCGTCGTAAACAACCGTCGTTAAGTTTTTGTGACGGTTGCTCATCAGTCGTAAAAAATTACCACGGTGGAATAGACCACGGTTGGTAAAACCGTGGGCTAACCGTTGCTAAAACTATTGGCGTCGATTTTCATCGTATTTGCCCACGGTTTTTGACCGTCGCTAAAAATTAGATTTCTTGTAGTGCTAGTAACACTGTCTCTGGTAAATAAACTGCATCACTACAGTTTAAGCCAAAATAACTTAGCCATGTATAGAGTAATAGATTCTTATGGAAAAAATGTGAATTTTCGAAAAAAAATCAATTTGCATTTTTTTTGGGCATGGGGTGTACTTTGATAAATGAGTAAAAAAAATAGTTTTATATACTATACATTATCTTGATTATTTTTAAGTAATTAAGACAAAAAAACAGGCATATATAACCAAGACTGCCTTTTGACATGTAAATCCAACTCTCAACATTCTTAAATTAACTCCAAAGTTTTTAAAATTATGCTAGTCCCCATTTTTTTTTATTATATAAAAATAGTTATAAAAATATCTGCATCCAAGAAGAATCCATGCCTAGTAGATTGACTAGCCCGACCTGAGCTCGTGTTGGGTCGGATTGATCATCATTTGGGTAGGAAATATCCCCGAAGACGGCCCCAAGCGCTGGCCCGGCTGGCTGACAACAAAGGCACGCCCAAAGCCTTAGGCCCAATACTTCCATTCCACTAATCACATTTAAGTAAAAGCATTAAGTGCATGCCCAATTGCGCCAATATGCACTCCCAGAATGCAAACCAGATGCCCTCAATTGGTTAGCATCATTGTCAATAAACCTACAAAAATCCTTGAAATGCTCACAAATTTGTCACAAGGTGTATACAAACTGCTCCTTGGGTTAGGTCAGAATAGGAAATTAAGGAAAGTAACATTTTTGAAAGTGGATTCTATACCATCCATGCATACTTGGGCACCATAAATTGGTTTTGCATTAAGGACTATCCTCAATCTGCTTGTATAGACATTTGAATCAATCCCCCTCTCACACCCCAGAAAAATGACATGCATATCAAATTCTGTAAACTTTTATCCTCCATTTTGATTATCTCACATGTTGAAAAGGATACTCCAATTTGGACATTTTTTCATAAAGCACAAAACTAGCCCCCTGATCCTAGTTTAGGTCGGGCCTCGTGGCTCGTTCTGACATACTTGATTCTTATCCAAACTCGGGAGAAAGATAAATACTTGGAAAGGTAAATCACTAATACATCACCTAAGGTCTTTGACAATACGAAAGTTTCACGTAGGTTTTGTCAAATGACTCAAATCTATATTCCCGCTTTGATTGACCCAAATAATCGGAGAGTAACTCTCCACCTTATGCTATTCATATTTCGAACCAGTGTCAATTCTTTGCATAAAATTGGTGTCATGATGCTTACGGCCGGTTTTAATGAAAAAGAGAATTGCAAGGATATTTCTAACTTCTACATAGGATAATACTTAAAAGAATACTATTGGTTATGCTTCACATAAGAACCCAAAGTTGCCCTTGAACCGCCTCCTTAGTTCAAGGATGCACACATGCTTATATGATCTCAAACTTACATATATGCTCCAAATTCATCTTCAAGCTTCCCGCGAGCAGCATCACCAAGTCCATTGGAGAAGAAAAGAATAACTAAAGAAGGACGTCCCACTACTAGACAGGACAGGGCTGCATCAATAACTTGATTAATTCACATTTGTAAGCCCTTATTACCAAAACTCCCACACCAAGATATGTATTTTGGATTCCTATCGGACATGATAAACCAAACGGGGATTCCATTGAGATCGAGTACAGACTATATTGACGTGTATGCCTTTCGAACAAGAACTAGTTTTACGTGCATTGTCAAATGAAGGTGATAAAGGAATTGGCTTGCAAATCCGCAATACTCCATAAACAAATGGTTGTTGAAGAATGTATAGAACAGCCTCGAGATGGCCAATATTGATGCTGTCATTCCATTACACAAATTGCTCAATTTAAAATATATAGAGATTTCTTTTGTAAAAAATTGAACATAAAAGATAAGATAGCAACTGATGATTAAGTCTCAATTAGAGCAACTCCAAGCGAGGACTCATCATAGGAGCCAAAACCAAAAGATGCCGAAATGGCTACTCCCATTCCAATAATTGCATTCCAATTGGGGAGCCAAAAGGGAAGCCATTTTGGATACCCACGGACTGGGACCCAAATTTGTAACCTTTGGAGAGAGACAGTGAGGAGAGCCAAAAAAAATTTAAGAATATCCTAACCCTTGATTTGTCATTAAAATAGTAATGGTTGAAGTGTATCAATGGTTAAAATGTTATCAAAATACATAAAATATTAAAATGTCTTATGCTTTTGGCTACTATATGCATATGGGAGTAGGGGTGGCCATCCGGCCCGTGGGCCGCCCAGCCCGACCCTATTTTTTTGGGCTTGGGCAAAGAGATTGGCCTGCTCAAGCGGGCTTGGGCAATAAATTTTAGGCCCGACCAATTTAGGGCCGGGCTTGGACAAAGCAAGTGAGGCGCGATTTGGCCAGGCCCGGCTCGACTATTAGTAAAATATATTTATTTTTTGTATTTTCTATTATATAATATATAAATTAATATAATTTTACATAAGATATTCAATATATATGCATTATCACAAGAGTTTTTCTTGCATTTTTGTGAATAATGTCTCTTAATAATCATTCTAAACATTACTTATGGTAATTTTTTTTTTAATTCAAGTTTTAAAAAATATAAAATAAAAAATAGCAATAGGTCGGCTCGCGGGCCGGGCTTGGGATTTTAGTGGTTGGTGTCGGGCTGGGCTTGGGCAACCAATTATAGGCCCGCCACGGGCCGGGTCGGGCTTGGGCAAAGGTACTTACCCTTAGTATAGAATGCGAGCCTGACCCGAGCCCGGCCCGGCCCATGGCCACCCCTACATGGGAGCCACTTCAGTGGCTAAACACTATTCAAGAACCCAAATTGGTATTTGACTACTCAAAATGGCTTCCCCTTGGAGATGCTTTTAGCAGCAAGTTCAAATGGAAATTAAATATGTAGATATTGTTAGGCTTTAATTGATAAAATTATCATGCGGAAATAACTTTAATTGCCAAGATCTTGAATATGACACACCTTAAGAAATCAAATATAATTTTACATACCGTTATTCGCCATTGAAATTGGTAGAGATAGAATTGGAACCCCTTAGATTAAACTTTATTCTAGGCTTCTCCTTCTTCTCTCTGTCTTTCAATTGTGCACACCCTTATTTCTGTAATTGATTGAATGTTAACTTTTAAGGGGTAGGCTATATCTTTTATAGAGGAGAGAAGAGGGTCTTTAATGACTGCCATAATGACGGTATTGGAATACGTAATAATTTTCATAATTACTGAATATGAAAAGTCCCTTATTTAATAACTGTTGAAAGATGAACCATTCAATAATTAGTTCTCCCAACAATTAATAATGTATATCTTTTATACACACATACACACACACACACACACACACACACATATATATACATATATTAATTGGGATAGTTTTCTATTGGTTAAATAGTTGGTGGAGTCCAACTAACATAGGAGGCTAGTGTGCCACATTTGATAGGACTTCTAAAAGTCTAATAGGAATTTACATTCTCCCATGTGGTCCACTAGACTGATTATGATATTTGACTTAGTTGGATTCCACATATAAAACTTTAATACATGATCACAAATTTCCGAAATTAGCCAATACACCCAAACTGTTAGTTACTGTCATACTAAGATTAGTATAGACTATCAATGTGAGTCATAGCGGTTGTACAACATTTATGTCGTATTCATGCACCATGCCATTAATAACATGTACTAACCTTAGTCTATTATTCTGTAATGCCCATGTAATGTGTCTTGTTAAGACATTTCTTGTTTATCAAACAATGAAACATAAATTGTGCACACATAATTGAAAACAGGAAACAAACAGAAACAAACTTTAATTGCGCAAAAGTGTCAATTACACTATAACTGAAATATCCATCATTTACGTCATTGATTATTCAAAAGACCCATCCTTACAACATGTTCCTTATATGTCTTTAGAGGTAATCCCTTAGTCAGTGGATCCGCAATCATAAGAGTAGTGCTCAAATTTTCAATTGACACTTGCTGTTTCTGGACTCTTTCTTTAACAACCAAGTACTTAGTTCTATGTACTTGGAACCACTAGAGTATTTCCATTCTTAGAGAAGAAAATTGTTGCGGTATTGTCACAATAAATTTTCAGCGGCTTGGCAATAGAGTCAACAACACCAAGTCCTGAAATGAAATTCCGCAACCATAAAGTATGACTTGTGGCCTCAAAACATGCCACAAACCCGGCCTCCATCGTGGATGAAGCAATAATGGACTGCTTCACGCCTTTCCACGAGATTGCTCCTCTAGCTAGCAGAAACACAAAGCCTGATGTGGACTTTTTACTATCTAACCAACCACCAAAATCCGAGTTAAGTAACCGATCACTTCTAACTGATCTGATATCCTATAATCCTTTGTCCCTTGAAGATATCGCATAACCTTCTTCGCTGCTTTCCAGTGTTCCATTCTTGGATTACTTTAATATCTACCTAAGACTCTAACTGCAAAGCTAATATAAGGTCTGGTACAAGTCTGAGCATACATTAGGCTCCCCACGGAACTTTCTTCATTTGTTCCTTTTCTAAGTCATTCCTAGGGCACTGACTTTCATTTAACTTGTCACCTTTCATGATTGATGCATCACTAACTGAACACAACTGCATATTAAATCTTTCCAACACTCGATTGATATAACCTTTCTGAGATAGTCCCAGTAATCCTCGAGATCGATCCCTAAAGATCTCTATACCAATGACATATGATGCCTCACCCATATCAACCATCTTAAAGCACTTAGGAAGATACTCCTTGGTTTCGTGCAACAAACCAAGATCACTACTGGCTAACAAACTATCATCCATATACAGGACTAAAAAGATAAACTTGCTCCCACTGATCTTTAGATAAATACACTGATCAACAGTGTTTTCCTAAAATCCAAAAGTAGTAATGGTATCATTAAACCTTATACACCATTGTCTGGAAGCTTGTTTAAAACTATAAATGAATTTCTTTAATTTGCAAGCCAAATATTCTTTTCCTTTCTTTTTGACCCCTTTAGGTTGTTCCATGTAGATATCCTCATCTAAATTTCCATTCAAAAAGGCAGTTTTCACATCCATTTGATGTGACTCTAGATCATAATGAGCTACAAGTGCCATGATAATTCTAAGTGAGTCCTTCTTAGATACCAGAGATAAGGTCTCTCTATAATTAATGCCTTCTTTCTTAGTGAAATCTTTAGCCACAAGTCTAGCCTTATATCTCTCAATATTGCCTTTAGCATCGCTCTTGGTCTTAAAGACCCATTTACAGTCGACTTTCTTACAATTTTTAGGCAATTCAACCAGATCCCAAACACCATTCTGGTCCATCGATTTCAACTCTTCATTCATAGCATCGATCCATTTAATAGAATTATCACTTTCTATGGTTTGTAAAAATGAAACCGGATCCTTATTAATCCCAATATCAAAATCAGATTCTTGTAGATACACCACATAGTCATCTAAAATGGCAAGTCTCCTTTCCTTCTGAGATCTCCTCAGAACTGCCAGTTGTAGTGGTACTACATTATTTTTAATGGCAACATCCTCATGAAGTGGTGAATCATTTCCATTCTGTTGTTCATTTCCCTTAATAGCTTGAGGAACAACAATTTCTCGAGGAGGAAAGGGTGGTGGGATATCCACTATTAGTTCCTCAAGGTTAACCTTTCTTGATTCATCACTCCCACTAACTTTGCCATTCTCTAAGAATCTAGCATTACTAGTTTCCACAATCCTCATACTATGGTTAGGACAACAAAATTTGTACCCTTTGGACTTATCCAGATAACCAATGAAATATCCAGATATGGTCCTTGAATCTAACTTTTTCTCATGTGGGTTGAAGATCCTTGCTTCTGTTGGACAACCCCAAACATGTAAATGTCTCAAACTAGGCTTCCTACCAGTCCACAACTTGAAAGGAGTTGTTGTGACAGCCTTACTAAGAACCCAATTCAAGATATACATTGCAGTCTTTAATGCTTCACCCCACAATGAATCAGGTACAGTTGAAAAACTCATCATACTCCTAATCATATCCAAAAGAGTACGATTACGCCTTTCAGCAACTCCATTCTGCTGTGGCATACCTGGCATTGTGTATTGAGCACAAATGCCATGCTTTTCAAGAAATTTGGCAAATAGGCCAGGATTTGGACCCGTCTCATCATATCTACCATAGAACTTACCACCTCAATCAGATCTCACTATTTTAATCTTTCTATCTAACTGCTTCTCGACCTCACTAATGAACACCTCAAGGATGTCAAGGGCCTGAGACTTTTCATGTATTAGATATACATAACCATAGCGAGAAAAATCATCTATAAAGGTGATAAAGTAGCTTTCTCCAGCAAACATGGATTGGAGAGTGGTCCATAAATATCTGTATGAATTATCTCAAGAAGCTTAGTACTTCTTGTGGCACTTTTCTTAGTGTGTTTGGTTTGCTTTCCCTTAATGCATTCCACACACACTTGAAAATCAGTGAAGTCTAGGTGATCTAAAATCCCAGTCTTTACCAATCTCTCAATTCTATCCCTGGAGATATGCCCCAGTCTATTATGCCACAAAATTGAAGAGTTTTTATTAATTAGACCTCGTTTTGAACCAACATTCGAATGCAAGGCTATTAAAGATTGTGCAAACTCATGATTCAAGGAAAATTTATATGAACCATCAGATAAAATACCAGAACCAATAATAATAGAGTTAAACATTAAATTGAGTTTCGCACAACCAAATAAAACAGAATATCCTGCAACATCTAATCTGGATAGAGAAACTAAATTCCTAAAAATTGAAGGTACATAAAAAGTGTCCATTAGATCCATCTGATGACCCGTCTCTAAGAGTAGGCGGTAGGTTCCAACAGCTACTACTTCCTCCTTAAGACGGTTCTCCATATAGACAAATCGTTTACTTTCCTTCACCTTCCAGGTTGTAAGGAATCCCTGCATTGAATTTGTTATGTGAGTTGAGGCCCCAGAGTCAATCCACCAAGTATTAGAAGAAACTTCAGCAAGATTTGATTCATAACATACAAAAGAAAGATTGATATCTCTCTTTTCGAACCAAGCTTTACGCTTGCTGTAGTCCTTCTTCACATATCCTTTCTTGCCACAAAAATAACATGTGACAATAAACTTTCCATGGCCCTAGCTACTTTTCCCAGGTCCATTTCCTTTTTTTGATGGAATTCTCTTTCCTTTCACAAACTTTCATTTATTTTTAGCTTCATGAGTCACAACCAGCACAGAGTGGGGTCCTTCTTGCCTTAATCTCACTTCCTCTTGAATACACATACTAGTCAGCTCATTCAAATTCCACTTGTCTTTAAGATTATTATAGTGAATTTTGAATGGGCCGAACTGAAAAGGGAGTGAGTTGAGAATAAGCTGTGCTAAGAAGGTTTCATCCACTTGTATTCCTAGTGCTTGAAGTTTTACAGCTTTATCATTTATATAGAGGATATGTTCCTGAACTCCTCTATTACCATCATATTTAATAGTAGTTAATTCTGCCATAAGTGTACCTAGTGGTGACTTATCTACTAATTTAAAACGTTCTTTAACAGCAGTCAAGAGTTCCAATGCCCTATTAGTTTGAGGAAGAAAAGTCTTAATGTTATTAGCTATGGTTATCCTCATAAACATAAGACTAAGTCTGCTGGATCTCTCCCAGACTTTCATAATGTCAACCTGTACTGCAATGCTGTTAGCAGTAACTTCCTCAGGTTTGTCAACCAAAAGTGCCATGTCAAAATCTAACACACCTAGTGTGAATTGGACTTGTTCATACCATTCCAAAAAGTTTGACCCATTAAGAGTTGGAATGCTAGATACATGAGAGTGCAACGAGGTGGGAACAATCACTGAAATGGGACAATGCTCACGTTAAGGCCTTGAGTCTATCTTTAATATAGAATTGTAAATTCTAAACAGATGAACTATTGACATCACTACAGTTTCTCCTTTGGGCGAAACCGTAGCATATCTAGTGTCCACTCTATAGGTGCAAAAATTATCACCTATATAGGTCTAATGTAATTTATGTCACCTAATAGTTAGTCATGTTACCTTTGGGTATCTAATTCTACATTACTAAGAAACACAAATTACATTACCCTATCCAGTTCATAGTTAGTTGAAAATGACTCTCCTTTGGGCTAGTCCCAATCTCCCAACTATGACTGCCATTGAGAATATTATTGTCTTAAATAATATAAGAAAAAATTTACTATTTTTGGGACACCTGGAATAGTAAAATTTGATTAAAAAAATTGGACGGAGGGGTAAAATGTTTAAGAGTAATTCTTGGGACACAACTTTTATACAACTTTCACACAACTTCCTTAAAAGATGTGTCTATCTCTCTCTCTTGTGATGTCACTGGACCCCACAATGACACAGGAGAGAGATAGACACATCTTTTAGGAGGTTGTGTGAAAGTTGTATGAAAGTTGTGTGAAAGTTGTATGAAAGTTGTGTCCCAAGAACTACCCTTTAAATAGATACTTACAAAACAAAGTGGAATGGTCAAGTTGAAATTTGTTTTTGACTGGCTATAACAAGTTACAACCGGATGTAGAAGGTTTTGTAGTGATTTTATAAAAATCACTTTATTTTAGAATCAATGGTCCAAGAACTCCCATCATTTGATTCCATGGTGACAAGAGGACCGCACATACGGCCAATACCACCAGGTTATATGTTAGACTTCTCCCAATTTAGAAGGTTGGGTATATAAGGTAGGAATTAGACCTACTTGAGTCTGGACAAATGAATAAGGACAGACTTTCCAGCTCAAAGCCACAATCTCCACAAGTTTTGATATCTATCCTTACAATACTACGTGGGAAAGAGTACGATCTATCATAGCTAATCTATGTCATGTTTAACATGTTTTTTTAAAGATAACATGTGTTCCTTGACTTCTACACTCCCTTGTAGGAGTAATTTTAACTAGTCCAGAGTCACCGCGGCATTCATGTAATGTGGTGGTATGAAAAATAGGAGAGTTCTCCGTGTGTCAAAAATTTGATTATTACCTTATTATGACAAATATTGCAAAAAATAATACAATAAACGAAATAATAAATAGAAATCTAGTGAAAAGTCTTAGTTTACGTAATTTGGAGTAGTTTCATCCATATTATCTTCATATCAGTATGTACTAGTTTGGTGAAAGTTTTTAGGGATTAGTCTACAATCCCCAATTAGAGATAAATATATTGACCCTTTTACACCTCAAACATTTACACAACTTGATATATATATATATAATGAAAAAGCATATATTCATGATTTAAATCTATTACAAATATCCCACTGATTTTGCATATCTTTATGGAAATAACTAAATCCCATGATTTTAGGTACATAGGTTACAGATTGTTACAATACACATATCTCATTTGTATGTAGATCCAACCATTCTATGTTCATCTAATAATTATTGATAATAAGCTTTTGTAATAGTTTTAGGATCGAAGGAGAAAACAGTCGATTGAAGTAAAGATAGAGTTTGATCGAGAGAGACACGAGTGATTGTAAGGCATTTTGTTTGACGATTATAAGAGGTGTGTACGTATTACATGATGTTTTCTTTCAGTTTGAGATAGACTTTTCATCAACTCATTCCAAAAATATGACACTTTAAGAAAATTCTGTCAAGATTCATACAATTTTCATTTTTACAGTGTGAAATTTCTGATCACTACAACTACGCCAATTTTTTCAAATTTCACACTGACATGACTTAAACGTTTTTCATTTTCAGCGTAAAATTTCGCACCGAAAATAACAGATCTTTATGGAAATATGCATGCGGAGTTTGTATACTCAATTCAGTTTTTACCCGTTGGAGTTTTTAGTGTGAAATTTTTCACTGACATTGAATATATTTTTGTTGAACATATGCATGAGGTTTTTCTCGATCACAGTGGTGAATAATATGTTTTTTCTTTTATTTGTAGTTCATACTGTTCATGTTTGAAACAATGGAGAATCATGTTATTATTATATGCACGTATGATGGGGAGTCGGGGACACTATTGTCGTTAGGGTTTATTGTAACAGTATTTAGTGAACAAATTATCACTATAAACAAATTTGTACCTTTTTTTATTATTAATTTTAAGTGAGTAATGTGTCACTTATAATAATTTTGTAATTTTTGTTTTGTTTTCTAATTTGGTTTTGTAGCAATTTTTAGTGCAAAATTTATCACTCTATATATAGGCTATATGTAGTGATAAATATACTATATTTTTAGTGCGAAATTTCACTTTTAGTATATATATATATATATGTATACACACACTATATATGCTATATGCAAAATTTATCACTACATATGTGCTATATGTAATGATAAAATATATAATATTTTTAATACGAAATTTCACTTATATTATATATATGTAGAGAAATGCTAGGCACACATTTCAAACCACACACTCTAAACTACACCCTTGCTTTAAATGCATGTACCCTGTGCTGTGTAAGTGGTGCACAGAAAATTGTGAAAAGTTTAAACAACACAGGGTACATGCATCTAAAGCATAGAGTGTGATTTGGGGTGTGGTTTGGAATCTGTGTCTAGCATTTCTCATATATATATATATA
This sequence comes from Hydrangea macrophylla, assembly GCA_033977485.1. Taxonomy (NCBI): domain Eukaryota; kingdom Viridiplantae; phylum Streptophyta; class Magnoliopsida; order Cornales; family Hydrangeaceae; genus Hydrangea; species Hydrangea macrophylla. The sequence goes on along the minus strand of CM066998.1, from coordinate 79,742,975 downwards.
TATATGAACATATATAATGGATTGGTGCCAAAATGGCGCAAAAAAGACTCACATGTTTAGGCGTCAAAATGAGCTTTTCTATCCTTTTTTTCTGATGGTGTTACAAGTTGTCCTTAATTGAAACATACTGAAAATATAGGGCCCAAAGTGTTATAATCGAAAGTAAAGGGTCCAAAGTGAAATTTGGGTATAAATAAAGGGAATTAAAATACTTTTAAGCCAAAAAAAAATGAAAATTTTAAGAAATACCATGTGGAAAAAACGAAGAAGAAAAACTCACAAAATTAATTTGAGAACAATCTAGGGCTAACAAGATTAATTCATTGAACATAAGGTAGTACGATCAAACTACATACACCCTCAACATGATTAATTCATTATTATTATTATTATTATTATTATTTACTTTTTTTTTTCTCCTATAACTACTCCTATTGAATGAATTAATGCTAGTGTTTACATGAAAGTAATAATTAAGAGCATGAACTACAAAACTACTCCTAAAAACTAAAGTAAGAAACTACATTAAAATTACTGGAATGGAAAGAAATTAAACTAAACTAAAAAGCATCTACATCTACTTCAAAAGAAAAGAAAAAAATTAGAAAAGTAATAATTCAAATCATTGTATTACGGATTGGTCAAGGACCATTTACAAGGAGTACATTACATCTATTTATAAATCAAATTTACAATTACTAATAGAATATTTTGGGATTTGACTCATTTGAGTACTCTATCTATCCCTAAATAAATTTTCACTATAAATTATATTAAATTTTTTGGTACATTAATATATCTAGACATGACTTATTATATTATAACAAATAGTACCTACAAAATGGTTGTATGACGCATTGAGAAGGATGTGTTGATGATTTTTTTTAAGATAAAGAGATAGACAAACAACTCATTATCGAGGGGGAGCTGATGTGGGGCAGACCAAACAATACACGAATAATATGGAGTCATGTACGTAAACCCTTATTTACATGATAAAGTAGTGGTGATTTGAGTAGTGTATTAAATCATCAACTACTTGTTATGTACTTCTAAACATAGGTGTCACATGTACCCAAATTATTGAGGGCGTCACACCACGTCAGTGTAATAACGTGGTGTGACTTTCTCTCCAAATAATTTCTTGCTGTTAGGCTGCCTACACTCCCTTATTGCTCTATTTATGTTGTTATTAGTTTGCCACTTGTAAAGTTCTCTTCATCCCATAAAGGATTACGAGTCTATTTTAAATAAATAGTCCCCTACACGAGATAAGGTTCTCTTCATCCCACGTCAATGTAATAAGGTTCTCTTGTTGGGCCTATTGAGCACTGCCGAATATATGCACATGATGCCGCCATGATGATTCAAATCAAGTGCCATCATATTATTTTAATAATATTACCGAATAAAGTGTCACCCAAAAAAAATTATATCATGAATCAGCAACACTAATAAGTTAATAACCCAAATATGATTCAGCCGAATAAAAAAAACATGCATAAAATCCCTAATAATTAACATGATAACCTGCTTTGA